>CM055063.1:10809196-10891221 GCA_029204045.2 Tillandsia leiboldiana
AAGAATAAATTTCTAAATGTGCGAACAGATGCAATTAAAGTCAATATGATCTATGCTCATAATGTCCTATGTACAAACATAGATAATGAACAAACAAAAACAAATACAAAACCTATCCTAAGCAAAGATTTCAAAAAAAGATTTATTTCAAGGAAAGCATACCAATTGCTTTCGTAAATGAATAAAACGTTTTTGATCCAAAGGTTTTGTTAGAATGTCAGCTAATTGATCCTCAGTTGAAATATATGAAAGTTGAAGAGTATTTGATTCAACTAGCTCTCTAAGAAAATGATATCTAAGTTCAATATGTTTTGTTCTAGAGTGCAACACAGGGTTTTTAGAAATGTTAATTGCACTTGTGTTGTCACAAAGAATTGTTACCGAAGATGCTGAAATGCGGAAGTCGCTCAGTACGCTTTTCATCCAAATGAGTTGAGTTGAGCAACTTCCAGCTGAAATGTATTCCGCTTCGGCAGTCGAGAGTGCTATGCAATTCTGCTTTTACTGTCCCATGCAACAAGGCAATGGCCAAGATAGAAGCATGCACCACTCGTGCTTTTCCGATCATCCACTGATCCTGCCCAATCGGCATCTGAGTATCCAACAATATCCAAACTTGTTCCCATAGGATACCAAATTCCGAAATTAATTGATCCTTTGATATACCGGATGATCCGTTTCACCGCTTTCAGGTGAAACCTCCTTTGGTGCTGATTGATATCTCGCGCAAATCCCAACACTAAAGGATATATCCGGGCGACTAGCCGTGAGGTAAAGTAGACTTCCAATCATACTTCTATACAGTTTCTCGTCTACATTCTCACTATGTGATTCACTTCCAAGTCCCTTGTGGCTAGTTCCCATTGGAGTTGGAAAATCTTTACAATTTTCTAGATCAAACTTTTTGACCAACTCCAGTGCATACTTGGATGACTCAAGTGAATACCTTCATCATTTTGTTTAATTTGCAATCCAAGGAAATAAGACAGTTCGCCCATCATGGACATCTCAAATTCGCTTTCCATGGTCCTCCGCGAATTTAGAAGCATCATTATCTTTTGTTGCACCAAATACAATGTCATCGACATAGATTTGTGCTACAATGAAATTATTTTGATAATGCTTCACAAAGAGAGTCCTGTCAGCTCCCCCCTCGAGTATAGCCCTTCTCCAAAAGGTGCTTTGTTAACCTTTCGTACCATGCTCGCGGTGCTTGTTTCAGACCGTAAAGAGCCTTTTTCAAACGAAAAACATGGTTAGGTTGTTTATGATCTACAAACCTTTCGGTTGAGCTACATAAACTTCCTCATTTAAAACCCATTTAGAAATGCGCTCTTGACGTCCATTTGAAATATTTGATTTTAAAATGACAAGCAATAGCAAACAATATACGAATGGACTCGAGTCTAGCTACAGGGGCGAAAGTTTCGTCAAAGTCTATACCTTCTACTTGAGAGTAGCCTTGAGCAACTAGTCGTGCCTTGTTCCTGATGATAGTACCATCTTCATCTTTCTTGTTCTTGAAGATCCATTTGGTACCTATCACATTATGTTGCTTTGGAGGCTTCGTTAATTCCCAGACTTTGTTTCGCTCAAATTGATGGAGCTCTTCCTGCATTGCTTTAATCCAGTAGTCATCCTGAAGAGCTTCATCTATTGTCTTTGGTTCGATTAAAGATACGTAGCACGCAAGTCCGCAAACCAACTGCCTTCGAGTTCTAACTCCTTCTTGTGGATCTCCAATGATGTTCGATTCCGGATGATCCTTGGAGATTCGTAGCGTTTGTTGACACGGAGTACTCGGAGGTACACGAGATGATTCCTCCCAAAGATGGTTGACGGGTCGGCCCCATTAAGTCCATGTGCAAAAGTTCCAAGGGCCGTTTTGTACCAACGTGGTTCAAGTTCTTGTGTGCAGTCCTAGACTGTTTTCCCTTTTGGCAACCACCACACACAACATTTTGTTTAAATAAAAGCTTTGGAATCCCCTTGACCACGTCCTTGTTTGAAATTCTAGTAAGTTCCTTAAAATTTAAGTGACCTAGCCTTTCATGCCAAAGAGTTTCATTATTCAAAGCGGCTAAGTTACAATTTTCAGAAAATTTATTAGGAACAACATAACAATTGTTTTCAGATCTAACCCCTTTTAGAAAGAAGACATGGTCCTTATCAGTTACAACGCATTCAACCGATGAAAAGTTAACTGAAAAACCATTGTCGCAAAGTTGACTTATGCTTATGAGGTTAGTCTTAAGGCCATCAACAAATAAGACGTTTTTCAAAATCGGGCCATCTGGAATAGCTACCGTCCCTTTTCCAACAATTTTGGAAGATCGACCGTCTCCGAAAACAACGTGTCCTCCGGAGATTTTCTCAAGATTTTGAAAACTATTTTTGTCACCGGTCATGTGACGGGAACACCCGCTATCCAGATACCAAGACGAGCTATCATATGCATGCAAGGAAATATTGGAAACAAGACAAGGGAAAATTTCACCTTTGCGCACCCAAACCTTTTTGGAATGCGTCTGTAATGGTCGAGAAGTTTTGTGCCTAGGTGAAAACGTCTTGTTAAAACGATTGTTGCTCCTTGATGAAGTCGTCTTGCTCGGTGAACTACCAAGTCTCTTTTCATTTGAAAAGTTTTGCTTTGATTTCCGGAAAGGAGCCTTTTTGGTAGTTGATGCAAGAGGTGCTTGAGATGAGCGTTCGACTCCCGTCTTGCAAAATCTTCTTATGTGCCCTGAAACACCACAACGAAAACATACCTTAGATCTTGACGATCCCAAAGAGGATGAAGTAGGTTTGTTGTCGTTGTTTGTCTTGAATTCCGGTGTCGGAGGAGGAGATACCGACTGAGGCACAAAAACTGTCCCACTCAAACTTGGACTGTTTCCAGTTTGAGTGTATCCGAGGCCGAACCTATTTGATTGACCAAGACCAAGAAGTCTATCCAACTTACTCCTTCCTGAAGAGAATCGCTGTAAGTCATTCTTGAGTTGGAAAATGGTCTTTGTCATTTCCAGGTTATCCTGTCGAGCCTCGTTGTAGAGCTTGAGAAGTGATTCGCGTTATCCACCAGATTTGTATGTTCCTTCTCAAGTTGCTCATTGGACTCTTGAAGGGAAGCATTTTCTTTTATCAGGTTTTCCCTTTCCACTTCAAGAGCGTTTGAGAGAGAAGTCGCTCTTTTTGCTTCTTCTTCGAGATCATGCACTCTCCCTCTCAAACTCTTGTTTGCTTAGCCACTTTCTTTGAGTCCCTCAAAAGTCTGTGGTAGGCTAGAGCAAAATCTTCACCTTCCGAATCATCCGATTCATTGTCCATTGCATTCTTTTCAACAGTGGAGTTGGACAATGATTCAGACGTACTTGCCATAAAGCACATGAATGGTGAAGATGTGGACGCGTGGAATGCTGTGGAGCTCTTTTCTTCATCACTTGAAAGCGACTCATTTGACGTTGAGTTGTCATCCCAAGTGACGACTTGCATCGCCTTCTTCTTTGCCGGATACTTGTTGGGACACTCCGTTGCAATGTGGCCGTAGCCTCGACATTTGAAGCATTGCAGTTGTCCTTCTGAACTTTTCTTATCCTTTGAGAAGTTCTCCTGCTTTCTTGACTTGTGACTTGGAGTACCCTTGCCTTTGTTCCACTTTCTGAAGGATGGAGATTTGCTTGAATTGCCCCTTCGAAAGTTGCGGCGAAAATTCCTTGTCAAGAGAGCGAGCTGCTTCTCAAATTCCTCCATAGAAAGGTTCTCGTCATCGTCCGAGGAGGATGTATCCGCGTCTTCTTCCTTAGTTGTTTTCAACGCATAACCTGAAGACTTAGAAGTGGATGCTTTTCCAGAAGAATTGTTAGTATTGAAAGTCATTTCATATGTTTGTAATGAACCAACTAATTCTTCTACACGTATTTCGTCCGGGTGTTTAATAGTTTCAATGGCAGTAACCTTTGGGCGAAATCGTTCAGGAAGAGTTCTTAAGATTTTTCTTACAATCTTAAATTCTGGAATCTTCTCTCCCAGATTAGCACATGAGTTTACGATGTCTTGCAATCGTGTATAGTAGTCCGTGAAAGATTCATTTTCTGCCATTAAGATAGAGTCAAACTTGCTCGTAAGCATCTGCAGTTTCTGAATCTTCACGAGGTTAGTTCCCTCATGTGTAACCTGGAGAACATCCCAGATTTCTTTCGCAGTCTCACATGCCGAGACGCAAGAGAATTCAGTTTGAGATAAGGCATTAAAAATAGCATTAATTCCCTTGCCATTGTAAGAAGATAACTCAAACTCTTCCTTGGTCCATTTCGACCTAGGTTTTAAGGTGTGAACATCAGAGATAAGTTCAGTTGGATTAGTCCATCCTGATTCAATTGAATGCCACACCCTTTCGTCGATGGAAGATAAAAAGGCTTTCATCCGTACTTTCCAGTACGCATAATTTGTTCCATCAAAGAAAGGGGGTCGATTGATGTTTCCACCTTCAACCATTGTTCACAACCCTATTCCCTCTCTGATACCACTTGTTGGGTCGTATATAATACGGATCTAAATAGGGGAAGAAACACCTAGAGGGGGGTGAATAGGTGTAAACGTATAAACACTCCAAAAAAATCGTTGCGATAAAACCCAATGCGGAAAATAAAATAACACGCAAGATTTTTACGTGGAAAACTCCATCACCGGAGTAAAAAACCACGGGACCGATAACACGGCAGAAATCCACTAGAATTAAAACACGTACAAGGTGATTTACCGTACACACTTACGACTCAACCTTTTCCATACGCTCCTAGAGGATCTTCTCCGCTCGCTCCGACGCTTCTCGAATCCACGATCTGCGCCCAACGCCGAATCCACGGCGTCCAACGTCGAATCCACGACGTCCGACCGAATCCACGGTCTTCACCCAATAGCACCCTTCGAATCCACGAACGTGCCTCGCTCCGAATCCACGAGAGCGAATGAACCTTGAATCCACAAGGACACGCGAATCCACGCGCCGATTTTTGGGGTAAATCGTTGTTTTTGGGTGGTGATGATCCGCCGAATACTTAGATCAAAGATAGATCGGAAATACCATCTAAGTATTCATTAGTTTGATTCAACTCAAGATGTGAGTATGAAAACCTAGAATCAAACTAATCAATATAGATGAAGAAACATAGAGTATTCTCTAATGATTTCCTTTCTTCTCTATATGTGGATCTATAGCCGTATAAGATGATACAAGAAATGACGGCTATGTGGATTCACCCTAGAAAAGGAGTCATAGGGTGTATTTATAGGTTAGAAACCCTAGGAAGGAGATAAGAATCAAAAACCTGCCATTTCTGGATTTTTACGGACGGCGATCCGGATCGTGATAACTAGGATCCGGATCGTCACAACGAAACAGCCAATTCCAGAAAAACGAAGGTTCGGGATCCGGATCATGTGACTACGATCCGGATCGTTCATACAGTTCACCAAACATCAACGTTCGGGATCCGGATTGAGAGACTACGATCCGGATTGCGACGACGTATGAACGAACCACCTTCGGGATCCGGATCGAACAACCTGATCCGGATCCTGAACATGTCCCAAGTCCAGTTTTTGATTTTTATGCAATGAAAGATTCTTCCAAGTGTTTCTACACTACAAGAAGTATTCGGATCACACAAATTCTTTAGTTAAACATACCTGATCCTTTTGAATTCTTCTTTCTTGAGATTGAGTTAAATGATCCAACTTTCTTCACCTTCAATCTTCAAGACTTGAGACTTTCACGAAACTACGCCAACTCAAATTCCGTAACAAATTCCCAGACTTTGTTTCGCTCAAATTGATGGAGCTCTTCCTGCATTGCTTTAATCCAGTAGTCATCCTGAAGAGTTTCATCTATGTTCTTTGGTTCGATTAAAGATACGTAGCAAGCGAATCCACAAACCAACTGCCTCCGAGTTCTAACTCCTTCTTGTGGATCTCCAATAATATTCGATTCCGGATGATCCTTGGAGATTCGTAACGTTTGTTGAAACGGAGTACTCGGAGGTATATGAGATGATTCCTGCACATCAGATAAACTTGGAGAACCATTAGATGCATCATTAATATTGGAAGTATTATTATGAGAAGATGCAATGGCAGGTGAATCATCATCTAGAGAGATACCGAGGGTAGATTTTCCAGATCCAAAGTGAAAAGCTTCATCTACTTTAACATTTATAGATTCTACGATCGTCTTAGATTCCAAGTTAAATACTCGATATGCTCTACTATTTGTAGAATACCCCAAGAATATCCCTTCGTCACTTCGAGAGTCAAACTTTCCAAGATTTTCACGGTCACGTAAAATGTAACACCGACTCCCGAAGATGCGAAAATATTTGATGTTGGGTTTTCTACTACACCATAGTTCATATGGTGTATTTAACGTTCCCGGGCGCAAATAAACTCGATTAATTACATAGATTGCAGTGTTCACAGCTTCAGCCCAAAAATGTAGCGGTAAATTCCGGCTGTGAAGCATAACACGTGCCATCTCTTGAACAACCCTGTTTTTGCGCTCGACAACACCATTCTGTTGAGGTGTATAGGGTGCAGAGAATTCATGCTTAATACCATTTGAAGTGCAAAAGTTAATGAATTTAGAGTTAACGAATTCTCCACCTCTATCACTTCTAACACGAATGATCTTTTCATTCTTTTCAATCATAATACGAAGGCAAATCTCGTGAAAAGAATCAAAAGTATCAGCTTTCTCTTTTAAAAATGCTACCCAAGAATACCGAGAGAAATCATCAATCATCAAGAGAATATACCATTTACCTTCCAAAGATGATTGACGAGTTGGCCAAAAGAAAGAAAAATAGTCTACATAAACTACACAACATTTAATCGTAGAACGATTAAAGACAAGGAAGGATTTCACCTTTGTATACCCAAACCTTTTGAGTTTTGGAGTATGTTGGCAATGGTTGAGAAATTTTCCTTGATGAAGACGTCTTGTATGATTGATCTTTTTCTTTTGTCATCGTCTTGTTTGAAGTACTACCAATGTTCTTTTCTTTTGAAAAATCCTTCTTTGAATTCCGGGGAGTGAACTTATTGGTAGCAGTTGCAAGATGTGGTTGATTTGATCTTTGAGCTCCAATCTTGCAATTTCTTTCAATGTGCCCTGCAAAATTACAACGAAAACATACCTTTGTGCTTGACGATTCCGAAAAGGGTGAAGGAGGCTTGTTGTCGTTGGTTGTCGTGAATTTCGGTGTCGGTGGAGGAGATACCGACTGAGGCACAAAGACTATCTCAACCGAACTAAAATTGTCTTCAGTTCGATTGTATCCGAGGCCGAACTTGTTTGTTTGACCAAGACCAAGAAGTTTATCCAACTTACTCCTTCCAGATGAAAATTGCTGTAAGTCATCCTTGAGTTGGAGAATGGTCTCTGTCATTTCTAATTTTTCCTGTCGGGCCTCGCCGTAGAGCTTCAAGAAGTAATTCGCTTTGTTCACCATATCTATATAATTCTTCTCGAGTTGCTCATTGGACTCTTGAAGGGAAACATTTGCTTTTATCAAATTATCCCTTTCCACTTCAAGATCGGTCGAGAGAGAAGTTACCCTTTTTACTTCTTCTTTGAGATCCTGCAATCTCCCTCTCAACCCCTTGTTTTGCTTAGCCGGTTTCTTTGAATCCCGTAAAGGTCTGTGGTAGGCTAGAGCAAAATCTTCACCTTCCGAATTATCCGATTTGTTGTCCGTTGCAATCTTTTAAACAGTGGAGTTGGACAATGACTCGGACGTACTTGCCATAAAGCACATGAAGGGTGAAGATATGGACGCGTGGAATGCCGTGGTGCTCTTTTCTTCATCACTTGAAGACGACTCATTTGACGTTGAGTTGTCATCCCAAGTGACGACTTGCATCGCCTTCTTCTTTGCCGGATACTTGTTGGGACACTCCGTTGCAATGTGGCCGTAGCCTCGACATTTGAAGCATTGTAGTTGTCCCTCTGAACTTTTCTTATCCTTTGAGAAGTTCTCTTGCTTTCTTGACTTGTAACTTGAAGTACCCTTGCCTTTTATCGGCTTTCCGAAGGATGGAGATTTACTTGAATTACCCCTTCGAAAATTGCGGCGAAACTTCCTTGTCAAGAGAGCGAGCTGCTTCTCAAATTCCTCCATAGAAAGATTCTCGTCATCGTCTGAGGAGGATGTATCCGCGTCTTCTTCCTTAGTTGTTTTCAATGCATAACCTGAAGACTTAGAAGAGGATGCTTTTCCAGAAGAATTGTTAGTAGTAAATGTCATTTCATATGTTTGTAATGAACCAACTAATTCTTCTACACGCATTTCGTCCGGGTGTTTAATAGTTTCAATGGCTGTAACCTTTGGGCGAAATCGTTCAGGAAGAGTTCTTAAGATCTTTCTTACAACCTTAAATTCTGGAATCTTCTCTCCCAGGTTAGCACATGAGTTTACGATGTCTTGCAATCGTGTATAGTAGTCCGTGAAAGATTCATTTTCTGCCATCAAGATAGAGTCAAACTTGCTCGTAAGCATTTGCAGTTACTGAATCTTCACGAGGTTAGTTCCCTCATGTGTAACCTGAAGAACATCCCAGATTTCTTTCGCAGTCTCACATGCCGAGACGCGAGAGAATTCAGTTTGAGATAAGGCATTAAAAATAGCATTAATTCCCTTGCCATTGTAAGAAGATGAATCTAACTCTTCCTTGGTCCATTTCGACCTAGGTTTTAAGGTGCGAACATCAGAGATAATTTCAGTTGGATTAGTCCATCCTAATTCAATTGATTGCCACACCCTTTCGTCGATGGAAATTAAAAAGGCTTTCATCCGTACTTTCCAGTACGCATAATTTGTTCCATCAAAGAAAGGGGGTCGATTGATGTTTCCACCTTCAACCATTGTTTACAACCCTATTCCCGCTCTGATACCACTTGTTGGGTTATATGTAATATAGATCTAAATAGGGGAAGAAACACCTAGAGGGGGGTGAATAGGTGTAAACGTATAAACACTCAAAAATCGTTGCGATAAAAAACCCAATGCGGAAATAAAAATAACACGCAAGATTTTTACGTGGAAAACTCCAAATCGGAGTAAAAAACCACGGGACCGATAACACGGCGAAATCCACTAGAATTAAAACACGTACAAGGTGATTTACCGTACACACTTACGACTCAACCTTTTCCATACGCTCCTAGAGGATCTTCTCCGCTCGCTCCACGACGCTTCTAGAATCCACGATCTGCGCCCAACGCCGAATCCACGGCGTCCAACGTCGAATCCACGACGTCCGACCGAATCCACGGTCTTCACCCAGTAGCACCCTTCGAATCCACGAACGTGCCTCGCTCCGAATCCACGAGAGCGGTTGAACCTTGAATCCATAAGGACACGCGAATCCGCGCGCCGATTTTGGGGTAAATCGTTGTTTTTGGGTGGTGATGATCCGCCGAATACTTAGATCAAAGATAGATCGGAAATACCATCTAAGTATTCATTAGTTTGATTCAACTCAAGATGTGAGTATGAAAACCTAGAATCAAACTAATCAATATAGATGAAGAAACATAGAGTATTATCTAATGATTTCCTTTCTTCTCTATATGTGGATCTTAGGCCGTATAAGATGATATATTATTATGACGGCTATTTTCCTTCTTTTTGGATTAACCCTAGAAAAAGAACCATAGGTTAGAAACATTTCTGGTTAGAAACATTTGGAAGGAGATAAGAATCAAAAACCTAACATTTCTGGAATTTTTACGGACGGCGATCCGGATCGGATTTGGGCGATCCGGATTGCAGTAGCAAGAAAAACGGTTTCCAGAAAAACAATCGTTCGGGATCCGGATCGGAATGCCTGATCCGGATCGTTCATACAATTCAGAAAAACTCAACGTTCGGGATCCGGATCGTGAGATGCTGCGATCCGGATCGTAGTAATGTATGAAACAACAACCTTCGGGATCCGGATCGCTGGCTCTGATCCGGATCCTGAACATGTCCGAACACCATTTTTTGATTTTTATGCAATTAAAAATTCTTCCAGGTGTTTCTACACTACAAGAAGTATTCGGATCACCAATAAACTTTAGTTAAACATACCTGATCCTTTTGAATTCTTCTTTCTTGAGATTGAGTTAAATGATCCAACTTTCTTCACCTTCAATCTTCAAGACTTGAACCTTTCATGAAACTACGCCAACTCAAATTCCGTAACAACTCTCTCAAGTACCTCGAAGGGTCCAATAAAGCGGGGACTGAGCTTCCCACGAACTCCAAATCTCCGGACCCCTTTCGAAGGCAAGACCTTCAAAAAGACATGATCACCAATCTGAAACTCTAGGTCTCGCCGCCGAGTATCAGCGTAGCTCCTCTAACGACTCTGGGCTATCTCAAGATGTCGGCGAACTAATCTGACTTTCTCCTCTGCCTCCAACAGTAAATCCGGTCCCAAAGTCCTCCTCTCACCCACGTCACTCCAATATAAGGGCGATCGACACTTACGTCCATACAACGCCTCAAACGGAGCCATCTGAATGCTCGCCTGATAGCTGTTGTTGTACGCAAACTCAACCAATGCTAAGTGTCGGTACCACCCTCCTCTAAAATCCATAACGCACGCTCTCAGCATATCCTCAAGGGTCTGTATGGTGCGCTCGGACTGTCCATCGGTCTGTGGATGGAATGCTGTGCTAAACCGGAGCTGGGTCTCCAAGGCTGACTGTAGACTCCCCCAAAAATGTGATACAAACCTAGGGTCCTTATCTGATACAATCGTGGCGGGTGCACCGTATAGCCTCACCACCTCATCCAAATACGACTGTGCAAGACGCTCCAACGACCAAGTCATCTGTACAGGCAAGAAGTGTGCAGACTTGGTGAGTCTATCCACGAAAACCCAAATCGCGTCGGCTCCACTCTGCGCCCTCGGCAGTCCTGTGACGAAATCCATAGTGATGTGGTCCCACTTCCACTCGAAAATTGAAAGACTCTGCAACTTGCCAGCAGGAACCCGGTGCTCTACCTTTACTTGCTGACAAGTTAAACATTGAGCCACAAATCTCCCAATGTCCCGCTTCATTCCGGACCACCAGAAGTGTGCCTTGAGGTCCTTATACATCTTAGTACCACCAGGATGAATGGTATAAGGTGTATAATGGGCCTCTCTCAAAATCTGGTCTCTGATCTCTGGATCCGTAGGCACACACACTCGGTCCCTGTACCATAGTACTCCCGAGCTATCCACTGCAAAATCCCCTTTCTGATCTGCCTGAATCTGTGATCTGATCCTCTTCAAGTGGGGGTCCTCATTCTGTGTCTCCCTAATCCTGTCCAACAGAGACCCCAGGGGATACCACCTCAATCTGTAGACGCCTCAACTGCTCCACAAGCGGTGCCTGCTGCGTGATCAACATGCTCAAACTCTGCACTGACCTCCTACTCAAAGCATCTACTACAACGTTGGCCTTGCCGGGATGATAAAGGATGCTCACATCATAGTCCTTTAGTAACTCCAACCACCGGCGTTGCCTCAAATTCAGCTCCTTTTGAGTAAATAAGTACTTCAAACTCTTATTATCAGTGTAAATCTCACAGTGCTCTCCGTAGAGGTAATGCCGCCACAACTTCAGCGCGAACACCACAGCTGAAAGCTCCAAATCATGAGTAGGGTAATTCTTCTCATAATCCTTTAATTTCCATGAAGCATAAGCAATTACCCTACCATGCTGCATCAAAACACATCCCAAACTGCTGTGAGAGGCGTCACTATAAATCACGAATCCATCGCCCATCACTGGCAATGCAAGAACTGGTGCTGAAATCAATCTTCTCTTCAGCTCCTCAAGGCTCTCCTGGCACCGCTCAGTCCAAACAAACCTTGTCCCCTTCCTAGTTAAACTGGTCAGGGGGGTAGAGAGCTTCGCAAAGCCCTCTACAAACCGACGGTAGTAGCCTGCTAGGCCTAAGAAGCTCCGAATCTCTGTCACCGTTGTAGGTCTAGGCCAATCCCGAACTGCATCTATCTTCGTCGGGTCCACTGCCACACCTGCGGCTGAAACTACATGGCCTAAGAATGAAACTTCCCGAAGCCAGAATGCATAATTCTTCAGCTTGGCATACAACTTCTTCTCCCTCAGAAGTTGCAGCACTAACCTCAAGTGCTCCTCATGCTCAATGTCGCATCGGGAATAAACCAAGATGTCATCAATGAAGACCACCACAAAACGGTCCAAGTACGGCCGGAACACTCGGTTCATCAAATCCATAAAGGCGGCAGGGGCATTCGTCAATCCAAAAGGCAGCACCGTGAACTCATAATGCCCATACCGAGTCCTGAACGCCGTCTTGGATACATCCTCGGCCCTCACCCTCAGCTGGTGGTAACCGGATTGAAGATCTATCTTCGAGAAGACCGTAGCTCCTTGAAGCTGATCGAATAAATCATCAATCCGAGGAAGGGGATACTTATTCCTGACGGTCACTTTATTTAACTCCCGGTAGTCAAAACATAATCTAAGTAACCCGTCCTTCTTCTTCACAAAAAGAATCGGGGCTCCCCAAGGAGAAACACTAGGTTGAACAAACCCGCGATCCATCAGATCCTGAAGCTGGGCCTTCAACTCCCTCAATTCAGCAGGGGCAATCCTATAAGGTGCCTTTGAGATTGGTGCGGTTCCTGGAACCACATCAATCATAAACTCTATCTCCCTCTCCGGCGGCATAGTCGTCAACTCCGGGGGAAACACATCTGGGAACTCGCGGACAATAGGGATATCCTTGAGCCCCAGTGCCGCCGTAGGCACCTCTACAATCGTCGCCAAGAAAATGGTGCAGCCTCTATTCATCATCCGCCTAGCCCTCGCCGAAGAAATAGTCATCGCAAAGAAGGTGCTCTGGCAGCCTCCAAAAATGAACTCCTCCTGTCCAGGCTCGCGGAGGGTCACCGTCCTCGCTCTGCAGTCTATAGTAGAAAAATATCGCGACAACCAATCCATGCCAAGTACAACATCAAAATCCTGGAGCTGCCGCAAGACAAGCAAGTCCGCCGGCAAGATCCAGGGTCCCAACTGTACAGGGCAATCCCTACAATACTCCTCGACATGCAAGACATGGTCTAGGATCTGAACCTCTAATGCATGCGATAAAGAAACTACCTCTATACCATGTAGGGATACAAATGCTCTACTAATAAATGAATGTGAAACGCTGGTATCAAAAAGAGCTCGAGTATGAACTGCAGAAATCAAAATAATACCTGCGACGACGTGGTCAGCTGCAGTAGCATCCTCTACCTGAGTGGCAAAGACTCACCCGCTCAGTGCTGGTGGTCGTCGCTCTGGCTGTCGCGAGGAAGATGAAGTATGATCAGGCCTACCATAGGCCGCAGAAGGCTCTGCCGTCTGGTGAGGAACAAAAGGTGCTGAAGCCGAGGAAGGAGCTGGATGACCTGCTCTGGGGCACGAACTCTGAATGTGACCGGTCTGCCCGCAACGGAAGCAACGACCGTGCCTCTGAGTACACTGAATCGGTGAGTGCGGCCCTCCACAAATAACATATCGGTCCTGTCGTGGCTGCCGAGAGGTCTGCTGCGGCTGCGAAGGCTGCTGCTGCTGAGGCGGTCGACGCTGCTGCTGCTGCTGAGACTGACGAGGTGCTCCTGATCTCTGACGCCCCTGGTACCCACGACCCTGAGAATGGAATCGTGGAGGTCTCGGGGGTCCCTGCCGACTCGACTGCCCCTCATCCATCGGTGCTGGGTGCTTGGCCCCTGGAGTCACTGCGGGGGCTGGAGCCACCTCCTCCATCACCACCTCTCCACACTCAACATAGAGTGCCTGCCCCATAAAGGCCTCCAAAGTCTGCAATCTGCGTGAGCGAACAAACTGATAAATGTCCCGGCGCAACCCTCGCTCAAACATGTATATCCGGTGAGCCTCATCCGTGGCCACGAGAGGTACACAAGCCAACAGTTGATTGAAATCAGCGATATACTCGTGCACGGGCCGATCTCCCTGGCGGAGATTCTTCAGCTGCTCCTCCAACCTCTGGCGAACACTCTCTGGAAAGAAAGCCCCGAGAAGAAGACTGCGAAACTCTGCCCAAGACAAAAGCTGCGTCCCAGGCAGACCAGCAGGTCGCACACGCCGCCACCAAGCCTCGGCGTTGCGCTCCAAAAAGTTTGTCGCTAACAGGACCCGAAACCTCTCCTCAATGAACAAACTCCCAAAGTGTCGCTCCATGGCCGTGATCCATGACTCAGCCTCCCACGGCTCTGCGCTCAGTCCCGAAAAACGAGGCAGATCGAACTGACGAAACCTTATCAACAGATCTACCACCTAACGCTGCTCAGCTGGGGTCAGAGGTCCCGCCGTTCCAGGCGGTGGTCTGCTAGAAACTGGCTCAACAGGAACTGCCGGTGCTGTCTGAACAATAGGAGGTGCCACCACTGGCGAAGAAGGTACAGGTGAACTCTCAGGGGGTGCTACAACTGGCTGCGCCCTCTGCCCTAACAGAAGCATCATACGACCCATGGCCTCCTCCTGGCGCCGAGAAGCCTCCTCCTGGCTCTGCGAGGCCTCCTCCTGGCGTCGTAAGGTCTCCTCCTGGCGCTGTGAAGTCTCCTCCTGATGCTGAACAGCCTCAGACATCTGTGCCATCTGGGCACGAAGCTCCTGCACCTCACTCTGATGTCCCTGTCCCGAGTCCTCCTGCTCGGGCACAGAGGAAGAAGGTTGCGAACGCGTCGACATCCTGCGTCATGGAGGTATCACTCACATGAGGGGAAAAAGAAGAACAGTCAGAACCCCAAACAATACTCGACCCAATCTAGCGAAAGTCAAAGGCATGTCCCCCTTCCCGTAGCACTATGTTGTCTGCAGCCAACATAGTTGCCACCGAAGGAAGACATGTCGATCACTCATCCCATCCCCTGGGAGAGTTTGGAACCCAATCAAGACTCTCGCTAAAGATTACGGCTCTCACATAAATCATCCTAGGGTCCAACCACAAGCCTAGGGTTTCTAAGTCCTCAATGACCTATATCCTAGGCTCTGATAACACTCTAATTTGTCACGCCCCAGGGTCGAAACTGTGACCCGGGCCCGCCAACATATCCGTCGCCCATACGGGAAGCCCCGTATAGACGTAGCGACTAACCTGCAAATGATCATCTATACTATACAGATATCAGAGCTGGAAGGTAAATGCTGAAAGTAAATAAATACAACTACAACTCCAATAATACAAACCAACCTCACCAAAATACATAAGTCTCTCTCTGCAGTAAAGGAAAGGTACAACTCGATACCTCACTACAAGTGTCACTCAACAAGAACTCTCAAAATATAAGGGGGTACATCTACTCTCAGGACGACGACTGGTAGGGATCTATCTCGCGACTCCCTTACCTCGATCAGCCGGATCAGCAACTGGAGCAGCAGGAACAGGAGTAGAAGTCCCTGGGGAAAAGACACCACGACGGGTGTGAGAACTACATCCCACAGTAGTTCTCAGTGGGTGCCGCCAACAAGCCCGACGGTCTGCCCACTAAGTCTACTAGAGGCATAAAGTAACATATGCAGTGCTATAAGGAAAAGCTGGAAAAGTAAACTCTACAGCTACTATGCCTCTATCTAGATGCTCAAAGAGTGGAACAGAAAGAACATGATGCCACAACTGGCCCTCAACCCATATCACCCAATCTAAACTGACTGCCTCATCGGGTCCAGTCAAACCTGCGCCTACCTACTGCCGTTACATCCCGGAGGACCGGACTTACGTAGGGCGTCCGTAACTGCCAAAACTGGCCCAGCCATAGGGACGGTGTCCGTGACTGCAAAAACTGGCCCAGCCAGAGGGACAAATGCATCGACAAGTCGCGATAGAAGTATCAAGCCCAACTCCAGAGTGGCACTCGAGGGGCGCGACCCCAACGAGTAAAGTATTCGCGCATCTCTGTTGAGCTCAAATGTGGCTCATGCAGGCTATGATCCAAATCCTCGATCAACAAGATCGGCTATAACCAACAAAACACTGTCTCACTCACAGGCTGGAAAGCCACACAGCCGAGACTCACTGTCACTCAGACGGCTCCCAAAGAACCCTGATCTACAGACTGCTATCAGACTCCACTCGGTCCCCAGACACGAGTGTAAATGCATCCCACAACAACCCGACCTCTCGGCCCACTACTTGGGCGAGGAAAACTCTAAGTCCAAAGTGCAATATAGAACAATGATGTGGGGATGTCTAGAGCAGTAAAAAGCTAGCCCAAGTTGGAGTTTTCTACCGTCTGGCTGAACATGCTGCATATGGCGGGGGTCCTAGGTCAAGTCCCAAAGATATCAATAAATGACAAGTTGTTGGAAATAAAGCATCACAAGGTCATAAGAATTTAACAGGAATATCAACTTTCACAGACTAGCATGCTAACAACACACTATTCCTATCATGCTTGTTCCTACACATATAGAATTAATGTGCAATCCGAGGATCTTGGAAACGGGCCACCCACCTGAAGAGCTGAACTATCCAAGTCCCATAGCTGAAAATACCAGGAAAAGCAAATCTCCAACTCCAATGGGTCCAGCAATACCCGCAAACTCTCCTGAGTACAACACAAAGTTCACAGTTACACTTTAATTCCCAAAATTAACCACGCACAAAGATACTGAAAATCAGTCCCAAAGATACGCTTATTTCACCTGCTGAAAGTGCCCAGAAAAATCCAATAATAATATCAAATCGATCGTCACGTCGAGACCTTTGAAACGGGTACCAGCACGTGCAATTCCGAGCCCCGTAGGCCGAGTTACAAATTCCACAGTACAGGCGCGCAAAAACTCACAACCACACAATTGTAAAATCTTGCACAGATAAAAGGGGAAATAATATACCTCTGGGAAGGTCTTGAAAAAATCCAAGAAAAATACTGCGATAATCCTCGCGTCGAGAAGATGAAAAAAGTGCAACGGCTCGTCTCAATCCGATGTCCGAGCGTGGAGAAAACCTCGAATCAATCCGGTGTCCTCGAAAATCCAAATAGAAAACGAGGTCCTCTGTGAGCACGGAAAAACTCCTCGAAAAGCGGAAAATGAGGAAAAGAGGAAAACACTAAGATCGTAGCCTTACCTCTCGCGGATCCAACGGCGAAGAAATCGCTCGAAAAGATGGTCGCAGTAGGCCAGGAGAGCTCGCGCACCGAAACGCGACGGAAGAAACACCGGCGAAAGAACGTCGTGACGCGTCAAGAAAAAGGGAATCTCGAAAAATGTGCCACGAAAAATCTCCAAAATCCGCAGATGGATGCAGAACAGCTCGGGGATGAAGTCCTCTGAAGAAACCACAGTGAGAAATGGCTCGGAAATGCCAAAAAACCCAAGGTGAAGTGAGCTCGGGCAATTTATAGGCCCCAGAAAACAAATGGAATAATTCCATTTGTGTCCCCGGTTTCGGGCGCTGGACCAGGTTTCGGGCGCCCGAAACCGGCGGTACACTGCACCGCGAGCTGCGCCCGAAACGCCCGGAAGCCGCCACGTCACCCGCACAGCAAACAGCTGTGCGGGGCGTGCCAGGAGCGGCCACGTGGCCCTCCCGGGGTCGACGCGTGTCGCGCACAGCAAACAGCTGTGCGGGGCGCGCGTGCTGTCGCCGTGTGGCACCTACCCGATCAAACAGGTAGGTGGCGCCCGCGAGTGGCAGCGCGCCACGCGTCCGCCCACTATCGCGGTCACACGTGCGGGCAGGCGCCGCCGGCCACGCACGCTCCCCGAGGCTCTCGCCCGCGTCCCGTGCGCCGCGCCTCTTGAGCCCGTGAATGGAGCACCGACACGCGTCCCCTGCACCCGGTCCACGCACCCTACTTCGAGTTCCGTGGACCGCGCCGCGTGCACCGACCAACCGTGGGCGGCCACGCCTACCCCGCTTGGCCCATGCACCGCCGCGCCAACACAGTAGACCGCGCATTAAGAGCCCGCCAATCAGGCGGCGCCACGTGTCCCTGCGCCGGGTCTGTGCACCCGGCCGCGACGCTCTGTGGACCGAGCACCTTAAACCATCCAATAATAGGCCGCCATGTGGCATGCCGGCGGTCCACGACCCCTCCCATGCACAAAAAGCTAATAAAAACTTCCGGGAGTCCGTTTTTGGGCATCCGGACTCAGAATCAAACAAGCAAATAGCCGTTTTCAAGCGTTTTTCCGTGCCGAATCCAATTCCAACCTCTGTTTGGCCAAAAACCTTTTCAAAATTTTGGCAAATGCAGCCGAAGGCCAAGACAGCAAAAGATATCACACGGGGTCCATCTGTGGCATCCCTTTGATGAACTATGTGCCCGATACACCAATACTAGGTGTTTTTTAAACAGTGGATTCACCGAAAAAAGGTTGCATAGAAACCTGGGCCACCACAGAGATCTTGACCGAAACACATCGGACGCCATATACCGTTCACCCCGGCAGGACTAAGATGTACATGGATCTGAAACAGACCGTCTGGTGGCCAAAGATGAAGGAGGATGCGACTCGTTTTGTTGCACGTTGTTTGGTATGTCAGCAGATCAAGGCTGAGCTCCAACGACCTGCGGGAAAGTTACATCCGCTTCCAATTCCGTAATGGAAATGGTAGTGGATTACCATGGACTTCGTCACGGGGCTTCCACGATCGCAACTTGGGCATGATGCGATTTGGGTCGTGGTTGATCGGTTGACAAAGTCGTCACATTTCCTACCTATACATACTGCATGGTCACGGGAGCGCCTAGCTCACTTGTACATCAATGAGATTGTGAAACTACATGGGGTACCGGTTATGATTACATCGGACAGAGATACGCGCTTCGTGTCAAACTTTTGGAAAAGTCTTCAACAAGTAATGGGGACCAAGCTCAATTTTAGTACGACATTTCACCCCCAAAGTGATGGATAGTCAGAACGAGTGATTCAGACTTTAGAGGATATGCTCTGAGCTTGTGTTTTGGATTTTGGAGGGGGGTGGCATCGTTACTTGTCGTTGGTGGAATTTGTATATAATAACAGTTTTCAGGCAAGCATTCAGATGGCACTGTATGAGGCGCTATATGGGCGCAGGTGTCGATAACCTTTGTGTTAGGACGATTTGACGGAACGAAAGCATCTTGGACCGGACTTGGTTGAGGAAACGGAAGCAAAGGTCCGTTTAATTAGGCAGCGGTTGCTAACCGCATAAAGCCGGCAAAAGAGTTATGCGGACCGGAGGCGACGGGACTTGGAGTTCCAAGTCGGAGAGCATGTGTTACTCAAGGTATCACCATCCTGTGGTATCTGGTTGTTCGGTTTGCGTGGCAAGCTGAGCCCGCGATTCGTGGGACCGTATGAAATTCTTAAGCGGATTGGTCCGGTAGCTTACTGTTTGGCCTTGCCACCTAGTCTTGAGAGGGTGCATGATGTATTTCATGTATCGATGCTTCGGAAGTATGTGCCTGACCCTTCACATGTGATCGATGTTTCTTCGGTGGAACTACAAGAGGATTTGAGTTTTGAAGAAACACCAGTGCAGATTTTGGCAAGAGAAGAGAATAAGTTACGAAAAAGGTCAATACCTTATGTGAAGGTTCAATGGAGTAACCATAAAGAAAGAGAAGCCACGTGGGAACTAGAATCAATGGTGAGAGAATGTTATCCGGAATTGTTCGCTATGGATTTGAGTTAAGTTTCGGAGACGAAACTTCTTTAAAGGAGGGAGTGATGTAGTGTCCATAGTTTTCATTCAGTATCACTTTCGGTAGTCACGGTATTTTTCTCCGTATTTTTGTTATATCTTTTTGGTCTTTTTTGTATTCCATTGTGTAGGGCTCGAAAAATGAAAAACAGTGGTGCGATCGACTTTAAATTTCGGTAAACGGAGCTCCCGATGTGATTTTTCTAAGTTTGATGAAAAAGAGGTGTTTAGAACACTCATTTCGATTTTTGGGTGTTTGAAAATCCGTGCCAACATATGATGAGATTTTCGAAGAATTTATAACGCGAATCGAGGGAGAAACGGTTAAATTAAAAGATTTGGTTGTTACAAAAGGTTCAATTTGTTACAAAAGATTTTGTTTGTTGCAAAAAGATTTGGTTTGTTAAAAAGTGGTTGTTATTGTTTCGAACTCTCTTATAAATAGAGGAACCGAGCATCGGTTTCTAGTTTACACACCTAAGAGAGAAAGAGACAAGATAGAACCCTAGTTTTTAAAATTGCAACGAAAGAAAACATCGTCTTGTTCCTCGAAGGCTTCGTTGGTGATCGAGATAGGGAATCGGCATCGTGGTGGGGCTACGGAGGAGGGAGCACCGACCTTGCGGGAGACCGGAGAGCGAAGGATAGAGCCGGGCATCGTACCGTCACCTTCGCCGACTAAAAGGTGTGTTTTGCAGTTTTCGTTATCTCTTGTGGAGATTCGGTAGTGTTTTCGATGTTCTTGTCGGGTTCTTTTAGACGTCGGTTGAAACGGATGTCGTGTGCGATCATGGTGTTAGTATTGTTGGGGTGGACGGGAGGCCGCCGCCGCCGTCGATATAGATGGGAGGCCGCCACCGCCGTCATCATGGTTGGGAGGCCGCCGCCACCGTCGATATGGACGGGACGCCGCCGCCGTTGTATGAAAAATGGTACGCCGTCGCCGCCGACCGAGAAGAAACACCACTGCGTGGCACTCCACACGCACGGCGAGACCGCAATAAGGGGCACCGCCGCCGGGGTGCCGCCGGCGTTCAGGGCGCCGCCCGCATACGGGGCGCGCCCATGCGGGGCACCGCCCGCATGGGGGGCGCGTGGTCCATGCGGGGCGCCACCCGCATGAGGTGCAGCCCATGCGGGCGCGCCCATGCGAGGCGCCGCCGCATGGGGGCGCGGCCCTTGCGGGGCACCGCCCGCAAGGGGGAGAGGCCGACCGAGCGAGGCTCGTGCCGCCGATCCGCGATGGTCGTGGCTTCACCGTTTCACGGTGTTTTGGATGGAGCGTCGTTTCGATGAGCGATGTTTTACCGGTTTCACCATCGGAACTCCGGTTTGAACCTCGACTCGTGTAGTTTTGTTACGATGATATTTTTAATAACGGTTTTTAGTATAGTTTGTGTTCGGGCAAGGTTTGAGGTGATTGTTGGGAGTTTTCACACATCGTTTTCTTCGCCGTTAGATGTGGGTAATCTAACTAATGTATGAGATGTTGTTGGATCATGGTGTCCGGCCCTCCTCTCCCTTTATATTGTAATTTTTGGCATAACTGTTTTAAGGGTAAGGAAGTACAAGGTGGTGCATGTTTTGGCAAAATTGATACATACAAAAAGAGGACAAGGCAAGACGCTTGACTTTTTCGGGTACAACTACCACGATCTAGTCTACAGTTACAGGTTTTGAGGCTCATAGCGATATCACGTACACCAGCGGTGTCACGCCCCGGGTGTAAACCAAAACCCGGGCTCGTCAACAGATCCGCCGTGCACACGGAATTTTCCATGTACACAAAGTGTCAGTAACCTGCTCAAATATAAGATGTATAATAAAAGAGCATAAAATACAGAGCTGAACTAAAAAAGAACTACATAATATCTCAGACTGGAAATATGATACAAGCGTAAAGATATAATAAAATCCCAGCTCACAAAAATGATACATCCAGCTGGCCAAAGCCAGACCTCAAAATAAAAGTAAACTACTACAGTCTGAGTAAGGGGTACAATATCTGTCTAGCTGCAACTCTCGGTCTCACAGGAGATCTATCTACTCAGCGTTCCCCTTACCTCGATCTGCCGCTGATGGCTCAGCAGCTCCCGCAGACGACTCTGCAAAAACAAAGGGAGAAAAAGAGGGAAAACAATAATGGGGGTGAGAACTACCATAAAATCAGTAGCCTCCCCTAGTGGGTAAAGCCTCAAACTCCGACACACCCACTAAGGATACCAGAGGAAAAAGGAAAAGAAAGGTGGTAAGCTAAGAACAGAACTACTGATAGAGAGAAGCTACCACTACTATGCCCCTAAATGCAATGCCAGAAAGAATGACGAAGGGAGTGCATTAGTAAAAGTATCTGCCAAGACAAACCCAATCGATGGACCAATAAAACTGGTACTGCATGCTCTGTCATCATCATCGGGCCTGCCAGCCTACGCATGGCGCCGAAGTGATATCACGAGCCCACTAACTCACCGGCACATGCCCGGTGTAATAGCTCACTCCGGAGTGGCACTCGAGGGGAGCGACCCACACAAGTAAAATAACCAAATCACAAGTATCTCGAAATAGTAGGACTAGATCACGACTATGCTCAAGTGGGAAAACCCATCCACTGAAGAAACCCCAATATGATGCAAAGGTAAACATCCGGTCAACCGCCTAATGTCCGCGGTTGCCGCAACACCCCACAAATCCCACAACTAGTACAATCTCGACAACACTATCCCGACCCCCTGCTCGAACCCGAGCAACATGAATCATGTCTCTGAATAAAAGAAGAAATAGAGCAAACATGGTTTCTCCTAAGTCAAGTCCCAATATGATAGTGTAGCAATAAATAGTGGCCTATCTAAATGTCCATACAAGCATGCAATTGTCCTCATATAGAATAAAAGTGAAGCATCAAATATGTCTCAACATGATCATCTCTTGTATAACAACTAAGTACTAACATGATAGTGCTATTTCCAACATGATAGATCCACAAGAATAGTCTCACATGATAGGCTCACAATTATTTTAATCTAAGCATAACTATCAACTTGGTGATCAATTGGTAGATTTAAAATAGGGGTTTCACCCTCTAGTAATCTTAGTGAGCAAGTCGAGAAAGAGGGATGCAACAACCACCCATGTCACGCCCCGGGGTTGAAACTGCAGATCCGCCGCCTATGCAAAACCCCGCATAGGCGAAGCGTCTAACCTGCAAGAAAAGATACTACAGCTAACAGATATCAGAGCTATAAAGTAAATCTGTTGTAAAACTAAATCCAAACAACTGTACAACTTGAATAATGATACAATTTCCATCTCCCATAAATGATAATCATACAATATCCTCAAATACAATAACCCAGAACTCAACAGGGAGATAACCTGAAAAATAATACATCAGTATACAGACTCTCAATACATATCATATCCTCACTACATCAGTCTCTCAAAAGAGGAAATAAAATAACTAATCTACTGAAGATCTCCTCTGAAGGGGTGCCGCTACTCTCCAACGACGGTAGGGATCTAGCTCGTGACTCCCTCGCCTCGATCAAAAACCGCAGAATCAGCAACACCCGCTAAGACTCTGCAAAACAAAAGAGAAAAAAGAAAGGGAGGGGGAAAACCACCAACGGGTGTGAGAACTACACCAAAAAGGGAGTTCTCAGTGGGTACCACCGCCAGGCCCGACGATCTGCCCACTAAGTCCACTAGAGGCATAAGATAACCATGCAGTAAAGACTGAAATAAGAAATCTGGAGACTCTCAACAGCTACTATGCCTCTATCTAAATGCTCAAATGGGGAAAACCAACGGAAGGAATGCAACCACTCGCACACGAGGTGCACAATCGACCCAATCGAGCGGACTGCCACATCGGGTCCAGTCAAGCCTGCGCCTCCCTAGTATATCAACATAGGGTGTCCAATCGGACTAACTCTGTAGTATCCTGACTTTTCCGGTATCGTTGTTAACCCTTGTCGTTAATGTTAGTTGTAGGTGCCCTTTCTTTTTGACTTCTGGTGAGTTGTGTTTTGCTACTTCTGGGTATTTTTCGGTGATAGGGCTCGTGAAATGTTGAACAGTGGCGTGATCGGATCTGAAATCCGACTCCCGGATCTCCCGGTTTTGAATTTCTAAGGTGACGGTAACTGTAACTTATCGCCTTTTTAGTGCGCGTGCGTTTTAGGGTTGAGAGGAGGTTTTCTTCCCTATGCCTATGAATACTGCCGGTTGTCACCCTGTGTAAGGGATCTTTTTGTAACCTAGCCGCCAACCCTAGCCGCCGGAAAGAAAGGGAGAGGAAGGGGATCTCGTCGAGAATCCAACGCATAGGAGCGGGGTTTGGATCCGGCGTCTCCTTCCCGGAACGACCGGGTCATCTTCTCCGATACCTCGTGGTAAGCCCCCTTCCTGTTTTGGTTGTTTTAGGGTCTTTCTGTCTTCTCGGGACGCCCTAGCCTCGGCGGCCGCCGTCGCCCGCCGCCGCCACTGTCGCTGCTGCTGCCGTCGCTGCCGCTGTTGCTACCGCGCCGCCGCCCGCGCGGGCCTGGGCCCGCGCAGGGGCGGCCTGTTGCTGCGCGCCGCCGCGCGGGTCTGCACCCGCTCGGGGGGCGGCTTGCTGTCGCACCGCCGCCGCGCAGGCCTACGCCTGCGCGAGGGCGGCCTGTTGCTGCGCGCCGCCGCGCGGGTCTGCACCCGCGCGGGGGCGGATTGCTGCGCGCCGCCGCGCGGGTCTGCACCCGCGCGGGGGGGCGGCTTGCTGCCGCGCCGCCGCCACGCGGGCCTACGCCCGCGCAGGGGGGCGGCCTGTTGCTGCGCGCCGCCGCGCGGGTCTGCACCCGCGCGGGGGGGCGGATTGCTACCGCGCCGACGCCGCGCGGGCCAGCGCCCGCGCTGGGGCGGCCTGTTGCTGCGCGCCGCGCGAGGGGGCGGCTTGCTGCCATGCCGCCGCCCGCGCGGGCCTGCACCCGCGCGGCGTGGCCTGCTGCTGTGCGCCGCCCGCGCGGGCCTGCGCCCGAGCGGGGGCGACCCGCTGCCGTGGCCGCCGCGCCGCGCCGCGCCCGCGCGGGGCTTGTGCCCGCGCGGGGCCTCTGCTGCCGCGCCGCTGCGCCGCACCCTTGCGGGCATGCACCCGCACGGGGCTCTGTTGCCGCGCGGGGCTTGTTGCCACCGCCACCGCTCAACCCCTTTCGTGTTTCCGCCGCATGCGTCGTGTCCCGTGTAGCACTTATTTACTATTGAGCCGTTCGTGTGAGTGGTGCCTTCGCTAATCTTCGGTCTTAATGGTTACCTTGGGGACTTTCTATGTCTACGTGCCGATCGAGTGGGGACAGGTCAACTGTGGGCGTACCGACCAAGCACTATTCAGGTGGGTCTTCTGGTTTAAAAGAAATTACGGTTTAACATGAATAAAGCAACATATGTTTTATAAAATTGTATCTAACCCCTGTTTTACATGAGCATGTTACTATTCATATCTCTGACAACTGCGGTTCGCTTCGGGTACGACACACCCATATATAACACATTTTGAGCCCAAGGTTTGTTTGCACGCACACCAGCGGTTTGGCCACCGCACTGGTGTATTTTTCCAAAAAAATGGCATGTCGGCCCGTGTGCCCTAGTGTTGTTGGGGACCTCTCACGGCTGCTCACGTACCGCACGAGCGCCGTGGAGGGGTATAGGCAAATCAAGAGAGGCAAGTGCACATTTGATTTTTGTAGGGACAAGTACGTATGATTGATTGTTACAGGAGCAAGGGAATATGTTTGATTGTACAGGAGCATATGCACGCAACTGGCTCGTTTCAGGGTACCGTGGCTCTCTTGAAAGGGGGTAAACACGGACACGCGGGTGGCTCGGTTTGCATTATCTTCAGTTTTCCCAATTATTGCAGATATATATATTGTTTACCCTGATTTATGTTACATCCTGGTAGTGTCATTGACTCCCCACTCTGTGACAGGTTGGTCGGGCGCGGGCACGGGACGGATGTGTGGACGGTCTAGGAAGATGTTTCATTTTTCTTTCACTTTTCTTTCGAGTGACTTTGCGAGGTTTTATTCATGTATATCTCTTTAGTTTTTCGTGCTGTGTGTGTGGGTTCGTCTGTGCTCGTGTGGATGCTCAAACTACTGTAGTGACTCTGCGTGCTCGCATACTCTGTAGTTGTCGGCCTATTTTCGAACTAGGAAAAAAGTTTGCGAAAACAGCTTTAAAACAACGGGTGTCGTGTGGACACAGATTTGAAAACCCATGGATTTATCCTTTCTAATTAACGATGGTCGTGTTAAGTAGTTATGGTACTCTCTCTCTCTTGCTTTCGGGAACGATGATTGTGGTTAAAGTGTGAACGAGACTACAGGCGGGTTGGTAGGCATGTCTAAGTTGAGACTGCCGTGCATGTGCGAAGGAGACCCCGCTCTCGGGGTCGAGGAATTTGCACATTTGGCAGGTCTGGCGCGCACTGGGGGACATTGTAAAAGAAAAATTTTAATATTCCACATTTTCCACTTTACCGAAAAACCCCCGAGGCATGACAAACTCGCTATCGAATAGTGGCTCATGCAGGCTATAGTCGAAATCCACGCTCTCTCTCAGAACGGATAGACTCAAGATGCTCAACCTCTCACACAACGGTCAAAGTACTCACAACGACCCGGGACCACCGTCAAACCGAACGGCTCCCAACAACACTAGCACTGGTCTAAACACAGCTACTAGACTCCACTCAGCCCCCTGACACGAGTGCAATAATAAAGTACCTGCCTGAATAAACCCAATCTAATCACCAGTAAACACTGGTACTGCCTGCTCTGCCTGCCGCATCGGGTATGCCAGCCTACGCATAACACCGATGCAAAGAAGGAGTCTCAAGGACTCAAAGCCTGCCTGTCGCACACTCCGGAGTGGCACTCGAGGGGAGCGACCCACACGAGTAAAGTATCTCAGTAACAAGTATCATAAGTATTATAAAACAGCATGACTGGATCATGACTCTGATCAAAGTGGGAAAGCCCATCCACTAAAGAAAACCCCGGTCCTCAATCAGATGTAATAGTACTCAAAAGTTGGAAACTCCGTCCACTAGAGGAACCTGATACCCAATCTGATGCATAAATAAATATCCGGTCAACCGCCCAATATCCGCGGTTGCCGTAATACCCCATAACTCACAATCAAGACCAACCTTTCCCAGACTCGAAGTCTCAACTACACTATCCCAAACCCCCGCTCGAACCCGAGCAACCTGAACCACATGACTAACCAATGAGGAGAAAAGAAGCAAAACATGGTTTCTCCTAAGTCAAGTTCCAATATGATAGTGTAGCAATAAATGATGGCCTATCTAGATATCCATACAAGCATGCAAATGTCCTCAAGGAAATGAAAGGGAGTAAAGCATATAATAGATCCACTAGGGTATAAACAACATGCCAGAATCCCTGATGAACTACACCTGTCCATAATCCATGGTCCGTCAAAAGAATGATCAGAATAATACCCGCACATAGATCTAGCCTCCTACTCCATCGAGTAATCAGATCATGAAAGACTATGTGCAACATGGCATGCTAAAAGATTACTACTGTAGTATATCAAACTGCATGATCTAGGCCATTCCTCAAGCTTCCATCTCGATGCTAAATATTGTACAATTAAACAAGCATGCTAACAATCACACAGGGTAAATCCCTTAGGTAAGCATTTACTATTCATCATCATGAATATCAAAATCCTGCAAGTCCTCGATAATATTTAACATGAATATTAATCTTGCAATTCCCTTATACAATCATCCTTCCTAGCTTACCTCACAATAACATACAATGTACCCTAAACATGCATGCATTCTAACATAAAGAAATAGAGAACCGCCCACCGGT
This sequence comes from Tillandsia leiboldiana, assembly GCA_029204045.2. NCBI lineage: Eukaryota > Viridiplantae > Streptophyta > Magnoliopsida > Poales > Bromeliaceae > Tillandsia > Tillandsia leiboldiana. Next base: position 10,836,798 of record CM055063.1, read on the forward strand.
TCTGGAGATGAAGCAACCCACCTGAAAAGCTTTCCGCAGGCAAAGCCGAAGTCGGTGAAGTGCGTAGTCACACGCTATCCAAAATCTGCCAAAACCGCACCCTCGGTAGTCAGTCGCACCAGCCTCTGTTCCAACCAACAACAACACCAACAATCAATAACCAACACCACAACATTCCCCAAAACAGCACATGCTGTTTTTACAAACCAGCAAAGGAGATGGGGGATTTTCACCTGTATACAGTCCTCTAAAAATCCCAGAAAAAAACACGGTTGCGATCCTTGTGACGAGTAGCCCCAAAACGAGTATTTATACGCCCCGTTCCCACACCTGTAGGCCAAGATACAAATTAAACAAGGTGGTATGCCGGCATCCTCAACACTGCGAAAACTACGGGATACAACCCCAAAGAAGCTTAAATCTCACCTTCGAAGATTCCTCAGAAAAATCCAATAAAAATACAATCGCGTTCCTCTCGAAGAGTAGATATCAATCAAGTCCTTAAATGCCTCATTCCGATGCTCATAGGTCAAGATAGAAATTCGACAAGCCTCCGCTGTCCAAAATCTCACAATAGAAAAGAGGTCATCAAAACACCTTGAGAACTGTGCCAAAACCTCGAAATGCGGAGAAGTGATCAACATTGAAAATGAAGCCTTACCTCTCATGAACGCTCTGCCACAAAAATTGGCTCAAAAATTTATTGGGGTGATCCAGGGTGCCTCGCGGACCGAAAAGTGACGGTGGAAGCCAAAATCCATGAAACGTCGTAGTGCGCCGCATCGCAGAAAGTGCGGATGTCGAGGCCTCCAAAAATTCTGAAAGTTCTTCATGAGATGCTCCACAAGATGAAGAACAAGTTTTCTAAAGACTACACAGGGAGAAGAGCTCGGGAAAAGTCGAAAAATGCAGCCAAAGAGGGAGGTTTTATAGCCAAAACCAACAAATCCAAAAATGCCAACCATGTCCCTGGTTTCGAGCGCCCGAATTAATTGGGTTGCTACAGTAACCAGAATGTACCCCAAACTGCCAGCGCCCGAATCATCCACAGCGCGCCACGTGTCCTCCGAACAGGCAACAGCCACCGCGCCCAACCACCTGCCGACGCGTGGCCGCACCCCGCGCAGCTCCCGCCCGCGTCGGCGCCTCGGTCGGCGCGCCCACGTGCGCGCACCAGCGCGGCCGCCCAACAACGCCGCGCACGCAGCTCGAGACACCTGCCTCCCTGCTTCGTGGACCGCGCCCGTGCACCAGCCAATCCTATGCTGCCACGTGTCCACCTCGCGCCAATAAGATCACGCCACGTGGCACACCTACCCGCTATACCGCGCGCGCCTGCCCGCGTGCCTACTTGCGCCCGCACGCCTGCCCGCCCCTGCTCCGCCGCCTGCCCGCGCCTGCTCTGCCGCCTGCCCGCGCCCGCGCCGCCGCCGGCGCTGTCCCCGGCCGCCGGAACAGTACCAAGATGCCTCGAAATTCGTGCTAGAGCATTCAATCTCCGAAAAATACAAGTAAATAGCCCATTTTGATCGTTTTCACGCGCTGAATCCAAATCCGCCGTCCGTTTTGCCAAATTCCATTTCTAAAATTTGCCGAAGGCATCCAGATAAGGGTTCTTAATCCAAATTTTGCGCTGAGTCCAATTCTGATGTCCGATTCGCGCAAAACCACTTCAGAACAATCGACGGGGTCATCCGATTACCCATGTGATCCATTTAACACCCGAAGTCCATCACTTGTGTCCAGATTGTGCACAAACACCGCCGACACACCACAGAGGCTTCCAAAAGCTGCCGATCGACCAGTAATCTCACCGTGGGGATCCGGGTCCTCACAACCCACCTGGTACACGCAACTCCCCAAACTGAAAAAGAACTCCTAGCTGTCCAGCAACTGCCCCCGCAACCCTAGAATCTGCGAATCACTACAAAATATTCAAACTCGGCATTATTGGGCCTTCCCCGAAAAATAGCATTTGCAGTTTGCAAAACAGCACAGAAAAAGGGGATTTTTCACCTACGCGCGGTTCTCGGAAAAATCCAGAAAAACTACGGCTGAGATCCTTGCGACAAGTAGATCCAAAACGAGTATTTATACGTCTTGTTCTGATGTTCGTAGGCCAAGATACAAAATAAACAAGTATGCGCTGTCCAAAAAATGGTCACAGAAAATAGGGTCATATAATGCCTCGGGAACTATACCAAAAACCCAAAACAAAGTGAAGTGACCAACACAAAAATCAAAGGCCTACCTCTTAGGAACACGCTGCCGCAAAAATTGTCCAAAAATTCCTCCTGGGTGGAGCAGGCGACTTCTCCGACTGAACTGCGACGAAAATAGGCCGTGAAAGGGAAACGTCGGAGCGAGCCGCATCGCAGAGATCTCGATGCCGAAAACTCCTAAAATCTTGAAACTTCCTGGAGAGATGGAGGACAGAGAGGGGAACAAGTTCTCTTTAGGCCACACCCTCTCCTTCTCTCACTAAAACTCGAAAAAGGCAGAAAAATGGAGGGGAAGGTGGGCTATCTATATCCCACCAGGATTCGGCCACAACCCGATATTTCGGGCGCCCGAATCCCCCCACGGGCTCCCTTTCATCAGCGCCCGAATCGACCTGGGACTGACGCATGTCCTGAACACGGGACAGCGTCGCCCAGCCGTTGCCGCGTGTCCTGCGCAGGACGGCACGTCAGCGGCGCCCGCTAATGGTGGGCCGCCATGTGGCGTACGCGGGCGGCTTCCCGCCCGCCACGCCAGCCGGCGCCCACCACTGGCCACCCGACACGCCGACGCCCCCTGCCACGCGTGCGTGCGGCCGCAGCGCTGTACCCTCGGGTGCACCACGCGCGCGTGAGCCGGTGAATCCGAGGCCGCCATGTGGCGCGCCCCGGTCCACTGTGCCAGCGCCTATTTTCAGTGGACCGCAGCGTGCGCCGGCCAATAACAAGCCGCCACGTGTCCCCCCGCCGGTTCACTGCACCAGCGCCAAGCTTCCATGGACCGCGAAGCGTGAGCCGGCCAATTACAGACCGCCACGTGTCACCTCCGCCGGTCCACGGCTCCCCTGTGCACCAAAATACACTAAAAACTTTCGGGTGTCCATTTTTGGATGTCCGGACTCTGAAAAATACAAGTAAATAGCCGTTCTCAAGCATTTTTCCGCGCTGAATCCAAATCCGGCCTCCGTTTAGCCTGAAACTACTTCTAAAATTCGGTGAAAGCAGCCGAAAGCTACGCTTGATCCCAAATCCTCACTGAGTCCGTCCAACGCGTCGGTTTGACACGCTGTAGGTGTCATGCCCCGGGGTCGAACTGCGACCCGAGCTCGCCAACAGATCCGCCGTCTGTACGGAAACTGCCGCACAGACGAAGTGTCTACCCTGCAAAAGATCTATAGCTAAACATGTATCAGAGCTGAAAAAGAACTAGTAACAACAGAATCAAAACACTGAACATTTGAATAAAAACAAATCCTCAGTACAAGTCTCTTAACTATAAAAATACAGGTAAAACCCTCAAAAATCTCTCAGACTGTCCAGTACAAAAGTGGAAACACAAAAATATAAACAGGGTACATCTACCTCTGACTCTCAATGCTGGTAAGGAACTAAACGGCCACGTCCTCACCTCGATCAGCTGTCTTCGCGCGAGCTAAGTCGGAGTAGCAACCTCAGTAACCTGTCACCGCAGCGGGTGTGAGATCTACTGCAGAAGGTAGATCTCAGTGGGTACCGTCACCAATATCCACGGTATGCCCACTAAGTCTACTGGAGGCAAACAGATAGGTATGCAGATAGATAGATAAAAGGTAAGCTGAATGAAAACTACAGCTAATATGTGTTAACCATCATGCTCAAAAGGAAACTCTACTATAAACATGCTATGTATACCCTCGCTACTGCTAAAATGCCTCAGTATCAATGCTCAAAGGAAAGAAACTCATCTAAGAACATAATATGCATACACCACTCGCACACGAGGTCCCCAATCGACCCAATCGAACTGACTGCCTCCTCGGGTCCAGTCAAACCTGCGCCTACCTACTGCCGTTACATCCACGTAGGACCGGACTGACGTAGGGCGTCCGTGACTGCCAAAACTGGCCCAGCCAGAGGGACCGCGTCCGTAACTGCCAAAACTGGCCCAGCCAGAGGGACTGCGTCGACAAGTCGCGATACAAAAGTAACAGCTCCACTCTGGACGTGGCACTCGAGGGGCGCGACCCCACCGAGGAAAAGGTATCCGCGCACTCTGTCGAGCTCAAAGTGGCACTGCAGGCTATAGTCCAAAATCCACGCTCACTCTCAAAACGGAAAGACTCAGGATCCTCAAACATCTCGCACAACGGTCGGAGCACTCTCGACGACTCAGCTGATCAGCTCTCTCGAATCATGAGACACTAGCAAACTCTACCAACTCGTGGCAAAAAACACACTGGCTGGAGATACTCCACAGCCGGGATCGACTCACAACTAAGGGCTAATAAAACTGGTCGGACAACACACAATGACCCGGGACCACCGTCAACCCCAACGGTTCCCACGACACTAGCACAGCCTAAACTCAGCTACCGGACTCCACTCAGCCCCCAGGCACGAGTGCAACAATGCCCCACAGAAACCTGACCCCTCGGCCCACTACCCGGGCGAGGCAACACTATGTCCAGGAAAGATGGAAAGTGTGGGATGTCTAATACATAAAGGAACCTAGCCCAAGTAAAGGCTCTCTACTGACTCATCAGTGTCAACAAGCGGCACATGCAGGCTATAATGCATGATCAGACAGATCGGAAACTCAATGCTCAAAAGCACAACTCGGTCGGGAAACCTTCCACGACTCGATCTGATATGTCCTCACCAACCCCCGAGACACTAGTAAAAACATCCATAAGTCAAATAAAATCTCCTCGGCCCCCAGGCACGAGGTTACCTGCACCCTGGGACCCTGTCATCTCACTGGCAATCTCGCAGTTTAAAAACCACTTTTAAAAAAGCCGATTTTCCATAAAACGGGTTTTCTTGATTTTTAAAACGATCAGGGTGCAAAATAAATGCCAAAAGAACATGCAGTCAAGTGTCATATAATATCAGGAGTCTACAAAAAATAATTTGGGGTTCTGAATAATTTCCTAAAAATTCCCAGGCAACTATCAGATTTAATTACAGAGGAAAAACATAATAAACATGGTCAACTTGCATTCAATAGCTTTAGAGAGCATTCCACACATTTTGGAGAATTTCCAACCCACCTGAAACGCTTTCCGTAGGCATCGCTGAAGTCGGTGAAGCGTCGAATCCCCCAAACTGACGAAACTCTGACAGTCCTGCCGCGAACCACGGAAAAATCTCCCGGAAGCTCAAATAAATCCACCTGAGTCCTCACAGCAAAATACAAGCTCACCTAATCAGCATACATAAACCACCAACACTCTACACCAAAGCTCCAGCACAATTAAATACAAGTTCACAAACCCCAATGTATAGAAATCCAAGTCCATCAAAAATAGGTAACTCAAAGCACACTTCCATAGCACTCTCAAATCCATCAGCATACCAACAACTCACAAAACATAATTTACCAAAATCCACACAACCCTCTACAGCTCCAAATGCACACACACAAACATTTCACGGCAGCAACACAAAGCACATCCTCCATCACAATCACAAAAATACTTGCTCACATAATCACCAATTACTTAAGTCTACCCACACACACACACAAGCCCACAGTACACTCCCTGCTCACATACACCACACAGCACAAACACAAATTGTCCAGACTGCTCCGGTGAAAAACGCGTGCCGCGCACTTGACTCGGACTCCGCACGGCACCGCGCCGAAAACTGCCACAAACGACGCCGTCCTGTGAGGGAAAAAGGGAGAAAAACCACAAAAATCCGTTAATCTCGGCTCACAAACTAACTTGCGACACCCGGGCAACCCACAGCCACGGCATGCGCTCACACAGCCCACCGGCACCGGCTCCTGCTCGCTCGCTGACCGCGCGCAGCATGTTACGGAATTTGAGTTGGCGTATTTCGTGAAATCGGTTAAGTCTTGAAGATTGAAGATGAAAAAGTTGGATCATTTACCTCAATCTCAAGAAAGAAGAATTCAAATGGATCAAGTACGTTTTACTAAAGAATTTTGATGATCCAAATACTTAGTATAGTGTAGAAACACTTGGATGAATTTTTGATTGCATAAAAATCAAAAAGTGGGCATTTTACATGTTCAGAGTCCGGACCATGGATCTCAGTCCGGACCCCGAACGTAGGTTTGTTCATGTGCAATTTCAGTCCGGACCTTGGAAATTTCAGTCCGGACCCCGAACGTGGAATTGTTGAAATTGCATGAACAGTCCGGACCGTGGATTGCAGTCCGGACCCCGAATGTCGTCTTTTCTGGAAAAAGTCTGTTTCGCTGAAGCAGTCCGGACCGTCAATTCCAGTACGGACTGTCGTCCTGTAAAATTCCAGAATTGGTTAGTTTTTTATGCTTATCTTCTTCCAACGGTTTCTAACCTATAAATAGACCCTACGTTTCATTTTTTAGGGTTATCCAAATACGGTCAAAAATAGAAAAATCCACCTATAGAGAAGAAAGGAAATACTAGATTTAATTCTATGTTTCTTCATCTATATTATTAATTTGATTCTAGGTTTTCCAAACTTAGATTTTGAGTGGAATCAAATTAATGAATACTTAGATGGTATTTCCGATCTATTTCTAATCTAAGTATTCGGCGAATCATCACCACCCAAAAACAACGATTTTCCCAAAATCGGCGCGTGGACTCGCGTGGCCTTGTGGATTCAAGGAGCAAACGCTCTCGTGGATTCGGAGCGAGGTACGTTCGTGGATTCGAAGCGTGCTACTGGGTGAAGACCATGGATTCGGTCAGATGTCGTGGACTCGACGTTGGACGCCGTGGATTCGGCGTTGGGCGCTGATCGTGGATTCGAGAAGCGTTGCGGAGCGAGCGGAGAAGATCTACTAGGAGCGTATGGAAAAGGTTGAGTCGTCTGTGAGTACGGTATATCACCTTGTACGTGTTTAATTCTAGTGGATTTCGCCGTGTGATCGGTCCCGTGGTTTTTTACTCCGGTTTGGAGTTTTTCCACGTAAAAATCTTGCGTGTTGTTTTTATTTCCGCATTGGGTTTTATTGCGCAATGATTTTTTGAGTGTTTAACGTTTACACCTATTCACCCCCCTCTAGGTGTTTTTTTTCCCTATTTAGATCCAATTATTCATAACCCAACAAGTGGTATCAGAGCGGGAATAGGGTTGTAAACAATGGTTGAAGGTGGAAACATCAACAGACCTCCGTTATTCGATGGAACAAATTATGCCTACTGGAAAGTACGGATGAAAGCCTTTTTAATTTCCATCGACGAACGGGTGTGGCAATCAATTGAATTAGGATGGTCTAATCCAACTGAAATTATTGCTGATGTTCGCACCATCAAACCTAGGTCGAAATGGACCAAGGAAGAGATTGATTTATCTTCTTACATTGGCAAAGGAATTAATGCTTTATTTAATGCCTTATCACAAACTGAATTCTCTCGCGTCTCGGCATGTGAGACTGCGAAAGAAATCTGGGATGTTCTTCAAGTTACACATGAGGGAACTAACCTTGTGAAGATTCAAAAACTGCAAATGCTTACGAGCAAGTTTGACTCTATTTTCATGGCAGAAAATGAATCTTTCACGGACTACTATACACGATTGCAAGACATCGTAAATGTATAACACCGGGTTTTGGTTGACGCACCGACCTTGCAGGATGGTGCGGTGCGGAGGAATTTGCCTTGGATGTGTCCCACTTGTGTTTTCAGAGGAGTTCGGGTTGATTTGGATCCCCGCGGAGGCCTCTGCTTGTTTCGGGCTTTGTACGCGTTAGGTGACTGGTACGGGAAGCTCCGACACCGCTATGGGTTGCAGAAAAATTGGGAAACACTTGGAGCAGGTGTACTTTTGTTTTACAGCGAGGTTCGGGAGGTTCCGGACTGACGCGGAGGACCCGGAGGCAAAAAGTGAGTCGGAACTGGCATTTTTGGAGCCGGTATTTGATTTGAGTACCCCGACTCAACGGTCGAGCTTTTTGAGGAGAAAAAGCTGTGGACACGCGTACTTTTGATTTACAGCGAGGTTCGGGAGGTTCCGGACTGACGCGGAGGACCCGGAGGCAAAAAGTGAGTCGGAACTGGCATTTTTGGAGCCGGTATTTGATTTGAGCACCCCGACTCAACGGTTGAGCTTTTTGAAGAGAAAAAGCTGTGGACACGCGTACTTTTGATTTACAGCGAGGTTCGGGAGGTTCCGGACTGACGCGGAGGACCCGGAGGCAAAAAGTGAGTCGGAACTGGCATTTTTGGAGCCGGTATTTGATTTGAGCACCCCGACTCAACGGTTGAGCTTTTTGAAGAGAAAAAGCTGTGAGCGCGTGTACTTTGGAATTACAGCGGAGCTCGGGAGGTTCCGGGCAGCGGCGGAGAGCCCGAAGACCAAAAGTGAGTTGGAGTTGGGTTTTGGAATTAAATTAATTAAGTTAATTAATTTTATATAAAGCTGTTGCTTTATAAAACCCCCCTCCACCTCTGTAGCAAAGAGAAAAAGGAAAAGAGAAAGAAAGAAAGGAAAGGAAAAGAGAAGAAGGAAGAAGAAGATGGAGGAATTGGAGAGGGTTCTTGAGCTTTTCTTCCCCGAGCGAGGGCGTGAAGCCGAGCGAGGTCGGCGAGCCTCGTGGAGGTTGGTTTTATTTTTGAGTGTGGTTTTTTTTGCTTCTCTCCTCTCCTCTCTTTTAATTTCTTTCCTCCTTTGCTGCTTGGGAGTGTTGTGTGCGGGTTGGTGGTGCTTGGCGTGCCACGCGCGCAGCGGAAGCGTGGTGGGCGGCGCGAGGCTGTGGGGCCATCGCTGCGCGGCCGCGTTGGAGCGACGCGCGCAGCTTGCGCCCTGCTGCCAAAATCTGTGCAGCAGGGCGCCGGTCCACCCTGGCCGTGCAGCAGGCCGCGCGGCATGCGGCCTGCTGCCGTGGTGCACTGCAGGCCGCGCGCTGGGCGCGCGGCACTGCAGGCAGGCCGCGCGCTGGGCGCGCGGCACTGTAGCCCCGCGCGGTGTGCAGGCCGCGCGCTGGGCGCGCGGCGCTGCAGGCCCCGCGCGGGCGGCCCCTGGGCCCCGCGCGGTGTGCAGGCCGCGCGCTGGGCGCGCGGCACTGCAGGCCCGCGCGGGCGGCCCCTGGGCCCCGCGCGGTGTGCAGGCCGCGCGCTGGGCGCGCGGCACTGCAGGCCCCGCGCGGGCGGCCCCCTGGGCCCCGCGCGGTGTGCAGGCCGCGCGCTGGGCGCGCGGCACTGCAGGCCCGCGCGGGCGGCCCCTGGGCCCCGCGCGGTGTGCAGGCCGCGCGCTGGGCGCGCGGCACTGCAGGCCCCGCGCGGGCGGCCCCCTGGGCCCCGCGCGGTGTGCAGGCCGCGCGCTGGGCGCGCGGCACTGCAGGCCCGCGCGGGCGGCCCCTGGGCCCCGCGCGGTGTGCAGGCCGCGCGCTGGGCGCGCGGCACTGCAGGCCCCGCGCGGGCGGCCCCCTGGGCCCCGCGCGGTGTGCAGGCCGCGCGCTGGGCGCGCGGCACTGCAGGCCCCGCGCGGTGTGCAGGCCGCGCGCTGGGCGCGCGGCACTGCAGGCCCCGCGCGGGCGGCCCCCTGGGCCCCGCGCGGTGTGCAGGCCGCGCGCTGGGCGCGCGGCACTGCAGGCCCCGCGCGGGCGGCCCCCTGGGCCCCGCGCGGTGTGCAGGCCGCGCGCTGGGCGCGCGGCACTGCAGGCCCGCGCGGGCGGCCCCTGGGCCCCGCGCGGTGTGCAGGCCGCGCGCTGGGCGCGCGGCACTGCAGGCCCCGCGCGGGCGGCCCCCTGGGCCCCGCGCGGTGTGCAGGCCGCGCGCTGGGCGCGCGGCACTGCAGCCCCGCGCGGGCGGCCTCTTGGGCCCCGCGCGGTGTGCAGGCCGCGCGCTGGGCGCGCGGCGCTGCAGGCCCCGCGCGGGCGGCCCCCTGGGCCCCGCGCGGTGTGCAGGCCGCGCGCTGGGCGCGCGGCGCTGCAGGCCCCGCGCGGGCGGCCCCCTGGGCCCCGCGCGGTGTGCAGGCCGCGCGCTGGGCGCGCGGCGCTGCAGGCCCCGCGCGGGCGGCCCCCTGGGCCCCGCGCGGTGTGCAGGCCGCGCGCTGGGCGCGCGGCACTGCGGGCCCGCGCGGGCGGCCTCCTGGGCCCCGCGCGGTGTGCGGGCCGCGCGCTGGGCGCGCGGCACTGCAGACCCTCGCGCGGGCGGCCTTGTGCCACGCGGACTTGCTGGGCGCCGCGCGGGCGGCCTTGTGCCGCGCGGACTTGCTGGGCGCCGCGCGAATGGCTGGGTTTTTGGGGGCCGTGCAGCTGCGCCGCATTGGCCGCGCAGGCTGCGACTCGGCGACGCGCCGCGGCGTGTATGCGCGATGGGTTTTCCGCGCAACGCGCGGCGTTTCTCGTCGCCGGTTTGGTTTCTTTGGGCAGTACGGCCATGGGCCGCACTGTGCCGCGTTATTTGCGGCTCGGCGGATGCGCAATGGGATTCCGCGCGACGCCCGACGCTCTTCGTCGCCGGAGGGTTTTTCTTCGCCTTTGTTTGCGCGGTTTTCGACCGCGGGTTTGCTGATCCCAGTTCCTCTTCTTGTCTCGCAGTTGTGGCATAGTGTTAGCTTCTCACGTGGCCGGCGGCGCGTGTTTTGCCGCGTGGAGCTGCGGGATCGCATCGGGACCTCCGTTTGGCGCACGGTTTTCGCGGATGGATCGCAGGTGGGTTGGTTTCTCCCAATGAACTACGGAATGCCCTTTTATGCTTCCGAATGCAAAGGTATCGTATCCTTACTATCAGGTATTTGCGGAACAGTCGTGCAAGTCGAGGGTTGTCGTTTCCGACTTGGACACGAGTGTTAGTCGCATCGTTAGAGTATACGAGACCAGATGGGTATAAATCACTGGCCGAGTTACCAGATGAGCAGATACCACTGGCGGGGTTACCAGATGGGTATAAATCACTGGCTGAGTTACCAGATGAGCAGATACCACTGGCGGAGTTACCAGATGGGTATAAATCACTGGCCGAGTTACCAGGTGTGTAGATACCACTGGCGGAGTTACCAGAGGGGTATAAATCACTGGCCGAGTTACCAGATGAGTAGATACCACTGGCAGAGTTACCAGATGGGTATAAATCACTGGCTGAGTTACCAGATGTGTAGATATCACTGGCTGAGTTACCAGATAGATAGTTATGCCCTGGCCGAGTCACCAGGTGGTTACTAGAAGGGATTGTGGTGACCTTCTAGTGTCTTATAGAGTTCTAGCAGTCCCAGTGCGGGGGCGGAAACTATGGCCGCCTAAGCCTACAGCATGTTCTTGTTTTGATAAGGGCTGTAGGGGGCGCAGACGTTCGTAGTTTCCAGGCCTCCCGTGAGAGAGACTGAGAACTTACTTCCAGCATTGCATTGAGACATGTAGCGATAGATTCATTTCCAGTTATCTATCTATCTATCTATCTATCTATCTATCTATTTGTGTTTTTGTCTCCAGCAGACTGAGTGGGTGTACCGTGGGGTTAGCTTTGGTGCCCACTGAGATCTGACTGTTGCAGTAGATCTCACACCCGCTGTGATGACAGGTGTTCCTGAGGAGACCGTTCCAGGTTTGGCTCATTCGGAGCTTTCTGACCGAGGTATGCGCGTGGCTGGCTAGCTCCTACCCGAGTCGGTGGTGTCGGTGTGGTGTCTCTTGTACTTTTCAGTTTCCACTTTTGTACTTATGTTGGGGGTGCTAGTGGACTGGTGTACTTGGACTTTTCACCGCTTAGTGTTTCAGCTTCCTTTCAGCTCTGATACTTGTTAGCTATAGATCTCTTTTGCAGGTTAGACGATTCGTCTGTACGGCAGTTTCCGTACAGACGGCGGATCTGTTGGCGAGCCCGGGGCGCAGTTCGACCCCCGGGGCGTGACAGATTAGGTGGTATCAGAGCCTAGGAATATAGGTCGTTGGGGACTTAGAGACCCTAGGCTTTTGGTTGGACAGTGGGAAGACTGTCGTGTGAGACGTGACCTTAGCGAGAGTCTTGTCTGAGGGTGTACCTCCCCCAGAGGATTGGGGTGAGTGACCTCGCATGTTATTTCTCTATAGGTGATTGTGTTGGCTGCAGACAACATAATGCTTTAGAAAGGTTAACATGTTTAGACTTTCGTTTGTTTGGGACGAGAGAGTCTTGGTCCTAATGTTTTTTTTTCTGTGGCAGTGGTTTTTGGATGCTTCAGAGACGCCGTGCGACGGCGAGGGCGTGTTTGACCTGGGATGAGGGGCTCGTATAGCGGAAAGCTAAATGGATAGAGCCGAGAGAGGCTTGAGAGATCCAGGCCCTAGCAGTTCTGGTATTTGAGGCGTTACGGCGCCAGGAAGAGAGAGCATGGAGCGAGTGATGCACATGCTTGGACCGAGAGCATCTCCCGGAGTATCGTCTGTAGTACCTCCGGCCGCGACTTTGTCGATTTCTGTTCCTGATCGCACCATTGATGGTGCGGAAGCAGCGAGAGGTTACTGATAGGTTGTGTACCGCATCCAGTTCCATCCCTTGAAGATTTCGGGACCGAGTTGGAGCCGTGAGAGGCCGAGAACTGGAACGCTGTTATGGAAGATTTGTTCGAGGATTTGTTCATCCAGGATAAGCATCAGGGCGCTTGGTTATGTACTTTTCTTTGGGACGCCAAGAGAGCTGGTGGCGTCGGTTTCGTCTTGTTGGACCATCGGGAGCGCAGCTGATGTTCTGGGGTGAGTTTCTGTGACAGTTGAGCGGGGTATCCCTGGACGCCCAGGATGAGGCTTAGAGGTTGGTTGTGTTCGAGTGGGAACCGCCTCAAGATGCCTATCTCTTTGTGCATTTTCGGCGATTGCCGACCGTGGATGCAGTGAGCGTGCATGCTCGATGGTTTGACCCAGGATCAGTGATCCCGTCCGAGGGAGACGGTGAGCGGGGGACCCGCTTCGGAGAGAGAGAGCTCCGGCATAGCCGATTTTGTGATAGTCGCGTGATTCGAGGTTGCCGTGTTTCCACCCTCTGGATCAGGGGTCTCAGAGGAGACAAAGACCAGGAGGTTCTCGACAGTGCTCGCTTCAGCAGCAGTGCCAGGATGTGAGTTTCCCTGCTGCATGGGCCGCATTCTTCGTCAGGGTTGAGGATCGCGTTTCACCTGGTGTGGCCGTCGGGTTAGAGCTTGCTTAATGCCAACGCCGTGTGTGCGTTTCGGTAAAGCGGGGGTACCTTCGTGTGGGCCAGTGTCAGGACTGATGGTTTTGCACGTTTGGATCGATTTTCAGATCACGTGAAGCACGTGGATGAGTGCTGCCTGTCCTGCCAGTGCAACTAGGACCTTGGATTGATCATCGAGATGTTAGTCCTACATCAGAGCTGGGGTGTTGATACGAGGTTGGATAGGAATCGGTCGTCCCAATTTATGCTATCATGGATTGTCGAAAGAGAAGACATTGACCCTCCGTAGACCTGGTCAGGAGGAGTGTATTTTTATAGCATGCGATGAGATATTTGATGCCCTGGCTGAGTTACCAGGAGGTTACCTGCCCCTGGCTGAGTTACCAGGAGGTTACTTGCCCCCTGGCCGAGTTACCAGGTGGTTGATGCCCCTGGCCGAGTTACCAGGTAGTTACTTGATTGGGACTGAGATCGAGACAGTCATTGACGTGGTTTGGTAACCGCGCCAACTTCGACAGCACCCCGTGGAGTATCAACCGTGAGACAGGGAGGGTTGTGAGCGCAGCTGCGAGATTTGACGGATCGAGAGGTCTCTGAGACCTAGTGCCTCGTCGTGGGAATACGACAGTGAGGATCCAGGCGGTTGTTACACCGTGGTGATGTCACGTTGTGGGTACACAACCGTGTGAGTTCTTGTAAGGTTCGAACTTGATTGTCTCACCTCGTGCTTGGGCAGATGCCTTCGAGTGATTGATATCTTTATGGAACCTTACAGCCAAGGGCTGTGCCTGGATACTGATCCGGAACCAGTAGGGCAGTTTGAGCGGTTTGCGTGGTCAAGTGATTGACTAATGCCCTACTGATTTGAGAGCTGTGTTTTTCCATGTTTCACTGGACGGGTTGGTGGTGTTACCGTCGTGGGTTTTGCTTATCTCCGAGGTGACTTGGAGCTCGAGGGGCTCTTGAGGTTAGTGCTACAACTCTAAGGGGGAAGAAGTTGGTTGCCAAGCTTTGAGAGTTGCACTTCGACATCGAGGATTTTGTGTTTGGGCCTTGTGTTTTAGCCGCTTGAGTGACAGAGGATATGAGGTGTATTGAGGCAAAGCTGAGGAGGATACCAGCTTTGATCCGGTTATTGCCGTGATAGAGAGGTCATGGGATTGTTCAGAACCCTCGAACCTAAAGTGCATGGACACTCAGGAGGTTAGGTTGAGGTAACGCCGGTGATAGTTTTTGCAAGGATGTATGATTGCTTTATCCCGGCGAGGACATTTTGTTCAGTGTGCCCTGTTTAGGCGAGCTGTGTAACCCTGGGAATTGAGTGACAGAATGGAGAGAAGGTTCTCGAGGTTGAAGTTTTTCCCTGTCAAGGGGAGGTGATCCATGTTTTGTGGAACTGGAGCTTTGGTGGCTATGAAGCAGCTGGGGAGTTTTGCCTTAAGGAGGCTCGAACTTCGGTTTTTGAGTTCTCGAATCGAGGGAAATTTCCAGCCTGAGAGTTATTTTTAGAAATGAGTTTTGCGAGGTGAGGATCCTCGAGCTGTGATCAGGCTGGATGAGGCCTTTTTGAACCCCGAAAGTTTTGTTTGCTTTCCCTTCCTTGGTGATGGACGAGGACTGCGTTATCCTCATCGACCGATGCGATTCTTGTTGGTGAAACCAAAGAATTTTGCAGTCGAATCATACCTTTGGGGAAGGTTCAGTGTTGTCAGCATGAGGAATGTGAGTGACCACTTGAGAGCCTTGAGCAATCTGGGGATCTTCTATCCCTTTTGTTTTTGTTTTACCCTCCTAAGTATGGTTTTTGTTGGATTTCGAGGACGAAACCCTTTTAAGGGGGGGAGAGTGTAGAACACCGGGTTTTGGTTGACGCACCGACCTTGCAGGATGGTGCGGTGCGGAGGAATTTGCCTTGGATGTGTCCCACTTGTGTTTTCAGAGGAGTTCGGGTTGATTTGGATCCCCGCGGAGGCCTCTGCTTGTTTCGGGCTTTGTACGCGTTAGGTGACTGGTACGGGAAGCTCCGACACCGCTATGGGTTGCAGAAAAATTGGGAAACACTTGGAGCAGGTGTACTTTTGTTTTACAGCGAGGTTCGGGAGGTTCCGGACTGACGCGGAGGACCCGGAGGCAAAAAGTGAGTCGGAACTGGCATTTTTGGAGCCGGTATTTGATTTGAGTACCCCGACTCAACGGTCGAGCTTTTTGAGGAGAAAAAGCTGTGGACACGCGTACTTTTGATTTACAGCGAGGTTCGGGAGGTTCCGGACTGACGCGGAGGACCCGGAGGCAAAAAGTGAGTCGGAACTGGCATTTTTGGAGCCGGTATTTGATTTGAGCACCCCGACTCAACGGTTGAGCTTTTTGAAGAGAAAAAGCTGTGGACACGCGTACTTTTGATTTACAGCGAGGTTCGGGAGGTTCCGGACTGACGCGGAGGACCCGGAGGCAAAAAGTGAGTCGGAACTGGCATTTTTGGAGCCGGTATTTGATTTGAGCACCCCGACTCAACGGTTGAGCTTTTTGAAGAGAAAAAGCTGTGAGCGCGTGTACTTTGGAATTACAGCGGAGCTCGGGAGGTTCCGGGCAGCGGCGGAGAGCCCGAAGACCAAAAGTGAGTTGGAGTTGGGTTTTGGAATTAAATTAATTAAGTTAATTAATTTTATATAAAGTTGTTGCTTTATAAAACCCCCCTCCACCTCTGTAGCAAAGAGAAAAAGGAAAAGAGAAAGAAAGAAAGGAAAGGAAAAGAGAAGAAGGAAGAAGAAGATGGAGGAATTGGAGAGGGTTCTTGAGCTTTTCTTCCCCGAGCGAGGGCGTGAAGCCGAGCGAGGTCGGCGAGCCTCGTGGAGGTTGGTTTTATTTTTGAGTGTGGTTTTTTTTGCTTCTCTCCTCTCCTCTCTTTTAATTTCTTTCCTCCTTTGCTGCTTGGGAGTGTTGTGTGCGGGTTGGTGGTGCTTGGCGTGCCACGCGCGCAGCGGAAGCGTGATGGGCGGCGCGAGGCTGTGGGGCCATCGCTGCGCGGCCGCGTTGGAGCGACGCGCGCAGCTTGCGCCCTGCTGCCAAAATCTGTGCAGCAGGGCGCCGGTCCACCCTGGCCGTGCAGCAGGCCGCGCGGCATGCGGCCTGCTGCCGTGGTGCACTGCAGGCCGCGCGCTGGGCGCGCGGCACTGCAGGCAGGCCGCGCGCTGGGCGCGCGGCACTGCAGCCCCGCGCGGGCGGCCTCTTGGGCCCCGCGCGGTGTGCAGGCCGCGCGCTGGGCGCGCGGCGCTGCAGGCCCCGCGCGGGCGGCCCCTGGGCCCCGCGCGGTGTGCAGGCCGCGCGCTGGGCGCGCGGCACTGCAGGCCCGCGCGGGCGGCCCGTGGGCCCCGCGCGGTGTGCAGGCCGCGCGCTGGGCGCGCGGCACTGCAGGCCCCGCGCGGGCGGCCCCCTGGGCCCCGCGCGGTGTGCAGGCCGCGCGCTGGGCGCGCGGCACTGCAGGCCCGCGCGGGCGGCCCCTGGGCCCCGCGCGGTGTGCAGGCCGCGCGCTGGGCGCGCGGCACTACAGGCCCCGCGCGGGCGGCCCCCTGGGCCCCGCGCGGTGTGCAGGCCGCGCGCTGGGCGCGCGGCACTGCAGGCCCGCGCGGGCGGCCCCTGGGCCCCGCGCGGTGTGCAGGCCGCGCGCTGGGCGCGCGGCACTGCAGGCCCCGCGCGGGTGGCCCCCTGGGCCCCGCGCGGTGTGCAGGCCGCGCGCTGGGCGCGCGGCACTGCAGTGCAGGCCGCGCGCTGGGCGCGCGGCACTGCAGGCCCCGCGCGGGCGGCCCCCTGGGCCCCGCGCGGTGTGCAGGCCGCGCGCTGGGCGCGTGGCACTGCAGGCCCCGCGCGGGCGGCCCCCTGGGCCCCGCGCGGTGTGCAGGCCGCGCGCTGGGCGCGCGGCACTGCAGGCCCGCGCGGGCGGCCCCTGGGCCCCGCGCGGTGTGCAGGCCGCGCGCTGGGCGCGCGGCACTGCAGGCCCCGCGCGGGCGGCCCCCTGGGCCCCGCGCGGTGTGCAGGCCGCGCGCTGGGCGCGCGGCACTGCAGCCCCGCGCGGGCGGCCTCCTGGGCCCCGCGCGGTGTGCAGGCCGCGCGCTGGGCGCGCGGCGCTGCAGGCCCCGCGCGGGCGGCCCCCTGGGCCCCGCGTGGTGTGCAGGCCGCGCGCTGGGCGCGCGGCGCTGCAGGCCCCGCGCGGGCGGCCCCCTGGGCCCCGCGCGGTGTGCAGGCCGCGCGCTGGGCGCGCGGCGCTGCAGGCCCCGCGCGGGCGGCCCCCTGGGCCCCGCGCGGTGTGCAGGCCGCGCGCTGGGCGCGCGGCACTGCGGGCCCGCGCGGGCGGCCTCCTGGGCCCCGCGCGGTGTGCGGGCCGCGCGCTGGGCGCGCGGCACTGCAGACCCTCGCGCGGGCGGCCTTGTGCCGCGCGGACTTGCTGGGCGCCGCGCGGGCGGCCTTGTGCCGCGCGGACTTGCTGGGCGCCGCGCGAATGGCTGGGTTTTTGGGGGCCGTGCAGCTGCGCCGCATTGGCCGCGCAGGCTGCGACTCGGCGACGCGCCGCGGCGTGTATGCGCGATGGGTTTTCCGCGCAACGCGCGGCGTTTCTCGTCGCCGGTTTGGTTTCT
The DNA here is from genome assembly GCA_029204045.2 of Tillandsia leiboldiana. NCBI lineage: Eukaryota > Viridiplantae > Streptophyta > Magnoliopsida > Poales > Bromeliaceae > Tillandsia > Tillandsia leiboldiana. The sequence goes on from CM055063.1 coordinate 10,854,696, forward strand.
TTGGGCAGTACGGCCATGGGACGCACTGTGCCGCGTTATTTGCGGCTCGGCGGATGCGCGATGGGATTCCGCGCGACGCCCGACGCTCTTCGTCGCCGGAGGGTTTTTCTTCGCCTTTGTTTGCGCGGTTTTCGACCGCGGGTTTGCTGATCCCGGTTCCTCTTCTTGTCTCGCAGTTGTGGCATAGTGTTAGCTTCTCACGTGGCCGGCGGCGCGTGTTTTGCCGCGTGGAGCTGCGGGATCGCATCGGGACCTCCGTTTGGCGCACGGTTTTCGCGGATGGATCGCAGGTGGGTTGGTTTCTCCCAATGAACTACGGAATGCCCTTTTATGCTTCCGAATGCAAAGGTATCGTATCCTTACTATCAGGTATTTGCGGAATAGTCGTGCAAGTCGAGGGTTGTCGTTTCCGACTTGGACACGAGTGTTAGTCGCATCGTTAGAGTATACGAGACCAGATGGGTATAAATCACTGGCCGAGTTACCAGATGAGCAGATACCACTGGCGGGGTTACCAGATGGGTATAAATCACTGGCTGAGTTACCAAATGAGCAGATACCACTGGCGGAGTTACCAGATGGGTATAAATCACTGGCCGAGTTACCAGGTGTGTAGATACCACTGGCGGAGTTACCAGAGGGGTATAAATCACTGGCCGAGTTACCAGATGAGTAGATACCACTGGCAGAGTTACCAGATGGGTATAAATCACTGGCTGAGTTACCAGATGTGTAGATATCACTGGCTGAGTTACCAGATAGATAGTTATGCCCTGGCCAAGTCACCAGGTGGTTACTAGAAGGGATTGTGGTGACCTTCTAGTGTCTTATAGAGTTCTAGCAGTCCCAGTGCGGGGGCGGAAACTATGGGCGCCTAAGCCTACAGCATGTTCTTGTTTTGATAAGGGCTGTAGGGGGCGCAGACGTTCGTAGTTTCCAGGCCTCCCGTGAGAGAGACTGAGAACTTACTTCCAGCATTGCATTGAGACATGTAGCGATAGATTCATTTCCAGTTATCTATCTATCTATCTATCTATCTATCTATCTATCTATTTGTGTTTTTGTCTCCAGCAGACTGAGTGGGTGTACCGTGGGGTTAGCTTTGGTGCCCACTGAGATCTGACTGTTGCAGTAGATCTCACACCCGCTGTGATGACAGGTGTTCCTGAGGAGACCGTTCCAGGTTTGGCTCATTCGGAGCTTTCTGACCGAGGTATGCGCGTGGCTGGCTAGCTCCTACCCGAGTCGGTGGTGTCGGTGTGGTGTCTCTTGTACTTTTCAGTTTCCACTTTTGTACTTATGTTGGGGGTGCTAGTGGACTGGTGTACTTGGACTTTTCACCGCTTAGTGTTTCAGCTTCCTTTCAGCTCTGATACTTGTTAGCTATAGATCTCTTTTGCAGGTTAGACGCTTCGTCTGTACGGCAGTTTCCGTACAGACGGCGGATCTGTTGGCGAGCCCGGGGCGCAGTTCGACCCCCGGGGCGTGACAGTAAACACATGTGCTAACTTGGGAGAGAAAATTTCAGAATTTAAAATTGTAAGAAAAATTTTAAGAACTCTTCCTGAAAGATTTCGATCCAAGGTTACGGCCATTGAAACTATTAAACACCCGGACGAAATCCGTGTAGAAGAATTAGTTGGTTCTTTACAAACATATGAAATGACATTTCCTACTAACTATTCTTCTGGAAATGCATCCTCTTCTAAGTCTTCAGGTTTTGCGTTGAAAACAACAAAAGAAGAAGACGCGGATTCATCCTCCTCAGACGATGACGAGAACCTATCTATGGAGGACTTTGAGAAGCAGCTTGACAAGAAATTTTCGTCGAAACTTCCGAAGGGGTAATTCAAGTAAAACTTCATCCTCCGGAAAGTGGAAAAAGGGCAAAGGTTTTTCAAGCCAAAAGTCAAGAAAGCAAGAAAGTTTTTCAAAGGATAAGAAAAGCTCAGAAGGACAAGTCCAATGCTTCAAGTGCCGAGGATACGGCCATATCTCAACGGAGTGTCCAAATAAGAATCCGTCCAAGATGAAGGCGATGCAAGCCGTCACTTGGGATGACACCTCAACGTCAAATGAGTCATCTTCCAGGGATGAAGAGAACAACGCAACGGCATTCCACGCGTCCACATCTTCACCCTTCATGTGCTTAATGGCAAGTACATCCGACTCACTGTCCAACCTTACTGTTGAAAAGATTGCAACAGACGATGAATCGGATAATTCGGAAGGTGAAGACTTTGCTCTTGCCTACAATAAGCTTTTGAGGGATTCAAAGAAACTGGCAAAGCAAAACAAGAGTTTGAGAGGGAGACTGCAGGATCTCGAAGAAGAAGCAAAAAGGGCATCTTCTCTCTCAAACGCTCTTGAAGTGGAAAGGGATAATCTGATTAAAGTAAATGTTTCCCTTCAAGAGTCCAATGAGCAATTCGAGAAGAATTATGTAGATATGGTGAACAAAGCGAATTACTTCTTGAAGCTCTACGGCGATGCTCGACAGGAAAAATTGGAAATGACGGAGACCATTTTCCAACTCAAGGATGATCTAAAGCAATTTTCTTCTGGAAGGAGTAAGTTGGATAAGCTTCTTGGTCTTGGTCAAACAAATCGGTTCGGCCTCAGATAACTCAAACTGGAGACATTCCTAGTTCGAGTGGGATAGTCTTTGTGCCCCAGTCGGTATCTCCTCCTCCGACACCGGAATTGACGACAAACGACGACAACAAACCTACTTCGCCTTCTTCGGGATCGTCTAGAACAAAGGTATGTTTTCGTTGTGGTTATGCAGGGCACATAAGAAGAAATTGCAAGAATGGAGCGCAAAGATCAAATCAAGCACATCTTGCAACTACTACCAATGAGTTCATTTCCCGTAAATCAAAGAAGGATCTTTCAAAAGGAAAGAACATCGGTAGTTCATCAAACAAGACGACGACGTCAAGGAAAAGCGATGGATCAATCAAGACGCTTTCACCAAAGGTATCAACTTCACAATCATTTCCGACGTACACCAAAACTCGAAAGGTTTGGGTACGCAAAGGTGAAATCTTCCCTTGTCTTGTTACTAATATTTCCTTGTATGCATATAATAATTCGTCTTGGTATCTGGATAGCGGTTGTTCCCGTCACATGACCGGTGACAAAGACTACTTTCAAAATTTTGAGAAAATTTCCGGAGGACTTGTAGTTTTCGGAGACGGTCGGTCTTCCAAAATTGTTGGAAAAGGAACAGTAGCTATTCCAGATGGCCCGATTCTGAACAATGTGTTATTTGTTGATGGCCTTAAGACTAATCTCATTAGCATAAGTCAACTTTGCGACAATGGTTTTTCAGTTAACTTTTCATCTGTTGAATGTGTTGTAACTGATAAGGACCATGTTTTCTTTTTAAAGGGGATTAGATCTGAAAACAATTGTTATGTTGTTCCCAATAAAATTTCTGAAAATTGCAACTTAGCCTCTTTGAATAATGAAACTCTTTGGCATGAAAGGCTAGGTCACATAAATTTTAAGGAACTTGCTAGAATTTCAAACAAAGACGTGGTCAAGGGGGTTCCAAAACTTTCACTTAAACAAAACATTGTGTGTGGTGGTTGCCAAAAGGGAAAACAATCCAGGACTGCACACAAGAACTTGAACCACGTTGGTACTAAACGGCCTTTGGAACTATTGCACATGGATTTAATGGGGCCAACACGTCAACCATCTTTGGGAGGTAAATGGTATATTTTCTTATTGGTTGATGATTTCTCTAGATACTCATGGGTAGCATTTTTAAAAGAGAAAGCTGATACTTTTTATTCTTTTCACGAGATTTGCCATCGTATTATGATTGAAAAAAATGAAAAGATCATTCGTGTTAGAAGTGATAGAGGTGGAGAATTCATAAATTCTAAATTCATTGATTTTTGCACTTCCAACGGCATTAAACATGAATTCTCAACACCCTATACACCTCAACAGAATGGTGTAGTCGAGCGCAAAAACAGGGTTGTACAAGAGATGGCACGTGTTATGCTTCATAGCCGGAATTTACCGTTATATTTTTGAGCTGAAGCTGTGAACACTGCAGTCTATGTTATTAATCGAGTTTATTTGCGCCCGGGAACTTTAAATACACCATATGAACTATGGTTTTGTAGAAAACCAAACATCAAATATTTTCGTATCTTTGGGAGTCGGTGTTACATTTTACGTGACCGCGAAAATCTTGGAAAATTTGACTCTCGAAGTGACGAAGGAATTTTTATGGGTTATTCTACAAACAGTAGAGCATATCGGGTATTTAACTTGGAATCTAAAACGATAGTTGAATCTATAAATGTTAAAGTAGATGAAGCTTTCCACTTTGCATCTGATAAATCTACCCTTGATATCTCTCTTGATGATGATGTTCCTGCAAATGCATCTTCTCATAACAATTCTTCCGATAATGATGATGCATCTAATGATTCTTCAAGTTTATCTGATGTGCAGGAATCATCTCATGTACCTCCGAGTACTCCGTTACCTCAAACGTTACGCATCTCCAAGGATCATCCGGAATCTAACATTATTGGAGACCCACAAGAAGGAGTCAGGACTCGGAGACAGTTGGTTTGTGGATTCGCTTGTTACGTTTCCTTAATCGAACCAAAGAACGTCGATGAAGCTCTTCAGGATGACTACTGGATTGAAGCAATGCAGGAAGAGCTCTATCAGTTTGAATGGAACAAAGTCTGGGAATTAACGACGCCTCCGAAGCAACACAATGTGATTGGTACTAAATGGATTTTCAAGAACAAGAAAAATGAGGAAGGTACCATCATTAGGAACAAAGCACGTTTAGTTGCTCAAGGCTACTCTCAAATAGAAGGTATAGACTTTGATGAAACTTTTGCCCCTGTAGCTAGACTCGTGTCCATTCGTATCCTATTTGCAATTGCTTGTCATTTTAAAATAAAACTCTTTCAAATGGACGTTAAGAGCGCATTTTTAAATGGGTTTTTAAATGAGGAAGTTTATGTGGCTCAACCGAAAGGTTTTGAAGACCTTAAACTACCTAACCATGTTTTTCGTTTGAAAAAGGCTCTTTCCGGTCTAAAACAAGCACCGCGAGCATGGTACGAAAGGTTAACGAAGCACCTTTTGGAGAAGGGCTATACTCGAGGGGGAGCAAACAGGACTCTCTTTGTGAAGCATTATCAAAATAACTTCATTGTAGCACAAATCTATGTCGATGACATCGTATTTGGTGCAACAAGAGATAATGATGCTTCTAGATTCGCTAAAACCATGGAAAGCGAATTTGAGATGTCCATGATGGGCGAACTGAGATATTTTCTTGGATTACAAGTGAAACAAAGTGACGATGGCATCCATCTGTGTCAATCCAAGTATGCAATGGAGTTGGTCAAAAAGTTTGGTTTAGAAAATTCTAAAGATTTTCCGACTCCAATGGGAACTAGCAATAAGGGATTAGGAAGTGAATCTCTTAGTGAGAATGTAGACGAGAAACTCTATCGCAGCATGATCGGAAGTCTACTTTACCTCACGGCTAGTCGCCCGGACATATCCTTTAGTGTTGGGATTTGCGCGAGATATCAATCAGCACCAAAGGAGGTTCACCTGAAAGCGGTGAAACGGATCATCCGGTACATCAAAGGGACAATAAATTTCGGAATTTGGTATCCTATGGGAACAAGTCTAGATATTGTAGGATACTCAGATGCCGATTGGGCAGGATCAGTGGATGATCGGAAGAGTACGAGTGGTGCATGTTTTTATCTTGGCCATTGCCTTGTTGGGTGGCATAGTAAAAAGCAAAACTACATTGCACTCTCGACTGCCGAAGCGGAATATATCTCAGCGGGTAGTTGTTCAACCCAACTCATTTGGATGAAAAGTGTGTTGAGCGACTTCCAAATTTCAGCAACTTCGGTAACGATTCTCTGTGACAACACCAGTGCTATAAACATTTCCAAAAACCCTGTGTTGCACTCAAGAACAAAACACATTGAACTTAGATATCATTTTCTTAGAGAGCTAGTTGAATCAAATATTCTTCAACTTTCATATATTTCAAATGAAGATCAATTAGCTGACATTTTAATAAAACCTTTGGATCAAAAATGTTTTATTCATTTGCGTAAGGCAATTGGAATGCTTTCCTTGAAATAATTTCTTTTTGAAACCAATCCTTAGGTTAGGTTTTGTTTTTGTGTTTTTGTTCTTTACCTATGCTTGTACATAGAACATTAATTGAGCATTAGTTATATTGACTTTAACTGCATCCTTTTATATGTTTAGAAATTTATTATGCTTTAGATATCATAATATTTCAGTTGATGCAATGATCATTTATGTCAATTAAGTCATTTCTTAAAGTGATCAAAGTCAATTTCTCTCTCAATGATCTCTTGGTATAGTTTTTATCTTATTTGACTTTTTAGTCGAGTATGAAATCGAGATCAATCTTTGGTTGAGTTCTTTATATCTTAAATAATTGATAGCCAATTGAGGGGGAGTCAAAAGAAAAAATTGTTATGCTCAAAAGATGTGGAAAGAGTTACATCCCAATGAGGAGTGTGAAAACTACCACCACTTGGAGGAAAGAGCTACCACCTCGGTCGTCCGAGTACTGTGTGCAGCTACCACATGTATACAAAGCATGGTTTTTCAAGTTGTCTAGATAAAATGCTTTTTGGTATACTTGACTCTGTCAAATTCCAAGGTTGGTATAAGGTGGGATTTTTATTGAAAAGATGCTCATAGAGCCACTCCTTACAATAAATTGACTACATATATTATCTAACTTACCTGGGATTTCAAACATCTATTGATCTTGGTATTTTATTTTCTTTACCAAATTGATGATTTGATAAAGGCATTACTCATAAGATCATGTTAGATGTGATTGAAAGTGTTCAACTTTAAGGGATTTAATTGTTATAAATTTTCGTTTCGTTATTTGAATATTTTTGATAGATTTGGCATAATCTATTTCTTGTTGTATGAAACGATGATTTTTATTTAAAGTTGATACACAAAAGTGCTTACAATCTTTTTCTGGAATTTTTGGAATTTTTCTAAATTTTTCCGAAGAAAAAGATTGGAGCCGGTCCGGACTGGACAAGCTGATCCGGACCCCGAACGCAGGAAAATCCTGCGGGTAGCCGATCCGGACTGGACTCTTCGGGCAGTCCGGACCGCGGCTAGGGTTTATATGAAACGAAGAGGATTTTGATTTTATTTCATCATAAGCTTTCGTTTCTAAGCCTCCAAACTTTCTCTCTCTAAAAAGCAAGGATCTTGGAGCCCTCTAAACTCATTCTCTTCACTTCAAAGTAAGTTATCTTGATCAAAATCTCGGTTTTTCACAGTTTTTCATATTTTTGCTCAGAACGTGAGGAAATTTCATATCTTTTTCGTTTGTGAATGGTTTTTGATCAAACTTCTTTTGAAATAAGAACTCTGGGAACATTAGTTTTGGTTATATGCTAGGTTTTCTCATGATAAACGAATTTTTGGGTTGGATTTCTAAAAGTTCGGTTTTAGGGCATATTTTCAGAATTTTTGAAAATCATGGAATTGATCTATTTTTAAAATTCTTTTTGCACAACTAATTTGATCCTTAGTCTCTCTACACGATAATGATTGTTTAGGTACAATTTTTCAAATTTTTGAAAATACACAATTTTTCGTGTTTTTGAGGTATTGCTCACACGACCTTAATTTTCACAAAGAACTTGCAGCAATGGTGATCACTTGGGTTGTATTTCTTCTGGCTGCCATGGTACATACAAGAGATACTGTCAAGCCTAAAAAGGCCAAGAAGGCGAAAAAGACTAAGGATGACTCCGAGATGGAATCTGAGACGGAGTCGATTGATTGGGACGAGCTGTGTATAGAGGCCACTGCTCCTACTGCTTCGAAAGGGAAAGCCTCTGCTGCATCATCAAAGGCAAAGACTCCGCCAACCATCGCCGAGAAGGGCAAAGCCCCTATGGTTGATACTCCTCTCAGAACAAAAAGGAAGAGTGTTGCACGAAAAAGGGGAAGTTCACAAGGAATTTCAACTGAGGAGCCACTGGCCAGTCAGCCTCCCCCACAAGATTTTATCAGTTCCGAAAGAATCAAGGAGTTTGAAAATAGGGAATGTATTGGTGAGAGGAATGTGAATCTCAAAGCTCTAAGGGAGCGATCCGCACTTTTTGGGACTATCATTGACAATGCGGGTCTTGCCCCAATCTGTCACTTTCCTGACACATCAGGTTATTGCCTTCACTCTGTCAGAATGTTTTATCAAAATGGATCAAAATTGGTTGATCTTGATAATGGACAGAGAGAATTTCACTCTATGGTCAGGAATATTAAAATAAAGGTCACTCCACAATTGATTGGCGAAATATTGGGAATGAAGGCACGGACAGAAGGAACCCACTATCTGAAAGGACATAGCTTCTCCACCACCTCATGGAGAGTGGTCGTGGATGGAATTTGTCTTCCTAACACACAATCGGCAGGGAACTCTGTTTTCTCTAGAGAACTTCGACCTGAGTATAGATACTTGAACTTTATTGTTTGCTACAACATCCTTCCCAATATGCAAACAAAAGTTCTCAGATGGGACAGGATGCTATTTCTTTATCTTCTTGGCAATCCCACAGCAGCTCTAGGATCAAACTTCAACGTTCCTTTCCTCATCTGGTCAAGGATGGCGCGGTATGTGGAACATGCCCATCCAACGGAGCGACTTCCCTATCCAATCATTATTATGCGAATTTTGAAGAAATTCAAAGTCGATACATCTTCGTCCACCTATATGCACAGTTTGGGAACGATAAACGAAACAACGGTCATAAAGTCGCTACCAACAAAACAAGATGATCCCCCTTCACCTCCTGTCCGACGTAGACCATCGACTTCAGCAGCTGCAACTTCAGTCCCACCAACACCTGCCACAAAAACTGCACCTCCTTCCACTACCGACGATGATGCCTCTGTTACTTCCATTTATCGAGAACAACAGCGTCTTTCCTCCGAGCTGGAACGTATGTCTAATGAATTCATCGAAATGAAAGAGGAAATCAGAGGAGTTAAGAAGGAACAGATATCAATGAACAAGCGTATCAAGAAGATTTTTCAAAAGCTTGGGTGCATCAGTTCTGAGGAGTCTGAGTAGTGTTTTATTCTAACTTTCTTTTTCTTTTTGTGCAGGCTTTTATCTTTTAGTTTCAGTTCTCAAGTCTTTCGTATCATTTGAACTTTTTTAACTCTCCTTAAATTTTTTACTTTTGGCTTATTTTGTGACAAAAAGGGGGAGAGAGTATAGGAGAACTTTGAACAATGCACAATGCTATGAATGAGAGAGTATAGGAGAACTTTGAACAATGCACAATGCTCTGTGATTGACCATGACTATACTTGTGTGAGAACAATGCTGAAACTAAGGTAAGTATAACTTTCAACTTTGGTTTTATATGTGTTTTGATGCATGCCTCTGCTAACTATTCGACTAACTATTTGGGCATGTAATATAACTAATAAGTTGCTTGTTGACTAACCTTTCTGTGACATTTGGATTTGTATTGCTTAGAAGATATGTCGATTTTTGATTATGATTTTCATACATATCTGAATTTGCAAATGTCATGATGAGTATAAACTCTATCTCTGTGTTTGGTTTTGATTGTTGAAAATTCTTGAGGTTACTAACGATATTTTGTGTCAAGAATGATTTCTTTTGCAGAGATTACAGATGTCTAAGTCTAGAGTCTGTTTTAGGAGTTTAACTCATGTATTTATCTTTATTTGGATCTCCAATATAAATTTTTGTTGTATGGTGATATCAACAAAAATATCTTTTTGAATTTTCTTGAGTGGATTTGTGTTTTGTCACGAAACCGCCAAAGGGGGAGATTGTTACGGAATTTGAGTTGGCGTATTTCGTGAAATAGGTTAAGTCATGAAGATTGAAGATGAAAAAGTTGGATCATTTACCTCAATCTCAAGAAAGAAGAATTCAAATGGATCAGGTACGTTTTACTAAAGAATTTTGATGATCCAAATACTTAGTATAGTGTAGAAACACTTGGATGAATTTTTGATTGCATAAAAATCAAAAACTGGGCATTTTACATGTTCAGAGTCCGGACCATGGATCTCAGTCCGGACCCCGAACGTAGGTTTGTTCATGTGCAATTCCAGTCCGGACCTTGGAAATTTCAGTCCGGACCCCGAACGTGGAATTGTTGAAATTGCATGAACAGTCCGGACCGTGGATTGCAGTCCGGACCCGGAATGTCGTCTTTTCTGGAAAAAGTCTGTTTCGCTGAAGCAGTCCGGACCGTCAATTCCAGTCCGGACTGTCGTCCTGTAAAATTCCAGAATTGGTTAGTTTTTGATGCTTATCTTCTTCCAACGGTTTCTAACCTATAAATAGACCCTACGTTTCATTTTTTAGGGTAATCCAAATACGGTCAAAAATAGAAAAATCCACCTATAGAGAAGAAAGGAAATACTAGATTTAATTCTATGTTTCTTCATCTATATTATTAATTTGATTCTAGGTTTTCCAAACTCAGATTTTGAGTAGAATCAAATTAATGAATACTTAGATGGTATTTCCGATCTATTTCTAAACTAAGTATTCGGCGGATCATCACCACCCAAAAACAACGATTTTCCCAAAATCGGCGCGTGGACTCGCGTGGCCTTGTGGATTCAAGGTGCAACCGCTCTCATGGATTCGGAGCGAGGTACGTTCGTGGATTCGAAGCGTGCTACTGGGTGAAGACCGTGGATTCGGTCGGACGTCGTGGACTCGACGTTGGACGCCGTGGATTCGGCGTTGGGCGCCGATCGTGGATTCGAGAAGCGTTGCGGAGCAAGCGGAGAAGATCTACTAGGAGCGTATGGAAAAGGTTGAGTCGTCTGTGAGTACGGTATATCACCTTGTACGTGTTTAATTCTAGTGGATTTCGCCGTGTGATCGGTCCCGTGGTTTTTTACTCCGGTTTGGAGTTTTTCCACGTAAAAATCTTGCGTGTTGTTTTTATTTCCGCATTGGGTTTTATTGCGCAATGATTTTTTGAGTGTTTAACGTTTACACCTATTCACCCCCCTCTAGGTGTTTTTTTCCCCTATTTAGATCCAATTATTCATAACCCAACACAGCAGCCGCGCCAACCGTGCGCTGTGCTGCTGCTGCCCACGCGACGCCCGAGCTGGTGCTGCCGTTGGCCGCGCTGCTGCGCGGCGCTCAGGCCTGCCGCGCGGCGTCAGGGCCTGCCGCGTGGCAGCCCGGCCCGCAGCGCGCGCCCGCAGTGCGCGGCCGCTGCCGTGCTGCGCGCCTGCGCGCCCGCTGCTGTGCGGCGCCCGCTGCGCGCGCCCCTGCTGCGCACACCCGCCATACTGCGCACGCGCAGCAGCCCGCACCTGCGCGGTCACTTCCTCCTCCGGCAGCCACACAAGCAAAGGACAAATAGTCCACCAACAACTGCCAACTCAACCCCATCCAAAACCAACAAAAAGAACAACCCATGCTTTCTCTCTCTCTCTCTAAAAAAAAACTGCACATACCTTCCCAAGAGGCTCGACGCGCGCGCTCGGCGCCCGGCTTCCAACAGTAGGTCCTTTCAGAAAGTCCCCACCATCACCATCCTAAAAATCAAATTTTCCCCTTCTCCTCTCTTCTTCTTCTTCTCTTTTTTCTTCTTCCTTCCTTTCCTCTGTTTCTTTCTTTTTCCTCTATTTCTCATTGTTGAAAGAGACGATGACGTGGCGATGTTAATTAAGGAGGGCTTAATTAGAGGTAGTGGAGGAGGGCTTAATTAGAGGTAGTGGTGGTGGTGGGCAGCTGGAGTGAAGGGATTAAATAATCCCTCAACTCAAAATATCTAATCTCACTTAATTCCATTTCTCATTCCTTTTCTTTCTTTCTTTCATTAACTCACAGACTAAAAGCCACAATTAATTAAATTAATTAAATAATCCATTTTTAGCCAACTCCAAGTCACTTTTTGCCTTCGGGGTCTCCGCACCGGCCCGAAACCTTCCGAACTCCGATGTAATCATAAAATATACATGTTCCAAGTCTTTTCTCACTTTTTCTGCACACACAGTGGAGTCGAGGCTCTAACAAAATCAGTCCTCTTACGGCGCACACTGCCCGAAAAACTCTGATTCAAGCTGGGGCTTCCGCGTCGATCTGACTCAACCCGAACTCATCTGAAGACACATATGGAACATGCTCGAGGCAATTTCTCCGCACCACGCCATCTTGCTAGGTCGGTGCGCTATACAAAATTCCGGTATTCTACACTCTCTCCTCCTTAAAAAGGGTTTCGTCCTCGAAACCAGAATAAATTCATAACTCAGGAGGGTGTCTCAATCGAATGGGGATAAGAGATCCTCAACTCATGATACCATCATGATGGCTCCACTGAAACTACACCAAAGGTATAACTCGACTGCACAATTCTTTTGTCTCACAAGCATGAATTTGCATCGGTCGCTCCAGATAGCTCAATTCCTCGTCCAACTCCAAAGAAGTGAAATCCAAAACATGCGAGGGATCAAATACAGTTCTTCCAGCCAGATAATTACTCGCGGACCAAACTCCCCGCATAAACTCAAATCAACAAATCCCTGCGGATAGTGGCTTCCATAAATCAAGATCTCCAAATCCAACCTCTAAGCCTCCAATTGGCGTAACATCTCCGTTGCTCCTTAGCAACTAAAATGCTCAAAACTCCACAAATACACTCTCACGTCCATCCACAGGGGAAAAAATTTCGACCTTGGAAATAACGCTCAACCCCTAGCTCTCAATTCCATGTTCCAAAAGTGGCGACCACTGATCGAACACCTCATTCCAAGGTTGCACTGCTCGCCTAGCCAAGGCGTACTGACCATAATGTCCTTGCCGGGATAATACCGTGATATCAATCATACATCCTTGAAAACTCTATCCACCGGCGTTACCTCAAACCAAACTCTTCCTGAGTATCCAAGTACTTCAGGTTCGAGGGTCCATGAATTACTCAATTCTCTCTCTATCACTGGCAGACATCTACATCCATACTGGCATCCTCCTCAGCTTAATCTCCCCAAAGCTGCACGGTCACCACTTACTCTAAAAGCTTCGGACCTCTATCACTATCATAGGTCTAGGCCCACCCCGAACAGCATCACTCTTCGTTGGGTCTACTGTCACTCTTGCAGCTGAAATCACATGGCCTAACCACCGTACCTTTCGAAGTCAAAAAGCATACTCTCTCAACTTGACATCCAACTTCTTCTCTCTCAGAAGTTGCAGCCCTATCCCCCAAGTGCTCTTCATACCCTAAGTCACCTCGAAAATAAATCCAAATATCCACGACGGGTACTGCTACTAACCTGTCCAAACACAGCTGGAGTATACCCAATTCCCTCAAGTCCTAACGGTGGCAGGGCATTAGTCAATCCATTTGACCGCGCTGCTACTCAATATGCCCCTACCGGCTCCTGAACACTATCAGGGCACAGCCCTCGGCTGTAGGGTTCCATAAAGCTATCTATCTCACAAAGGGGCAACTGCCGAAAAACAATCCAAACCTATCTGTGCTCGAACCATCATAGAACCCTCACCGTTGTGTACTCACAACGTGGCATCACTGCCGTGTACCAACGGCGTGGCATCACCACCGTGTACCAAAGGTGTGGCATCAAACTCAAGTATCAATCTCTCGGATCCTCACTGTTGTATTCCCATGACGTGGCGCTGGGTCACACAGACCTCTCAATCCATCAGATCCCGCATTTGCGCTATCGGCTCTCTCTCTCTGTCTCACGGGTGATACTCCAAGAGGTGCTGCCGACGTCGGCGCAGTTTCCAAAACCATGCCAATCACTATCTCGATCTCAATCTCACCAAACGGCGGCTTCGATAGCAGCTCAGGTAGACTCACACCCGGGATCACACGGGCGATAAGGATATTCTTTAGTCCCGGTGCCGCCGTAGGCACCTCCTTTACGGTCGCTAGCAAGGCGATACGATCACAACTCAACCTCTGTCGTACTCTAGCTTCCTCTACAAGCATACTCCTCCTGACCAGGTCCACGGAGGGTAATTGTCCTCTCTTGACAATCCATAATAGCATAACATGCGGGAAAATCAATCCCTAACCAACCTCATATCAACATCTCAGAGCTGATGAAGGACTAACAACTCAATGCTCAAATCCAAGGTCCTAACGGCACTGGGCAGGACTGGCAACACTCATCCATGTGCTAAACGTGAACTGGAACCTGCTCCTCACGTGCACAAGCCAGCAGTCCCATTTCTGGCCCACACAAAGCTACCAATGCTCTACTAAAACATGCACAAGCGGTGTCGGCACCATCATGCTCTCGCTCCGATGACTATAAGGGAGTCCACACCTGGTAGAATACGATCCACTAACCTGGCGCCCTCAAACCGGCTGCACAAACTCATCCAATAGATGCTGGTGGCCATCGCTCTATCTGCCTCGGTATCACGGCTTTATCAGCTTACCGGTAAATCGGACGAATCTCTTCATCCTGAAGGGGTAGTGGGGGTGCGGTCATAAGCGGCAAATCCATGAGCACTACCCTGGAACACTCTGCCTGAAAATGTCCTGACTATCCACATGAAAAGCATCGCCCCAGCCTGAGGTCACACTATGGCGATGATTGCGGCCCACTGCAAATAGACACTCTCACCCTGACACTACAGCTGGTGCCTCGACCATCGAGAACCTCCTGGTCTCTATCTCCTCTGAGACCCATGATCTTGTGGCTAGAATCATGGCAACCTCGATCCACTCGACTGTCCCAAAATCAGGCGATACTGGACGTCTCTCTCTGGAGCTGGTCCCTCGCTCTTCGTCCCTCCTGGACGTGATCACTGATCCTCGGTCAATCCATCGATCATGCCCAATCGCTGCATCTAAAGTCGGCACTCGCCGAGAATGCACAAAGAGATAGATATCCAGATGCAGTCCCCTCTCAAACATAATCAACCTTCTGGGGCTCATCCCCGGGCAACATGGGGTACACTGCTCAACAATCACAGAAACTCGCTCCAGGTCCTCAACTGCACTCCCGGTGGTCCAACAGGACGAACTCGACGCCACCAACTCTCGGCGTCCTTGTCCAAAGTGCATAGCCAAGTGCACCAGATGCTTCTCATGGATGAACAAATCTTCAAATAACTTTTCCATAGCAGCGATCCAGTTCTCGGCCTCCCAAGGCTCCAAACTCGGTCACGAAATCTACAAGGGATGGAACTGGATGAAGTACAACCACCGGCCAGCAAACTCTCGCTGCTGCTGCACCACTCCCGGTGCGATCTGGGTCGAAGTCAACGATGTCGCGGTCGGAGGTACTACTGGCGATACCCCGGGAAATGCTCTCTGCTCAAGCATACACTTCACGCAATCCATGTTCTCTTCCTGGCGCCGCATCGCCTAAAACATCTGGGCTGCCTGGGCCCGTAACTCTCAGACCTTACTCTGCTTTGTCCATTCAACCTCCCGCTGTTCGGGCTCCTCATCCAAGGTCGAAAACGCCCTCACCGCTGCACGGCGTCTCGGAAGCATCGAAAACTACTGCAATAGAACAAACATTAGGACGAAACTCTCTCGACCCAATCAAGCGAAAGTCTAGAACATGTTACCCATACTAAAGTATTATGTTGTCTACAGCCAACATAATCATCTTGTCACGCCCCGGGGGTTTCATTCAGCGGAAACAATCAACGAAAAAGGGATTTGTTTGGCGTATAAATTTTTTTTGAAAGTCCTACTTCCCCGGCGCGTGCCCAGACCCGCCGCATACACAGATTCACTTTGCAAACGGACAGAGTCTCCTCTGTATATGCACGGCGTCGCGACTAATACAATATCCAATCACAGTCGTTTATTTAATCACAACAGTTTCTAAACAAACATGCACATACAGCACTGAACAATTCTCAAGGCCGATCAACTAGAAAGGATAAATCCACAGTGTTTTTAAAACGATGCCCACACGACACTCAGGTTTTGAAATCCGTTTGCGAAATCCATAAATCCACAAGGTTTTGAAAACAGTGCCCACACGACACTCAGGTTTTGAAATCTATTTTCGAAATCCATAAATCCACAAGGTTTTGAAAACGGTGCCCACACGACACCCAGACTTTGAAAATGATTTTCGCAATTCTTTTTCTTTGTTTTTCTTTTTCTTTTTGAAAACGGCCGACCAGAGATAAAAATCAAAACTCAACATCCTCGTATCTAGAAAGTACAGCACCGACATCCACACCGACCCCACGAGGGTATCGAGAACCACACAGTAGTCTACAATCTCAAATGAAATGCGAAGGAATAGAGAAAAAATACAGTCTAGGGTCCCCATGGACCCAAAGCTCCCGTCTCGGCCTCACCGTCGCCTAGCCCTCACCCCTGAAGGAACCTGCCACGGAGTGGGAAGTCAGCGACACGATACTAATAAGGAAAGCAGGAAAAGTAATAAAGTCCAACCGTAAAACTATCCGGAGCCACCACCCTCCCAAGAGGGAACAATAAAACACGGACCCCTACATAACCAAATCCGGGCAGCTGCCCCGGCACCCCAACCGAGCACCTACCTCGGTAACCTGCATAACCAAATCCGGGCACCTGCCCCGGCACCCCACCGAGCACCTACCTCGGTAAACCACGTCGGGCACCTACCCCGACGGGTCGCACCGCTCGCACCTCGGCGCCTCAAACCCCCCACCTGCGGGGGCCCCCACTACGTCCCCTCGTGGGTTTACACGGGTCATAGACCACTTTTCCGGAAAAGCGCACCCTTTGCGGTGGCCAAACCATGGGTGCGCGTGCTGCAGCCTCGAGCATAGTAACCAAGTACACCAGATAAAACCGATAGTAATGAACCACAAAGATCACCAAATATGCCAAGTATAACTCAATAGCAAGGACCATAAAGACTATTCACGTTAGCACAGTTAAACGTATAATCAGAAGTAGTTGCAACCGTCGGAAGCCCGACGCTAAGTCTCAAAATAAAAACCCACCTCGAAGTCAGTCGAACGAGCCCCCTGAATGTAGGCCGATCTCGAACTCCCGCTAGACTAGACTGGTGCTGAACCGCTGGGCCCTGAACAGAAGCTGTGATCAGAACTAAACTCACTCATACCCATCCCGACAACACTACAATAATATGCCGCCAATACGGGGAACTTAGCCGAAACTAGGGTTAAACCGAAATTTTCGAAAATCCACTGGCCCTCCAAACCTGACCCGCCAACGGCCTAAAAATATCCAAATATCGTCCGACTACACCTGCTGTCCCTAAACATCATAATTTTGATGTTCGGGCAAACAGGGTCCAAATCAAAATTTCCTCTATCGAAATATTGCTATAAATACACCTTTAAAACCGTTGTTTTCACTCGTTCTTCCAAACCAGGAAGACAAAGACAGCGCCGTAAGTTTCAGCGCGTTCAATTCGACGCGACAAAGCCCGTGCTCACAGGCTTAGGCCAGCACAAAGCCCAATTACAAAGTTGGCCCATAATTACACAGGGCCCAAAACACAACTTCACAAATTAATGCTATACACTAGATATAACTAGGCTATAACTGAAGCATCATGTATACAACCAACCGAGAAGTGTGATGCTCACCTGAAACCTGCCGAGGACTGGCCGGAGAGATCGTCGGAGCAACCCATACTCAAAGCAAGAGCTCGGGTTGGGATTTCTTGGAACAAACCAAGTTAAGTTCTGGAACAAGGTGGAGCACGAGTTAACACAACCTCCCAGAGGAAGTTTGGTCCAAGTCCGACCCACAGCCAGCGGCCGGAGGCGGCGGCGGCCGGACCCAAACCTCTATTATCCTCAAAAAATTTACAAGTTTGGACCAACTCAAGACACAGAGATTCTCGGCAAAACTAAATTGATGGAAAGTCTATAAAAAGTATTTAGAGCTTACCCGAGTCGGTGGCCGGCGTCCCAAGGCGGTGGCGGCGGCCGGAGGTGAAGCACGGACCAAAGAAGGGTGCAACTACCAAACAGGAGATCCCCACGTTCAAGTTTGCATGCAAAGGAATGGGAAGCTCCAACCTAACCTTAAGAACATACCTGAGTCGTTTTCCCATCGCGCGGAGCCCCGGCGATCGCCGGCGGCGGAGCTCGGCCAAGATGATGGCCTCTAATGGCGGATTTCTTGCCGGAGCACGAGAGCCATTCTAACTTGGACCAAAGTGTTGCTCTCGACTCCCCGATGCTTCCTGTGGTGGTGGCCGGCGGCGTGGGTGCACGGCAGCGCCGGACGGCGAGGTTCGGCCGTGGTGACAAAACGTCCAGCTCTAGGGCAAGCCCGTGCGACTCGGATTATTGTCCGATGATCACCAGACTTGGAGAGTCTCTTGAAGTCGACGAGAGGAAGAGATGCAACGTCTCAGATCCCTCATCCAACGGCCGGATTGATCCCGCGCCCGAAACCGACCAAAACTAGGTTTCCGGTCACCCACGTCTCCGCCGGTTAACCAGGGCACGGCTGGCCTCGGGGCTACACAGGGATGATCCCCACAATGTCAGAAGAAGAAGAGGAGGGTTCTTGTCCAATAAAACTAAGAAAAGAGGAAGACCTACCTTGCCGGAAAATCCCCAGGGAGAAGATGACCCCGCGGCGGCGCCGGTCGGAGCTAGGGTCTCGGCTCGGGTTTCAAACGCATGGAAACACCCTCAGAGAAGGTTTGGTGTCATCCCTTCTCCTCTGGTTGCTTCCTCACCAACAAAACCCGAGATCAAGCGTTTCCTTGTTTGTTCTTCTTCTTCTCCGGCATGGGACGACGGCGACCGGCGGCGCAATGCCAGGGAGGGACGCAGATGGAGAGGAGAAGTCTCTGGTGTGGGACGGCTAGGTCTAGGGTTCTGGATTGCTCCCGTTTCTAAGAGGGCTCTTATACACTATATATATCCGCGTAACAAAATGCTAAAAACCCAGCTCAACTCGAGGTATTTTGTGCTGGGTCCTTCACAGAGTATTTATTCCACATTTAGGTCCCTCTCCACAAAGCCGCACGCAATTCGGAGCATAAAATATAGGGGTTCGTGTGAAAAATACGGCATTTTTCGCTGTTTTTCATGCTTTTCGAGGCATTTTTGTCGTCAAGTCAAAAAATGGACTTCGCCACGACGTCCGGCTCAGCAAAACCTATCAGGTAGCGATTTTTTGTTTTTCGACGAAATGCCCGGATAAAATCTCGGTCCATAATTACTGTACAATTACACAGTGTGGCATGCTTCTCGAGACTCTAGGATCGTCAAACGAAAATTCCGTCAGTGCCATTGCGCTCAGAACGTCAAGATTAGCTAGAATCGTCTACTCATACTGCTAGGTTTGGATTTTGGACAATGAAATGGCCAACGACCGATCGAGAGGGGACAGAAATCAGCGGTTACTATTCACTTAAGTCGTGGGTCCCACTAGTTTTCTTGCTGATTTCCGGACGATCCGACCGTCGGATCAGCAAACGGTCTATACCATTTGTACTCGATTCGATGAGACGGTCGCACTGGCGACCTCAGATTTCCGAGATCAGACTCGGATCGGTAAGGCGGAATTTGTGCTTCGGCAACTGTGCCATCCGTACACCGGTACACACCACTAAGGTTAATTTTGTTTCCTCGCACACATTCGCACCTGAAAAACACTCTTTACACTAACACAATTTTCCCGAGTATTACACATCTTTAGAGAAATAACATGTAAGATCACTCGCCCCAATCCTCTGGGGGAGGTACAGGCTCAATCAGGACTCTCGCTAAAGTCACGTCTCTCACGACAGTCATCCTAGTGTCCAACCAATAGCCTAGGGTCTCTAAGTCCTCAACGACCTATATTCCTAGGCTCTGATACCACCCTAATCTGTCACGCCCCGGGGTCGAACTGCGACCCGGGCTCGCCAACAGATCGGCCGTCTGTACGGAAACTGCCGCACAGACGAAGCGTCTACCCTGCAAAAGATCTATAGCTAAACATGTATCAGAGCTGTAAAAGAACTAGTAGCTATAGAATCAAAACACTGAACATCTGAATAAAAACAAATCCTCAATACAAGTCTCTCAACTATGAAAATACAAGTACAACCCTCAAAAATCTCTCAGACTGTCCAGTACAAAAGTAGAAACATAAAAATATAAACAGGGTACATCTACCTCTGACTCTCAATACTGGTAAGGAACTAAACGGCCACGTCCTAACCTCGATCAGCTGTCTCCGTGCGAGCTAAGTCGGAGTAGCAACCTCAGTAACCCGTCACCGCAGCGGGTGTGAGATCTACTGCAGAAGGTAGATCTCAGTGGGTACCGTCACCAATATCCACGGTATGCCCACTAAGTCTACTGGAGGCAAACAGATAGGTATGCAGATAGATAGATAAAAGGTAAGCTGAATGAAAACTACAGCTAATATGTGTCAACCATCATGCTCAAAAGGAAACTCTACTATAAACATGCTATGCATACCCTCGCTACTGCTAAAATGCCTCAGTATCAATGCTCAAAGGAAAGAAACTCATCTAATAACATAATATGCATACACCACTCGCACACGAGGTGCCCAATCGACCCAATCGAACTGACTGCCTCCTCGGGTCTAGTCAAACCTGCGCCTACCAACTGCCGTTACATCCACGTAGGACCAGACTGACGTAGGGCGTCCGTGACTGCCAAAACTGGCCCAGCCAGAGGGACCGCGTCCGTAACTGCCAAAACTGGCCCAGCTAGAGGAACTACGCCGACAAGTCGCGATACAAAAGTAACAGCTCCACTCCGGACGTGGCACTCGAGGGGCGTGACCCCACCGAGGAAAAGGTATCTGCGCACTCTGTCGTGCTCAAAGTGGCACTGCAGGCTATAGTCCAAAATCCACGCTCACTCTCAGAACGGAAAGACTCAGGATCCTCAAACATCTCGCACAACGGTCGGAGCACTCTCGACGACTCAGCTGATCAACTCTCTCGAATCACGAGACACTAGCAAACTCTACCAACTCGTGGCACAAAACACACTGGCTGGAGATACTCCACAGCCGGGATCGACTCACAACTCAGGGCTAATAAAACTGGTCGGACAACACACAACGACCCGGGACCACCGTCAACCTCAACGGTTCCCACGACACTAGCACAGTCTAAACTCAGCTACCGGACTCCACTCAGCCCCCAGGCACGAGTGCAACAATGCCCCACAGAAACCTGACCCCTCGGCCCATTACCCGGGCGAGGCAACACTATGTCCAGGAAAGATGCAAAGTGTGGGATGCCTAATACATAAAGGAACCTAGCCCAAGGAAAGGCTCTCTAATGACTCATTTGTGTCAACAAGCGGTACATGCAGGCTATAATCCACGATCAGACAGATCGGAAACTCAATGCTCAAAAGCACAACTCAGTCGGGAAACCTTCCACGACTCGATCTGATATGCCCTCACCAACCCCCGAGACACTAGTAAAAACATCCATAAGTCAAATAAAATCTCCTCGGCCCCCAGGCACGAGGTTACCTGCACCCTGGGACCCTGTCTTCTCACTTGCAACGTAATACTCGAGAAATTTGAGTTTGTAAAAGAGTGAAATTCCAGTGTGAATGTGTGCGAGGAAACAAAGGTTAACCTTAGTGGTCTGTGTACCGGTGTGCAAAGGGCACGGTTCCCAAAGCATAAAATCTGCCTCTCCGATCCGAGTTTGATCTCGGAAATCTGAGGTCTCTAGTGCGACCGTCTCATCGAATCGAGTGAAAATGGTATAGACCGATTTCTGATCCGACGGTCGGATCGTCCTGAACTTAGTAAGGAAACTAGTGGGACCCGCGACTTAAGCGAATAGTGAAGTGAATAGTAACTCCCTAAGTTATATCCCTCGCTAGCCAACATCGGCCGATCGACTGTCTGGAGTCCGAATCTGACGATCCAGGTAGTCGATTTGAATGGCGTCACCTTTCTGAGCGCAGTGGCACTGACCAAATTTCCGTTTGACGAGCCGGAAGCATGCTAAGGCGTGCCAAACTGTATAAACTACAATATTTTGTGGATTTTAAAATTTTAGGGGATCGAATGAGACAAACCAAAATCACTACCTTATAGATTTCGTCGAGCCGGACGTCGTGGTGGTGTCCGCTTTTCAGTTTGACAAACCTGTTGTCTCGAAAGCATGAAATATGGGAAAAATCACAATATTTTGCATAAAAGCCCTATATTTTATGCTCTGGAATATGTGAAAATTCTTGGAGAGGGACCTGATTGCGAAACTCAAACTTTGTGAGAGACTCATCCCTAAATAACAAGAGTTGAAGGGGTTTATGGCATTTTGTGCATTATGTTTATAAATCTGTATTTGAGGGTTTGGGTTTTGGAAACCCTAGCCGAGCCCCTCTGCCTCCACCTCTGAAACCGATGCCCCCACCACCTCCTCCAAGCGTCGCGCCGGTGCCGCTGCAGTCCCCGTCGCTGGAGAAGAAGAAGATGTCAAGGAAGCTTCTTCTCTCGGGTTGTTGGTGAGGAGGGTGCTTCAGAAGGACCCAAGTTGATCAAACCTTTTTCCTGTGGAGTCCTCTGTGAAGCCTCAACCGAGCCCGAGTTGAACTGACGCCAGCCGCTGCTGTGCGCCGCCGCGGGAGGCTTTTCTTCCTCCTTTATTTTCCGGCGAGGTGAGTTTATGGGAACTTTAAGTTTTAATGGGTTCATGGGTGTATTCATCATGTTCCTGACGTTGCATGGACCTTTTCGGTGAAGTTGGGGGTGGTCGTCGTCGTCCCTGTCGCCGGCGGGAGCTTTTTTTCACCGGAATTATCGTTTTTGGCCGATCATGGGCGCCGCCTTCATCCGGCCGTTGAACTCGAGATCAGAACCGTTGGATCTCATCCTCCCGGTGACTGCAAGGAGCCTATCAAGTTTGGTCGCCATCGGTTGAAGATCCGCGCCGCACGGGAAAGCCCTAGAACCGGGTTTTTCTTCTCGTTGGCCGAGCTTCGCCGCCCGGCGCCGACCACTACCTCAGCAAGCTTCGTAGGGCCAAGGGGAGGTGTAAAAACTCAAAATAATTTATTTTAATAAATAGTCTAAAAGTGAATTTTGACCTGGTTTTTGAATTCAAAAGACCTATGTTGATTTATCTAGTCAATTGCCAGTGTGCGAGTTGCACGTTTTACGAGACAAAAAGGCTACTTTCCAATCCGGACATGATCTTGGAAATCCGAGTTGACCGTTGGGATCGTCTCGTCGAACTGAGCGAGATTCATATTCAGCACTTTTCGATCTGACGGTCGGATCTTCCAGAATTCAACTAAGAAGTGGACGAATCTCGCGACCAATGTAACAGTGTCCTCTGTGCACAGTGCACTTACGTGAGTTACTGTAGATGAACAGTAACCCTGGTTTTCGAGACCCGACGAATACAACATTGACTAATTCACTGTTCGGAATCCGAATATAGTGATCCAGGTAGTCATTTCGAACAGTTTCGATGTTCTGAACGCAGTGGCGCAGTCGAAAATTCTGTTTGACGACCCTGGAATCTCGAAAAGCGCGAAAACTGTATTTTGACACAGTTATTATGGACCGAGATTTTATCCGGGCAGTTTCGCGAAAATCAGAGATCGCTACCTGATAGGCCTCGTCGAGCCGGACGCCATGGCGCAGTCCATTTTTCGTTTCGACGACCGGATCGCCTCGAAAAGCGTGAAATGCGTCGAAAAAATGCAAAAATTGCATAGAACCCCCGATATTTGTTGCCTCGGAAAGCATGCCACTCATGGGAGAGGGACCTAGATGTGAATAAAAGCCACGGTGAGGGGTCTGAACCCAAAATACCAAGTGTAGAGGGACTACCTTGTAATTGTAGCAAAACCCTATATAACCATGCCACTCGAGCTAGGGTTTTCCAAAAACCCTCGTAGCCCTCAGCCCTTAGCCGCACACTCCAACAGAACCCTCTCCTCTCTCTCTCTGCGCACTCCACGCAACCGAAGCTTCGCACCGGCCGCCACCACGTCGCCGGAGAAGAAGATCAAGAATCACCTTGATCGCGGGTGACTTGGAGTGAAGGGTGCTCGGGGGTGTCTTGGTCGATCAATAACTCATCTGAGGACTCCCCTGTGATGCCGCAACCAAGCTGCGTTGGACCCAGCCCTAGTCGCCGCCGAACGCCGCTGAGTGAGACGACCTCCTCCTTCCAAACTCCGGCGAAGAGAAAGGTTGGAAAAGACTTTAAACTTTTGGGTTTTTGATCCTTGAGAAGTCTTCCTGACGTCGAGGGGATCCTCCCTACGCAACCCGAGCCCTCGCCGCCGTCCCCGTTGCCGGCAAAGGCTAGGTTCACCGGAAATTATCGTTTTCCGACGAACTCGGTTTCCGATTTTTCCAACCATTGAACCTCGGATCAGAGCCGTTGATCCTCTTCTCCTTGGTGACTGCTCACTACGCGCGAAGTTTCAAGATGATCGGGTGAGTGGTTAAGCTGCGCGGAGAAGCCCTAGAACCCGGTTTTCTCCACCTTCGGCCGATCACGGCCGTCCGGCGCCGTCGCGGCCTTCCGACGCCGGCCACCTCTGCACCGAGACTCCTGGCACCGAGTGGAACCTTTTGGTCCAAGTCCCACTGGCCAGAACCTAGCCGGCCGGAATCCGCCATTAAAGCTCCTCCGAGCTTGCCCGAGCTCCTCCGCCGCGCCACGCCGCCGCCTCCAGTCGCCCGGAAACCACTCAGGTAGGCTCCTATGATCCTCTAGAGTCTTTCCATCGTGTTGCATGAGGATCTTGACGTCGGGTTTCTTGCCACCACAGTTGCACCCGAATTGCCTTCAAGTTTAGCTCCGGCGATCCCCGGCGACTCGGGACTCCGGTAACCATCCAGGTAAGACCTAGATGACCTCCTCTCGCTCCCCATTGTTTTAGGTTGGGTCAAAAGGGCCCCGGTTCCATGGACTTAATTCTTGCACCCGAAATCACTACTACGGGCTTAGCTCCAGCCGTCGCCGCCTCCGGCCGCCGGGGCTCGACCCCGCATGCACTAAACCTCTTCTGGGACACCTCCTTAGCTGATGCTCACCTCTGGAGCAGGTCTGCACCTGTGTTGCTTCAAGAACACCCAACCCGAGCTGGGACCTTGTGGGTGGTGCTGCTCCGGCCACTGCTCCGGCCAACCTCCGGCAAGCCTCAGGTGAGCCCCGTTGTACCTGGTCCATGCTGATCACCATGCTCTGGCTAACTCTCCGTGTTGGTCACGTATTAATTAAGTTTTAGCATAGTGGCTTGTTGGGCTTAGTGATTGTTGGGCCAACTTTGCCCTCGGGATCCGTGGCAGTCCAAACTTGTAAGCACGGCCTGGGTCTCGCCGTAATGAACACGCTGAAACTTACGGCGTCAATTTTGGACCCCCGGATTTCAAGAACGAGTCGAAACGGATAATAAAATAGGATAATAATGCGAATTGAATTATACTTCGGACCTAATTGCAAATTAGACACACAGGCTGACTTTAGACAGTGTTTTTTTTTACACCACTAGACACTTTGTTAGAGTCCCGTGGACTCTCGCTAATCGGAAATCGGATTTGTATTCAATAAATCGACGACATTGCTCCTTATTAGCATCGCATTACTGTTGTGTCATCGGGATGGGTTTGTGTGAGTCTATTACTGATTCTAGCCCTTGTTCAGGGCCCAGTTGTTCAGCGCCAGCCTCCCGGCAGTCTAGCGGGAGTTCGGGATCGGCCTACATTCAGGTGGGTTGTTTTTACTTTATTCCTAGCCTCTAAATTCTATCATATTGGACGGGGTCTATTTTAAGTGTACTGGGGTTAAATAATGATGGGCGATACCTTATGCATGTTAGTGGGTTCTCTATAGTGTTTAGCGTCGGTTACCGACGGTTGTTCTCTTTTTAACCATTATATGTCAGCGGGCCACCTTCGAGTGCGCGTATTATTACCTTGCTTTCGATTATGCACTTTACCTCATTACTCTTGTTATTTATATTATGATGCTGACATGATGGTGGTTACGGTTACTTGGCTCGAGGTTGCCACACGCGCACCCGCGGTTTGGCCACCGCAAAGGGTGCGCTTTTCCGGAAAAGTGGTCTATGACCCGTGTATACCCACGAGGTGACGTAGTGGGGCCCCTTATTAGTGGTGGGGTTGAGGCGCCGAGGTGCGAGCGGTGCGACCCGTCGGTTTAGTTGTCCGGCGTGGTCGGGTTTCTGCAGGTACGGTATGGGCCGTCGGTTTAGCTGTCCGACGTGTCCGGGTATTACAGGATGCAGGTGTACAGGTTGCTTTTCCTCCTTGGGAGGGCGGTTGCTCCGGTGGTCTTCACGGTTTGTTTTACTATATTCTCCTGCTCTACTATTTTTGCGTCACTGACACCCCACTTCGTGACAGGGTTCGGACGGGGGGAGAGGTAGGCGGTGGTGAGGACGGGACAGGAGCAGCTGGGTCGCTGGGGACCCTGGACTGTATTTCTTCTTTTATTCTCGCTTTTCATTGCATTGTAGTTATGTGAGAGGTTCGCGATACCCTCGTGGGGTCGGCGTGGATGTCGGTACGGGTTGCATTTAGTGCCCCTTGTGCATTACTTTCCCTTTTATTTCTATCGGCCATTTAAAAATCAAAAAGGCAGAAGCCAAAGAAAAGATTGCGAAAACCGTTTTTAAAATCTAAGTGTCGTGTGGGCACTGGTTTCAAAACCCTGTGGATTTATGGATTGCGAAAGGGATTTCAAAACTTGGTGTCGGGTGGGCACCGCTTTCGAACCTTGTGGATTTATGCTGACTTCGAAACTAGCCTTCAAAAACGTAAGCGCCGGGTAGGCGCTTTTTCAAAAACTATGGATTTATCCTTTCCAAACTGATCGGCCATATGTTCTTCTTTTATTAGTTTAGAATGCTGGTTGGTTGTGAATGATTGTTGTGATTGATTGGTTGTGTATGTTGGAACATGTACTGAACGCTACGCCGTGCACATACAGGGGAGACTCTGTCCGTTTGCAGAGTGATCCTGTGTGTGTGGCGGGTCTGGGCACGTGCCGGGGAGGAGGGGTTCTCTTTTAAAAAAAAAAAAAAAAAAAAAAAAAAAAAAAAAAATTTACACGTCAAATATTCGGCCTTTATGAATCGTTTCCGCTAAAACAAACCCCCGGGGCATGACAGGAGGCTTTTGGTCCAAGTTGCGCTGGTCCAAGAGCTGCCGGCCGGAATCCGCCATTAGAGGCCGAGTTTTGGCCGAGCTCCGCCGCCGCGCGCTGCCAGCGTTTCCACCGCCGGTAAGTTGACCGGTTGTGCTCGTTTTAATCCTAGAAAGCTTCCCAAACCGTTGCATGGAGCTCCTAACATGTAATTCCTCTCTGCTGTAGTTGCACCATTGGAGCAATCCGAGGTTGAGCTCTGGCCGCCACCGTCGTCTCTGGTCGCCGGCTCACCACCCAGGTCAATCCTAAACACCTCCTAGACTATTTCCCTCAAGTTGTTCTGAGCCGAAGTTTCTCTGTAACCGAGCTCACCAATCTTGCACCCAAAATGTCCAAACTTGGGTTTTTCCGGCCGCCGGCGCTGGGCTCAGCAGGGACCAATCTTCTTCTAAGACCTATACCTAACTGATGCTCACTCGTGTTTGGAGTTTGAGCAGGTGTTGTGCTGGACTTGGCCAAACCGAGTTTCGAGTTTTTGTGGTGTTGCTCCGGCGACCTCTCCGGCCAGTCCCCAGCAGGCTTCAGGTGAGCATCTCACTTCTGTAACTTCAGTGTACACCATGCTCACGTTTAATCTCAGTTTTATCAAGTGTTTGGCATCAAGTAGCGTAGTTGTATTTTGAGCCCTAAGAGTTTATGCGCCAACTGTTACGGAATTTGAGTTGGCGTAGTTTCGTGAAAGTCTCAAGTCTTGAAGATTGAAGGTGAAGAAAGTTGGATCATTTAACTCAATCTCAAGAAAGAAGAATTCAAAAGGATCAGGTATGTTTAACTAAAGAATTTGTGTGATCCGAATACTTCTTGTAGTGTAGAAACACTTGGAAGAATCTTTCATTGCATAAAAATCAAAAACTGGACTTGGGACATGTTCAGGATCCGGATCAGGTTGTTCGATCCGGATCCCGAAGGTGGTTCGTTCATACATCGTCGCAATCCGGATCGTAGTCTCTTGATCCGGATCCCGAACGTTGATGTTTGGTGAACTGTATGAACGATCCGGATCGTAGTCACATGATCCGGATCCCGAACCTTCGTTTTTCTGGAATTGGCTGTTTTGTTATGACGATCCGGATCCTAGTTATCACGATCCGGATCGCCGTCCGTAAATATCCAGAAATGGCAGGTTTTTGATTCTTATCTCCTTCCTAGGGTTTCTAACCTATAAATACACCCTATGACTCCTTTTCTAGGGTGAATCCACATAGCCGTCATTTTCTTGTATCATCTTATACGGCTATAGATCCACATATAGAGAAGAAAGGAAATCATTAGAGAATACTCTATGTTTCTTCATCTATATTGATTAGTTTGATTCTAGGTTTTCATACTCACATCTTGAGTTGAATCAAACTAATGAATACTTAGATGGTATTTCCGATCTATCTTTGATCTAAGTATTCGGCGGATCATCACCACCCAAAAACAACGATTTACCCCAAAAATCGGCGCGTGGATTCGCGTGTCCTTGTGGATTCAAGGTTCATTCGCTCTCGTGGATTCGGAGCGAGGCACGTTCGTGGATTCGAAGGGTGCTATTGGGTGAAGACCGTGGATTCGGTCGGACGTCGTGGATTCGACGTTGGACGCCGTGGATTCGGCGTTGGGCGCAGATCGTGGATTCGAGAAGCGTCGGAGCGAGCGGAGAAGATCCTCTAGGAGCGTATGGAAAAGGTTGAGTCGTAAGTGTGTACGGTAAATCACCTTGTACGTGTTTTAATTCTAGTGGATTTCTGCCGTGTTATCGGTCCCGTGGTTTTTTACTCCGGTGATGGAGTTTTCCACGTAAAAATCTTGCGTGTTATTTTATTTTCCGCATTGGGTTTTATCGCAACGATTTTTTGGAGTGTTTATACGTTTACACCTATTCACCCCCCTCTAGGTGTTTCTTCCCCTATTTAGATCCGTATTATATACGACCCAACAAGTGGTATCAGAGCGGGAATAGGGTTGTGAACAATGGTTGAAGGTGGAAACATCAATCGACCCCCTTTCTTTGATGGAACAAATTATGCGTACTGGAAAGTACGGATGAAAGCCTTTTTATCTTCCATCGACGAAAGGGTGTGGCATTCAATTGAATCAGGATGGACTAATCCAACTGAACTTATCTCTGATGTTCACACCTTAAAACCTAGGTCGAAATGGACCAAGGAAGAGTTTGAGTTATCTTCTTACAATGGCAAGGGAATTAATGCTATTTTTAATGCCTTATCTCAAACTGAATTCTCTCGCGTCTCGGCATGTGAGACTGCGAAAGAAATCTGGGATGTTCTCCAGGTTACACATGAGGGAACTAACCTCGTGAAGATTCAGAAACTGCAGATGCTTACGAGCAAGTTTGACTCTATTTTGATGGCAGAAAATGAATCTTTCACGGACTACTATACACGATTGCAAGACATCGTAAACTCATGTGCTAATCTGGGAGAGAAGATTCCAGAATTTAAGATTGTAAGAAAAATCTTAAGAACTCTTCCTGAACGATTTCGCCCAAAGGTTACTGCCATTGAAACTATTAAACACCCGGACGAAATACGTGTAGAAGAATTAGTTGGTTCATTACAAACATATGAAATGACTTTTAACACTAACAATTCTTCTGGAAAAGCATCCACTTCTAAGTCTTCAGGTTATGCGTTGAAAACAACTAAGGAAGAAGACGCGGATACATCCTCCTCGGACGATGACGAGAACCTTTCTATGGAGGAATTTGAGAAGCAGCTCGCTCTCTTGACAAGGAAGTTTCGCCGCAACTTCCGAAGGGGTAATTCAAGCAAATCTCCATCCTTCGGAAAGTGGAACAAAGGCAAGGGTACTCCAAGTCACAAGTCAAGAAAGCAGGAGAACTTCTCAAAGGATAAGAAAAGTTCAGAAGGACAACTGCAATGCTTCAAATGTCGAGGCTACGGCCACATTGCAACGGAGTGTCCTAACAAGTATCCGGCAAAGAAGAAGGCGATGCAAGTCATCACTTGGGATGACAACTCAACGTCAAATGAGTCGTCTTCAAGTGATGAAGAAAAGAGCTCCACCGCATTCCACGCGTCCACATCTTCACCATTCATGTGCTTAATGGCAAGTACATCCGAGTCGTTGTCCAACTCCACTGTTGAAAAGATTGCAACGGACAACGAATCGGATGATTCGGAAGGTGAAGAGTTTGCTCTAGCCTATCATAGATCTATACGGGATTTAAGGAAACCGGCTAAGCAAAACAAGGGGTTGAGAGGGAGATTACAGGATCTCGAAGAAGAAGTAAAAAGGGTAACTTCTCTCTCGACCGATCTTGAAGTCGAAAGGGATAATTTGATAAAAGCAAATGTTTCCCTTCAAGAGTCCAATAAGCAGCTCGAGAAGAACTATATAGATATGATGAACAAAGCAAACTATCTCTCGAAGCTCTATGGCGAGGGCCGACAGGAAAGACTGGAAATGACGGAGACCATTCTCCAACTCAAGGATGACTTACAGCAATTCTTTTCAGGAAGGAGTAAGTTGGATAAACATCTTGGTCTCGGTCAAACAAATCGGTTCGGCCTCGGGTACACTCAAACTGGAAACAGTCCAAGTTCGAGTGGGACAGTTTTTGTGCCTCAGTCGGTATCTCCTCCTCCGACACCGGAATTCAAGACAAACAACGACAACAAACCTACCTCATTCTCCTCGGAATCGTCAAGCTCAAAGGTATGTTTTCGTTGTAATTGTGCAGGGCACATCGAAAGAAATTGCGAGATTGAAGCTCAAAGAACAAATCAACCACATCTTGCAATTGCTACCAATAAGCTCACTTCCCGGAATTCAAGGAAGGATTTTTCAAAAGAAAAGAACATTGGTAGCACCTCAAACAAGACGATGACAAAAGAAAAAGATCAATCATACAAGACGTCGTCTTCAAGGAGAATCTCTCAACCTTTACCAACATACTCTAAAACTCAAAAGGTTTGGGTATGCAAAGGTGAAACCCCTCCTTGTCTTTAATCGTTCTACGATTAAATCTTGTATAGTTTATGTAGACTATTTTCTTTTCTTCTTTTTCTTTTGGCCGACCCGTCAACCATCTTTGGGAGGTAAATGGTACATCTTTTTATTGGTTGATGTTTTCTCTCGGTTTCATGGGTAGCATTTTTGAGAGAGAAAGCTGATACGTTTGACTCTTTTCATGAGATTTGCCATCGTATTATGATTGAAAAGAATGAAAAGATCATTCGTGTTAGAAGTGATAGGGGTGGAGAATTCATAAATTCAAAATTCATTGACTTTTGTACTTCAAATGGCATTAAGCATGAATTCTCGGCACCCTATACACCTCAGCCGAATGGTGTTGTTGAGCGCAAAAACAGGGTTGTTCAAGAGATGGCGCGTGTGATGCTTCATAGCCGGAAATTACCGCTACATTTTTGGGCTGAAGCTGTGAACACCGCTGTCTATGTCATTAACAGAGTGTATTTGCGCCCAGGAACCTTGAATACACCATATGAGCTGTGGTTTAGTAGAAAACCGGATATCAAGTACTTTCGTATCTTTGGGAGTCGATGTTACATCTTACGTGACCGTGAAATTCTTGGAAAGTTTGACTCTCGAAGTGATGAAGGGATCTTTTTGGGTTATTCTACGAATAGCAGAGCATATCGAGTATTTAACATTGAATCTAAAACGATCGTAGAATCTATAAATGTTAAAGTAGATGAAGCTTCTCATTTTGAATCTGAAAAATCTACCCTCGATATCTCTCTAGATGATGATTCTCCTGCTAGTGCATCTTCTCATAATAACACTTCCAATATTAATGATGCATCTAATGGTTCTTCTAGTTTATCTGATGTGCAGGAATCATCTCGTGTACCTCCGAGTACTCCGTTTCAACAAACGCTACGAATCTCCAAGGATCATCCGGAATCGAACATCATTGGAGATCCACAAGAAGGAGTTAGAACTCGAAGGCAGTTGGTTTGCGGATTTGCTTGCTACGTATCTTTAATCGAACCAAAGACAATAGATGAAGCTCTTCAGGATGACTACTGGATTAAAGCAATGCAGGAAGAGCTCCATCAATTTGAGCGAAACAAAGTCTGGGAATTAACGAAGCCTCCAAAGCAACATAATGTGATAGGTACCAAATGGATCTTCAAGAACAAGAAAGATGAAGATGGTACTATCATTAGGAACAAGGCACGACTAGTTGCTCAAGGCTACTCTCAAGTAGAAGGTATAGACTTTGACGAAACTTTCGCCCCTGTAGCTAGACTCGAGTCCATTCGTATATTGTTTGCTATTGCTTGTCATTTTAAAATCAAATTATTTCAAATGGACGTCAAGAGCGCATTTCTAAATGGGTTTTTAAATGAGGAAGTTTATGTAGCTCAACCGAAAGGTTTTGTAGATCATAAACAACCTAACCATGTTTTTCGTTTGAAAAAGGCTCTTTACGGTCTGAAACAAGCACCGCGAGCATGGTACGAAAGGTAAACAAAGCACCTTTTGGAGAAGGGCTATACTCGAGGGGGAGCTGACAGGACTCTCTTTGTGAAGCATTATCAAAATAATTTCATTGTAGCACAAATCTATGTCGATGACATTGTATTTGGTGCAACAAAAGATAATGATGCTTCTAAATTCGCGGAGACCATGGAAAGCGAATTTGAGATGTCCATGATGGGCGAACTGTCTTATTTTCTTGGATTGCAAATTAAACAAAATGATGAAGGTATTCACTTGAGTCAATCCAAGTATGCACTGGAGTTGGTCAAAAAGTTTGATCTAGAAAATTGTAAAGTTTTTCCAACTCCAATGGGAACTAGCCACAAGGGACTTGGAAGTGAATCACATAGTGAGAATGTAGACGAGAAACTGTATAGAAGTATGATTGGAAGTCTACTTTACCTCACGGCTAGTCGCCCGGATATATCCTTTAGTGTTGGGATTTGCGCGAGATATCAATCAGCACCAAAGGAGGTTCACCTGAAAGCGGTGAAACGGATCATCCGGTATATCAAAGGATCAATTAATTTCGGAATTTGGTATCCTATGGGAACAAGTTTGGATATTGTTGGATACTCAGATGCCGATTGGGCAGGATCAGTGGATGATCGGAAAAGCACGAGTGGTGCATGCTTCTATCTTGGCCATTGCCTTGTTGCATGGCACAGTAAAAAGCAGAATTGCATAGCACTCTCGACTGCCGAAGCGGAATACATTTCAGCTGGAAGTTGCTCAACTCAACTCATTTGGATGAAAAGCGTATTGAGTGACTTCCGCATTTCAGCATCTTCGGTAACAATTCTTTGTGACAACACAAGTGCAATTAACATTTCTAAAAACCCTGTGTTGCACTCTAGAACAAAACATATTGAACTTAGATATCATTTTCTTAGAGAGCTAGTTGAATCAAATACTCTTCAACTTTCATATATTTCAACTGAAGATCAATTAGCTGACTTTTTAACAAACCTTTGGATCAAAAACGTTTTATTCATTTACGAAAAGCGATTGGGATGCTTTTCTTGAAATAATCTTCTTTTTGAAATCTTTGCTTAGAATAGGTTTTGTATTTGTTTTTGTTTTGTTCTTTATCTATGTTTGTACATAGGACATTAATTGAGCATAGATCTTAATTGACTTTAATTGCATCTGTTCACACATTTAGAAATTTATTATGCTTTTGCCATCATAATATTTCATTGTTGCAATGATCGTTTATGTTAATTAAATCATCTTCTAAAGTGATCAAAGTCAATTTCTCTCTCTATGATCTCTTGGTATAGTCATTATCTTATTTGACTGTTTAGTCGAGTATGAAATCGAGATCAATTTTTGGTTGAATACTTTATATCTTAAATAATTGATAGCCAATTGAGGGGGAGTCAAAGATAATGAAAAATGCTCAAAAGATGTGGAAAGAGTTACATCCCAATGAGGAGTGTGAAAACTACCACCACATGGAGGAAAGAGCTACCACCCTCGGTCGTCCGAGTATTGTGTGCAGCTACCACATGTATACCAAGCATGGTTGTTCAAATTTTTGATTAAGTAAAATGCATGTTGAAATACTTGACTCTGTCAAATTTCAAGGTTGGTATAAGGTGGGATTTTAAAGAAAGATGCTCAAAGAGCCACTCTCTTCAACAGATTGTCTAGAAATATTATCTACTATATTTGGGATTTCAAACATCTATTGATCTTTGTATTTCATTTTCTTTACTGAATTGATGATTTGATAAAGGCATTACTCATAAGATCAAGTTAGATGTGATTGAAGGTGTTCAACTTTAAGGGATTTAATTTTTGTAAATTTTCGTTTCATTTTTGGATATTATTGATAGATTTGGCATAATCTAATTCTTGTTGTATGAAACGATGATTTTTGTTTAAAGTTGATACACATTTGTGCTTACAATCTTTTTCTGGATTTTCCTGAATTTCTCTGAAATTTTCTAAAGAAAAAGTTGGGCCGATCCGGATCGGGCTAGATGATCCGGATCCCGAACGCAGGTTTTCTCCTGCGGGCTGACGATCCAGATTGGACCTGCCGATCCGGATCCCGAACGCAGTTTTCTTCTGTGGGTAGCCGATCCGGATCGCAGTTATGAACTGATCCGGATCGCGGCTAGGTTTTTATAAGGAACAAAAGGGTTTTGATTTCTTTTACTCCAATCTTTTGTTCCGAAGTTTCCAGAGCCTCTCTCTCTAGATTTCATCCTCCTTGAAGCTTTCAAACTCAAGTTCTTCAATTCCAAGTAAGTTTTATTGATCAAAATCTCGGTTTTTCACCGTTTTTATCTTTTCCTCCTCAAACGCCCGAATTTCTTGGATCAACTTTGTTTGTGGATGGTTTTTGATCAAATTTCTTTTGAAATAAGAACTCTGGGTTGTTTAGTTTTGATTATATGCTAGGTTTTCTCCTGATTAACGGATTTTTAGGCTTCGATTTCTAAAATTTCGGTTTTAGGGCATATAATAAGGATTT
Organism: Tillandsia leiboldiana; assembly: GCA_029204045.2. Taxonomy (NCBI): domain Eukaryota; kingdom Viridiplantae; phylum Streptophyta; class Magnoliopsida; order Poales; family Bromeliaceae; genus Tillandsia; species Tillandsia leiboldiana. Next base: position 10,889,878 of record CM055063.1, read on the forward strand.
TCGAAATTCATGCAATTGATCTATTTTTAGAAGTCCTTTTGCAAAACTAATTTGATTCTTAGTCTCTCTACATGATTATGATTCTTTGGATATAATTTTTCAATTTTTGAAAACTAAGAATTTTTCATGTGTTCTTGAGTTCGTCTTCACAGGATACATTTTTCACTAGCACTCAAAATGGTGATCACTTGGATTATTTTCCTACTTGCTGCCATGGTACATGTCAAGGATACTGCCAAGCCTAAGAAGGCTAAGAAAGCAAAGAAGACTAAGGTTGATTCCGACACTGAATCAGAGACAGAGTCGATCGACTGGGATAACATCGAAATTGAGCAAGCTGCTCCCATTGTCTCCAAAGGGAAAGCAACTGCTGAAGCTTCAAAACCTACTGCAGCTGAAAAAGGGAAAGCACCAATGGAACCAAGTCTAGTTAGAACAAAAAGAAAAACTGGTGCAAGAAAAAGAGGCAGTGCTCAGGGAATTACCATTGAGGAACCAGTTGCTAGGCAGCCTCCTCCACAAGACTTCATCAGCTCCGACAGAATCAAGGATTTTGAGAAGAGGGAATGCATTGGCGAGAGACATGTCAATGTCAAACCAATGAAGGAACGATCTGCAGCTTTTGGGACTTTGTTTGACCAAGTTGGTCTTGCTCAAATTTGCAACTTCCCTGAGACTACTGGGTACTGTCCACATTCAGTTCGAATTTTTTTATCAGAACGCTGCAAGTCTGATTGATCACGAGGATGGACGTCGAGAATTTACACTTTGGTTAAAAATATCAAAATCAAGTCACACCCCAGCTGATTGGAGTTGTGCTAGGTATGACAGCCAGAGCTGATGGACTCCATTACCTAAAAACTCAAAGCTTCAACGACAACTCCTGGAGAGTTGTAGTTAATGGAATTTGTCTTCCAAATACTCGGTCGACCGGAAATTCTGTCTCTCTAAAGAGCTTCGACCAGAGTATAGGTACATAAACTTCATTGTCTGCTACAACATTCTTCCCAACATGAATACGAAGGTTCTTCGATGGGACAGAATGTTATACCTTTATCTTCTTGGAAACCCAGGCCGCATTGATGGGAGCAAACTTGAATATTCCTTATCTCATTTGGTCAAGGATGGCGCGATATGTGGAACACTCTCACCCCTCAGAGAGACTACCCTATCCAATGATTATCATGCGCATCCTTAGAAAGTTTAAAGTTGATACAAGCGCGAGCTCATACTATACAGTTTGGGCACCATTAATGAGAACGACAATTGTGAAGTCTCTCTCGACGAAGCCAGATGAACCCATAATACCTCCTCACCGGCAACGAGCACAACAACAACGAGCGG
>CM055063.1:10891321-10948520 GCA_029204045.2 Tillandsia leiboldiana
GGGAATTAATGCTATTTTAATGCCTTATCTCAAACTGAATTCTCTCGCGTCTCGGCATGTGAGACTGCGAAAGAAATCTGGGATGTTCTCCAGGTTACACATGAGGGAACTAACCTCGTGAAGATTCAGAAACTGCAGATGCTTACGAGCAAGTTTGACTCTATTTTGATGGCAGAAAATGAATCTTTCACGGACTACTATACACGATTGCAAGACATCGTAAACTCATGTGCTAATCTGGGAGAGAAGATTCCAGAATTTAAGATTGTAAGAAAAATCTTAAGAACTCTTCCTGAACGATTTCGCCCAAAGGTTACTGCCATTGAAACTATTAAACACCCGGACGAAATACGTGTAGAAGAATTAGTTGGTTCATTACAAACATATGAAATGACTTTTAACACTAACAATTCTTCTGGAAAAGCATCCACTTCTAAGTCTTCAGGTATGCGTTGAAAACAACTAAGGAAGAAGACGCGGATACATCCTCCTCGGACGATGACGAGAACCTTTCTATGGAGGAATTTGAGAAGCAGCTCGCTCTCTTGACAAGGAAGTTTCGCCGCAACTTCCGAAGGGGTAATTCAAGCAAATCTCCATCCTTCGGAAAGTGGAACAAAGGCAAGGGTACTCCAAGTCACAAGTCAAGAAAGCAGGAGAACTTCTCAAAGGATAAGAAAAGTTCAGAAGGACAACTGCAATGCTTCAAATGTCGAGGCTACGGCCACATTGCACGGAGTGTCCTAACAAGTATCCGGCAAAGAAGAAGGCGATGCAAGTCATCACTTGGGATGACAACTCAACGTCAAAATGAGTCGTCTTCAAGTGATGAAGAAAAGAGCTCCACCGCATTCCACGCGTCCACATCTTCACCATTCATGTGCTTAATGGCAAGTACATCCGAGTCGTTGTCCAACTCCACTGTTGAAAAGATTGCAACGGACAACGAATCGGATGATTCGGAAGGTGAAGAGTTTGCTCTAGCCTATCATAGATCTATACGGGATTTAAGGAAACCGGCTAAGCAAAACAAGGGGTTGAGAGGGAGATTACAGGATCTCGAAGAAGAAGTAAAAAGGGTAACTTCTCTCTCGACCGATCTTGAAGTCGAAAGGGATAATTTGATAAAAGCAAATGTTTCCCTTCAAGAGTCCAATAAGCAGCTCGAGAAGAACTATATAGATATGATGAACAAAGCAAACTATCTCTCGAAGCTCTATGGCGAGGGCCGACAGGAAAGACTGGAAATGACGGAGACCATTCTCCAACTCAAGGATGACTTACAGCAATTCTTTTCAGGAAGGAGTAAGTTGGATAAACATCTTGGTCTCGGTCAAACAAATCGGTTCGGCCTCGGGTACACTCAAACTGGAAACAGTCCAAGTTCGAGTGGGACAGTTTTTGTGCCTCAGTCGGTATCTCCTCCTCCGACACCGGAATTCAAGACAAACAACGACAACAAACCTACCTCATTCTCCTCGGAATCGTCAAGCTCAAAGGTATGTTTTCGTTGTAATTGTGCAGGGCACATCGAAAGAAATTGCGAGATTGAAGCTCAAAGAACAAATCAACCACATCTTGCAATTGCTACCAATAAGCTCACTTCCCGGAATTCAAGGAAGGATTTTTCAAAAGAAAAGAACATTGGTAGCACCTCAAACAAGACGATGACAAAAGAAAAAGATCAATCATACAAGACGTCGTCTTCAAGGAGAATCTCTCAACCTTTACCAACATACTCTAAAACTCAAAAGGTTTGGGTATGCAAAGGTGAAACCCCTCCTTGTCTTTAATCGTTCTACGATTAAATCTTGTATAGTTTATGTAGACTATTTTCTTTTCTTCTTTTTCTTTTGGCCGACCCGTCAACCATCTTTGGGAGGTAAATGGTACATCTTTTTATTGGTTGATGTTTTCTCTCGGTTTTCATGGGTAGCATTTTTGAGAGAGAAAGCTGATACGTTTGACTCTTTTCATGAGATTTGCCATCGTATTATGATTGAAAAGAATGAAAAGATCATTCGTGTTAGAAGTGATAGGGGTGGAGAATTCATAAATTCAAAATTCATTGACTTTTGTACTTCAAATGGCATTAAGCATGAATTCTCGGCACCCTATACACCTCAGCCGAATGGTGTTGTTGAGCGCAAAAACAGGGTTGTTCAAGAGATGGCGCGTGTGATGCTTCATAGCCGGAAATTACCGCTACATTTTTGGGCTGAAGCTGTGAACACCGCTGTCTATGTCATTAACAGAGTGTATTTGCGCCCAGGAACCTTGAATACACCATATGAGCTGTGGTTTAGTAGAAAACCGGATATCAAGTACTTTCGTATCTTTGGGAGTCGATGTTACATCTTACGTGACCGTGAAATTCTTGGAAAGTTTGACTCTCGAAGTGATGAAGGGATCTTTTTGGGTTATTCTACGAATAGCAGAGCATATCGAGTATTTAACATTGAATCTAAAACGATCGTAGAATCTATAAATGTTAAAGTAGATGAAGCTTCTCATTTTGAATCTGAAAAATCTACCCTCGATATCTCTCTAGATGATGATTCTCCTGCTAGTGCATCTTCTCATAATAACACTTCCAATATTAATGATGCATCTAATGGTTCTTCTAGTTTATCTGATGTGCAGGAATCATCTCGTGTACCTCCGAGTACTCCGTTTCAACAAACGCTACGAATCTCCAAGGATCATCCGGAATCGAACATCATTGGAGATCCACAAGAAGGAGTTAGAACTCGAAGGCAGTTGGTTTGCGGATTTGCTTGCTACGTATCTTTAATCGAACCAAAGACAATAGATGAAGCTCTTCAGGATGACTACTGGATTAAAGCAATGCAGGAAGAGCTCCATCAATTTGAGCGAAACAAAGTCTGGGAATTAACGAAGCCTCCAAAGCAACATAATGTGATAGGTACCAAATGGATCTTCAAGAACAAGAAAGATGAAGATGGTACTATCATTAGGAACAAGGCACGACTAGTTGCTCAAGGCTACTCTCAAGTAGAAGGTATAGACTTTGACGAAACTTTCGCCCCTGTAGCTAGACTCGAGTCCATTCGTATATTGTTTGCTATTGCTTGTCATTTTAAAATCAAATTATTTCAAATGGACGTCAAGAGCGCATTTCTAAATGGGTTTTTAAATGAGGAAGTTTATGTAGCTCAACCGAAAGGTTTTGTAGATCATAAACAACCTAACCATGTTTTTCGTTTGAAAAAGGCTCTTTACGGTCTGAAACAAGCACCGCGAGCATGGTACGAAAGGTAAACAAAGCACCTTTTGGAGAAGGGCTATACTCGAGGGGGAGCTGACAGGACTCTCTTTGTGAAGCATTATCAAAATAATTTCATTGTAGCACAAATCTATGTCGATGACATTGTATTTGGTGCAACAAAAGATAATGATGCTTCTAAATTCGCGGAGACCATGGAAAGCGAATTTGAGATGTCCATGATGGGCGAACTGTCTTATTTTCTTGGATTGCAAATTAAACAAAATGATGAAGGTATTCACTTGAGTCAATCCAAGTATGCACTGGAGTTGGTCAAAAAGTTTGATCTAGAAAATTGTAAGTTTTTCCAACTCCAATGGGAACTAGCCACAAGGGACTTGGAAGTGAATCACATAGTGAGAATGTAGACGAGAAACTGTATAGAAGTATGATTGGAAGTCTACTTTACCTCACGGCTAGTCGCCCGGATATATCCTTTAGTGTTGGGATTTGCGCGAGATATCAATCAGCACCAAAGGAGGTTCACCTGAAAGCGGTGAAACGGATCATCCGGTATATCAAAGGATCAATTAATTTCGGAATTTGGTATCCTATGGGAACAAGTTTGGATATTGTTGGATACTCAGATGCCGATTGGGCAGGATCAGTGGATGATCGGAAAAGCACGAGTGGTGCATGCTTCTATCTTGGCCATTGCCTTGTTGCATGGCACAGTAAAAAGCAGAATTGCATAGCACTCTCGACTGCCGAAGCGGAATACATTTCAGCTGGAAGTTGCTCAACTCAACTCATTTGGATGAAAAGCGTATTGAGTGACTTCCGCATTTCAGCATCTTCGGTAACAATTCTTTGTGACAACACAAGTGCAATTAACATTTCTAAAAACCCTGTGTTGCACTCTAGAACAAAACATATTGAACTTAGATATCATTTTCTTAGAGAGCTAGTTGAATCAAATACTCTTCAACTTTCATATATTTCAACTGAAGATCAATTAGCTGACTTTTTAACAAAACCTTTGGATCAAAAACGTTTTATTCATTTACGAAAAGCGATTGGGATGCTTTTCTTGAAATAATCTTCTTTTTGAAATCTTTGCTTAGAATAGGTTTTGTATTTGTTTTTGTTTTGTTCTTTATCTATGTTTGTACATAGGACATTAATTGAGCATAGATCTTAATTGACTTTAATTGCATCTGTTCACACATTTAGAAATTTATTATGCTTTTGCCATCATAATATTTCATTGTTGCAATGATCGTTTATGTTAATTAAATCATCTTCTAAAGTGATCAAAGTCAATTTCTCTCTCTATGATCTCTTGGTATAGTCATTATCTTATTTGACTGTTTAGTCGAGTATGAAATCGAGATCAATTTTTGGTTGAATACTTTATATCTTAAATAATTGATAGCCAATTGAGGGGGAGTCAAAGATAATGAAAAATGCTCAAAAGATGTGGAAAGAGTTACATCCCAATGAGGAGTGTGAAAACTACCACCACATGGAGGAAAGAGCTACCACCTCGGTCGTCCGAGTATTGTGTGCAGCTACCACATGTATACCAAGCATGGTTGTTCAAATTTTTGATTAAGTAAAATGCATGTTGAAATACTTGACTCTGTCAAATTTCAAGGTTGGTATAAGGTGGGATTTTAAAGAAAGATGCTCAAAGAGCCACTCTCTTCAACAGATTGTCTAGAAATATTATCTACTATATTTGGGATTTCAAACATCTATTGATCTTTGTATTTCATTTTCTTTACTGAATTGATGATTTGATAAAGGCATTACTCATAAGATCAAGTTAGATGTGATTGAAGGTGTTCAACTTTAAGGGATTTAATTTTTGTAAATTTTCGTTTCATTTTTGGATATTATTGATAGATTTGGCATAATCTAATTCTTGTTGTATGAAACGATGATTTTTGTTTAAAGTTGATACACATTTGTGCTTACAATCTTTTTCTGGATTTTCCTGAATTTCTCTGAAATTTTCTAAAGAAAAAGTTGGGGCCGATCCGGATCGGGCTAGATGATCCGGATCCCGAACGCAGGTTTTCTCCTGCGGGCTGACGATCCAGATTGGACCTGCCGATCCGGATCCCGAACGCAGTTTTCTTCTGTGGGTAGCCGATCCGGATCGCAGTTATGAACTGATCCGGATCGCGGCTAGGTTTTTATAAGGAACAAAAGGGTTTTGATTTCTTTTACTCCAATCTTTTGTTCCGAAGTTTCCAGAGCCTCTCTCTCTAGATTTCATCCTCCTTGGAAGCTTTCAAACTCAAGTTCTTCAATTCCAAGTAAGTTTTATTGATCAAAATCTCGGTTTTTCACCGTTTTTATCTTTTCCTCCTCAAACGCACGAATTTCTTGGATCAACTTTGTTTGTGGATGGTTTTTGATCAAATTTCTTTTGAAATAAGAACTCTGGGTTGTTTAGTTTTGATTATATGCTAGGTTTTCTCCTGATTAACGGATTTTTAGGCTTCGATTTCTAAAATTTCGGTTTTAGGGCATATAATAAGGATTTTCGAAATTCATGCAATTGATCTATTTTTAGAAGTCCTTTTGCAAAACTAATTTGATTCTTAGTCTCTCTACATGATTATGATTCTTTGGATATAATTTTTCAATTTTTGAAAACTAAGAATTTTTCATGTGTTCTTGAGTTCGTCTTCACAGGATACATTTTTCACTAGCACTCAAAATGGTGATCACTTGGATTATTTTCCTACTTGCTGCCATGGTACATGTCAAGGATACTGCCAAGCCTAAGAAGGCTAAGAAAGCAAAGAAGACTAAGGTTGATTCCGACACTGAATCAGAGACAGAGTCGATCGACTGGGATAACATCGAAATTGAGCAAGCTGCTCCCATTGTCTCCAAAGGGAAAGCAACTGCTGAAGCTTCAAAACCTACTGCAGCTGAAAAAGGGAAAGCACCAATGGAACCAAGTCTAGTTAGAACAAAAAGAAAAACTGGTGCAAGAAAAAGAGGCAGTGCTCAGGGAATTACCATTGAGGAACCAGTTGCTAGGCAGCCTCCTCCACAAGACTTCATCAGCTCCGACAGAATCAAGGATTTTGAGAAGAGGGAATGCATTGGCGAGAGACATGTCAATGTCAAACCAATGAAGGAACGATCTGCAGCTTTTGGGACTTTGTTTGACCAAGTTGGTCTTGCTCAAATTTGCAACTTCCCTGAGACTACTGGGTACTGTCCACATTCAGTTCGAATTTTTTATCAGAACGCTGCAAGTCTGATTGATCACGAGGATGGACGTCGAGAATTTTACACTTTGGTTAAAAATATCAAAATCAAAGTCACACCCCAGCTGATTGGAGTTGTGCTAGGTATGACAGCCAGAGCTGATGGACTCCATTACCTAAAAACTCAAAGCTTCAACGACAACTCCTGGAGAGTTGTAGTTAATGGAATTTGTCTTCCAAATACTCGGTCGACCGGAAATTCTGTCTTCTCTAAAGAGCTTCGACCAGAGTATAGGTACATAAACTTCATTGTCTGCTACAACATTCTTCCCAACATGAATACGAAGGTTCTTCGATGGGACAGAATGTTATACCTTTATCTTCTTGGAAACCCGGCCGCATTGATGGGAGCAAACTTGAATATTCCTTATCTCATTTGGTCAAGGATGGCGCGATATGTGGAACACTCTCACCCCTCAGAGAGACTACCCTATCCAATGATTATCATGCGCATCCTTAGAAAGTTTAAAGTTGATACAAGCGCGAGCTCATACCTATACAGTTTGGGCACCATTAATGAGACGACAATCGTGAAGTCTCTCTCGACGAAGCCAGATGAACCCATAATACCTCCTCACCGGCAACGAGCACAACAACAACGAGCGACAACCTCTGCACCGGCAGAAACTCCTCCTGTTCCACCATCACAGCAAGCACCTCCATCTACTTCTGATGATGATGCGTCAGTGAGTTCAATCTATAAGGAACAACAGCGACTCTCAAACGAGCAAGAGCGCATGGCTACTGATGTCGCTGAAATGAAAGAGGTTATCAAAGAAGTTAAGAAGGAACAAGCTTCTATAAACAAACGGATCAAGAAAATGTTTCAGAAGCTTGGGTGTATCAGCTCCGACGACTCTGCATAAAGTTTTTCTTCTTTTCTCTAATCCTTCTTTTGCAGGTTTTTAAGTTTTTGTTCTATTTAACTCTCCTTAATTTTTGTGTTTTTGGCTAATTTTGTGACAAAAAGGGGGAGAGAGTTTATAGAGAACTTGAACAATGATTGATTGAACATGATGATGTGTTGGAACATCAAAGGTAAGTTGAAACACAAAGGTAAGTAGAACTTCAACTTTTGGTTTTTCCATTTGTTTGAATGCATGCCTCGACTAACTATTTGCTAACTATTTGGGCATGTATTATTACTAACAAGTTGATGTTGGACTAACAAGTTTGTGACACTTGGTTTTTGATTGCATAGAAGATATGTTGGTTCTTAACTCTGATCAATTACATATCTATATATATATTAGTTTGTCACAAACATGTTCATGACATTTGGTTTTTACGTGCAAAGAAGATATGTTGGTGTTTCTTTAACTATGATCAGTTTACATATCTGAATATAAATGTCATGGTAAGTATAAATGAGTTTAAACTTCATCTCTGTTTGTGGTTTTTGAATAATACAAAATTCTTGAGGTATCTAACGATTTCTTTTGTCAAGAATGATTTCTTTTTGCAGAGAGTACAGATGTCTAAGTCTAGAGTCTGTTTTAGGAGTTTAACTCATGTATTGTATTTTGGATCTCCATTGTAAATTTTTGTTGTATGGTGATAGCAACAAAAATATCTTTTGAATTTTCTTTAGTGGATCTATGTTTTGTCACGAAACCGCCAAAGGGGGAGATTGTTACGGAATTTGAGTTGGCGTAGTTTCGTGAAAGTCTCAAGTCTTGAAGATTGAAGGTGAAGAAAGTTGGATCATTTAACTCAATCTCAAGAAAGAAGAATTCAAAAGGATCAGGTATGTTTAACTAAAGAATTTGTGTGATCCGAATACTTCTTGTAGTGTAGAAACACTTGGAAGAATCTTTCATTGCATAAAAATCAAAAACTGGACTTGGGACATGTTCAGGATCCGGATCAGGTTGTTCGATCCGGATCCCGAAGGTGGTTCGTTCATACATCGTCGCAATCCGGATCGTAGTCTCTTGATCCGGATCCCGAACGTTGATGTTTGGTGAACTGTATGAACGATCCGGATCGTAGTCACATGATCCGGATCCCGAACCTTCGTTTTTCTGGAATTGGCTGTTTTGTTATGACGATCCGGATCCTAGTTATCACGATCCGGATCGCCGTCCGTAAATATCCAGAAATGGCAGGTTTTTGATTCTTATCTCCTTCCTAGGGTTTCTAACCTATAAATACACCCTATGACTCCTTTTCTAGGGTGAATCCACATAGCCGTCATTTTCTTGTATCATCTTATACGGCTATAGATCCACATATAGAGAAGAAAGGAAATCATTAGAGAATACTCTATGTTTCTTCATCTATATTGATTAGTTTGATTCTAGGTTTTCATACTCACATTTTGAGTTGAATCAAACTAATGAATACTTAGATGGTATTTCCGATCTATCTTTGATCTAAGTATTCGGCGGATCATCACCACCCAAAAACAACGATTTACCCCAAAAATCGGCGCGTGGATTCGCGTGTCCTTGTGGATTCAAGGTTCATTCGCTCTCGTGGATTCGGAGCGAGGCACGTTCGTGGATTCGAAGGGTGCTATTGGGTGAAGACCGTGGATTCGGTCGGACGTCGTGGATTCGACGTTGGACGCCGTGGATTCGGCGTTGGGCGCAGATCGTGGATTCGAGAAGCGTCGGAGCGAGCGGAGAAGATCCTCTAGGAGCGTATGGAAAAGGTTGAGTCGTAAGTGTGTACGGTAAATCACCTTGTACGTGTTTTAATTCTAGTGGATTTCTGCCGTGTTATCGGTCCCGTGGTTTTTTACTCCGGTGATGGAGTTTTCCACGTAAAAATCTTGCGTGTTATTTTATTTTCCGCATTGGGTTTTATCGCAACGATTTTTTGGAGTGTTTATACGTTTACACCTATTCACCCCCCTCTAGGTGTTTCTTCCCCTATTTAGATCCGTATTATATACGACCCAACACCAACTATGTAAATGGGCTTTGTGCCGGCCCAAGCCCGTGAGCACGAGCTTCGTCTCGTCGAAACGGACGCGCTGAAACTTACAGCGTTGTCTTTGGTTTCCCGGATTTCGAGAACGGATCGAAACAATTATTCGAACTAGTGTTTTTATGGAATTTTAAAATGTATTAAGGACCTAGATACAGTTGGGACACGCTGGCTGTCTTTAGACAGTATTTTCACACCTACTGGGCATTTTGTTAGAGTTCCGTGGGCTCTCGTTGAGCGGGAATTGGATCTTGTTCCGTAAATCGGCTAAGTTATCCCGTGTTAGCATGGTATTGCTGTAGTGTGGTCGGGATGGGTATGTGTGAGTCTATTACTGACTACAGTTTCTATTCAGGGCCCAGCTGTTCAGCACGAGCCTCCCAGTAGTCTAGCGAGAGCTCGGGATCGGCCTACATTCAGGTGGTTCGTTCGACTGACTTCAAGGTGGGTTTTCGTTCTGAGGTTTAATGTGGGGCTTTTCGAAAACTGTGAACATTTTTAATTACTCATCTGACTGTGCTAATATCTGGTAATCTCTATGGTTGTTACTATCGGGTTTTATCTTGTGTACTTGGTTACTATGCTCGAGGCTGCAGCACGCGCACCCGCGGTTTGGCCACCGCTAAGGGTGCGCTTTTCCGAAAAAGTAGTCTATGACCCGTGTAAACCCATGAGGTGACGTAGTGGGAGCCCCCGTAGGTGTGGGGTTTTGAGGCGCCAAGGTGTGAGCGGTGCGACCCGTCGGGGTAGGTGCTCGACGTGGTCAGGTTTTGCAGGTGTTCGTGTTTTATTTCCCTCTTGGGAGGGTGGTTGCTACGGATAGTCTTACGGTTGGATTTACTACTTTTCCTGCTTTCCTTATTATTATCGTGTCGCTGACTCCCCACTCCGTGACAGGTTCTTTCGGGGGTGAGAGCTAGGCGACGGTGAGGCCGAGACAGGAGCTTTTGGGTCCCTAGAGGCCCTAAACTATATTTTCTTCTCTACTTCGCATTTCATTTGCTATTGTAGTCTACTGTGTGGTTCTCGATACCCTCGTGGGGTTGGTGTGAATGTCGGTACTTTACTCTCTAGCTATGAGGATGTTGAGTTTTATCCCCTTTATCTGTTTGACCATTTTCAAAGAAAAAAAAAAGAAAGAGAAAAAGAATTGCGAAAATCGTTTTTAAAAATCTAGGTGTCGTGTGGGCACCATTTTCAAAACCTTGTTGATTTATGGATTTCGAAAACGGATTTCAAAACCTGAGTGTCGTGTGGGCACTGTTTTTAAAAAACTCTTTGGATTTATGGTTTTCGAAACTGTTTTAGAAATCTGGGTGCCGGGTGGGCACCGCTTGCAAAACTGCGGTTTTATCTTTTCAAGTTGATTGGCCCCGAGAATTGTTCAGTTATGTATATGTATGTGTTTGGAAACTGTTGTGATTGAATAAATTACTATGATTGGATGTTGTATTAGCCGCAACGCCGTGCATATACAGAGGAGACTCTATCCATTTGCAGGGCGAATCTGTGTATGCGGCGGGTCTGGGCACGCACCGGGGAAGAAGGAATTTCAAAAAAAAATTATATGCAAAAGAAAAGAAAACAATTCCCTATGTTTCCGTTGACTGTTTCCGCTGAACGAAACCCCCGGGGCGTGGCAGATTAAGATGGTATCGGAGACTTGCTTTAATCACAACAATTTGTGTGCGACATCCACAAAGATACCTCACTTAGCTACTAATGAATGAAATGAATAAGGCATAGAAGCGTAGAACGCGAGTGATCAGGGGGGGGGGGGGGGGAAAGTATAGGTCCCTTTTCTCGATAGTTGGTTGAGTGCTATGCTAGCGGAGTCTAGAGCTGACTTGAGTTGTGTGTGTGTACGGGTTAAGTTTCGTTTCCCGGTTTAGCTCAGTTGTCGTGCTTGTGTAGTCATGTTGTTTTGGCTTGTGTAGTTGTGTTGTTTTGGAGGCTGGGGTCGAGGCCGGCTACCACCGGGGTATTGATGGTTGCTAGGAATCAATGGATTAAGCAATCAGCACGGGACCCGGTGGGCCTGCTGACGGTGTTCATGAACTTGGTGCGGCTGTTAACACAGCAGATCGTTGCGCCGGCTTTTGTTTTCCGAACCCCTTCCTCTGCCGACGTTCTGGTCGTCGTTAGTAACGGCGACTGGTGGTAGAGTAATCCGCCGGTGGTTGTTAGTGAGTCGGCCGTTTTGTCGGTCGTGAGTAACTGGGTAGCCTCTTGTCTAATTTTGTACCATCTAGGTCTACTGGTTTTAGGTTACAGCAGATAGTCGGCCGATTCTTTTGCATCTTGGACAAGGTATGGGTGGGAATGAGGATTCTTCCCCTACGGTTGTTACACATAGTTCGGCTTTTTACTGTAGACACTGCGATGGTGGTAGAAATCGTCGAGATGGGGTCTTGGGGTTTTCCTTTGGGTTGAGAAAGGAGACCCCCGGAGCTAGCAAATCTTGTTCATATGAGCTCGATTTTGGTTGAGCGGACCTAGAGCCTAGAATACTCCTAGTTGGGAATGTGATCGTTTGGTCTGGGGACACGCAGCTCGGTTCAGTGCATGGTGCTTGGAGGGGCAATAGATTGGGACCGAGCGGTAGGGGTTAACCAGAGTGTCGCACCCCTTCGGTGCCAAGAAGGAAGTAGGACCGTTTTTCTTGGTTTTTGTCGCGAGCTTCCCATGACCAAGGCATAATCGGGAGGATTTTCGGTTGCGAGACTATTGAATGCGAAGCAGTGTAGGCCAGCGCGGGGTTGTTGACTACATGGCGCTCTGGCATTGGTTACTTTCGGCTAGGATGCCCTGCATTCAGCTTTCTCTGTGGGGTAGACCTTGTGGTAGGTCTTAGAGCTGAAACCTAGCTTTAGTTTTGACCGTCGCCTCGGTAGAACGGACAGTCGGAGCGGACAATCCGGGATGGTGGTTATGCTCCGAGCTAGTGGCCCGTGTTGGTGACGGGTGGAAGTAGTCCGTGTTGGTGACGGGTGGGTTCGTCGTTTTCAAAGGAGGATTACTTGTAGGCGGTGACCCGGCTAGTTGGATTGACACATCCTGGAGTTTTGTGAGGGTATTAGTGTGGCTTCCCCCTTTGTTGTTGTAATATCATAGACTTTTGTAACACTTTATACCTCCTGTTAATAAAGTTTCCGTTTAAAGTAACTAATGTAACGGGTTTACTTAAGTTGTTAATTTGGAGGTGCGGGTATTTTTCTGCAATAGAGTTCGAGAAATGGAGAATGGCAGCGCGATCGGATCCGGATTCCGACTTACGGAACTCCCGGAAAGGGGTAGAAAGTGATCGCAATTGCCAGGGGGTGCATCGAAATTCGCGTAAGTGATTTGGCACGCTTTCCAAGGAAAAAGAGGGATTTATCTTTAAAAAATTATCCCGAAAGATCTTATCTGAGGAATTAATTAATTGAGAAATTAATTAATTGAGGAATTAATTAATTAAGGGATTAATTAATTAGGAATGATAAAATACCCGATGTGGATTTTTGTCGTACAAAACATTAAATTGTGATTTTCTCCCGAAAGAAAGAAAGAAAAAAAAAGGAAAAAGGCAAACCCTAACCGGAAGGAAATGAGGGGAAGGAACGAGCGAAAGAAAAGGGGAAGACGAAACCTTAATCGGAAGGAAACGGTGGAAAAGAAGGAGAATGCCAAAGGACCCAAACCCTCCCGACGAATGTGCCGAAGCCGGGAGCGTGAACGGATCACCGTCTCCAACGATTAGTGGTAAACAAGATTTATTTTCGTAGTGTTTCGCTCGGTTTTCGGTTTCGGTCTTTCGCGGAGTCTTAAGATTAGACGGTTGCAACCCAACTCGTCGCGCCGCGAAGCCCTAGGGCATCGCCGCCGCGACCGTAATACGCGACGCGCGGGGACGGTGCCCGCGCGGCCGCGGCTAGAGCCGCGCGGGACCAAGATTCCCGCGTGGCCGCGGCTAGGGTAAGCGCCGCGCGGGGCCGGTGCCCGTGCGGCCGAGGCAAGTGCCGCGCGGGCGAGTGCCAACGCGGCCGCGGCAAGCGCCGCGCGGGGCCGGCGCCCGCGCGGCCGCGACAAGTGCCGCGCGGGCGAGCGCCCGTGCGGTCGAGGCACGCGCCGCGCGGGGCCCAAGCCCGCGCGGCCGCAGCCAGTGCCGCGCGGGCAGGCGCCCGCGCGGCTGGGGCATGCACCGCGCGGGGCCATGCCCGCGCGGCTGCGGCTAGTGACGCGCAGGCGGGCGCCCACGCGGCGGCGGTGCATGCCGCGCGGGGCCTTGCCCGCGCGGCTATGGTTTTTGCCGCGCGGGGGGGCGGGTGCCCGCGCGGCGGCGGCAGCACGTGCCGCGTGGGGCTCATGCCAACGCGGCCGCGGCTAATGCCGCGCGGGCGGGCGCCCGCGCGGTTGCGGCGCGTGCCGCGCGGGGTCGGTGCCCGCGCGGCCGCGGCAAGGGCCTCGCGGGGCCGTCGCCCGCGCGGTCGCGGCTTGCGCCGTGCGGGGCTGAGGACCGCTCGGTTGCGGGAGGGACCGCGCGGGGTAGGTGCCCGCGCGGCCGCGGCTTGCGCCATGCGGGGCTGAGGTCCGCACTGTTGCGGGTGGGACCGCGCGGGGTTGGTGCCCGCGCGGCCGCGGCTTGCGCCGTGCGGGGCTGAGGTCCGCACGATTGCGGGAGGGACCGAGCGGGGTTGGTGCCCGCGCGGCCGCGGCTTGCACCGCCCGGAGCTAGGGTCCGCGTGGTCACGACAAATGCCGCGCGGGGCCGGTGCCCGCGCGGCCGTTCGACCCGCAACACCGCGGGGGCGGCCGCGTCGCTCGACGCGCGCGGGCGCCACCGCCGGGTCAAGTTGTCTTTAGTGTTTTTGAGTTGTTGGGCTCGGTTTATCAACTATTATATTTCTGATCTGACCGCGGCTCTTTTGGGGACTACTTCTAGGTCCGGGCGTCGACAGAGAGCAATGTTCGGTCTCCGGAGTGCACGTTCCGCATAATCGAGGTGGGTAGGTGTTGGTTATTACCGGTGTGGTGTCGTTCCCGGATACTCGTTTCGATAAAGTTGATATGTTGATAGTTTGACTAACCCCATAGCATGTGAATCCCTTTTATTATGTCAATCAAAGTGGCTGCGGTCGCAGGTGCGTTATACTATTCTGACTAAAGCGGCGGAGGTCGCAAGGCGATAAAAATACTCATATTGCTTACACGTACACCGGTAGTTTGGCCACTGCAGAGGGCGTATTTTTTCGTAAAGATGGTAAGTCGTTTTACCCGTGTACACCACATGGGGAGGTTAGTGGGGACCCCTCAAGGAGAGGCGACTGCTCCTTGGGCAGTGGAGGGGTTGGAGGCACCAAGAAGATGAGTACGGTATTTAGGTTGGGGCCCAAAATATTCAGAAAATTGGGGTAGGTGCCCAGCGGGACTTTCAACAATGATTTAGCGATACATGAGGGGTAGGGGAAAGTAAATGCTCCAGTGATTCGGTGTGTTCTTTCTATTATCGCATTTACTTGCATGTTTTCTACTTTATCAGTCACTGACAACCCACACTGTGACAGGTCCGAGTAGGGGTGAAATTCGGGACGACGGTGAGGCATCAGTTAGAGGACGCTAGCCACGTGGGCTAGTAAACGATACGTTATTCTTTTTACTTTCGGTTATTTCTTTATACTATAGTTAGTTTAACTATGATTCATTTACTGTGGTTTCTGATGGATGTTGGGATGAGGATTTTCTTGTAATTAACTGGTGAATGATAGGATGTGTAATTGCGGCTTGTTTTCAAACACAAACTAGTTTCAAAAGTGTTTTCAAAGCAAGTGCTGTGTGGGCACCGATTTTAAAACCCGTGGATTTATCCTTTCAAGTTAAAGGCCGCTCAAAGAGTTTGTGAAAATGTTTTAGAAAACTGGGTGTCGAGTGGGCACCGATTTTCAAAACCCATGGGTTTATGCTATAGTCCTATAAGATAGCGGTGATGGTATGAATTAATATATTCTCTCCTCTTTGATTGTCATGATTGGAATGGTTAAAGTATTCGACTTGTTGGGAACGCCGTGCATATGCAAAGGAGGCTCCGCCCGTTTGGGGAGTGAATTTGTATATGTGGCGGGTCTGATACGCGCCGGAGGCATGGTTCATTTAAATGTTTTAGAAAAAAAAAAATGGGTACGTTTTCCGCTCTGTTAGAACCTCCGGGGCGTGACAGATTTTATGGTATCAGAGAAAACAACTTTAACCAAGGTGATCATGACCAACATCCACAGAATGTAATGACACAAGTGACTAACTAAGTTGATAACCAAAGTATAGGTGTGTCACGTACGAGCGTGAGCGCGGGGAAATAAGGGATAGAGTCCCAGGGTTAGTAGGTCAAGGTGCTAGACCGATCGAACTATGATTAATAATTTTTCTTTGCTCACAGTGGAGAATGGCTCGTACAAGATCGTCGACTGAAAATGCAGGAGCCGATAATGCGGCTCCAGCAACTGCGGAGAATGAACTAATCCGCCAACAGTTACGTGAGATGGCTGGACAACTGTCAACCCTCACAGAGCACGTGCGTCAACTGACGCAGCAGCAACAGGCCGTACCTGGGGAGAGCACCTGGGTCCCACCACTTGGAGCAAGCCTGCCCGTGGCAGGACCATCTGGAACGCGTGAAGAAACAACGGCCGCTCCTCCCCAGACAGCGACCACCGGGGTGTCGATGGACCAACCGACCGCGCCATCGGCCGCACACAGCCCAACGGCTTCGGGACCCGTTACGGGCGAAGTCTCCACCCAACGGACAGAATGGGACAGGGTGAGAGCGAACCTGTCCGAGTTCAAGAAACATGACCCACCCGTATTCGAGGGCGAGACGACCGATCCCTGGGTCGTGGAGAAGTGGGTGGATACGATGGAAAAGCTATTTGAGGATTTAATGATGGTGGAACATGAAAGAGTTCCCCTAGCGGTTCATTGTCTTGAGGAAAATGCCCGGATATGGTGGAAAACGGTGCGCCCGGATTCCACGAAGGGCGACGCCTTACCGACATGGACCGAGTTCAAAGAAAAGCTGTTCGGAGCGTTTTTGTCCAACAGCGTGAAACAACATATGGAGGACGATCTGAAGCGTAGTCGGCAGGGGAACAGATCTGTCATGGAGTATCAACGGGAGTTTGTGAGGTTGGCAAATTGCGTCCCCTTCGTCATAAGGGACGAAGCTCATAAAGCCCGCCTCTTCGTTGACGGATTACGAAGCAACATCTTCGAGGTGGTGCAAGCAGCGGACCTTCACACCTTCCAGAGGGTGGTGGATAGGACTACCATTGTAGAGCGCGGCTTCGTAGTGACGCGCGCTCGGCGAGAGGACACAGATTTCAACAGAGATAAGAAGCGTCCGCAATCCTTCACAGGAGGGGGACCAACCAGCGGGAGTCGGCCCCCTAAACACCCAAAGTCACACCACGGGGCTAGGAGCGCACCGGCAGGCGGTCAGAGACCATGGGACAGACCCTGTGTTATCTGCAATGGAGCCCACAAAGTTACTGAGTGCGCGAAGAGGCACGACCACTACTTCCGTTGCGGCAAGCAGGGCCATTTTCGTTTCAACTGCCCCACAAACCTGGGACCAGCCTCATCCGCAGCCTCCGCCCCACCGCCACAACAGTCAGGGAGGGGAAGGATCCCCTCGGGACCCACGGCGTGCCCTCCGCCCACCCGACAGGAGGGGGAGACACGTCCGCAATCAGGAGGAAGGATCAACTCGATGACCCACCAAGGGGCAGACCCACTAGAAGACGTAGTGGCAGGTACTACTCTAATCTTAGACTCTCGAGCTAGAACATTATTCGACACTGGGGCATCGCACTCCTTTGTATCTAGTACTTTTGCCCATACTCATGACTTGGAAATGAAACCCCTATGCCATTCCCTCACCGTCCAGACTCCTGGGGGGCCTATCGAGGCCGTCAACTATGTGCCTTCCTACCCAATAAGGTTGGGAAGGTTAGACTGCCCCGGAGACCTGGTGGTCATTCCACTGAAGGAATTCGACATAGTTCTGGGAATGGATTGGCTTACCAACTACCAGGCGGAGATCGACTGCGACAAACGTCAAGTACGACTGCGGGAACCGAGATTTCCGGAAAACGTATACCTCGCATGTAAGAGTACCTTCTTTTCGACCGTCATCACCGCAACCCGGGCAAGGAGAATGATGGAGAGTGGATGCGTGGCGTACTTAGCCTCGGTGGATCTGGCGACCCGACCCACCTCCTCACTTTCCGACATTGCAGTTGTAAGGGACTTCCCGGATGTTTTTCCGTCTGAACTTCCGGGGATGCCACCTGGACGCGAGGTCGATTTCTCTATCGAGCTAATTCCGGGGACAAAACCCATTACGAAGGCACCATACATAATGGCCTTCGCCGAACTAAAGGAATTGAAGGCGCAGCTTGAGGACCTCCTGGAGAAGGGGTTTATCCGACCATGTGTCTCCATGGGGAGCGCCTGTGCTCTTTGTAAGGAAGAAGGACGGGAGTTTACGGTTATGCATAGACTACCGGGAAATAAACAAGGTCACGGTGAAAAACAAATACCCCTTGCCACGTATCGATGACCTGTTTGACCAACTCTAAGGGGCGACCGTGTTCTCAAAGATTGACCTCCAGTCGGGCTATCACCAACTCGGAATCAGAGGTGAGGATATACCGAAGACGGCGTTCCGAACTCGCTATTGCCATTATGAGTTCACGGTGATGCCGTTTGGGCTTACCAATGCCCCAGCGGTATTTATGGACATGATGAACCGAATTTTTAAACCATTCCTGGATAAATATGTGGTGGTTTTTATTGATGACATCCTCGTCTATTCCCGCACTGATAGGGAGCATGAGGAGCACCTCTAAGGGATCAAAAACTGTATGCCAAACTCAAAAAGTGCGAGTTTTGGCTCCGTGAGGTCGATTTTCTGGGACATATTGTCTCAGCCACGGGAATTGCGGTGGATCCGAGAAAGATAGAATCGGTGACCGACTGGGCTCGCCCGACCACGGTGACAGAAATCCAAAGCTTCCTCGGGCTAGCAGGATACTACCGACGCTTCGTGGAAGGCTTTTCAAAGATAGCCACTCCCCTTACTCGACTAACCCGAAAAGGGGAGAAATTCGTCTGGATGGCTCAATGCCAAAAGAGCTTCGAGGAGCTTAAGGACGGACTCACGCGGGCACCGGTACTCACGTTGCCACAGCCCGGTGAGGATTACGAGATCTACTGTGATGCATCTCGAAGTGGACTGGGAAGCGTGTTGATGCAACAGGGGAAAGTCATCACATATGCATCAAGACAGCTCAAGGATTATGAGCGGAACTATCCTACACACGACTTGGAGCTCGCAGCACTCGTGTTTGCGTTAAAGCTCTGGAGGCACTACCTCTACGGGGCGCACTGTAATGTGTACTCCGACCACCAGAGCCTCAAATACTTGTTTACGCAAAAGGAGTTGAACTTACGGCAACGGCGGTGGTTGGAACTACTAAAGGACTACGATTTGTCAATCCATTACCACCCCGGAAAGGCAAACGTGGTGGGCGATGCCTTGAGCCGGAAGAGACAGGCGGGGGAGACGGCACTGAGCGCCCTTACCCAACAGGATCTGCTAATTGCACAATTCTCGCAACTAAGACTGGAGGTAGTGCCAGCAGGAGCAGTTGCGAAATTTCTGTCCTTGGAAATAAAGCCTACGCTGATAGAGAGGATCGCAGAAGGCCAAGCAACGGACCCACAACTACAGCAGGTGCGGGACAGGTCATCCTCGGAACCAGGTGGGGATTTTGTGATCGGCGTTGACGACGTTTTGAGGTTCCGGGGACGAGTCTGCGTGCCTGAAGTGCCGGAACTAAGGAAAGAAATTCTAGCAGAAGCGCATAACGCCCCCTACACTGCGCATCCCGGAGGTACAAAAATGTACAGAGACCTGAGACAGACCTTTTGGTGGCCTAAATTAAAGAACGATGTGCCACAGTTCATGGCACGATGTTTGGTATGCTGAAGGCGGAACACCAGCGACCGGCAGGAAAACTACAACCGTTGCCCATACCGGAGTGGAAATGGGAACGGATCACCATGGATTTTGTGACCGGTTTTCCGCGATCGCAACAAGGACACGACGCGATATGGGTCATTGTGGACCGTCTGACAAAATCGGCCGACTTTATACCGATTCACACGACGTGGACTAGAGATCGGCTGGCGCAGACCTATATCGACGAGGTGGTGAGATTGCATGGAGTACCATCATCCATAACCTCGGACAGGGACACACGCTTCGTGTCAAACTTTTGGCGGAGTCTGCAGCAGGGGTTGGGGACCAAGTTGCAGTTTAGCACGGCATTTCACCCGCAGACGGACGGGCAATCGGAACGAGTGATCCAGATTCTCGAAGATATGCTTCGAGCTTGTGTGCTAAGCCTGGGGGAGGGGTGGTCGCGTTACCTACCCCTCGTGGAATTTGCTTATAATAATAGCTATCAGGCTAGTTTTCAGATGGCCCCGTACGAAGCCTTGTATGGACGCCGGTGTCGATCGCCCATTTGCTGGGACGATTTGGGAGAGCGGAAACTCTTGGGGCCAGACCTCGTAGAGGAAACAGAAGCAAAGGTGCGCCTTATCAGGCAGCGGTTGTTGACCGCCCAGAGCCAGCAGAAAAGTTACGCGGACCGGAGGCGACGGGAACTGGAATTCTCGGTAGGGGATCATGTGTTGCTACGCGTGTCACCGTCAAAGGGGACAAGACGGTTTGGCATACGAGGGAAGTTGAGCCCACGGTATGTGGGGCCGTTCGAAATTTTGGAGCGCGTGGGCCCGGTGGCTTACCGGTTGGCCTTACTACCAAATCTTGAACGGGTGCATAACATTTTCCACGTTTCGATGCTCTGGAAGTACTTATCTGACCCGTCACACGTCCTCGACGCCTCGGCTGTTGAACTGCGGGAAGACTTGAGCTTCGAGGAAACGCCGATGCGGATCTTGGCAAGAGAAGAAAAGAACCTTCGAAACCGGACAATCCCCTACGTAAAGGTGCAATGGAGTAACCACGAGTAGCGCGAGGCGACGTGGGAACTTGAAATGAAAATGAGAGAGAGTTACCCCGAATTATTTAGCGAGGGTTGAGGTTAAGTTTCGAGGACGAAACTTCTTTTAAGAGGTTAGTGGTGTAATATCATCGACTTTTGTAACACTTTATACCTCCCGTTAATAAAGTTTCCGTTTAAAGTAACTAATCTAACGGGTATACTTAAGTCGTTAATTTGGAGGTGCGGATATTTTTCTGCGATAGAGCTCGAGAAACGGAGAACGGCAGCGCGATCGGATCCGGATTCCGACTTACGGAACTCTCGGAAATGGGTAGAAAGTGATCGCAATAGCCAGGGGGTGCATCGAAATCCGCATAAGTGATTTGGCACGCTTTCCGAGGAAAAAGAGGGATTTATCTTTAAAAGATTATCCCGAAGGATCTTATCTGAGAAATTAATTAATTGAGGAATTAATTAATTGAGGAATTAATTAATTGAGGAATTAATTAATTAAGGGATTAATTAATTAGGAATGTTAAAATACCCGATGTGGAATTTTGTCGTACAAAAGATTAAATTGTGATTTTCTCCCGAAAGAAAGAAAGAAAGAAAAAGGAAAAAGGCAAACCCTAACCGGAAGGAAACGAGGGGAAGGAACGAGCGAAAGAAAAGGGGAAGGCGAAACCCTAATCGTAAGGAAACGGTGGAAAAGAAGGAGAAGGCCAAAGGACCCAAACCCTCGCGACGAACGTGCCGAAGCCGGGAGAGTGAACGGATCACCGTCTCCGACGATTAGAGGTAAACAAGATTTATTTTCGTAGTGTTTCGCTCGATTTTCGGTTTCGGTCTTTCGCGGAGTCTTAAGAGTAGCCGGTTGCTACCCAACTCGTCGTGCCGCGAAGCCCTAGGGCATCGCCGCCGCGATCGTAATACGCGCCGCGCGGGGACGGTGCCCGCGCGGCCGCGGCTAGAGACGCGCGGGACCAAGATTCGCGCGTGGCCGCGGCTAGGGTAAGCGCCGCGCGGGGCCGGTGCCCGCGGGGCCGCGGCAAGTGCCGCGCGGGCGAGTTCCCGCGCGGCCGCGGCACGCGCCGCACGGGGCCGGTGCCCGCGCGGCCGCGGCAAGTGCCGCGCAGGCGAGCGCCCGCGCGGTCAAGGCACGCACCGCTAGGGGCCCAAGCCCGCGCGGCATCAGTCAGTGCCGCGCGGGCAGGCGCCCGCATGGCTGGGGCGCGCGCAGCGCGGGGCTATGCCTGCGCGGCCGAGGCCAGTGCCGCGCAGGCGGGCGCCCGCGCGGCGGCGGTGCATGCCGCGCGGGGCCTTGCCCGCGCGGCTACGGTTTTTGCCGCGCGGGTGGGTGCCCGCGTGGCGGCTGCAGCACGTGCCACGCGGGGCTCATGCCCGCGCAGCCGCAGCCAATGCCGCGCGGGCGGGCGCCCACGCGGTTATGAAGCGTGCCGCGCGGTGTCGATTCCCACGCGGCCGCGGCAAGGGCCGCCCGGGGCCGGCACCCGCGCGGCCGCGGCTTGCGCCGTGCGGGGCTGAGGTCCGCACGGTTGCGGGAGGGACCGCGCGGGGTTGGTGCCCGGGTGGCCGCGTCTTACGCCGTGCGGGGCTGAGGTCCGCACGGTTGCGGGAGGGACCGCGCGGGGTTGGTGCCCGCGCGGCCGCGGCTGGCGCCGTGCGGGGCTGAGGTCCGCACGGTTGCGGGAGGGACCGTGCGGGGTTGGTGCCCGCTCGGCCGCGGCTTGCACCGCGCAGAGCTAGGGCCCGCGCGGTCACGGTAAATGCCGCGCGGGGCCGGTGCCCGCGCGGTCGTTCGACCCGCAACACCGCAGGGGCGGCCGCGTCGCTCGACGCGCGCGGGCGCCACCGCCTGGTCAAGTTGTCTTTAGTGTTTTTGAGTTGTTGGGCTCGGTTTATCCACTATTATATTTCTAATCTGACTGCGGCTCTTTTGGGGTCTACTTCTAGGTCCGGAGTGCACGTTCAGCATAATCGAGGAGGGTAGGTGTTGGTTATTACCGGTGTGGTGTCTTTCCCGGATACTCGTTTCGATAAAGTAGATATGTTGATAGTTTGACTAACCCCATAGCATGTGAATCCCTTTTATTATGTTAATCAAAGCGGCTGCGGTCGCAGGTGCGTTATACTATTCTAACTAAAGCGGCTGAGGTCGCAAGGCGATAAAAATACTCATATTGCTTACACGCACACCGGCAGTTTGGCCACTGCAGAGGGTGTATTTTTCCAGAAAGATGGTAAGTCATTTTACCCATGTACCCCACAAGGGGAGGTTAGTGGGGACCCCTCAAGGAGAGGCGACTGCTGCTTGGGCAGTGTAGGGGTTGGAGGCACCAAGAAGATGAGTACGGTATTGGGGTTGGGGCCGAAAATATTCAGAAAACTGGTAGGTGCCCAGCGGGGCTTTCAATAGGGATTTAGCGATACATGAGGGGGAGGGTAAAGTAAATGCTCCGGTGATTCGGTGTGTTCTTTCTATTATCACGTTTACTTGCATGTTTTCTACTTTATCAGTCACTGACAACCCACACTGTGACAGGTCCGAGTAGGGTTGAAATTCGGGACGACGGTGAGGCATCAGTTAGAGGACGCTAGCCATGAGGGCTAGTAAACGATACGTTATTCTTTTTACTTTCGGTTATTTCTTTATACTATGGTTAGTTTACTGTGATTCATTTAATGTGGTTTCTGATGGATGTTGGGATGAGGATTTTCTTGTAATTAACTGGTGAATGATAGGATGTTTAATTGCGGCTTGTTTTCAAACACAAATCGGTTTCAAAAGTGTTTTCAAAGCAAGTGCCGTGTGGGCACCGATTTTAAAACCCGTGGATTTATCCTTTCAAGTTAAAGGCCGCTCAAAGAGTTTGCGAAAACGTTTTATAAAACTGGGTGTCGAGTGGGCACCGATTTTGAAAACCCATGGGTTTATGCTATAGTCTTATAAGATTGCGGTGATGGTATGAATTAATATATTCTCTCCTCTTTGATTGTCATGATTGGAATGGTTAAAGTATTCGACTTGTTGGGAACGTCGTGCATATGCAAAGGAGGCTCCACCCGTTTGGGGAGTGAATTTGTATATGCGGCGGGTCTGATACGCGCCGGAGGCATGGTTCATTTAAATGTTTTAGAAAAAAAAAAAAAATGGGTACGTTTTCCGCTCTGTTAGAACCTCCGGGGCGTGACAGTTGTCGGGTTATTTTGAACATTTAAGAGCCGTCGGTCCGGGTTTGGTGGTAGGACTGGGGTACCTCGACGCATCGCGAGACTTTGGTTGCTGGCTGCTCAGCACCGTCAGAGGTGGTCTGCGAACCGGTGGCGTCATAACAGGGAACTCCAAGTCGAGGAGCAGGCTTACTCAGGTTAGTTTCGGTCATGAGAGACGGGACGGTAGGGTTGCCAGGCGGGTCGAGCCGTCGTTTGTCCGAAATCTTAGGGCGGTTCAGTCCGGTTGTTTTCCATTCAATGTTACCACCGAGTTTCGCCAAGAGTTTTAGGGCGTTTCGCGTGTCATTGCCTCGGGGGTGGGTATTTGAACGCCCCAGCGGCGTCCATGGGTTTGATGAACAGAATTTTCAGACCCTTCTTGGATCAACTCGCGTACAAACGAGGAGCGTTTACGAGTGACCATGCAGACTCTCAGGGACCAGAGAGTGTAGGCCAAACTCCAAAGGTGTGAGTTTGGGCCTCGCGAGGTGGGTTTTTTGGGACGGCTAAATGTCAGGAGAGCTTCGAAGAATGCAAGGTTAGGCTATCACAGGCACCCATGCATGCACTACCGATACCGGGTGAGGATTTTGAGGTGTGGTGATGCATCACGGAACGGACTTGAAGATGTGCTGAGGCGACAGGGGGGGGGGGGAGAGTTAAGGCCTATACGACCAAGCAACTCAAGGAAACGATTCGTCCAATCAAGATCACCCCGAAAAGATAAGTGGAGCAGTCGATGCCTAGAGCGGTAAGAGTCAGACGGGAGACATATCGGTAACCGCGATTACTCAGCAGGACGGATCAACAGCAGACTGTTGGTGGCTTAAATTGACAAGGGATCTAGCACAACGCGTGGCTCGCTATTGGGTCGATCATCGAATAAAGGCCGAACGTCAGCGCCCGGCGGGGAAACTGCAATCTCTCCTAGTGCCAGAGAGAAAAGAGCGGATCATGAGGGGCGCGAAGCCATTTGGGAGTGCAAGTCAGACATGTTTGGGCACTTTCCCCATTTTTGGGATTCCTGGTGTATTTAAGTTTCGAGGACGAAACTTCTTATAAGGTGTGAGTGATGTAATACTCGAGGAATTCGAGTTTGTAAAAAAGTGAAATTCCAGTGTGAATGTGTGCGAGGAAACAAAGGTTAACCTTGGTGGTCTGTGTACCGGTGTGCAAAGGGCACGGTTCCCAAAGCATAAAGTCCGCCTCGCCGATGCGAGTTTGATCTCGGAAATCTGAGGTCTCTAGTGCGACCGTCTCATCGAATCGAGTGAAAATGGTATAGACCGATTTCTGATCCGACGGTCGGATCGTCCTGAACTTAGTAAGGAAACTAGTGGGACCCGCGACTTAAGCGAATAGTGAAGTGAATAGTAACTCCCTGAGTTATATCCCTCGCTAGCCAACATCTGCCGATCGACTGTCTAGAGTCCGAAACTGACGATCCAGGTAGTCGATTTGAATGGTGTCACCTTTCCGAGCGCAGTGGCACTGACCAAATTTCCGTTTGACGAGCCGGAAGTATCGTAAGGCATGCCAAACTGTATAAACTATAGTATTTTGTGGATTTTAAAATTTTAGGGGATCGAATGAGACAAACCAAAATCACTACCTTATAGATTTCGTCGAGCCGGACGTCGTGGTGGTGTCCGCTTTTCAGTTTGACAACCTGGTTGTCTCGAAAAGCATGAAATATGGGAAAAATCACAATATTTTGCATAAAAGCCCTATATTTTATGCTATGGAATTCGTGAAAATTCTTGGAGAGGGACCTGGTTGCGAAACTCAAACTCTGTGAGAGACTCAGCCCTAAATAACAAGAGTTGAAGGGGTTTATGGCATTTTGTGCATTATGTTTATAAATCTGCATTTGAGGGTTTGGGTTTTGGAAACCCTAGCCGAGCCCCTCGGCCTCCACCTCTGAAACCGACACCCCCACCACCTCCTCTAAGCGTCGCGCCGGCGTCGCTGCAGTCCCCGTCGCCGTAGAAGAAGAAGAAGTCAAGGAAGCTTCTTCTCTCGGGTTGTTGGTGAGGAGGGTGCTTGGGAAGGACCCAAGTTGATCAAACCATTTTCCTGTGGAGTCCTCTGTGAAGCCTCAACCGAGCCCGAGGTGAACTGACGCCAGCCGCCGCCGTGCGTCGTCGCGGGAGGCTTCTCTTCCTCCTTTATTTTCCGGCGAGGTGAGTTTTTGGGAACTTTAAGTTTTAATGGGTGGTTCATGGGTGTATTCATCATGTTCCTGACGTTGCATAGACCTTTTCGGTGAAGTTGGGGGTGGTCGCCGTCGTCCCTGTCGCCGGCGAGAGCTTCCTGTCGTCGGAATTATCGTTTTTGGCCGATCTTGGGCGCCGCCTTCATCCGGCCGTTGAACTCGAGATCAGGACCGTTGGATCTCATCCTCTCGGTGACTGCAAGGAGCCTATCAAGTTTGGTCGCCATCGGTTGAAGATCCGCGCCGCACGGGAAAGCCCAAGAATCGGGTTTTTCTTCTCGTTGGCCGAGCTTCGCCGCCCGGCGCCGCCGCTCGCCCCCGTCGCCGACCACCACCTCAGCAAGCTTCGTAGGGCCAAGAGGAGGCTTTTGGTCCAAGTTGCGCCGGTCCAGGAGCTGCCGGCCGGAATCCGCCATTAGAGGCCGAGTTTTGGCCGAGCTCCGCCGCCGCGCGACGCCAGCGTTTCCACCGCCGGTAAGTAGACCGGTTGTGCTCATTTTAATCCTAGAAAGCTTCCCAAACCGTTGCATGGAGCTCCTAACGTGTGATTCCTCTCTGCTGTAGTTGCACCATTGGAGCAATCCGAGGTTGAGCTCTGGCCGCCGCCGTCGCCTCTGGTCGCCGGTTCACCACCCAGGTCAGTCCTAAACACCTCCTAGACTATTTCCATCAAGTTGTTCTGAGCCGAAGTGTCCCTGTAACCGAGCTCACCAATCTTGCAACCAAAGTGTCCAAACTTGGGTTTTTCCGGCCGCCGGCGCTGGGCTCAGCAGGGACCAATCTTCTTCTGAGACCTATACCTAACTGATGCTCACTCGTGTTTGGAGTTTGAGCAGTTGTTGTGCTGGACTTGGCCAAACCGAGTTTCGAGTTTTTGTGGTGTTGCTCCGGCGACCTCTCCGGCCAGTCCCCGGCAAGCTTCAGGTGAGCATCTCACTTCTCTAACTTCAGTGTACACCATGCTCACGTTTAATCTCAGTTTTATCAAGTGTTTGGCATCAAGTAGCGTAGTTGTATTTTGAGCCCTAAGAGTTTATGGGCCAACTATGTAAATGGGCTTTGTGCTGGCCCAAGCCCGTGAGCACGAACTTCGTCTCGTCGAAACGGACGCGCTGAAAATTACAGCGTTGTCTTTGGTTTCCTGGATTTCGAGAACGGATCGAAATAATTATTCGAAGTAGTGTTTTTATGGAATTGTAAAATGTATTAAGGACCTAGATACAGTTGGGACACGCTGGCTGTCTTTAGACAGTATTTTCACACCTACTGGGCATTTTGTTAGAGTTCCGTGGGCTCTCGTTGAGCGGGAATTGGATCTTGTTCCGTAAATCGACTAAGTTATCCCGTGTTAGCATGGTATTGCTGTAGTGTGGTCGGGATGGGTATGTGTGAGTCTATTACTGACTACAGTTTCTATTCAGGGCCCAGCTGTTCAGCACCAGCCTCCCAGTAGTCTAGCGAGAGCTCGGGATCGGCCTACAGTAAGGTGGTTCGTTCGACTGACTTCAAGGTGGGTTTTCGTTCTGAGGCTTAGTGTGGGGCTTTCCGAAAACTGTGAACATTTTTAATTACTCGTCTGACTGTGCTAATATCTGGTAATCTCTATGGTTGTTATTATCGGGTTTTATCATGTGTACTTGGTTACTATGCTCGAGGCTGCAGCACGCGCACCCGCGGTTTGGCCACCGCTAAGGGTGCGCTTTTCCGGAAAAGTGGTCTATGACCCATGTAAACCCACGAGGTGACGTAGTGGGGGCCCCCGTAGGTGTGGGGTTTTGAGGCGCCAAGGTGTGAGTCGTGCGACCCGTCGGGGTAGGTGCTCGACGTGGTCAGGTTTTTGCAGGTGTTCGTGTTTTATTTCCCTCTTGGGAGGGTGGTTGCTCCGGATAGTCGTACGGTTGGATTTACTACTTTTTCCTGCTTTTCTTATTATTATCGTGTCGCTGACTTCCCACTCCGTGACAGGTTCTTTCGGGGGTGAGAGCTAGGTGACGGTGAGGCCGAGACAGGAGCTTTTGGGTCCCTGGAGGCCCTAGACTGTATTTTCTTCTCTACTTCGCATTTCATTTGCTATTGTAGCCTACTGTGTGGTTCTCGATTCCCTCGTGGGGTCGGTGTGTATGTCGGTACTTTACTCTCTAGCTATGAGGATGCTGAGTTTTATCCCCTTTCTCTGTTTGGCCGTTTTCAAAGAAAAAAAAAGAAAGAGAAAAAGAATTGCGAAAATCGTTTTTAAAAATCTAGGTGTCGTGTGGGCACCGTTTTCAAAACCTTGTGGATTTATGGATATCGAAAATGGATTTCAAAACCTGAGTGTCGTGTGGGCAGTGTTTTTAAAAAACTCAGTGGATTTATGATTTTTGAAACTGTTTTAGAAATCTGGGTGCCGGGTGGGCACCGCTTGCAAAACTGTGGTTTTATCTTTTCAAGTTGATCAGCCCCGAGAATTGTTCAGTTATGTATGTGTATGTGTTTGGAAACTGTTGTGATTGAATAAATTACTATGATTGGATGTTGTAATAGCCGCAACGCCATGCATATACAGAGTAGACTCTGTCCGTTTGCAGGGCGAATCTGTGTATGCGGCGGGTCTGGGCACGCACCGGGGAAGAAGGAATTTCAAAAAAAAATTATATGCAAAAGAAAAGAAAACAATTCCCTATGTTTCCGTTGATTGTTTCCGCTGAACGAAACCCCCGGGGCGTGACAGGCAATCTCGCAGTTTAAAAACCACTTTTAAAAATGTCGATTTTTCTTAAAACGGGTTTTCTCGATTTTTAAAACGATCAGGGTGCAAAATAAATGCCAAAAGAACATGCAGTCTAGTGTCATATAATATCAGGAGTCTACTAAAAATAATTTGGGGTTCAGAATAATTTCCTAAAAATTCCCAGGCAACTATCAGATTTAATTACAGAGGAAAAACATAATAAACATGGTCAACTTGCATTCAATAGCTTTAGAGAGCATTCCACACATTTTGGAGAATTTCTAACCCACCTGAAACGCTTTCCGTAGGCATCGCTGAAGTCGGTGAAGCGCCGAATCCCCCAAACTGACGAAACTCTGACAGTCCTGCCGCGAACCACGGAAAAATCTCCCGGAAGCTCAAATAAATCCACCTGAGTCCTCACAGCAAAATACAAGCTCAGCTAATCAGCATACATAAACCACCAACACTCTGCACTAAAGCTCCAGCACAATTAAATACATGTTCACAAACCCCAATTTATAGAAATCCAAGTCCATCAAAAATAGGTAACTCACAGCACACTTCCATAGCACTCTCAAATCCATCAGCATACCAACAACTCACAAAACATAATTTACCAAAATCCACACAACCCTCTACAGCTCCAAATGCACACACACAAACATCTCACAGCAGCAACACAAAACACATCCTCCATCACAATCACAAAAATGCTTGCTCACATAATCTCCAATTACTTAAGTCCACCCACACACACACACAAGCCCACATTACACTCCCTGCTCACATAAACCACACAGCACAAACACAAATTGTCCAGACTGCTCCGGTGAAAAACGCGTGCCGCGCACTTGACTCGGACTCCGCACGGCACCGCGCCGAAAACCGCCACAAACGACGCCGTCCTGTGAGGGAAAAAGGGAGAAAACCCACGAAAATCAGTTAATCTCGGCTCACAAATGAACTCGCGACACCCGGGCAACCCACAGCCACGGTGTGCGCTCACACAACCCACCGGCACCGGCTCCTGCTCGCTCGCTGACCACGCGCAGCAGCTGCGCCAACCGTGCGCTGTGCTCCTGCTGCCTGCGCGACGCCCGAGCTGGTGCTGCCGCTGGCCGCGCTGCTGCGTGGCGCTCAGGCCTGCCGCGCTGCGCCTGGGCCTGCCGCGTGGCAGCCCGGCTCGCTGCGCGCGCCTGCGGCGCGCAGCGCAGCAGCTGCGCCCTGCGCTCGCCCGCAGCGCGCGGCCGCTGCCGTGCTGCGCGCTGCGCGCCGCGCGCCCGCTGCTGTGCGGCGCCAGCAGCGCGCGCCCCTGCTG
Source organism: Tillandsia leiboldiana (assembly GCA_029204045.2). Lineage (NCBI taxonomy): Eukaryota > Viridiplantae > Streptophyta > Magnoliopsida > Poales > Bromeliaceae > Tillandsia > Tillandsia leiboldiana. The sequence continues at coordinate 10,921,303 of CM055063.1, forward strand.
CGCGCGGGCAGCAGCCCACACCCGCGCGGTCACTTCCTCCTCCGGCAGCCACACAAACAAAGGACAAATAGTCCTCCAACAACTACCAACTCAACCCCATCCAAAACCAACAAAAAGAACAACCCAAGCTTTCTCTCTCTCTCTCTAAAAAAAACTGCACATACCTTCCCAAGAGGCTCGACGCGCGTGCTCGCCGCCCGGCTTCCAACAGTAGGTCTTTGCAGAAAGTCCCCACCATCACCATCCTAAAAATCAAATTTTCCCCTTCTCCTCTCTTCTTCTTCTTCTCTTTCTTCTTCTTCCTTCCTTTCCTCTGTTTCTTTCTTTTTCCTCTATTTCTCATTGTTGAGAAAGACGATGACGTGGCGATGTTAATTAAGGAGGGCTTAATTAGAGGTAGTGGTGGTGGTAGGCAGCTGGAGTGAAGGGATTAAATAATCCCTCAACTCAAAATATCTAATCTCACTTAATTCCATTTCTCATTCCTTTTCTTTCTTTCTTTCATTAACTCACAGACTAAAAGCCACAATTAATTAAATTAATTAAATAATCTATTTTAAGCCAACTCCAAGTCACTTTTTGCCTTCGGGGTCTCCGCACCGGCCCGAAACCTCCCGAACTCCGATGTAATCATAAAATATACATGTTCCAAGTATTTTCTCACTTTTTCTGCACACAGAGTTGAGTCGAGGCTCTAACAAAATCAGTCCTCTTACGGCGCACACTGCCCGGAAAACTCCGATTCAAGCTGGGGCTTCTGCGTCGATCTGACTCAACCCGAACTCATCTGAAGACGCATATGGAACATGCTCGAGGCAATTTCTCCGCACCACTCCATCTTGCGAGGTCGGTGCGCTATACGAAATCCCGGTATTCTACACTCTCCCCTTCTTAAAAAGGGTTTCGTCCTCGAAACCAGAATAAATCCATAACTCAGGAGGGTGTCTCAATCGAATGGGGATAAGAGATCCTCAACTCATGATACCATCATGATGGCTCCACTGAAACTACACCAAAGGTATAACTCGACTGCACAATTCTTTTGTCTCACAAGCAAGAATTTGCATCGGTCGCTCCAGATAGCTCAATTCCGCGTCCAACTCCAAAGAAGTGAAATCCAAAACATGCGAGGAATCAAATACAGTTCTTCCAGCCAGATAATTACTCGCGGACCAAACTCCCCGCGTAAACTCAAATCAACAAATCCCTGCGGATAGTGGCTTCCATAAATCAAAATCTCCAAATCCAACCTCTAAGCCTCCAATTGGCGTAACATCTCCGTTGCTCCTTAGCAACTAAAATGCTCAAAACTCCACAAATACACTCTCACGTCCATCCACAGGGGAAAAAATTTCGACCTTGGAAATAACGCTCAACCCCTAGCTCTGAATTCCATGTTCCAAAAGTGGCGACCACTGATCGAACACCTCATTCCAAGGTTGCACTGCTCGCCTAGCCAAGGCGTACTGACCATAATGTCCTCGCCGGGATAATACCGTGATATCAATCATACATCCTTGAAAACTCTATCCACCGGCGTTACCTCAAACCAAACTCTTCCTGAGTATCCAAGTACTTCAGGTTCGAGGGTCCATGAATAACTCAATTCTCTCTCTATCACTGGTAGACATCTACATCCATACTGGCATCCTCCTCAGCTTAATCTCCCCAAAGCTGCACTGTCACCACTTACTCTAAAAGCTTCGGACCTCTATCACTATCATAGGTCTAGGCCCAACCCGAACGGCATCACTCTTCGTTGGGTCTACTGTCACTCTTGCAGCTGAAATCACATGGCCTAACCACCGTACCTTTCGAAGTCAAAAAGCATACTCTCTCAACTTGACATCCAACTTCTTCTCTCTCAGAAGTTGCAGCCCTATCCCCCAAGTGCTCTTCATGCCCTAAGACACCTCGGAAATAAATCCAAATATCCATGCCGGGTACTGCTACTAACCTGTCCAAACACAGCTGGAGTATACCCAATTACCTCAAGTCCTAAAGGCGGCAGGGCATTAGTCAATCCATTTGACCGCGCTGCAACTCAATATGCCCCTACCGGGTCCTGAACACTATCAGGGCACAGCCCTCGGCTGTACGGTTCCATAAAGCTATCTATCTCACAAAGGGGCATCTGCCGAAAAACAATCCAAACCTATCTGTGCTCGAACCATCATAGAACCCTCACCGTTGTGTACTCACAACGTGGCATCACTGCCGTGTACCAACGGCGTGGCATCACCACCGTATACCAAAGGTGTGGCATCAAATTAAGTATCAATCTCTCGGATCCTCACTGTTGTATTCCCACGACGTGGCGCTGGGTCACACAGACCTCTCGATCCATTAGATCCCGCATTTGCGCTATCGGCTCTCTCTCTCTGTCTCACGGGTGATACTCCAAGAGGTGCTGCCGACGTCGGCGCAGTTTCCAAAACCATGCCAATCACTATCTCGATCTCAATCTCACCAAACGGCGGCTTCGATAGCAGCTCAGGTAGACTCACACCCGGGATCACACGGGCGATAAGGATATTCTTTAGTCCCGGTGCCGCCGTAGGCACCTCCTTTACGGTCGCCAGCAAGGCGATACGATCACAACTCAACCTCTGTCGTACTCTAGCTTCCTCTACAAGCATACTCCTCCTGACCAAGTCCACGGAGGGTAATTGTCCTCTCTTGACAATCCATAATAGCATAACATGGGGGAAAATCAATCCCTAACCAACCTCATATCAACATCTCAGAGCTGATGAAGGACTAACAACTCAATGCTCGAATCCAAGGTCCTAACGGCACTAGGCAGGACTGGCAACACTCATCCATGTGCTAAACGTGAACTGGAACCTGATCCTCACGTGCACAAGCCAACAGTCCCATTTCTGGCCCACACAAAGCTACCCATGCTCTACTAAAACATGCACAAGCGGTGTCGGCACCAACATGCTCTCGCTCCGATGACTACAAGGGAGTCCACACCTGGTAGAACACGATCCACTAACCTGGCGCCCTCTAACCGGCTGCACAAACTCATCCAATAGATGCTGGTGGCCATCGCTCTATCTGCCTCAGTATCACGGCTTTATCAGCTTACCGGTAAATCGGACGAATCTCTTCATCCTGAAGGGGTAGTGGGGGTGCGGTCGTAAGCGGCAAATCCATGAGCACTACCCTGGAACACTCTGCCTGAAAATGTCCTGACTATCCACATGAAAAGCATCGCCCCAGCCTGAGGTCACACTATGGCGATGATTGCGGCCCACCGCAAATAGACACTCTCACCCTGACACTACAGCTGGTGCCTCGACCATCGAGAACCTCCTGGTCTCTGTCTCCTCTGAGACCCATGATCCTGTGGCTAGAATCATGGCAACCTCGATCCACTCGACTGTCCCAAAATCAGGTGATACTGGACGTCTCTCTCTGGAGCTGGTCCCTCGCTCTTCGTCCCTCCTGGACGTGATCACTGATCCTCGGTCAATCCATCGATCATGCCCAATCGCTGCATCTAAAGTCGGCACTCGCCAAGAATGCACAAAGAGATAGATATCCAGATACAGTCCCCTCTCAAACATAATCAACCTTCTGGGGCTCATCCCGGGGCAACATGGGGTACACTGCTCAACAATCGCAGAAACTCGCTCCTGGTCATCAACTGCGCTCCCGGTGGTCCAACAGGACGAACTCGACGCCACCAACTCTCGGCGTCCTTATCCAAAGTGCATAGCCAAGTGCACCAGATGCTTCTCTTGGATGAACAAATCTTCAAATAACTTTTCCATAGCAGCGATCCAGTTCTCGGCCTCCCAAGGCACCAAACTCGGTCGCGAAATCTACAGGGGATGGAACTGGATGAAGTACAACCACCGGCCAGCAAACTCTCGCTGCTGCTGCACCACTCCCGGTGCGATCTGGGTCGAAGTCAACGATGTCGCGGCCGGAGGTACTACTGGCGATACCCCGGGAAATGCTCTCTGCTCAAGCATACACTTTACGCAATCCATGTTCTCTTCCTGGCGCCGCATCGCCTAAAACATCTGGGCTGCCTGGGCCCGTAACTCTCAAACCTTACTCTGCTCTGTCCATTCAGCCTCCCGCTGTTCGGGCTCCTCATCCAAGGTCAAAAACGCCCTCGCCGCTACACGGCGTCTCGGAAGCATCGAAAACCATTGCAATAGAACAAACATTAGGACGAAACTCTCTCGACCCAATCAAGCGAAAGTCTAGAACATGTTACCCATACTAAAGTATTATGTTGTCTGCAGCCAACATAATCATCTTTAGAGAAATAACATGTAAGATCACTCACCCCAATCCTCTGGGGGAGGTACAGACTCAATCAGGACTCTCGCTAAAGTCACGTCTCTCACGACAGTCATCCTACTGTCCAACCAATAGCCTAGGGTCTCTAAGTCCTCAACGACCTATATTCCTAGGCTCTGATACCACCCTAATCTGTCACGCTCCAGGGTCGAACTTGTAGGTTATGAATCCCAAAGGATCTAAATAGGTACTATCAAACAACTAGAGGGGGGGTGAATAGGTGTAATACTTAAAAACTCAATCTCAGTGCAAAATAAAAACCAATGCGGAAAATAAAAACAGCACACCGAGATATACGTGGAAACTCCAATCCAGGAGAAAAACCACGGGACCAACACGCAATAACAATCCACTAAGAATAGAAGAATAACAAGGTGATTACCGACTCCACGGACTCAACCCCTCCTTCAGCTTCTTCGGACCTCGCGCTGACCGGTTGGATATCCACGCAATAGCAATCCCTAAGAAAAGAAGAATAACAAGGTGATTACCGTCTCCACGGATTTAACCCCTCCTTCAATTTCTTGGACCTCGCGCTCCACCGTTTTGCCCGTCCACTGCTCACGTTCGAATCCACGAACGCACGCTTCGAATCCACGAAACGCCTTTAGCACACCGAATCCACGATGCCACGTCGAATCCACGACGCAAACTCAGTCGATAAGAATATTGACTTCGATGGTGATCCTTTGCTTAGATTATCAATGAAGAACCGTAGAAGAAATCTCTAAGCAAAGATTAGATCAATTCGACCAAAGATATGTTCTTGAAGGAACCATCGAATTGACCTAAAAGAGGCTATAAAGAAGAACGATAAAAACCTAGCCTCTAGGGTTGCTCTCAAGTGTTTTATAAATTAATCGGTAGAGAACCCACGTTTTTGAGAAACCCTAAGTGTCTATTTATAGTTTAGAAACCTTTGGAAAGAGATAAGAATCAAAAACATACCTTATCTGGAAATTTTCAGGACGGCGATCCGGATCAGATTTATTGCGATCCGGATCGTCGTAACGAGATTGACGATTCCAGAAAACCAAGGGTTCGGGATCCGGATTGCAAGGCCCGATCCGGATCGTTCATACAAAACAGAAAACTTAACATTCGGGATCCGGATCGGAAATTGCATGGATCCGGATCGAAGTCTTGTATGAAGCAACAACCTTCGGGTTCCGGATCGTTGGCTCTGATCCGGATCCTGAACAAGTCCGAACACCAGTTTTTGATTATTATGCAATTAAAAGTTCATCCAAGTGTTTCTACACTATAAGAAAGTATTCGGATCACCACAATTATTTAGTTAAACATACCTGATCCTCTTGAATACTTTCTTCTTGAGATTGATGTAACTGATCCACAATTCTTCAACTTCAATCTTCAAGATTCAAGACACTGAGTGTCAACTTGAGCTCTTGTTGAATCTTCTCTAAGTCTTTGATTGCTGATTGACAATTTGATCCCTTTAAGACTCCGACTCAACTCACTGACTTGACTCACGAAATATGCCAACACCAAAATGCCGTAACAATCTCCCCCTTTGGCAATTTCGTGACAAAACCCAAAAATACATAAAAGCGCTCAAGTCACTCATCTTAAACCAAAAAATCGAAACTCAATGTCATCACCAAAACATTGATTTTCTTTGCGTGAAAGATCCAATAAATACAAAATTACATTTGAACCAAACAGTCCTAGAACATACTCTATGACTTAGGACTTGGAGTCTTAAAGTGATGTAATTCCTGCAAAACAAAACTCCAAACAAAATCAAACGTCAGTCGTTAGAAATTAAAATCCTACATTTGATTCATCCTTTTGGTTCTTTTGTTTTTCCCAGCTCTTTCCCTTTCTTTGTCTCCCCCTATCTTGAGCATCTCTAACATGTTCTCCATGTTCTTGAGCATCTATGTTCTCCCCCTTTGTGGTACGATCATCATTTTCCGTTCTCCCCCATTTTTCCATTTTCGTTTCGTTTGTCCTCTCTTGATGATCTCATCTCCGTCATTTCTCTTCTCCCCCTTTTTGTCACAAATTGTCAAACAGTGAACATACTAGACAAAAGGAAATCACTAACAACATTAGTTCATGGAGAAAGAGAGATAAAAGCTCAGTTCCGGTATATAACAAAAATGCAGATTGCGTACCGGTACCAGAAAGCAAAAATCAAATAATTTCTTGAAACAAATCCAGATTTTGAAATAATTGAATTACCGATTTGTATTCCATCAAGAAAACAATTTAAGTGCTTGAAAATAATATGAGATCACATAGATGTCATTCAATCCAATTAATTTTACAAAAATTAAAAAGATTTACTCCAAAATCATGAAAAATAAAGGTAAAACATTATAAACCGTTTTTCATGTTATATTCATCAAACACAAGTCATCAAAAATAATCTTGAGATCCAAAGTCTATCAAGATGTAACGGATTTACAAAGATGACTTACAGAGATTTCCAAATGACATCAATTTGATTTCTTACCCTTTCAAATTTGAGATAAGCACTAAAATACCTAAGGGTGGCTCTTTGAGCATCTTTCAACTATCCCACCTTATACCAACCAGGAGATTGTTCAAAATATAAGAGCTTTGCATATAAATCTCCAAATGCTTCAACTAAAAATTTCAAGAAATATTTTTCAAGCATCAAAACATGTGGTAGCTTCACACACAGACCGGACGACCGGGGGTGGCAACTCTTTCCAACATGTGGTGGTAGTTTTCACACTCCTTTCGGATGTAACTCTTTCCACATCTTTTAAAAATTCATTTATTTACCCTTGTAAGAATACAATCTCTTACGTGAAAGAATTAAATCCCAAATTTCAATCAATCGGTTGTCTCACGTTTATCACAATGAATTCACAAAACCGAGATAGATTAAGCATCTAAAGATCACACATGATTTCTAAAATTTGATGCTTATAATATCAAAAACTCCTATAATGAAGTATCTTCAAGATTATGATTATGGAGTAAAGTTGATAATCCAAATAAAATTAAATTGGAGTGATTGAAAGTGAAAACCCTTTACATTCAATGCACTTGTTCGTTAAAAAACCTTTTGTTCAAAAACAAAGTATAAAGACGAAGAGCATTGAAAAACATGTAATGCAAAGATTAAGAAAGATATGAAGGGAAAACCAATCAAAGCATTACATACAGTCATAAGCTATTTAGAACTTAAGACAAGGAAAGATATCACCTTTCCGTATCCAAAATCGCTGGATTTTGGGTTGTCTTGATTCGTTGTGGCCGGGGGTTGTCCGCTTTGACTGTTGGTCCACCTTAGGTCTTTGCCTCGTAATGATCCACTTGTATGATTGATATTGTGGCTCGGACCTTTGGTGGGTTCAGTGAACTCCTTTGACTTGATGTGTCTTTTGATTCCGTTGAGTTCGCTCCGTAGATGAAGTTGCCGAAGAATTTTTCTTTCTCTTTTTCGGGCAATTCTTCACCAAATGTCCTTCAAGTCCACATAAGTGACATGTTCTTCCTTTCAATTTGAATGTGGAACTTGAAGCATGCACAGTTTGATCCTTTTTAAAACCCAAACCAACCTTGCTTGTTTGACCTAATCCGGACATACCGTCAAAGTTTTTGAAACCGGTTGAAAGCCTTTGTATGTCGGATTTGAGTTGATGAACTTGCTTGGTCAAAGCTTGGTTGGTGACATGAATTTCCTCAAACTGCTTTTCTAGAAAACCAATCTTGTCCATATATGATTTAGCGTTTGTCTCCGATTGGTTTAGCTTTTCTTGGAGGATTTTATTGTTATTCAATAAACGTCCTTGTTCCTCCTCGAGATCATGAAGTTTTATCTTTAAAGCATGATTCTCGTCTTGATTCTCAAGTCGTTGCATCCTCAACTTCTTGATATGCTTGGCCATCTTCTTTGATTCCGTAAGAAGTTGTTGATATGCCTCAACGAGTTCTTCTTCGTCCGACTCTCCCTCACTTGATGGCTCTCCGCCGGATGTTGATGTTTCATACAAAATCAAAGGAGCAGAGTCAGTGACTAAAGATGATAAACACAAATTAGAAGAGGGAATTTGAGAGGCATGAAAAGCAACAACTTTTTCCTCTTTACTTGAGGTCGATTCATTAGAAGTAGAATCGTCCCAAGTTTTCGCTTGCAAAGCCTTCTTTTTATATGATTTCTTAGAAGGACAATCCATTGAAAAATGGCCATAGCCTTTGCATCGATAGCATTGGATTTCCCCTTCGAAATCATCTTTTTCTTTTTCTTTAGAAGGTTTTGCAAAGCTTTTGAGTTTAGAGGATTTAGAACCCGATGATCCTTTAGAAGATTTCGTGGATGAAGATCCATCGGTTCGATTCTTCCAAAACTTTCGACGAAATTTCTTTACGATCCGCGCCAATTGTTCTTCAAAATCGGCAAAAGAGATTTCATCGTCGGAACTTGATTCGCTATCTTCTTCCTTTGTTGATTTGAATGCAATACCTGTAAGCTTAGAAGAAGACTTGGAAGAAACTTGATTAGTAGGAAAAGTCATTTCATAAGTTTGCAAAGCACCTACTAATTCCTCTATACTCATCTCATCCGGATGACTAATGGTTTCAATGGCGGTAACCTTTGCCCTAAACCGTTCCGGAAGAGTCCGAAGTATCTTTCTTACAATTTTTGACTCCGGGATCTTTTCTCCTAAATTAGCACATGTATTAATTACATCTTGAAGTCTAGTGTAATAATCTGTAAACAATTCATGCTCTTCCATATGAATAGAGTCAAATTGACTTGTAAGCATCTGGAGCTTTTGAATTTTTATAAGATTAGTACCCTCATGTGTAATTTTGAGAATATCCCAAATTTCCTTCGCGGTTTCACACGCGGAAATTCGTGTGAACTCAGTCGAGGAAAGAGAATTAAATAAAGCGTTCATACCTTTCCCATTGTAAGAAGATCTTTCAAATTCCTCTTTGGACCATCTAGAGCGAGGTTTTGGGGTAGTAGAATTTCCTACTTCCTCAACAGGATGCACCCAACCGCATTCCACGGATTGCCATACTCGCTCATCAATTGCGATGAGAAAAGCTCTCATCTGCACTTTCCAATAAGCATAATTAGTCCCATCAAAAAGAGGAGGTCTATAAATATTACCACTTTCACCCATCATGATAGATAAACCTAAAACCCGCTCTGATACCAATTGTAGGTTATGAATCCCAAAGGATCTAAATAGGTACTATCAAACAACTAGAGGGGGGGTGAATAGGTGTAATACTTAAAAACTCAATCTCAGTGCAAAATAAAAACCAATGCGGAAAATAAAAACAGCACACCGAGATATACGTGGAAACTCCAATCCAGGAGAAAAACCACGGGACCAACACGCAATAACAATCCACTAAGAATAGAAGAATAACAAGGTGATTACCGACTCCACGGACTCAACCCCTCCTTCAGCTTCTTCAGACCTCGCGCTGACCGGTTGGATATCCACGCAATAACAATCCCTAAGAAAAGAAGAATAACAAGGTGATTACCGTCTCCACGGATTTAACCCCTCCTTCAATTTCTTGGACCTCGCGCTCCACCGTTTTGCCCGTCCACTGCTCACGTTCGAATCCACGAACGCACGCTTCGAATCCACGAAAAGCCTTTAGCACACCGAATCCACGATGCCACGTCGAATCCACGACGCAAACTCAGTCGATAAGAATATTGACTTAGATGGTGATCCTTTGCTTAGATTATCAATGAAGAACCCTAGAAGAAATCTCTAAGCAAAGATTAGATCAATTCGACCAAAGATATGTGTTACGGAATTTGAGTTGGCGTAGTTTCGTGAAAGTCTCAAGTCTTGAAGATTGAAGGTGAAGAAAGTTGGATCATTTAACTCAATCTCAAGAAAGAAGATTTCAAAAGGATCAGGTATGTTTAACCTAAGATTTTGTGTGATCCGAATACTTCTTGTAGTGTAGAAACACTTGGAAGAATCTTTCATTGCATAAAAATAAAAAACTGGACTTGGGACATGTTCAGGATCCGGATCAGGTTGTTCGATCCGGATCCCGAAGGTGGTTTGTTCATACACCAGTTCAATCCGGATCGTAGCCTCTCTTGATCCGGATCCCGAACACTGAGTTTACCATCTTCCTTGAACGATCCGGATCAGGCTTCGCAATCCGGATCCCGAACGTTGATGTTTGGTGAACTGTATGAACGATCCGGATCAAGCACTTCGATCCGGATCCCGAACCTTCGTTTTTCTGGAATTACCTGACTCGTTACGACGATCCGGATCACAGCTAATCCCATCCGGATCGCCGTCCGTAAAATTTCCAGAAATGTTAGGTTTTTGATTCTTATCTCCTTCCTAGGGTTTCTAACCTATAAATAGACCCTATGATTCATTTCCTAGGGTAAGCCGAAAAAAAGGAAAATAGCCGTCATTTTCATATATCATCTTTTACGGCTCTAGATCCACATATAGAGAAGAAAGGAAATCATTAGAGAACACTCTATGTTTCTTCATCTATATTGATTAGTTTGATTCTAGGTTTTCATACTCACATCTTGAGTTGAATCAAACTAATGAATACTTAGATGGTATTTCCGATCTATCTTTGATCTAAGTATTCGGCGGATCATCACCACCCAAAAACAACGATTTACCCCAAAAATCGGCGCGTGGATTCGCGTGTCCTTGTGGATTCAAGGTTCAACCGCTCTCGTGGATTCGGAGCGAGGCACGTTCGTGGATTCGAAGGGTGCTATTGGGTGAAGACCGTGGATTCGGTCGGACATCGTGGATTCGACGTTGGACGCCGTGGATTCGGCGTTGGGCGCAGATCGTGGATTCGAGAAGCGTCGCGGAGCGAGCGGAGAAGATCCTCTAGGAGCGTATGGAAAAGGTTGAGTCGTTAGTGTGTACGGTAAATCACCTTGTACGTGTTTTAATTCTAGTGGATTTCTGCCGTGTTATCGGTCCCGTGGTTTTTTACTCCGGTGATGGAGTTTTCCACGTAAAAATCTTGCGTATTATTTTTATTTCCGCATTGGGTTTTTATCGCAACGATTTTTTGAGTGTTTATACGTTTACACCTATTCACCCCCCTCTAGGTGTTTTTTCCCCTATTTAGATCCTTATTACATATAACCCAACAAGTGGTATCAGAGCGGGAATAGGGTTGTAAACAATGGTTGAAGGTGGAAACATCAACCGACCCCCGTTCTTCGATGGAACAAATTATGCGTACTGGAAAGTACGGATGAAAGCCTTTTTAATTTCCATCGACGAACGGGTGTGGCAATCAATTGAATTAGGATGGTCTAATCCAACTGAATTTATTGGTGATGTTCGCACCTTAAAACCTAGGTCGAAATGGACCAAGGAAGAGTTAGATTCATCTTCTTACAATGGCAAGGGAATTAATGCTATTTTTAATGCCTTATCTCAAACTGAATTCTCTCGCGTCTCGGCATGTGAGACTGCGAAAGAAATCTGGGATGTTCTTCAGGTTACACATGAGGGAACTAACCTCGTGAAGATTCAGAAACTGCAAATGCTTACGAGCAAGTTTGACTCTATCTTAATGGCAGAAAATGAATCTTTCACGGAGTACTATACACGATTGCAAGACATCGTAAACTCATGTGCTAATCTGGGAGAGAAGATTCCAGAATTTAAGATTGTAAGAAAGATCTTAAGAACTCTTCCTGAACGATTTCGCCCAAAGGTTACTGCCATTGAAACTATTAAACACCCGGACGAAATACGTGTAGAAGAATTAGTTGGTTCATTACAAACTTATGAAATGACATTTACTACTAACAATTCTTCTGGAAAGGCATCCACTTCTAAGTCTTCAGGTTATGCGTTGAAAACAACTAAGGAAGAAGACGCGGATACATCCTCCTCAGACGATGACGAGAACCTTTCTATGGAGGAATTTGAGAAGCAGCTCGCTCTCTTGACAAGGAAGTTTCGCCGCAATTTTCGAAGGGGTAATTCAAGTAAATCTCCATCCTTCGGAAAGTCGATAAAAGGCAAGGGTACTTCAAGTTACAAGTCAAGAAAGCAAGAAAACTTCTCAAAGGATAAGAAAAGTTCAGAGGGACAACTACAATGCTTCAAATGTCGAGGCTATGGCCACATTGCAACGGAGTGTCCCAACAAGTATCCAGCAAAGAAGAAGGCGATGCAGGTCGTCACTTGGGATGACAACTCAACGTCAAATGAGTCGTCTTCAAGTGATGAAGAAAAGAGCTCCATGGCATTCCACGCGTCCGTATCTTCACCCTTCATGTGCTTTATGGCAAGTACATCCGAGTCGTTGTCCAACTCCACTGCTGAAAAGAATGCAACGGACAATGAATCGGATGATTCGGAAGGTGAAGATTTTGCTCTAGCCTATCACAGATCTTTACGGGATTTAAAGAAACCGGCTAAGCAAAACAAGGGGTTGAGAGGGAGATTGCAGGATCTCGAAGAAGAAGTAAAAAGGGTAACTTCTCTCTCGACCGATCTTGAAGTGGAAAGGGATAATCTGATAAAGGCAAATGTTTCCCTTCAAGAGTCCAATGAGCAACTCGAGAAGAACTATATAGATATGGTGAACAAAGCGAACTATTTCTTGAAGCTCTACGGCGAGGCCCGACGGGAAAAATTGGAAATGACAGAGACCATTTGCCAACTCAAGGATGACTTACAGCAATTTTCTTTTGGAAGGAGTAAGTTGGATAAACTTCTTGGTCTTGGTCAAACAAACATGTCCGGCCTCGGATACAATCGAACTGAAGACAATTTTAGTTCGGTTGGGACAGTCTTTGTGCCTCAGTCGGTATCTCCTCCTCCGACACCGGAAATCATGACAACCAACGACAACAAGCCTACTTCATCCTCTTCTGAATCGTCAAGCACAAAGGTATGTTTTCGTTGTAATTTTGCAGGGCACATTGAAAGAAATTGCAAGATTGGAGCTCAAAGATCAAATCAACCACATCTTGCAACTGCTACCAATAAGTTCACTCCATGGAATTCAAAGAAGGATTTTCCTAAAGAAAAGGACATTGGTAGTACTTCAAACAAGACGATGACAAAAGAAAAAGACCAATCTTGCAAGACGTCTTCATCAAGGAAAACTTCTCAACCATTGCCAACATACTCCAAAACTCAAAAGGTTTGGGTATGCAAAGGTGAAACCCCTCCTTGTCTTTAATCGTTCTACGATTAAATCTTGTGTAGTTTATGTAGACTATTTTCTTTTCTTCTTTTTCTTTTGGCCGACCCGTCAACCATCTTTGGGAGGTAAATGGTACATTCTTTTATTGGTTGATGATTTCTCTAGGTTTTCTTGGGTAGCATTTTTAAAAGAGAAAGCTGATACGTTTGACTCTTCTCATGAGATTTGCCATCGTATTATGATTGAAAAGAATGAAAAGATCATTCGTGTTAGAAGTGATAGAGGTGGAGAATTCATAAATTCAAAATTCATTGATTTTTGCACTTCAAATGGCATTAAACATGAATTCTCGGCACCCTATACACCTCAGCAGAATGGTGTTGTTGAGCGCAAAAACAGGGTTGTTCAAGAGATGGCGCGTGTGATGCTTCATAGCCGGAATTTACCGCTACATTTTTGGGCTGAAGCCGTGAACACCACTGTCTATGTCATTAATAGAGTTTACTTGCGCCCAGGAACTTTAAATACACCATATGAGCTGTGGTTTAGTAGAAAACCGGATATCAAATACTTTCGTGTCTTCGGGAGTCGATGTTACATTTTACGTGACCGTGAAAATCTTGGAAAGTTCGACTCTCGAAGTGATGAAGGGATCTTTTTGGGTTATTCTACTAATAGTAGAGCATATCGAGTTTTTAACTTGGAATCTAAGACGATCGTAGAATCTATAAATGTTAAAGTAGATGAAGCTTTTCACTTTGGATCTGGAAAATCTACCCTCGATATCTCTCTAGATGATGATTCTCCTGCTAATGCATCTTCTCATGATAATACTTCCAATATTAATGATGCATCTAATGGCTCTTCTAGTTTATCTGATTGCAGGAATCATCTCATGTATCTCCGAGTACTCCGTTTCAACAAACGTTACGAATCTCCAAGGATCATCCGGAATCGAATATTATTGGAGATCCACAAGAAGGAGTCAGAACTCGGAGGCAGTTGGTTTGTGGATTCGCTTGCTACGTATCTTTAATCGAACCAAAGAACATAGATGAAGCTCTTCAGGATGACTACTGGATTAAAGCAATGCAGGAAGAGCTCCATCAATTTGAGCGAAACAAAGTCTGGGAATTAACGAAGCCTCCAAAGCAACATAATGTGATAGGTACCAAATGGATCTTCAAGAACAAGAAAAATGAGGATGGTACTATCATCAGGAACAAGGCACGATTAGTTGCTCAAGGCTACTCTCAAGTAGAAGGTATAGACTTTGATGAAACTTTCGCCCCTGTAGCTAGACTCGAGTCCATTCGTATACTATTTGCTATTGCTTGTCATTTTAAAATCAAATTATTTCAAATGGACGTTAAGAGCGCATTTCTAAATGGGTTTTTAAATGAGGAAGTTTATGTGGCTCAACCGAAAGGTTTTGTAGATCATAAACAACCTAACCATGTTTTTCGTTTGAAAAAGGCTCTTTACGGTCTGAAACAAGCACCGCGAGCATGGTACGAAAGGTTGACAAAGCACCTTTTGGAGAAGGGCTATACTCGAGGGGGAGCTGACAGGACTCTCTTTGTGAAGCATTATCAAAACAATTTCATTGTAGCACAAATATATGTCGATGACATAGTATTTGGCGCAACAAGAGATAATGATGCTTCTAAATTCGCGGAGACCATGGAAAGCGAATTTGAGATGTCCATGATGGGCGAATTAACTTATTTCCTTGGATTGCAAATTAAACAAAAAGATGAAGGTATTCACTTGAGTCAATCCAAGTATGCAATGGAGTTGGTCAAAAAGTTTGATCTAGAAAATTGTAAAGATTTTCCGACTCCAATGGGAACTAGCCACAAGGGACTTGGAAGTGAATCACATAGTGAGAATGTACACGAGAAACTGTATAGAAGTATGATTGGAAGTCTACTTTACCTCACGGCTAGTCGCCCGGATATATCCTTTAGTGTTGGGATCTGCGCGAGATATCAATCTGCACCAAAGGAGGTTCACCTTAAAGCGGTGAAAAGGATCATCCGGTATATCAAAGGATCAATTAATTTCGGAATTTGGTATCCTATGGGAACAAGTTTGGATATTGTTGGATACTCAGATGCCGATTGGGCAGGATCAGTGGATGATCGGAAAAGCACGAGTGGTGCATGCTTCTATCTTGGCCATTGCCTTGTTGCATGGCACAGTAAAAAGCAGAACTGCACAGCACTCTCGACTGCCGAAGCGGAATACATTTCAGCTGGAAGTTGCTCAACTCAACTCATTTGGATGAAAAGCGTATTGAGCGACTTCCGCATTTCAGCATCTTCGGTAACAATTCTTTGTGACAACACAAGTGCAATTAACATTTCTAAAAACCCTGTGTTGCACTCTAGAACAAAACATATTGAACTTAGATATCATTTTCTTAGAGAGCTAGTTGAATCAAATACTCTTCAACTTTCATATATTTCAACTGAGGATCAATTGGCTGACTTTTTAACAAAACCTTTGGATCAAAAACGTTTTATTCATTTACGAAAAGCAATTGGAATGCTTTCCTTGAAATAAACTTCTTTTTGAAACCTTTGCTTAGGATAGGTTTTGTATTTGTTTTGTTTTGTTCATTATCTATGTTTGTACATAGGACATTAATTGAGCATAGATCATGATTGACTTTAATTGCATCTTTTCGCACATTTAGAAATTTATTATGCTTTTGCCATCATAATATTTCACTGTTGCAATGATCATTTATATTAATTAAATCATCTTCTAAGTGATCAAAGTCAATTTCTCTCTCTCAATGATCTCTTGGTATAGTCATTATCTTATTTGACTGCTTAGTCGAGTATGAAATCGAGATCAATATTTGGTTGAATACTTTATATCTTAAATAATTGATAGCCAATTGAGGGGGAGTCATAGAAAAAGTAAAATGCTCAAAAGATGTGGAAAGAGTTACATCCCAATGAGCAGTGTGAAAACTACCACCACATGGAGGAAAGAGCTACCACCTCGGTCGTCCGAGTATTGTGTGCAGCTACCACATGTATACCAAGCATGGTTGTTCAAATTTTGATTAAGTATAATGCATGTTGAAATACTTGACTCCGTCAAATTTCAAGGTTGGTATAAGGTGGGTTTTTAAAGAAAGATGCTCAAAGAGCCACTCTCTTCAACAGATTGTCTAGATACATTATCTATTATATTTGGGATTTCAAACATCTATTGATCTTTGTATTTCATTTTCTTTACTGAATTGATGATTTGATAAAGGCATTACTCATAAGATCAAGTTAGATGTAATTGAAGGTGTTCAACTTTAAGGGATTTAATTTTTGTAAATTTTCGTTTCATTTTTGGATATTATTGATAGATTTGGCATAATCTAATTCTTGTTGTATGAAACGATGATTTTTGTTTAAAGTTGATACACATTTGTGCTTACAATCTTTTTCTGGTTTTTCTTGAATTTCTCTTGAATTCTCTAAAGAAAAAGTTGGAGCCGATCCGGATCGGGCAAGATGATCCGGATCCCGAACGCAGGAATTCTTCTGCGGGCTGACGATCCGGATTGTATCTGCCGATCCGGATCCCGAACGCAGTTTCTCACTGCGGGTAGCCGATCCGGATCGCAAGCATGGGATGATCCGGATCGCGGCTAGGGCTTTATAAAGAACAAAAGGGTTTTGATTTCTTTTACTCCAATCTTTTGTTCCAAAGTTTCCAGAGCCTCTCTCTCTAGATTTCATCCTTCTTGGAAGCTTTCAAACTCAAGTTCTTCAACTCCAAGTAAGTTTTATTGATCAAAATCTCGGTTTTTCACCGTTTTTTTCTCTATTCCTCCTCAAACGTGTGAATTTCTTGGATCGACTTTGTTTGTGGATGGTTTTTGATCAAATTTCTTTTGAAATAAGAACTCTAGGTAGATTAGTTTTGATTATATGCTAGGCATTCTCCTGATTAACGGATTTTTAGGCTTCGATTTCTAAAATTTCGGTTTTAGGGCATATAATAAGGATTTTCGAAAATCATGCAATTGATCTATTTTTAAAAGTCCTTTTGCAAAACTAATTTGATTCTTAGTCTCTCTACATGATTATGATTGTTTGGGTACAATTTTTCAAATTTTTGAAAATTAACAATTTTTCATGTGTTCTTGAGTTGGTCTTCACAGGATACATTTTTCACTAGCAATCAAAATGGTGATCACTTGGATTATTTTCCTACTTGCTGCTATGGTACATACGAGAGACACTACTAAGAGGACTAAAAAGGATGAAGTTAACTGGGATGAGTTATCAGATGATGAAACACATCCTGGAGAATCGCCACAGAAAACCTCTGTTGCATCGAAAGGGAAAGCCCATGCAGAAACATCAACGGAAAAGGCTCCGCTGACTGCTGCGGAAAAAGGAAAAGCACCAATGACCTCTTCATCCATTTTCCCAAAAAGAAAAAGGCTTGCTCGACGACCTGGACGAGCTCGAGGTATTGTAATAAATGAACCATGTCAAGAGAACCCAAGGAACATTTCTCAAATTGACACTGAATCAGAAGACGAAGAAGATTGGGACACATTTCTTGACGAAGTACAACAAGGCATTGATAAAGAAAATAAGCTTTACCTAAAGAAAAAGAAGCTACTGAAGTCTTCCTCAATACTTAAGCAGCAAGCCATGAAAAAGAATGTGCCAAGCAATGAACCTCCTTACAACTCACATTCTTTGCCAAGAAGATCTCCTCGGAATGAAGGAAAGACTGCCCCGTCAATCGTCACACAACGGTCTTCAAATTCTAGAAAAATTGACCAAAAAGGGAACTTGGAGCCTCCCCTCAACCAAGAACAAGATAACATGGCTCTAGAACTCGGAAAGATGTCCAAGGACATACAGCAGATGAAACAAGAATGCTCTACGATTTCGGGAATGCTTAAACAAATTTTGAAAAAGATAGGCTGCATGAGCTCTAAAGACTCCGTTTCGGATGACTCAGATTCAGATACTTGACTCGATTGTCTAATATTTCTCGTGTGCAGGAACTTCGGACTTTAACTTTTGTGTGCAGATTTGTGCAGGCTTTTATCTCTTTAGATTTTAGTTCAGTTTTTAGGACTTACTTTTAGTTCTAGTTCTTAAATTTCGGAACATTTTCGTTGATATTTTTTAACTCTCCTTCAATTTTTTGGTAATTTTGGCTTTGTTTGTGACAAAAAGGGGGAGAGAGTTTAGAGAACTTGAACAATGATATTGTGAAAATTGTGATCTTGTATACATCAAGGTACAATGATGAACAATGATGACTGCATCAAGGTACAATGATGAACAATGCTGATGAAGATTTTGTATACATCAAGGTAAGTATCACTTCAACTTCAACTTTGGTTTTTATCTTGTGATTGTTTGCATGTTTCGACTAACTATTCGACTAACTATTTGGGCATGTAATATGACTAACAAGTTGATGTTGGACTAACATTTTGTGACATTTGGTTTTTAATTGCATAGAAGATATGTTGGTTTTTGACTATGATTCTCTTACATATCTGAATTCTCAAATGTCATGATGATCAGATAAACTCTATCTCTGTACTAGGTTTTGTATGCTAAATATTCTTGAGGTATCTAACGATCTCTTTTTGTCAAGAATGATTTCTTTGTGCAGAGAGTACAGATGTCTAAGTCTAGAGTCTGTTTTAGGAGTTTATTTCATGTTTTAAATTTTTGGATCTCTATTGTAAATTTTTGTTGTATGGTGATAGCAACAAAAATATCTTTTTGAATTTTCTTGAGTGGATCTGTGTTTTGTCACGAAACTGCCAAAGGGGGAGATTGTTACGGAATTTGAGTTGGCGTAGTTTCGTGAAAGTCTCAAGTCTTGAAGATTGAAGGTGAAGAAAGTTGGATCATTTAACTCAATCTCAAGAAAGAAGAATTCAAAAGGATCAGGTATGTTTAACCTAAGATTTTGTGTGATCCGAATACTTCTTGTAGTGTAGAAACACTTGGAAGAATCTTTCATTGCATAAAAATCAAAAACTGGACTTGGGACATGTTCAGGATCCGGATCAGGTTGTTCGATCCGGATCCCGAAGCTGGTTTGTTTCATACACCAGTTCAATCCGGATCGTAGCCTCTCTTGATCCGGATCCCGAACACTGAGTTTACCATCTTCCTTGAACGATCCGGATCAAGCTTCGCAATCCGGATCCCGAACGTTGATGTTTGGTGAACTGTATGAACGATCCGGATCAAGCACTTCGATCCGGATCCCGAACCTTCGTTTTTCTGGAATTACCTGACTCGTTACGACGATCCGGATCACAGCTAATCTGATCCGGATCGCCGTCCGTTAAAATTTCCAGAAATGTTAGGTTTTTGATTCTTATCTCCTTCCTAGGGTTTCTAACCTATAAATAGACCCTATGATTCATTTCCTAGGGTAAGCCGAAAAAAAAAGGAAAATAGCCGTCATTTTCATATATCATCTTTTACGGCTCTAGATCCACATATAGAGAAGAAAGGAAATCATTAGAGAACACTCTATGTTTCTTCATCTATATTGATTAGTTTGATTCTAGGTTTTCATACTCACATCTTGAGTTGAATCAAACTAATGAATACTTAGATGGTATTTCCGATCTATCTTTGATCTAAGTATTTGGCGGATCATCACCACCCAAAAACAACGAATTTACCACCAAAAATCGGCGCGTGGATTCGCGTGTCCTTGTGGATTCAAGGTTCAACCGCTCTCGTGGATTCGGAGCGAGGCACGTTCGTGGATTCGAAGGGTGCTATTGGGTGAAGACCGTGGATTCGGTCGGACGTCGTGGATTCGACGTTGGACGCCGTGGATTCGGCGTTGGGCGCAGATCGTGGATTCGAGAAGCGTCGCGGAGCGAGCGGAGAAGATCCTCTAGGAGCGTATGGAAAAGGTTGAGTCGTAAGTGTGTACGGTAAATCACCTTGTACGTGTTTTAATTCTAGTGGATTTCTGCCGTGTTATCGGTCCCGTGGTTTTTTACTCCGGTGATGGAGTTTTCCACGTAAAAATCTTGCGTATTATTTTTATTTCCGCATTGGGTTTTTATCGCAACGATTTTTTGAGTGTTTATACGTTTACACCTATTCACCCCCCTCTAGGTGTTTTTTCCCCTATTTAGATCCTTATTACATATAACCCAACAATATGTTCTTGAAGGAACCATCGAATTGACCTAAAAGAGGCTATAAAGAAGAACGATAAAAACCTAGCCTCTAGGGTTGCTCTCAAGTGTTTTATAAATTAATCGGTAGAGAACCCACGTTTTTGAGAAACCCTAAGTGTCTATTTATAGTTTAGAAACCTTTGGAAAGAGATAAGAATCAAAAACATACCTTATCTGGAAATTTTCAGGACGACGATCCGGATCAGATTTATTGCGATCCGGATCGTCGTAACGAGATTGGCGATTCCAGAAAACTAAGGGTTCGGGATCCGGATTGCAAGGCCCGATCCGGATCGTTCATACAAAACATAAAACTTAACATTCGGGATCCGGATCGGAAATTGCATGGATCCGGATCGAAGTCTTGTATGAAGCAACAACCTTCGGGATCCGGATCGTTGGCTCTGATCCAGATCCTGAACAAGTCCGAACACCAGTTTTTGATTATTATGCAATTAAAAGTTCATCCAAGTGTTTCTACACTATAAGAAAGTATTCGGATCACCACAATTATTTAGTTAAACATACCTGATCCTCTTGAATACTTTCTTCTTGAGATTGATGTAACTGATCTACAATTCTTCAACTTCAATCTTCAAGATTCAAGACACTGAGTGTCAACTTGAGCTATTGTTGAATCTTCTCTAAGTCTTTGATTGCTGATTGACAATTTGATCCCTTTAAGACTCCGACTCAACTCACTGACTTGACTCACGAAATATGCCAACACCAAAATGCCGTAACAGAACTGCCACCCGGCCTCGCCAATAGATCCGCCGTCTGTACGGAAACTGCCGCACAGACAAAGAGTCTACCCTGCAAAAGATCTATAGCTAAACATGTATCAGAGCTGAAAAAGAACTAGTAGCTACAGAATCACAAAACACTGAACATCTGAATAAAAACAAATCCTCAATACTAGTCTCTCAACTATGAAATACAGGTACAACCTCATAAATCTCTCAGACTGTCCAGTACAAAAGTGAAAACAAAAAAAATATAAACAGGGTACATCTACCTCTGACTCTCAATGCTGGTAAGAAACTAAACGGCCACGTCCTGCCCTCGATCAGCTGTCTCCGCGCGAGCTAAGTCGAAGTAGCAACCTCAGTAACCTGTCACCGCAGCGGGTGTGAGATCTACTGCAGAAGGTAGATCTCAGTGGGTACCGTCACCAATATCCACGGTATGCCCACTAAGTCTACTGGAGGCAAACAGATAGGTATGCAGATAGATAGATAAAGGTAAGCTGAATGAAAACTACGGCTAATATGTGTCAACCATCATGCTCCAAAGGAAACTCTACTATAAACATGCTATGCATACCCTCGCTACCGCTAAAATGCCTCAGTATCAATGCTCAAAGGAAAGAACTCATCTAAGAACATAATATTCATACACCACTCGCACACGAGGTGCCCAATCGACCCAATCGAACTGACTGCCTCCTCGGGTCCAGTCAAACTTGCGCCTACCTACTGCCGTTACATCCAGGTAGGACCGGACTGACGTAGGGCGTCCGTGACTGCAAAAACTGGCCCAGCCAGAGGGACCGCATCCGTAATTGCCAAAACTGGCCCAGCCAGAGGGACTACGTCGACAAGTCGCGATACAAAAGTAACAGCTCCACTCCGGGCGTGGCACTCGAGGGGCGCGACCCTACCGAGGAAAAGGTATCCGCGCACTCTATCGAGCTCAAAGTGGCACTGCAGGCTATAGTCCAAAATCCACGCTCACTCTCAGAACAGAAAGACTCAGGATCCTCAAACATCTCGCACAACGGTCGGAGCACTCTCGACGACTCAGCTGATCAGCTCTCTCGAATCACGAGACACTGGCAAACTCTACCAACTCGTGGCACAAAACACACTGGCTGGAGATACTCCACAGCCGGGATCGACTCACAACTCAAGGCTAATAAAACTGGTCGGACAACACACAACGACCCGGGACCACCATCAACGCCAACGGTTCCCACGACACTAGCACAGTCTAAACCAGCTACCGGACTCCACTCAGCCCCCAGGCACGAGTGCAACTGTCACGCCCCGGGTCGAAACTGCGACCCGGGCTCGCCACAGATCCGCCGCCCATACGGGAAGCCCCGTATAGACATAGCGTCTAACCTGCAAAAGATCATCTATACTATATAAATATCAGAGCTGAAGGTAAAAACTGAAATGAAATAAATAAATACAACTCTAATCAGATATACATCCCAAGTCCTCACCAAAATACATAGGTCTCTCAAAATAAATAAGAAGAGTACAACTCAATCCTCACTACAGGGTCACTCAACATGAACTCTCAAAATGTAAGGAGGTACATCTACACTCAGGACGACGACTGGTAGGGATCTATCTCGCGACTCCCTTACCTCGATCGGCCGATCAGTAACAGGTGCAGCAGGAACTGGAGTAGAAGTCCCTGGGGAAAAGACACCACGACGGGTGTGAGAACTACTTCCCACAGTAGTTCTCAGTGGGTGCCGCCAACAAGCCGACGGTCTGCCCACTAGTCTACTAGAGGCATAAGGTAACAGATGCAGGGCAGGAAAGAAAAGCGGTAAATAAACTCTACAGCTACTATGCCTCTATCTAGATGCTCAAGGAGTGGAACAGGAAGAAATATGGTGCATCTACTATCCCTCAACTCAGATCACCCAATCTACACTGACTGCCACATCGGGTCCAGTCAAACCTGCGCCTACCTACTGCCGTTACATCCCAGAGGACCCGGACTTACGTAGGGCGTGCCGTGACTGCAAAACTGGCCCAGCCAGAGGGACTGCGTCGACAAGTCGCGATAGCAAGTAACAAGCCCAACTCCGGAGTGGCACTCGAGGGCGCGACCCCAACGAGTAAAGTATCCGCGCGATCTCTGTCGAGCTCAAATGGGCTCATGCAGGCTATAATCCAAATCCTCGATAAACAAGATCGGCTGTAACCAACGAACACTGTCTCAACACACAGGCTGGAAAACGCACAGCCGAGACCCACTGTCACTCAGACGGCTCCCCGAGAACCCTGATCTACAGACTGCTATCAACTCCACTCGGTCCCCAGACACAGTGTAATGCATCCCACAACAACCCGACCCCTCGGCCCACTACTCGGGCGAGGAAGACTCTAAGTTCATAGTACAAATAAAGAATAGTGGTGTGGAATGTCCTGAGCATAAAAACCTAGCCCCAATTTGAAGTTTTTCTACAGTCTGGCTGAACATACTGCATATGGCGGGGGTGCTAGGTCAAGTTCCAAAACAACAAATAACAATAAATTAACAAGTTGTAGGAAACAAATACAACATGAACCAGCTAAATACACCGGAACGTCAATTCCTATATTCTAGCATGCTATACCAAAAACATGTACAACTTTTAATTCCTATATAGATAGAATTAATGCAGTTCGCAGATCTTGTAGACTAGGCCACCCCCCTGAAGAGTCGAACTGTCCGAAGTCCTACAGCTGAAAATACCAGGAAACAGCAACTTCAAGTCCAACGGTCCAGTACTGTCCACAAACTCTCCTGGGTACAACACAAGGCTACAAAAAACAATTAAAATCCCAAAATCTGCCAAGTATACACACTAAAATTTCATGCTGCAAAGAAGTCGATTTTTCACCTGCCGAAAGAGCTCCAAAAATTCTGAAATAAATATCACAGCAATCCCTCGCGTCAATAGCTTCGAAACGGGTACCTGCACGCCCATTCCAAGCCACCGTAGCCAAGTTTACAATTCCACAGTATCGGTGCACAAATCCCAAAATCATACAACTGTAACTCTTGTACAGATAAAAAGGAAAATGTATACCTTCGGGAAGGTCTCCAAAATTCTAAGAAAAAATACTATGATGATCTCGGCGTCGAGTAGATGAAAAAGTCTACAAGCACGCCCTATCCGAGACTCGTGCGCGGAGATCTCCTCAAAACAAGGCGCTGCCCTCACAAAATCTCACCAGCAAAAATGGCGTCCCAGTGAGCACGGAAAATCTCCTCAAAAAATGCAAACGAGAAAATGTGGAACAAACCAAAATCGTAGCCTTACCTGTCGCGGATCCAACGGCGAAGAAATTGCTCGAAAATATGGTCGTGAGTAGGCCGAGAGAGCTCGTCACATTCATCGAAAAGCGACGGAAGAAACACCGGCGAAAGAACGCCGCGACGCGCCAGAAAATAATAATCTCGAAAAGCGTGCCCCGAAAAAATAATCTCAACTCAGCAGATGGAAGCAGCACTGCACGAGGATAACTTTGCGAGGGCTTCCCGTCTGTTTGAAGCTCGGAAATGCCAAAAAAAGACAAAAGAAGGCGGCTCGGGCTATTTATAGGCCGCACCAAACAAATGGAAAAATTCCATTCATGTCCCAGTTTCGGGCGCTCCGAAGATTCGGGCGCCCGAATCCGGCGCCGAGGAGGAACACTGTAGCCGCCCGTAATTTCCTCCTTGCCGCCATGTCACCCGCACAGCAAACAGCTGTGTCGGGCGCGCCGGGAGTGGCCACGTGGCCCTCCCGGTGGGCACCACGTGTCCCGGCAACAGCAACAGCCGTGCGGGGGCGCATGTGGTGCCGCCGCGTGGCGCCTACCCGGTCCAACGGGTAAGGTCCCCGCCAGTGGGCAGGGCGCCATGCATCCCTGCCACTGTCCGCGGTCACAAACGTGCTTGCAGGCACTCGCCCCGAGTCGCCCTCCCCGCGCCCTCCGTGCGCCCGCGCCTCGTGGACCCCCTCGAATGCGTGCCGACCGTGTCCCCTGCACCCGTTCCACGCACCCTAGTTCGGGTTCCGTGGAACGCGCCGCGTGCACCGACCAACCAGGGCTGCCACGCGTCCCCCCCCCCGCCTGGTCCATGCACCGCCGCTCCAAACCGTAGACCGCGCATCACGAGCCCGCCAATCAGGCGTCGCCACGTGTCCATGCGCCGTGTCCGTGCACCCGGCCGCGGCCCCTCTGTGGACCGAGCGCTGCGGACCGAGCGCTGCGGACCGGCCAATATAGCCCACCACGTGGCGCGCCGGCGTCCACGGCCCTCCCATGCCCAAAACCAATAAAAACTTCCGGGAGTCCGTTTTTGGGCATCCGGACTCAGAAATCAACAAACAAACATCGCCATTTTTCAAGTATTTTTCCGTGCTAGAATCCAATTCAACCTCTGTTGGCCTCAATCCGCTTCGAATTTCGGCAAATGCAAGCCGAAAGCCAACACAGCTAAAAATACCTCACAGTCCATCTGGGCATCCCTTGATGCACCCTGGGCCAGAATACACCAACACTAGGGTTCCAACAGTGGATTCACGAAAAGGTTGCATGGGAACCAGGGTCACCACACAGCAGCAATGCCCCACAGAAACCTGGGAAAAACCCCCGCCCACTACCCTGGCAGGGCACCTAATGTCCAGAAAGATGCAAGTGTGGGCATTCTAATACATAAAGGAACCTAGCCCAAGTAAGGCTCTCTACCCGACTCATCTGTGTCAACAAGCGCACGTGCAGGCTATATCCACATCAGACAGATCGTAAACTCAATGCTCAAAGCACACTCGTTCGGGAAACCTTCCACGACTTCGATCTGATATGCCCTCTACCAACCCCCGAGACACTATAAAAACATCCCATAAGTCAAATAAAAAACTCCTCTCCCCCAGCACGTGTTTACCTGCACCCTGGGACCCTGTCATCTCACTGGCAATCTCGCATTTAAAAACCAGTTTTAAAAAGCCCGATTTTCTTAAAACAGTGTTCTCGATTTTAAAACGATCAGGTGTAAAGTAAATGCCAAAGAACATGCAGTCTAGTGTCATATAATATCAAGGATTCTACTAAAATAATTTGGGGGGTTCTGAATATTTCCTAAAAGGTCCAGGCAACTATCAGATTTATTACAGAGGGGGGGGAAAACCATAATAAACAATGGTCAACTTGCATTCATATTTAGAGAGCATTCACACAGTTTGGAGAAATTCTAACCCACCTGAAACGCTTTCCGTCGGCAGAGCTGAAGTCGTTGAATCGCCGAATCCCCCAAACTGGACGAAACTAACTCTGACGTCCTGCGCGAACCACAAAAAATCTCCCGACTTTCAAATAAATCCACCGAGTCCTCCAGCAAAATACAAGCTACCTAATCAGGCATCCATAAACCACCAACACGCTGCACCAAAGCTCCAACTCAATTAATACATGTTCCACTAACCCCAATTTATAGAAATCAAGTCCATCAAAAATAGGTACCACAGCCACTTCCTAGCACTCTCAATCCTCACATACCAACAACTCCAAACTAATTCCCAAAATCCACACAACCCTCTACAAGCTCCAATGCACACACACACACATCTCACAGCAGCAACACAAAGCACATCCTCCATCACAATCACAAAAATGCTTGCTCACATAATCTCCAATTACTACGTGTAGTGTTTCGCTTTTACGCTAATTGTGACTCACAGGTTAATTATTATGCCCTTAAAGTGAATCAAATATTTAACGTTTGAAACTCGGTCAGTGTGCGGTTGCAGGTATTTTTTCGT
>CM055063.1:10948620-10986472 GCA_029204045.2 Tillandsia leiboldiana
ATAATATACCACTTTCACCCATCATGATAGATAAACCTAAAACCGCTCTGATCCCAATTGTAGGTTTTGAATCCCAAAGGATCTAAATAGGTACTATCAAACAACTAGAGGGGGGGTGAATAGGTGTAATACTTAAAAACTCAATTCAGTGCAAAATAAAAACCAATGCGGAAAATAAAAAAGCACACCGAGATATACGTGGAAACTCCAATCAGGAGAAAAAACCACGGGACCAACACGCAATAACAATCCACTAAGAATAGAAGAATAACAAGGTGATTACCGACTCCACGGACTCAACCCCTCCTTCAGCTTCTTCAGACCTCGCGCTGACCGGCTTTGGATATCCACGCAATAACATACCCTAAGAAAAGAAGAATAACAAGGTGATTACCGTCTCCACGGATTTAACCCCTCCTTCAATTTTCCTTGGCTCCCGCTCCCCGTTTGTGCCCGTCCACTGCTCACGTTTGAATCCAACGAACGCACCGCTTCGAATCCACGAAAAGCCTTTAGCACACCGAATCCACGATGCCACGTCGAATCCACGACGCAAACTCAGTCGATAAGAATATTGACTTAGATGGTTGATCCTTTGCTTAGATTATCAATGAAGACCCTCGAAGAAATCTCTAAGCAAAGATTAGATCATTCGCAAAAGATATGTTGTTACGGAATTTGAGTTGGCGTAGTTTCGTGAAAAAGTCTCAAGTCTTGAAGATTGAAGGTGAAGAAAGTTGGATCATTTAACTCAATCTCAAGAAAGAAGAATTCAAAAGGATCAGGTATGTTTAACTAAAGATTTTGTGTGATCCGAATACTTCTTGTATGTAGAAACACTTGGAAGAATCTTTCATTGCATAAAAATCAAAAACTGGACTTGGGACATGTTCAGGATCCGGATCAGGTTGTTCGATCCGGATCCCGAAGGTGGTTCGTTCATACACCAGTTCAATCCGGATCGTAGCCTCTCTTGATCGGATCCCGAACACTGAGTTTACCATCTTCCTTGAACGATCCGGATCAGGCTTCGCAATCCGGATCCCGAACGTTGATGTTTGGTGAACTGTATGAACGATCCGGATCAAGCACTTCGATCCGGATCCCGAACCTTCGTTTTTCTGGAATTGCCTGACTCGTTACGACGATCCGGATCACAGCTAATCCGATCCGGATCGCCGTCCGTAAAATTTCCAGAAATGTTAGGTTTTTGATTCTTATCTCCTTCCTAGGGTTTCTAACCTATAAATAGACCCTATGACTCTTTTCTAGGGTAATCCAAAAAGGAAAATAGCCGTCATTTTCATATATCATCTTATACGGCTCTAGATCCACATATAGAGAAGAAAGGAAATCATTAGAGAATACTCTATGTTTCTTCATCTATATTGATTAGTTTGATTCTAGGTTTTCATACTCACATCTTGAGTTGAATCAAACTAATGAATACTTAGATGGTATTTCCGATCTATCTTTGATCTAAGTATTCGGCGGATCATCACCACCCAAAAACAACGATTTACCCCAAAAATCGGCGCGTGGATTCGCGTGTCCTTGTGGATTCAAGGTTCAACCGCTCTCGTGGATTCGGAGCGAGGCACGTTCGTGGATTCGAAGGGTGCTATTGGGTGAAGACCGTGGATTCGGTCGGACGTCGTGGATTCGACGTTGGACGCCGTGGATTCGGCGTTGGGCGCAGATCGTGGATTCGAGAAGCGTCGCGGAGCGAGCGGAGAAGATCCTCTAGGAGCGTATGGAAAAGGTTGAGTCGTAAGTGTGTACGGTAAATCACCTTGTACGTGTTTTAATTCTAGTGGATTTCTGCCGTGTTATCGGTCCCGTGGTTTTTTACTCCGGTGATGGAGTTTTCCACGTAAAAATCTTGCGTATTATTTTATTTCCGCATTGGGTTTTTATCGCAACGATTTTTGAGTGTTTATACGTTTACACCTATTCACCCCCCTCTAGGTGTTTTTCCCCTATTTAGATCCTTATTACATAAACCCAACAAGTGGTATCAGAGCGGGAATAGGGTTGTAAACAATGGTTGAAGGTGGAAACATCAACCGACCCCCGTTCTTCGATGGAACAAATTATGCGTACTGGAAAGTACGGATGAAAGCCTTTTTAATTTCCATCGACGAACGGGTGTGGCAATCAATTGAATTAGGATGGTCTAATCCAACTGAATTTATTGGTGATGTTCGCACCTTAAAACCTAGGTCGAAATGGACCAAGGAAGAGTTAGATTCATCTTCTTACAATGGCAAGGGAATTAATGCTATTTTTAATGCCTTATCTCAAACTGAATTCTCTCGCGTCTCGGCATGTGAGACTGCGAAAGAAATCTGGGATGTTCTTCAGGTTACACATGAGGGAACTAACCTCGTGAAGATTCAGAAACTGCAAATGCTTACGAGCAAGTTTGACTCTATCTTGATGGCAGAAAATGAATCTTTCACGGACTATACTATACACGATTGCAAGACATCGTAAACTCATGTGCTAATCTGGGAGAGAAGATTCCAGAATTTAAGATTGTAAGAAAGATCTTAAGAACTCTTCCTGAACGATTTCGCCCAAAGGTTACTGCCATTGAAACTATTAAACACCCGGACGAAATACGTGTAGAAGAATTAGTTGGTTCATTACAAACTTATGAAATGACATTTACTACTAACAATTCTTCTGGAAAGGCATCCACTTCTAAGTCTTCAGGTTATGCGTTGAAAACAACTAAGGAAGAAGACGCGGATACATCCTCCTCAGACGATGACGAGAACCTTTCTATGGAGGAATTTGAGAAGCAGCTCGCTCTCTTGACAAGGAAGTTTCGCCGCAACTTTCGAAGGGGTAATTCAAGCAAATCTCCATCCTTCGGAAAGTCGAACAAAGGCAAGGGTACTCAAGTTACAAGTCAAGAAAGCAAGAGAACTTCTCAAAGGATAAGAAAAGTTCAGGGACAACTACAATGCTTCAAATGTCGAGGCTACGGCCACATTGCAACGGAGTGTCCTAACAAGTATCCGGCAAAGAAGAAGGCGATGCAAGTCGTCACTTGGGATGACAACTCAACGTCAAATGAGTCGTCTTCAAGTGATGAAGAAAAGAGCTCCACGGCATTCCACGCGTCCGTATCTTCACCCTTCATGTGCTTTATGGCAAGTACATCCGAGTCGTTGTCCAACTCCACTGTTGAAAAGAATGCAACGGACAATGAATCGGATGATTCGGAAGGTGAAGATTTTGCTCTAGCCTATCACAGATCTTTACGGGATTTAAAGAAAGGCTAAGCAAAACAAGGGTTGAGAGGGAGATTGCAGGATCTCGAAGAAGAAGTAAAAAGGGTAATCTCTCTCGACCGATCTTGAAGTGGAAAGGGATAATTGATAAAAGCAAAATGTTTCCCTTCAAGAGTCCAATGAGCAACTCGAGAAGAACTATATAGATATGGTGAACAAAGCGAACTATTTCTTGAAGCTCTACGGCGAGCCCGACGGGAAAAATTGGAAATGACAGCGACCCATTTGCCAATCTTCAAGGCAGACCTTACAGCAATTTTCTTTTGGAAGGAGTAAGTTGATAAAACTTCTGCGTCTTGGTCAAACACAACATGTCCGGCCTCGATACAATCGAACTGAAGACAATTTTAGTTCGGTTGGGACAGTCTTTGTGCCTCAGTCGGTATCTCCTCCTCCGACACCGGAAATCAGGACAACCAACGACAACAAGCCTACTTACCTCTTCTGAATCGTCAAGCACAAAGGATGTTTTTCGTTGTAATTTTGCAGGGCACATTGAAAGAAATTGCAAGATTGGAGCTCAAAGATCAAATCAACCACATCTTGCCAACTGCTACCAATAAGTTCACTCCATGGAATTCAAAAGAAGGATTTTTCCTAAAGAAAAGGAATTGGTAGTACTTCAACAAGACGATGACAAAAGAAAAAGACCAATTCTTGCAAGACGTCTTCATCAAGTGAAAACTTCTCAACCATTGCCAACATACTCCAAAACTCAAAAGGTTGGGTATGCCAAAGGTTGAAAACCCCTCCTGTCTTTAATCGTTCTACGATTAAATCTTGTGTGTAGTTTATGTAGACTATTTTCTTTTCTCTATTTTTCTTTTGGCCGAACCCGTCAACCATCTTTGGGAGGTAATGGTACATTCTTTTATTGGTCTGATGATTTCTCTAGGTTTTCTTGGGATGCATTTTAAAAGAGAAGCTGATACGTTTGACTCTTCTCATGAGATTTGCCATCGTATTATGATTGAAAAGAATGAAAAGATCATTCGTGTTAGAAGTGATAGAGGGGGAGAATTCATAAATTCAAAATTCATTGATTTTGCACTTCAAATGGCACTTAAACATGAATTCTCGGCACCCTATACACCCTCAGCAGAATGGTGTTGTTGAGCGCAAAAACCAGGGTTGTTCAAGAGATGGCGCGTGTGATGCTTCATAGCCGGAATTTACCGCTACATTTTTGGGCTGAAGCCGTGAACACCGCTGTCTATGTCATTAATAGAGTTTACTTGCGCCCAGGAACGTTAAATACACCATATGAGCTGTGGTTTAGTAGAAAAACCAATATCAAATATTTTCGTTCTTCGGGAGTCGATGTTACATTTTACGTGACCGTGAAAATCTTGGAAAGTTCGACTCTCGAAGTGATGAAGGGATCTTTTGGGTTATTCTACGAATAGCAGAGCATATCGAGGTTTTAATTGAATCTAAGACGATCGTAGAATCTATAAATGTTAAAGTAGATGAAGCTTTTCACTTTGGATCTGGAAAATCTACCCTCGATATCTCTCTAGATGATGATTCTCTGCTAGTGCATCTTCTCATAATAATACTTCCAATATTAATGATGCATCTAATGGTTCTTCTAGTTTATCTGATGTGCAGGAATCATCTCATGTATCTCCGAGTACTCCGTTTCAACAAACGTTACGAATCTCCAAGGATCATCCGGAATCGAATATTATTGGAGATCCACAAGAAGGAGTCAGAACTCGGAGGCAGTTGGTTGTGGATTCGCTTGCTACGTATCTTTAATCGAACCAAAGAACATAGATGAAGCTCTTCAGGATGACTACTGGATTAAAGCAATGCAGGAAGAGCTCCATCAATTTGAGCGAAACAAAGTCTGGGAATTAACGAAGCCTCCAAAGCAACATAATGTGATAGGTACCAAATGGATCTTCAAGAACAAGAAAAATGAGGATGGTACTATCATCAGGAACAAGGCACGATTAGTTGCTCAAGGCTACTCTCAAGTAGAAGGTATAGACTTGATGAAACTTTCGCCCCTGTAGCTAGACTCGAGTCCATTCGTATACTATTTGCTATTGCTTGTCATTTTAAAATCAAATTATTTCAAATGGACGTTAAGAGCGCATTTCTAAATGGGTTTTTAATGAGGAAGTTTATGTGGCTCAACCGAAAGGTTTTGTAGATCATAAACAACCTAACCATGTTTTTCGTTTGAAAAAGGCTCTTTACGGTCTGAAACAAGCACCGCGAGCATGGTACGAAAGGTTAACAAAGCACCTTTTGGAGAAGGGCTATACTCGAGGGGGAGCTGACAGGACTCTCTTTGTGAAGCATTATCAAAACAATTTCATTGTAGCACAAATATATGTCGATGACATAGTATTTGGCGCAACAAGAGATAATGATGCTTCTAAATTCGCGGAGACCATGGAAAGCGAATTTGAGATGTCCATGATGGTGCGAATTAACTTATTTCCTTGGATTGCAAATTAAACAAAAAGATGAAGGTATCACTTGAGTCAATCCAAGTATGCAATGGAGTTGGTCAAAAAGTTTGATCTAGAAAATTGTAAAGATTTTCCGACTCCAATGGGAACTAGCCACAAGGGACTTGGAAGTGAATCACATAGTGAGAATGTACACGAGAAACTGTATAGAAGTATGATTGGAAGTCTACTTTACCTCACGGCTAGTCGCCCGGATATATCCTTTAGTGTTGGGATCTGCGCGAGATATCAATCTGCACCAAAGGAGGTTCACCTTAAAGCGGTGAAAAGGATCATCCGGTATATCAAAGGATCAATTAATTTCGGAATTTGGTATCCTATGGGAACAAGTTTGGATATTGTTGGATACTCAGATGCCGATTGGGCAGGATCAGTGGATGATCGGAAAAGCCGAGTGGTGCATGCTTCTATCTTGGCCATTGCCTTGTTGCATGGCACAGTAAAAAGCAGAACTGCACAGCACTCTCGACTGCCGAAGCGGAATACATTTCAGCTGGAAGTTGCTCAACTCAACTCATTTGGATGAAAAGCGTATTGAGCGACTTCCGCATTTCAGCATCTTCGGTAACAATTCTTTGTGACAACACAAGTGCAATTAACATTTCTAAAAACCCTGTGTTGCACTCTAGAACAAAACATATTGAACTTAGATATCATTTTCTTAGAGAGCTAGTTGAATCAAATACTCTTCAACTTTCATATATTTCAACTGAGGATCAATTGGCTGACTTTTTAACAAAACCTTTGGATCAAAAACGTTTTATTCATTTACGAAAAGCAATTGGAATGCTTTCCTTGAAATAAACTTCTTTTTGAAACCTTTGCTTAGGATAGGTTTTGTATTTGTTTTGTTTTGTTCATTATCTATGTTTGTACATAGGACATTAATTGAGCATAGATCATGATTGACTTTAATTGCATCTTTTCGCACATTTAGAAATTTATTATGCTTTTGCCATCATAATATTTCACTGTTGCAATGATCATTTATATTAATTAAATCATCTTCTAAGTGATCAAAGTCAATTTCTCTCTCTCAATGATCTCTTGGTATAGTCATTATCTTATTTGACTGCTTAGTCGAGTATGAAATCGAGATCAATATTTGGTTGAATACTTTATATCTTAAATAATTGATAGCCAATTGAGGGGGAGTCATAGAAAAAGTAAAATGCTCAAAAGATGTGGAAAGAGTTACATCCCAATGAGCAGTGTGAAAACTACCACCACATGGAGGAAAGAGCTACCACCTCGGTCGTCCGAGTATTGTGTGCAGCTACCACATGTATACCAAGCATGGTTGTTCAAATTTTGATTAAGTATAATGCATGTTGAAATACTTGACTCCGTCAAATTTCAAGGTTGGTATAAGGTGGGTTTTTAAAGAAAGATGCTCAAAGAGCCACTCTCTTCAACAGATTGTCTAGATACATTATCTATTATATTTGGGATTTCAAACATCTATTGATCTTTGTATTTCATTTTCTTTACTGAATTGATGATTGATAAAGGCATTACTCATAAGATCAAGTTAGATGTAATTGAAGGTGTTCAACTTTAAGGGATTTAATTTTTGTAAATTTTCGTTTCATTTTTGGATATTATTGATAGATTTGGCATAATCTAATTCTTGTTGTATGAAACGATGATTTTTGTTTAAAGTTGATACACATTTGTGCTTACAATCTTTTTCTGGTTTTTCTTGAATTTCTCTTGAATTCTCTAAAGAAAAAGTTGGAGCCGATCCGGATCGGGCAAGATGATCCGGATCCCGAACGCAGGAATTCTTCTGCGGGCTGACGATCCGGATTGTATCTGCCGATCCGGATCCCGAACGCAGTTTCTCACTGCGGGTAGCCGATCCGGATCGCAAGCATGGGATGATCCGGATCGCGGCTAGGGCTTTATAAAGAACAAAAGGGTTTTGATTTCTTTTACTCCAATCTTTTGTTCCAAAGTTTCCAGAGCCTCTCTCTCTAGATTTCATCCTTCTTGGAAGCTTTCAAACTCAAGTTCTTCAACTCCAAGTAAGTTTTATTGATCAAAATCTCGGTTTTTCACCGTTTTTTCTCTATTCCTCCTCAAACGTGTGAATTTCTTGGATCGACTTTGTTTGTGGATGGTTTTTGATCAAATTTCTTTTGAAATAAGAACTCTAGGTAGATTAGTTTTGATTATATGCTAGGCATTCTCCTGATTAACGGATTTTTAGGCTTCGATTTCTAAAATTTCGGTTTTAGGGCATATAATAAGGATTTTCGAAAATCATGCAATTGATCTATTTTTAAAAGTCCTTTTGCAAAACTAATTTGATTCTTAGTCTCTCTACATGATTATGATTGTTTGGGTACAATTTTTCAAATTTTTGAAAATTAACAATTTTTCATGTGTTCTTGAGTTGGTCTTCACAGGATACATTTTTCACTAGCAATCAAAATGGTGATCACTTGGATTATTTTCCTACTTGCTGCTATGGTACATACGAGAGACACTACTAAGAGGACTAAAAAGGATGAAGTTAACTGGGATGAGTTATCAGATGATGAAACACATCCTGGAGAATCGCCACAGAAAACCTCTGTTGCATCGAAAGGGAAAGCCCATGCAGAAACATCAACGGAAAAGGCTCCGCTGACTGCTGCGGAAAAAGGAAAAGCACCAATGACCTCTTCATCCATTTTCCCAAAAAGAAAAAGGCTTGCTCGACGACCTGGACGAGCTCGAGGTATTGTAATAAATGAACCATGTCAAGAGAACCCAAGGAACATTTCTCAAATTGACACTGAATCAGAAGACGAAGAAGATTGGGACACATTTCTTGACGAAGTACAACAAGGCATTGATAAAGAAAATAAGCTTTACCTAAAGAAAAAGAAGCTACTGAAGTCTTCCTCAATACTTAAGCAGCAAGCCATGAAAAAGAATGTGCCAAGCAATGAACCTCCTTACAACTCACATTCTTTGCCAAGAAGATCTCCTCGGAATGAAGGAAAGACTGCCCCGTCAATCGTCACACAACGGTCTTCAAATTCTAGAAAAATTGACCAAAAAGGGAACTTGGAGCCTCCCCTCAACCAAGAACAAGATAACATGGCTCTAGAACTCGGAAAGATGTCCAAGGACATACAGCAGATGAAACAAGAATGCTCTACGATTTCGGGAATGCTTAAACAAATTTTGAAAAAGATAGGCTGCATGAGCTCTAAAGACTCCGTTTCGGATGACTCAGATTCAGATACTTGACTCGATTGTCTAATATTTCTCGTGTGCAGGAACTTCGGACTTTAACTTTTGTGTGCAGATTTGTGCAGGCTTTTATCTCTTTAGATTTTAGTTCAGTTTTTAGGACTTACTTTTAGTTCTAGTTCTTAAATTTCGGAACATTTTCGTTGATATTTTTTAACTCTCCTTCAATTTTTTGGTAATTTTGGCTTTGTTTGTGACAAAAAGGGGGAGAGAGTTTAGAGAACTTGAACAATGATATTGTGAAAATTGTGATCTTGTATACATCAAGGTACAATGATGAACAATGATGACTGCATCAAGGTACAATGATGAACAATGCTGATGAAGATTTTGTATACATCAAGGTAAGTATCACTTCAACTTCAACTTTGGTTTTTATCTTGTGATTGTTTGCATGTTTCGACTAACTATTCGACTAACTATTTGGGCATGTAATATGACTAACAAGTTGATGTTGGACTAACATTTTGTGACATTTGGTTTTTAATTGCATAGAAGATATGTTGGTTTTTGACTATGATTCTCTTACATATCTGAATTCTCAAATGTCATGATGATCAGATAAACTCTATCTCTGTACTAGGTTTTGTATGCTAAATATTCTTGAGGTATCTAACGATCTCTTTTTGTCAAGAATGATTTCTTTGTGCAGAGAGTACAGATGTCTAAGTCTAGAGTCTGTTTTAGGAGTTTATTTCATGTTTTAAATTTTTGGATCTCTATTGTAAATTTTTGTTGTATGGTGATAGCAACAAAAATATCTTTTTGAATTTTCTTGAGTGGATCTGTGTTTTGTCACGAAACTGCCAAAGGGGGAGATTGTTACGGAATTTGAGTTGGCGTAGTTTCGTGAAAGTCTCAAGTCTTGAAGATTGAAGGTGAAGAAAGTTGGATCATTTAACTCAATCTCAAGAAAGAAGAATTCAAAAGGATCAGGTATGTTTAACCTAAGATTTTGTGTGATCCGAATACTTCTTGTAGTGTAGAAACACTTGGAAGAATCTTTCATTGCATAAAAATCAAAAACTGGACTTGGGACATGTTCAGGATCCGGATCAGGTTGTTCGATCCGGATCCCGAAGCTGGTTTGTTCATACACCAGTTCAATCCGGATCGTAGCCTCTCTTGATCCGGATCCCGAACACTGAGTTTACCATCTTCCTTGAACGATCCGGATCAAGCTTCGCAATCCGGATCCCGAACGTTGATGTTTGGTGAACTGTATGAACGATCCGGATCAAGCACTTCGATCCGGATCCCGAACCTTCGTTTTTCTGGAATTACCTGACTCGTTACGACGATCCGGATCACAGCTAATCCGATCCGGATCGCCGTCCGTAAAATTTCCAGAAATGTTAGGTTTTTGATTCTTATCTCCTTCCTAGGGTTTCTAACCTATAAATAGACCCTATGATTCATTTCCTAGGGTAAGCCGAAAAAAAGGAAATAGCCGTCATTTTCATATATCATCTTTTACGGCTCTAGATCCACATATAGAGAAGAAAGGAAATCATTAGAGAACACTCTATGTTTCTTCATCTATATTGATTAGTTTGATTCTAGGTTTTCATACTCACATCTTGAGTTGAATCAAACTAATGAATACTTAGATGGTATTTCCGATCTATCTTTGATCTAAGTATTTGGCGGATCATCACCACCCAAAAACAACGATTTACCCCAAAAATCGGCGCGTGGATTCGCGTGTCCTTGTGGATTCAAGGTTCAACCGCTCTCGTGGATTCGGAGCGAGGCACGTTCGTGGATTCGAAGGGTGCTATTGGGTGAAGACCGTGGATTCGGTCGGACGTCGTGGATTCGACGTTGGACGCCGTGGATTCGGCGTTGGGCGCAGATCGTGGATTCGAGAAGCGTCGCGGAGCGAGCGGAGAAGATCCTCTAGGAGCGTATGGAAAAGGTTGAGTCGTAAGTGTGTACGGTAAATCACCTTGTACGTGTTTTAATTCTAGTGGATTTCTGCCGTGTTATCGGTCCCGTGGTTTTTTACTCCGGTGATGGAGTTTTCCACGTAAAAATCTTGCGTATTATTTTTATTTCCGCATTGGGTTTTTATCGCAACGATTTTTTGAGTGTTTATACGTTTACACCTATTCACCCCCCTCTAGGTGTTTTTTCCCCTATTTAGATCCTTATTACATATAACCCAACAATATGTTCTTGAAGGAACCATCGAATTGACCTAAAAGAGGCTATAAAGAAGAACGATAAAACCTAGCCTCTAGGGTTGCTCTCAAGTGTTTTATAAATTAATCGGTAGAGAACCCACGTTTTTGAGAAACCCTAAGTGTCTATTTATAGTTTAGAAACCTTTGGAAAGAGATAAGAATCAAAAACATACCTTATCTGGAAATTTTCAGGACGACGATCCGGATCAGATTTATTGCGATCCGGATCGTCGTAACGAGATTGGCGATTCCAGAAAACTAAGGGTTCGGGATCCGGATTGCAAGGCCCGATCCGGATCGTTCATACAAAACATAAAACTTAACATTCGGGATCCGGATCGGAAATTGCATGGATCCGGATCGAAGTCTTGTATGAAGCAACAACCTTCGGGATCCGGATCGTTGGCTCTGATCCAGATCCTGAACAAGTCCGAACACCAGTTTTTGATTATTATGCAATTAAAAGTTCATCCAAGTGTTTCTACACTATAAGAAAGTATTCGGATCACCACAATTATTTAGTTAAACATACCTGATCCTCTTGAATACTTTCTTCTTGAGATTGATGTAACTGATCTACAATTCTTCAACTTCAATCTTCAAGATTCAAGACACTGAGTGTCAACTTGAGCTATTGTTGAATCTTCTCTAAGTCTTTGATTGCTGATTGACAATTTGATCCCTTTAAGACTCCGACTCAACTCACTGACTTGACTCACGAAATATGCCAACACCAAAATGCCGTAACAGAACTGCCACCCGGCCTCGCCAATAGATCCGCCGTCTGTACGGAAACTGCCGCACAGACAAAGAGTCTACCCTGCAAAAGATCTATAGCTAAACATGTATCAGAGCTGAAAAAGAACTAGTAGCTACAGAATCACAAAACACTGAACATCTGAATAAAAACAAATCCTCAATACTAGTCTCTCAACTATGAAAATACAGGTACAACCCTCATAAATCTCTCAGACTGTCCAGTACAAAAGTGAAAACAAAAAAAATATAAACAGGGTACATCTACCTCTGACTCTCAATGCTGGTAAGAAACTAAACGGCCACGTCCTGACCTCGATCAGCTGTCTCCGCGCGAGCTAAGTCGAAGTAGCAACCTCAGTAACCTGTCACCGCAGCGGGTGTGAGATCTACTGCAGAAGGTAGATCTCAGTGGGTACCGTCACCAATATCCACGGTATGCCCACTAAGTCTACTGGAGGCAAACAGATAGGTATGCAGATAGATAGATAAAAGGTAAGCTGAATGAAAACTACGGCTAATATGTGTCAACCATCATGCTCCAAAGGAAACTCTACTATAAACATGCTATGCATACCCTCGCTACCGCTAAAATGCCTCAGTATCAATGCTCAAAGGAAAGAAACTCATCTAAGAACATAATATTCATACACCACTCGCACACGAGGTGCCCAATCGACCCAATCGAACTGACTGCCTCCTCGGGTCCAGTCAAACTTGCGCCTACCTACTGCCGTTACATCCATGTAGGACCGGACTGACGTAGGGCGTCCGTGACTGCAAAAACTGGCCCAGCCAGAGGGACCGCATCCGTAATTGCCAAAACTGGCCCAGCCAGAGGGACTACGTCGACAAGTCGCGATACAAAAGTAACAGCTCCACTCCGGGCGTGGCACTCGAGGGGCGCGACCCTACCGAGGAAAAGGTATCCGCGCACTCTATCGAGCTCAAAGTGGCACTGCAGGCTATAGTCCAAAATCCACGCTCACTCTCAGAACAGAAAGACTCAGGATCCTCAAACATCTCGCACAACGGTCGGAGCACTCTCGACGACTCAGCTGATCAGCTCTCTCGAATCACGAGACACTGGCAAACTCTACCAACTCGTGGCACAAAACACACTGGCTGGAGATACTCCACAGCCGGGATCGACTCACAACTCAAGGCTAATAAAACTGGTCGGACAACACACAACGACCCGGGACCACCATCAACGCCAACGGTTCCCACGACACTAGCACAGTCTAAACTCAGCTACCGGACTCCACTCAGCCCCCAGGCACGAGTGCAACTGTCACGCCCCGGGTCGAAACTGCGACCCGGGCTCGCCAACAGATCCGCCGCCCATACGGGAAGCCCCGTATAGACATAGCGTCTAACCTGCAAAAGATCATCTATACTATATAAATATCAGAGCTGAAGGTAAAAACTGAAATGAAATAAAATAAATACAACTCTAATCAGATATACATCCCAAGTCCTCACCAAAATACATAGGTCTCTCAAAATAAATAAGAAGAGTACAACTCAATCCTCACTACAGGGTCACTCAACATGAACTCTCAAAATGTAAGGAGGTACATCTACACTCAGGACGACGACTGGTAGGGATCTATCTCGCGACTCCCTTACCTCGATCGGCCGATCAGTAACAGGTGCAGCAGGAACTGGAGTAGAAGTCCCTGGGGAAAAGACACCACGACGGGTGTGAGAACTACTTCCCACAGTAGTTCTCAGTGGGTGCCGCCAACAAGCCCGACGGTCTGCCCACTAAGTCTACTAGAGGCATAAGGTAACAGATGCAGGGCAGGAAAGAAAAGCGGTAAATAAACTCTACAGCTACTATGCCTCTATCTAGATGCTCAAGGAGTGGAACAGGAAGAAATATGGTGCATCTACTATCCCTCAACTCAGATCACCCAATCTACACTGACTGCCACATCGGGTCCAGTCAAACCTGCGCCTACCTACTGCCGTTACATCCCAGAGGACCGGACTTACGTAGGGCGTCCGTGACTGCCAAAACTGGCCCAGCCAGAGGGACTGCGTCGACAAGTCGCGATAGCAAGTAACAAGCCCAACTCCGGAGTGGCACTCGAGGGGCGCGACCCCAACGAGTAAAGTATCCGCGCATCTCTGTCGAGCTCAAATGTGGCTCATGCAGGCTATAATCCAAATCCTCGATAAACAAGATCGGCTGTAACCAACAGAACACTGTCTCACACACAGGCTGGAAAACTGCACAGCCGAGACCCACTGTCACTCAGACGGCTCCCAAGAACCCTGATCTACAGACTGCTATCAAACTCCACTCGGTCCCCAGACACAAGTGTAAATGCATCCCACAACAACCCGACCCCTCGGCCCACTACTCGGGCGAGGAAGACTCTAAGTTCATAGTACAAATAAAGAATAGTGGTGTGGGAATGTCTAGAGCAATAAAAACCTAGCCCAAGTTGAAGTTTTCTACAGTCTGGCTGAACATACTGCATATGGCGGGGGTGCTAGGTCAAGTTCCAAAACAACAAATAAACAATAAATTAACAAGTTGTAGGAAACAAAATAACACATGAACAGCTAAATACATCAGGAACGTCAATTCCTATATTCTAGCATGCTATACCAAAAACATGTACAACTTGTAAGTTCCTATATAGATAGAATTAATGCACAGTTCGCAGATCTTGTAGACTAGGCCACCCACCTGAAGAGTCGAACTGTCCGAAGTCCTACAGCTGAAAATACCAGGAAACAGCAACTTCAAGTCCAACAGGTCCAGTACTGTCCACAAACTCTCCTGGGTACAACACAAGGCTACAATTACACTTAAATCCCAAAATCTGCCAAGTATACAACACTAAAATTTCAGCTGCAAAGAAGTCGATTTTTCACCTGCCGAAAGAGCTCCAAAAATTCTGAAATAAATATCACAGCAATCCTCGCGTCAATAGCTTCGAAACGGGTACCTGCACGCCCAATTCCAAGCACCGTAGCCCAAGTTACAAATTCCACAGTATCGGTGCACAAAATCCCAAAATCATACAACTGTAAACTCTTGTACAGATAAAAAGGAAAATGTATACCTTCGGGAAGGTCTCCAAAAATTCTAAGAAAAATACTATGATGATCCTCGCGTCGAGTAGATGAAAAAAGTCTACAAGCACGACCTGATCCGAGACTCGTGCGCGGAGATCTCCTCAAAACAAGGCGCTGCCCTCACAAAATCTCACAGCAAAAATGGGTCCCAGTGAGCACGGAAAATCTCCTCAAAAAATGCGAAACGAGAAAATGTGGAACAAACCAAAATCGTAGCCTTACCTGTCGCGGATCCAACGGCGAAGAAATTGCTCGAAGATATGGTCGGAGTAGGCCGAGAGAGCTCGTTCACCGAAAAGCGACGGAAGAAACACCGGCGAAAGAACGCCGCGACGCGCCAAGAAAATAATAATCTCGAAAAGCGTGCCCCGAAAAATCTCCAAACTCAGCAGATGGAAGCAGCACTGCACGAGGATCAACTTTGCTGAGGGCTTCCCGTCGGTTTGAAGCTCGGAAATGCCAAAAAAAGACAAAAGAAGGCGGCTCGGGCTATTTATAGGCCGCACCAAACAAATGGAAAAATTCCATTCATGTCCCAAGTTTCGGGCGCTCCCGAAGATTCGGGCGCCCGAATCCGGGCGCAGAGGAGGAACACTGTAGCCGCCCGGAAATTTCCTGTGCCGCCATGTCACCCGCACAGCAAACAGCTGTGCGGGGCGCGCCGGGAGTGGCCACGTGGCCCTCCCGGTGGCCGACACGTGTCCCGCACAGCAAACAGCCGTGCGGGGCGCATGTGGTGCCGCCGCGTGGCGCCTACCCGGTCAAACGGGTAGGTGGCGCCCGCCAGTGGCAGGGCGCCATGCATCCCTGCCACTGTCGCGGTCACACGTGCGGGCAGGCACGCGCCCCGAGGCGCCCGCCCGCGCCCCCGTGCGCCGCGCCTCGTGGACCCGCGAATGGCGTGCCGACACGTGTCCCCTGCACCCGGTCCACGCACCCTAGTTCGGGTTCCGTGGAACGCGCCGCGTGCACCGACCAACCAGGGGCTGCCACGCGTCCCCCCGCCTGGTCCATGCACCGCCGCGCCAAACCCGTAGACCGCGCATCACGAGCCCGCCAATCAGGCGTCGCCACGTGTCCATGCGCCGGGTCCGTGCACCCGGCCGCGCCCCTCTGTGGACCGAGCGCTGCGGACCGAGCGCTGCGGACCGGCCAATAATAGCCCACCACGTGGCGCGCCGGCGGTCCACGGCCCCTCCCATGCACCAAAAACCAATAAAAACTTCCGGGAGTCCGTTTTTGGGCATCCGGACTCAGAATCAAACAAACAAACAGCCATTTTCAAGTATTTTTCCGTGCTGAATCCAATTCCAACCTCTGTTTGGCCTAAATCCTCTTCCGAATTTCGGCAAATGCAGCCGAAAGCCAACACAGCTAAAAATACCTCACAGGGTCCATCTGTGGCATCCCTTTGATGCACCATGGGCCAGATACACCAACACTAGGTGTTCCAACAGTGGATTCACCGAAAAAGGTTGCATGGGAACCAGGGTCACCACAGCAACAATGCCCCACAGAAACCTGACCCCTCGGCCCACTACCCGGGCGAGGCAACACTATGTCCAGGAAAGATGCATAGTGTGGGATGTCTAATACATAAAGGAACCTAGCCCAAGTAAAGGCTCTCTACCGACTCATCTGTGTCAACAAGCGGCACGTGCAGGCTATAATCCACGATCAGACAGATCGGAAACTCAATGCTCAAAAGCACAACTCGGTCGGGAAACCTTCCACGACTCGATCTGATATGCCCTCACCAACCCCCGAGACACTAGTAAAAACATCCATAAGTCAAATAAAAACTCCTCGGCCCCCAGGCACGTGGTTACCTGCACCCTGGGACCCTGTCATCTCACTGGCAATCTCGCAGTTTAAAAACCAGTTTTAAAAAAGCCGATTTTCCTTAAAACAGGTTTTCTCGATTTTTAAAACGATCAGGGTGTAAAATAAATGCCAAAAGAACATGCAGTCTAGTGTCATATAATATCAGGAGTCTACTAAAAATAATTTGGGGTTCTGAATAATTTCCTAAAAATTCCCAGGCAACTATCAGATTTAATTACAGAGGAAAAACATAATAAACATGGTCAACTTGCATTCAATAGCTTTAGAGAGCATTCCACACATTTTGGAGAATTTCTAACCCACCTGAAACGCTTTCCGTAGGCATCGCTGAAGTCGGTGAATCGCCGAATCCCCCAAACTGACGAAACTCTGACAGTCCTGCCGCGAACCACAAAAAAATCTCCCGGAATTCAAATAAATCCACCTGAGTCCTCACAGCAAAATACAAGCTCACCTAATCAGCATACATAAACCACCAACACTCTGCACCAAAGCTCCAACACAATTAAATACATGTTCACTAACCCCAATTTATAGAAATCCAAGTCCATCAAAAATAGGTAACTCACAGCACACTTCCATAGCACTCTCAAATCCATCAGCATACCAACAACTCACAA
This sequence comes from Tillandsia leiboldiana, assembly GCA_029204045.2. NCBI lineage: Eukaryota > Viridiplantae > Streptophyta > Magnoliopsida > Poales > Bromeliaceae > Tillandsia > Tillandsia leiboldiana. Next base: position 10,966,158 of record CM055063.1, read on the forward strand.
AACATAATTTACCAAAATCCACACAACCCTCTACAGCTCCAAATGCACACACACAAACATCTCACAGCAGCAACACAAAGCACATCCTCCATCACAATCACAAAAATGCTTGCTCACATAATCTCCAATTACTTAAGTGTAGTGTTTCGGCTTTTACGGCTAATTGTGACTCACATGTTAATTATTTATGCCCTTAAGTGAATAAAATTATTTAACGTTTGAAACTCGGTCAGTGTGCGGTGCAGGTATTTTTTCGTTGAAGGGCTCGGAAAACCAAGACCGATGGTGCGATCGGATCGGGAATCCGATGTATGGATCTCCCGGAATGGGGTTTTTAAGATCGCGATGACTTAAGGCGTGCATCGAAATCCGCGTAAAATATCCGGCATGCTTTTTAGGGGAATTTGGATATTCCGTGTGATTAATTAATTAGGGGATTAATTAATCGATTACGTGCAATTAAATTTGGGGTTGTTATTTCCTATGATTAATTAATTTGGGAAATTAATTAATCGGCGACTAGGATTTAAAAAGGGGTTGAATTAATACGTACGAAAGAAGCCCTAGCCGAAAAGAAAGAACGCGAGAGAGAAAGACGGAACCCTAGCCGAAGGAAAGAAAGGAGAAAATGAAGGAAACGAAGGAGTCCGATCACCCCGAACAACGATCCGGAGATAAGAGCGCGATCGGACGTCTTCCCCGTGGATTAATCAGGTGAGTGAATCCTCGTTATGGTTTTTCGGGATCTTCTTTTATGTTCTTGTTTAGGGTTTCGGTCGTCTCCGTCATCTCCGCCACCGCCGCCGTCGTTGCGCAAGTTAGGGCACGACGCGGGCAGCGGAGACGCGCGATGCCGCTAGGGCATCGCACGGGCGGCAACCGCGGGAGCCGCGCGGGCGCCGCGCGGATCGTACCCGCGCAGGCACCGCGCGGGCACCGCGCGGGATTACACCCGCGCGGGGCACCGAGCGGGCACCGCGCGGGCGCCGCGCGGATCGTACCCGCGCAGGCACCGCGCGGGCACCGCGCGGGCACCGCGCAGGCACCGCGCGGGGTTACACCCGTGCGGGGCATCGAGCGGGTACCGCGCGGGCGCCGCACGGATCGTACCCACGCGGGGCACCGAGCGGGCGCCGCGCGGGATTACACCCGCGCGGGGCACCGAGCGGATCGTACCCGCGCGGGCGCCGCGCGGGATTACACCCGCGCGGGGCACCGCGCGGGCGCCGCGCGGACCATACCCGCGCGGGCGCTGCCCGCGGAGGGCCGCCGCATGGGTTCGGTCTGCCGCGGGGGGGGAATCCGTTGATCGACGGGTTTGACGATTTCCTTGGGTTTTCGTTGGATGGGTAATGTCGGGCTTTCGTTTTGTAGAGTTAGTGCGTGGTTCTGACTTTGGTTACCCTTATGGACTCTTCTTAGGTCCAGATACGCAACGGGAGTGTGCGAAAGATCCGGGTGCTCCGATCCCCTCGCAACCAGGTGGGTACCATTGCTATAAGTGCAACAAGTGCAGTGAGTGCACCATATCATCGTAAAAGGCTCGTTAACTTGTCTAATAAAGTAGATGGACTATTATACCTTCGCATGAATACTTTTATTTAATAATTGTGGCGGCTGCGGTCGCGGGGCATATTACACGCCGACACCGGCAATTTCGGTTTTGGATGCTGCACGTACACAGGCGGATTGGCCTCCGCATGGGTGTACTTTTCCGGAGAAGTGGTCCGAGTGACCCGTGTGCCCCACGTGTATGGGGTGGGGACCTCTTCAGGCCAACTAAGGGCGCCGCACTAGTATCGTGAAGAGGTTAAAAGCATCATGGGGGTAATGTGACTGTGCACGAGGGGAGACTTCCGTCTCTCCGACAGGTACTCTGGGGATGGGGCCCAGCTTATTTTGTAACAGGGTTTTAGCGAAAGGTTCCGGTATAATCAGTTTGTTTTTAATTCAACGTTAATTGTTAAGACATCTACTTTATTTGTCACTGACTTTACCCACTCCGTGACAGGTTTGACTAGGGGCATTAGTCGGGATGGTGGTGAGACTGCGTCGAGAGGACCGTAGTCGTAGGAGGCTTTCTACTCGTTGCTCCTTGGATTTATCTCAATTCTTTCTTAACTACTGTTAGTTTAATTTGCATCTGTGGATCATATTAGTTATAGTTAGCACTGTGGATTGGATGTACTATTACGTTTTAGACATACTTTCGTGATTTCGGGCGCGGCATGTTTTATATCATCATAAAAATGATTGCGAAAACGTTTTCAAAAGCAGAGTGTCGTGTGGGCACAGATTTTGTAAACCTCTGGATTTATCCTTTCCAAACGATGTCGCCGCTCTCTTGTTTGGATGTGTAATTGTTTTAAAAATTGGGTGTCGGGTGGACACCGTTTGCAAAACCGTAGGTAATTACTTCTCCTGCTCTATGTTTGATGACGACTGTATGGTTGATGGTTGGTATTGTAAATGGGACGCCGTGCATATACAAAGGAGACTCTGTCCGATTGCAGAGTGAATTTGTATATGTGGCGGTCTGTCGTGCACCGGGGGCGAGGTTGATCTTCACGTGTGAAGAAAAAAAAAATATAATACACGTTTTTCCGCTTATACTAAGACCTCCCAGGGCGTGACATTAAGTCCACCCACACACACACACAAGCCCACATTACAATCCATGCTCACATAAACCACACAGCACAAACACAAATTGTCCAGACTGCTCCGGTGAAAAACGCGTGCCGCACACTTGACTCGGACTCCGCACGGCACCGCGCCGAAAACCGCCACAAACGACGCCGTCCTGTGAGGGAAAAAGGGAGAAAACCCACGAAAATCAGTTAATCTCGGCTCACAAATGAACTCGCGACACCCGGGCAACCAACAGTCACGGTGTGCGCTCACACAACCCACCGGCACCGGCTCCTGCTCGCTCGCTGATCACGCGCAGCAGCCGCGCCAACCGTGCGCTGTGCTGCAGCTGCCCGCGCGACGCCTGAGCTCGTGCTGCCGCTGGCCGCGCTGCTGCGCGGCGCTCAGGCCTGCCACGCGGCGCCTGGGCCTGCCGCGTGGCAGCCCGGCCCGCTGCGCGCACCTGCAGCAAGCAGCGCAGCCGCTGCGCCTTGCGCGCGCCCGCAGCGCGTGGCCGCTGCCGTGCTGCGCGCGCCCGCGGCGCGCGACCGTTGCCGTGCTGCGCGCTGTGCGCCGCGCACCCGCTGCTGTGTGGCGCCCGCAGCGCGCGCCCCTGCTGCGCGCACCCGCCTTGCTGCGCGCGCGCAGCAGCCCACACCCACGCGGTCACTTCCTCCTCTGGCAGCCACACAAGCAAAGGACAAATAGTCCTCCAACAACTGCCAACTCAACCCCATCCAAAACCAACAAAAAGAACACCCCAAGCTTGCTCTCTCTCTCTCTAAAAAAAAACTGCACATACCTTCCCAAGTGGCTCGATGCGTGCGCTCGCCGCCCGGCTTCCAACAGTAGGTCCTTGCAGAAAGTCCCCACCATCACCATCCTAAAAATCAAATTTTCCCCTTCTCCTCTCTTCTTCTTCTTCTCTTTCTTCTTCTTCCTTCCTTTCCTCTGTTTCTTTCTTTTTCCTCTATTTCTCATTATTGAAAGAGACGATGACGTGGCGATGTTAATTAAGGAGGGGCTTAATTAGAGGTAGTGGTGGTGGTGGGCAGCAGGAGTGAAGGGATTAAATAATCCCTCAACTCAAAATATCAAATCTCACTTAATTCCATTTCTCATTCCTTTTCTTTCTTTCATTCATTAACTCACAGACTAAAAGCCACAATTAATTAAATTAATTAAATAATCCATTTTAAGCCAACTCCAAGTCACTTTTTGCCTTCGGGGTCTCTGCACCGGCCCGAAACCTCCCGAACTCTGCTGTAATCATAAAATATACATGTTCCAAGTATTTTCTCACTTTTTCTGCACACACAGTGGAGTCGAGGCTCTAACAAAATCAGTCCTCTTACGGCGCACACTGCCCGGAAAAATCCGATTCAAGCTGGGGCTTCCGCGTCGATCTGACTCAACCCGAACTCATTTGAAGACACATATGGAACATGTGACACCCCCAGAATTTGGATTAGTCCTATATATAAATGATATAATAGGACTAAATCTCTTAACCCGGCTATAGCATTTTGGATGGTAGCAAGATCCAAGAGGAACATGAGAGTTAAGCGTGCTAGAGCTAGAGTAGTTCTAGGATGGGTGACCCCCTGGGAAGTGGGGCGTCACAGTTGGTATCAGAGACTTTCACCAGCCAAAAATGTGAGATGAATCTCGGCTGAGCCAGGGTTATAGCGGGTAGAGTGTGGCTCCACGGCTAATGACCGTTGTAGGTGGAGTGCAGCTCCCTACAAGGTCGGCTAAGGCTAGCGAGACGAGTCTCACATCGCCTGGTGCTTGTGAGTGTGCTTGAGCCTGACGTGGACGTCAGGGCTTAAAGGGGGGAAGAATGTGACACCCCCGGAATTTGGATTAGTCCTATATGTAAATGATATAATAGGACTAAATCTCTAACCCGGCTATAGCATTTTGGATGGTAGCAAGATCCAAGAGGAACATGAGAGTTAAGCGTGCTAGAGCTAGAGTAGTTCTAGGATGGGTGACCCCCTGGGAAGTGGGGCGTCACAGTTGGCGAGGAAGGCACAGGCGAACACTCGGGGGGTGCTACCACAGGCTGCGTCCTCTGCTCTAACAGAAGCATCATCCGACCAAAGGCCTCCTCCTGGCGCCGAGAAGCCTCCTCCTGGCGCTGTAAAGCCTCCTCCTGGCGCTGTAAAGCCTCCTCCCGGCGCTGAGATGTCTCCTCCTGGCGCCGCACCGCCTCAGACAACTATGCCACCTGGGCACGGAGCTCCAGAACCTCCCTCTGCTGTCCCTTCCCCGAGTCCTCCTGCTCGGGCTCATCGGAGGGGAAAGGCTGAGAACGCATCTGTACCCTGCGTCGGGGAGGCATCGTGCCCACCTGCAACACACATGCAACCATCAGGACAGTACCAAACAACACTCGACCCAATCCAGCGAAAGTCTAGGACATGTCATCCATTCCCTAGCATTATGTTGTCTGCAGCCAACATAATCGCTTAGGAGAATAAACATGCCAATCACCCATCCCATCCCTTGGGAGAGGTAAAAACTCAATCAGGACTCTCGCTAAAAGTCACGACTCTCACGTAGTCATCCTAATGTCCAACCACAAGCCTCATCCTAATGTTGCAGATGGGCATCGTGCCCACCTGCAACACACATGCAACCATCAGGACAGTACATAACAACACTCGACCCAATCCAGCGAAAGTCTAGGACATGTCATCCATTCCCTAGCATTATGTTGTCTGCAGCCAACATAATCGCTTAGGAGAATAAACATGCCAATCACCCATCCCATCCCTTGGGAGAGGTAAAAACTCAATCAGGACTCTCGCTAAAAGTCACGACTCTCACGTAGTCATCCTAATGTCCAACCACAAGCCTAGGGTTTCTAAGTCCACCATGACCTACAACCTTGGCTCTGATACCAACTGTGACGCCCCACTTCCCAGGGGGTCACCCATCCTAGAACTACTCTAGCTCTAGCACGCTTAACTCTCATGTTCCTCTTGGATCTTGCTACCATCCAAAATGCTATAGCCGGGTTAGAGATTTAGTCCTATTATATCATTTATATATAGGACTAATCCAAATTCCGGGGGTGTCACATTCTTCCCCCCTTTAAGCCCTGACGTCCACGTCAGGCTCAAGCACACTCACAAGCACCAGGCGATGTGAGACTCGTCTCGCTAGCCTAACACCCCCAGAATTTGGATTAGTCCTATATATAAATGATATAATAGGACTAAATCTCTTAACCCGGCTATAGCATTTTGGATGGTAGCAAGATCCAAGAGGAACATGAGAGTTAAGCGTGCTAGAGCTAGAGTAGTTCTAGGATGGGTGACACCCTAGGAAGTGGGGCGTCACAGTTGGTATCAGAGACATTCACCAGCCGGAAACGTGAGATGAGTCTCGGTTGAGCCAGGGTTATAGCGGGTAGAGTGTGGCTCCCCGGCTAATGACCGTTGTAGGTGGAGTGCAGCTCCCTACAAGGTCGGCTAAGGCTAGCGAGACGAGTCTCACATCGCCTGGTGCTTGTGAGTGTGCTTGAGCCTGACGTGGACGTCAGGGCTTAAAGGGGGGAAGAATGTGACACCCCCAGAATTTGGATTAGTCCTATATATAAATGATATAATAGGACTAAATCTCTTAACCCGGCTATAGCATTTTGGATGGTAGCAAGATCCAAGAGGAACATGAGAGTTAAGCGTGCTAGAGCTAGAGTAGTTCTAGGATGGGTGACCCCCTGGGACGTGGGGCGTCACAGTTGTTATCAGAGACATTCACCAGCCGGAAATGTGAGATGAGTCTCGGCTGAGCCAGGGTTATAGCGGGTAGAGTGTGGCTCCCCGGCTAATGACCGTTGTAGGTGGAGTGCAGCTCCCTACAAGGTCGGCTAAGGCTAGCGAGACGAGTCTCACATCGCCTGGTGCTTGTGAGTGTGCTTGAGCCTGACGTGGACGTCAGGGCTTAAAGGGGGGAAGAATGTGACACCCCCGGAATTTGGATTAGTCCTATATATAAATGATATAATAGCACTAAATCTCTAACCCGGCTATAGCATTTTGGATGGTAGCAAGATCCAAGAGGAACATGGGAGTTAAGCGTGCTAGAGCTAGAGTAGTTCTAGGATGGGTGACCCCATGGGAAGTGGGGCGTCACAGAACATGCTCGAGGCAATTTCTCCGCACCATGCCATCTTGCGAGGTCGGTGCTCTATACGAAATCCCGGTATTCTACAGTAGGCCTGACACACCAATAATAGGTGTTTCACTACCACGAATCACGGGGAAAGCTGCACAGGGGTCTGTGCCACTACAAGCGGATTTGGACCCGTGAACTATACGTGGGGATTACATAGGGGCCCTCCGAGCTGTTAAGGGGAGGATTAGAAGAGCACCAAAGGATTGAGCAAGGTTGGTAATTCCTTAGGTCTACGGACTAAGGGATGATATGAATGGAATGAATGTTCCGATTGACGGTTTGTTGTCCTATGTACTTTTTTTACTTATTACAGCGTGTTATGATTATGTTATTGGTTATTTTCTTTCCTATATTTTGGTCACTGACTCCCACCATGTGACAGGTTCCGACGGGGACGGAAGAGAGGCGTCGGTTCACGAGTGACATTACATTTTCGTCATTTCGGTGACCCCTTTTACTCCTCTTTTGTTTTTACACTATGTGGATATGGATGACATGATATATGAATAATTTGTGATGTGGATGATGTGATGTGAACAATTAGAACTTTGGAACTTGGATGTCGTGATGGCTTGGGATAATAAACTTTGGATCTTTCACTTTTATCTTGTGATGATTGAATGAGTATGTGGAGGTTTTTGAAAAGATAAAACGATTGCGAAAATGGATTTTCAAAATAAGAGTATCGGGTATGCACTATTTTAAAGCATAGTGGCTTTATCCTTTCAACTTGGAGTATGCCGAGTGGACAAATTTTTTTTGAATAATGTACAAGTTTGCTTTATCCCTTAATTGAATATGTGTATGTTAAACTAGTGAGGATCAGTTCCCTCAGCTCTACCGGCGATATCCAATGAGGTGTTGTCGAGGGTGTCACGGTCCCCCAAACCACGTCAAATTCTGTGACACCCCCGGAATTTGGATTAGTCCTATATATAAATGATATAATAGGACTAAAATCTCTAACCCGGCTATAGCATTTTGGATGGTAGCAAGATCCAAGAGGAACATGAGAGTTAAGCGTGCTAGAGCTAGAGTAGTTCTAGGATGGGTGACCCCCCTTGGGAAGTGGGGCGTCACAGTTGGCATCAGAGCCATTCACCAGCCGGAAATGTGAGATGAGTCTCGGCTGAGCCAGGGTTATATAGCGGGTAGAGCGAGGCTCCCCGGCTAATGACAGTTGTGAGTGGAGTGCAGCTCCTCACAAGGTCGGCTAAGGCTAGCGAGACGAGTCTCACATCGCCTGGTGCTTGTGAGTGTGCTTGAGCCTGACGTGGACGTCAGGGCTTAAAGGGGGGAAGAATGTGACACCCCCGGAATTTGGATTAGTCCTATATATAAATGATATAATAGGACTAAAATCTCTAACCCGGCTATAGCATTTTGGATGGTAGCAAGATCCAAGAGGAACATGAGAGTTAAGCGTGCTAGAGCTAGAGTAGTTCTAGGATGGGTGACCCCCTTGGGAAGTGGGGCGTCACAAATTCAATCTCTATCTCCCTAACCGGCGGCATCGTCAACAACTCAGGTGAAATCACACCCGGGATCTCGTGGGCAACAGAGATATCCTTGAGTCCCGGTGCCGCCGTAAGCACCTCTCACACTGTCGCTAAAACCTATGTGCTCTAACTGTCTCAACAACCAAGCCTTCTCTCGTCTGCCTCGCAGAACGTCAAAGTCTTCTCTTTCCGCAGTCAAACATCCTGTGGCATTGTGCCAATCAATCTCAAGCACAGGGTCAAAATACCGAACTGCCACAATTACCAATAAGTTTACCGATAACTCGCAGTCTCAGCTGCATTGGACATGATCCAAAAGCCTCCTCCACAAGCACAACAACAACAGAAACCTCTACCTCAAGTGCACGTGGTAACAAATCTGCCTCTAGTCCATGCAGGAATGCAACATGCTCTAACTCCGGCTGCTGTGATGAATTCACACCTGCGACAACCCAATCCGCTGCTGTGGCGCCCTCCAACCGGGCGGCACAGGTTTATCCGCTCAATGCAAGTGGTTGTCGCCCAATCTGCAAGGAAAATCAGGAATATCCACAGAGGGAGCACGACCTCTGTCTCTGCTCACACTGAGGCGACGAATAAGGTCCTCCGCAGATAGCAAATCCACGCTACCGCTGCGCCACTCTGATATAGATGCTGATGTTGCCATCGGGGTCCACCCGATCTCTGGCATCTTGGGAATCCGTTATCCTGGAAAAAGAAATCAGAAATGCCTCTGCCGGCCGATCTGTCCTCCATCACCCGGCGCCAAGCGCCAATATCCAGAACTCACCTCTGGCGGCAGATCTCTATCCCAAGGAACAGGAGTGCCAAGCTCCATACGCAACGCCTACTCTATCGAGGCATCAAAGATCCAAAATCTGTACAGAAGGGACCGAATAAACTAAAAAGTATCCTGGCGCAATCCACTCCCAGACACACATCCTATGCGCCTCGTCCCTCAGAACCTGGAGTGCGCAGTTCAACAGCTGCATAAACTCTCTAGCATAGGGAGGCTCTCATTTGATCACTCCATCACCACCAACCACGACTCTGCCTCCAAAGGCTCCAAACTCAATCTTACTAGTCGTAGTGGTTCATCTGCCAAATCTGGCTCAATAGATTGATCATGTCCCCTCAGCCCACCAGCTGTCAACTATCCACCCTGCCTCGGTGCCTCGGCACTAAACATTGGCACAGAGGGGGCTACTCACTCCATCGGTGCCACAGCAATCCCCGCCCCTGAGGATACTGCAACCGGGTGGTCTCAGAAGGAAGCACAGTCGAGCTGCCCATTGCTCCGACAACTGTGTCACCCAGACCAGCTGCTCACTCTGCAGCTGATACGCCTCTGACAATCTTGTCATCTGGGTCCGGAGTTCTCTGACCTCAATCCGGGTGTCTGGCCCAAAACTAACCGCTCAAGCTCAACTGCTATGACAGGATGCACACGGGCCAAAACCCAGCGTCGGGGAGACACCGCTCGCCACGACGAAACTGCAAAACAGCACACAACAACGCTCGACCCAATCGAGCGAAAGTCTAAAGCATGTCACCCGTTCAACCGCATTATGTTGTCTGCAGCCAACATATTTACTTAGGGGAATAAACATGCCAATCACTCTTCCCATCCCTTGGGAGAGGTATAAAACTCAATCAGTACTCTCGCTATAAATCACGACTCTCACGAAGTAAACCAAGGGTCAAACCATAAGCCTAGGGTTTCTAAGTCCACCATGACCTACAACCTAGGCTCTGATACCAACCTAATCTGTCACGCCCCGGGGTCGAAACTGCGACCCGGGCCCACCAACAGATCTGCCACCTATGCCAAACCCGCATAGGCAAAGCATCCTACCTGCAAGAAAAGTACTACAGCTAAACAGATATCAGAGCTATAAATAAATATCTGCTATAAAACTAAAATCAATCACTGTACAACTGAAAAATAATACAACAATGTCCACCTCCAAACAATGATAATCGTACAATATACTCAGATACAAAACTCATAGCTCAATAGGGAGGTATCTCCAATAAATACATCAGTGTACAGGCTCTCAATACAAATCAAATCCTCACTACATCAGTCTCTCAAAAGACGAAAATAAAATAGCTAATCTACATAAGCTCTCCTCTAAAGGGGTGCCGCTACTCTCCAACGACGGGTAGGGATCTAGCACGCGACTCCCTCGCCTCGATCAACAACCGCAGAATCAGCAACACCCGCTAAGACTCTGCAAAACAAAGGAGAAGAAGAAAAAAAAAGGAGGGGGAAAACCCCCAAAGGGTGTGAGAACTACACCAAAAAGGGAGTTCTCAGTGGGTACCACCGCCAGACCCGACGGTCTGCCCACCAAGTCCTCAAGAGACATAAACTAACCCAAGCCGTGAGAACTGAACAAGAACGCTGAAGACACTCAACAGCTACCCTGCCTCCATCTAAATGCTCAAGAGGGGAGAATCAAAAATGGTATGCAACCACTAGCACATGAAGTGCACAATCGACCCAATCGAGCTGACTGCCACATCTGGTCCAGTCAACCTGAGCCCACCTACAACCACCTCCCGCTGACGGGCAGGAATCATGTAGGCCGTCCAAACGGACTAACTCGCTATCGAGTAGTGGCTCATGCAGGCTACAGTCAAAATCCACTCTCTCTCTCAGAACGGATAAACTCAAGATCACCAAGCCTCTCACACAACGGTCAACAACTCACAATGACCTTGGGGCCACCGTCAATCCCCAAACGGTTCCCAACAACACTAGCACTGGTCTAAACACTGCTACTAGACTCCACTCGGTCCCCCTGACACGAGTGCAACAATAAAGTAAATGCCTGTAATAAGCCTAATCTAGTGCCACCAGTGAAACTGGTACTGCCTGCTGCCGCCCTCATCATCGGGCAATAACCGCGCCGATGTTATAGCAAAAACTGTCAATAACTGTCTGGCCCCGGCCTCCGGAGGGGATCTCGAGGGGAGCGACCCACACGAGGAAAGCATCACCGGGCAATAACCGCGCCGGTGTGATAAGTAACAAAAGCATGACTGGATCGTGACTCTGATCAAAGTGGGAAAGCCCAACCACTAAAGAAAGCCTCGGTCCTCAATCCGATGCAAAAGTACTCAAATAGTGGAAAACTCCGTCCACTAGAGAAATCAGATACCCAATCTGGTGCATAAATAAATATCCGGTCAACCGCCCAATATCCGGGGTTGCCGCAAAGCCCCACAACTAATCCAACATGTCCTAGACACAAAGTCCCGACTACACTACCCAGACCCCTGCTCGAACCCGAGCAACACTGGCCACCTGACTAACAAAAAAGGAGAAAGGAAAAGTATGGTTTCTCCTAAGTCAAGTTCCAATAAGTAGTGTAGAAATAAAAGGGGGCCTAACTACATGTCCAAACAAGCATGTTTTTGTCCTCAGAAACGATAAAAGTGGGTGAAACATATATTAGCAATGCATGCTAAAATATTCCTACTATAATATATCAATCTCACACAAGTAGGCCATTCCTTGCTTACCTCTCGCTGATATCGGTTGTACATCAAATATGCCTGCTATCAGTCATAGAGGGGTGACATCCCCACAAGTGCACTTACAATCACCATAACATAACAATCTTATCAATATTAAGCTTACCCACCTGAAGTGCTCAATCCAAGGCAAACCTGGGGTCGGAGAAGAGCGTGGTCACTTGCTAACCATATCAGCTGAACCGGTATCCACGATACATGTTGCGCAAGTCTCGGCTCCAAGTAGTGCTCCAAAACTCCCATAAATACTCCTTGATACAAAAGATAGTACAATACTACAATTTATACAATATTCCAAGAGTGCTGTTCAAGTTGAAACTTTAGTCCCAAAGAAGCAATATTTTAACCTGCAGAGAGGACTCCGAAAAATCCAACAAAAATACAGTCGCGATCCTCGCGTCGAGACCTTCGAAACGGGTACCTGCACGTCCAATTCCAAGCCCCGTAGGCCGAGTTACAAATTCCACAACACAGGGTGCTCACAACCTCACAACAACACAACTGTAATTCCATGCAGTGTTAAGGGAGAAAACATATACCTTCGGGCGATCCTCAGAAAAATCCCAAAAAAATACGGTAATAATCCTTGCGTCGAGTAGATGAAAAAAGTGTATAGGCTCGCCTCGATCCGACGCTCATGCGCGGAGAACTCCTCGCAACAACCCTGCTATCCCCGAAAATGCTCAAAGCAGCAAGCATCCCATTAAGCATGGAAAAACTCCTCAAAAAGCATAAAACTAGGGGATACTGAAAATACCAAGATCGAAGCTCTGTCCGTCGCGGATCCAGCGGCGAAGAAATCGCCTGAAAAGGTGATCGGAGTAGGCCGGGGGAGCTCGCGCACTGAAACGCTACGAAGGGGAACACAAATGGACCAGCGTCGCGCCGCGCCATAAAAATGGAAACCTTGAAGTGCGTGCCACAAAAAAATCCGAGAATCCACAGTTGGAAGCAGCACTGTGCGGGGAACAACTTTGTAGAAGATGCTGAGGTGAGAAGAGGCTCCGAAATGCAGAAAAGAGGAAGAAGAAGCCGCTCGGATCGCTTAAATAGGCTCCCGAAACAATTCACAAAATACCGGATATATCCTCATATTCGGGCGCCCGAATTTTCCGGGTCGCTATAGTGTTGGGCCCGGCCCAACACTGTGCGGGCGTGAATCGCCCACGGGCCTCCACGTCGCCCGCCAACCAGCAGACACCCGTGCGGGGCCATCCCCAGCACGACACGTGGCCCAACGGGGAGCCGAAACGTGGCCGGCTCCAGTCAACGTGCGCCTGGCGCGCGCACATGGGCGCGCCAGCGCCGCCTGCGCACTCTGCCAGGCACGCGTCCTGAGGCGGTCCAGCCTGCCCGTGGTCCCGATGCACTACACCGACCAACCATCCTCTGCCACTTGTCCGCCCTCCGGTGTACGCCGGCCTCGTGGACCGCGCAGCTGCCCGCGCGCCTGCCCGCGCATTGCCCGCGCCCGCGCGGTGCCAGCGCTTGCCCGCCGCCGCGCCTGCGCCTGCCCGAGCCCGCGCCGCCGCGCTCTGCCGCTGCCCGCCGCCGCCGCCGGAACAATGTCAAGGTGCCTCGAAAATCGTGCGCGTCATCCGGGCTCCGAAAAATGCAAGTGAATAGTCCATTTTCATCGTTTTCGCGCGCTGAATCCAAATCCGAAGTCCATTTTGCCAAATTCCAACTCTAAAAATTGTCGAAGGCATCCGGAAAGATATTCTTTTGTCCAAACTTCGCGCTGAGCCCAATTTTAATATCCATTGCGCGCGAAACCGCTTCTAAGCATTCGACGGGGTCATCTGACTACTCTCGTGATCCATTAAACACTCTGAGTGTCACGCCCCGGGGGTTTGTTTTAGCGGAAACGGCATTTTTTTTTTTGAAAGGTCTCTTTCTTTCCCGGTGCGTGCCCAGACCCGCCGCACATACAGGATCTCTCTGCAAACGGACAGAGTCTCCCCTGTACGTGCACGGCGTGTGGTTGAATACATCTCCCAAGCAAACATAACCATTCAATCACAACATTCAATTTCATACAACCAGTATTCTAAATATTTAAGCGCATGGCCACTTCAACTTGAAAGGATAAATCCACGATTTTTAAAGAGTGCCCACCCGGCACTTAAGTTTTGAAAACGAGTTTCGAAATCAGCATAAACCCCAGGGTTTTGAAAACGGTGCCCACACGACACTTAGATTTTGAAAACGGTTTTCGCAATCTTTTCTTTGTTTTTGTTTCGCTTTTCAAATGGCCAGTAGGAAATAAAGGAGAAGGTAGTGCATAAACAGAAAATCAAATACCGACATCTACGTCGACCCCACAAGGGTATCGGGAACCTCACACATGCCCACAATATAAATGAAAAGCCGAAAAGAAAAGGGAAGCATAAAGTTCAGGGTCTCCAACGGTCCCGCTGTGTCCGCCCCGTCCTCACCGCCACCTACCTCTCCCCTCGCCTGGGCCCTGTCACGAAGTGGGAAGTCAGTGACTAATAAACGCCGTGCAAGGGAAAATAATAAAAACAAACCGTGGCGACAACCGGAGCAACCACCCTTTTGGGAAGGGGGGGGGGGAAAGGTAACCTGTATATCTGCATCCTGTAATACCCGGCCGCGTCGGTCCACTACCGACGGCCCCATACCGTACCTGCAACACCGCGACCGCGCCGGACAACTAAACCGGCGGGTCGCTCCGCTCGCACCTAGGCGCCTCAACCCCACAACTAATAAGGGGCCCCCACTACGTCACCTCGTGGGTAAACACGGGTTCTACGACCTCTTTTCCGGAAAAGCGCACCCTCTGCGGTGGCCAAACCGCGGGTGCGCGTGTGGCAACCTCGAGCCCAGTAACCGTAACCACCATCATGTCAGTATCACAATAAGAATAATAAGAGTAATGAGGTAAATGAGGTAAATGAGGTAAAGTGCATAATCGAAAACAAGGTAATACTGCGCGCACTCGAAGGTGGCCCGCTGACATATAAGGGTTGAAAAAGAAGAACACCGTCGGCGATCGACGCTAGTCATTATAGCGAACCCACTAACATGCATAAGCTTTCACCCGTCATTACGTAACCCCAGTACACTTAGAATAGACCCCGTCCAATAAGATAGAATTTAGAGGCTAGGAATAAAGTAAAAACAACCCACCTGTCGCCAGTAGAAAAACCACGCTCGGCTCCCCGCGTCCCGGCGCGCTCCCCGAAGCTGCAAGACGGGATCCCCGGGCGGGGAGGTCAAGAACCTTTAAACGCGAAGTAAGGAAAAGCCCCAACACCGGCCGGCCCCCGACGGCAGCGACCGAACCCCCCACGCGCCGCCGTGCTGTCCGCGCGGCGCCTCGCATGTGCGGGCTGCCCCGCGGCCACCCCGCATGCGGGCGCCCCGCACGGCACCCCCGCATGCGCGGCCTGCACCGCGCGGTGCCCCCGCATGCGCGGGCTGCCCCGCGCGGCGCCCCGCATGCGGGTGCCCCGCACGGCACCCCCCCGCATGCGCGGGCCGCACCGCGCGGTGCCCCCGCATGCGCGTGCCCCGCACGGCACCCCCCGCATGCGCGGGCCGCACCGCGCGGTGCCCCCGCATGCGCGTGCCCCGCACGGCACCCCCGCATGCGCGGGCCGCACCGCGCGGTGCCCCCGCATGCGCGGGCTGCCCCGCGCGGCGCCCCGCCGCGGGTGCCCCGCACGGCGCCCCCGCATGCGCGGGCTGCGCCGCGCGGTGCCCCCGCATGCGCGGGCTGCCCCGCGCGGCGCCCCGCACGCGGGTGCCCCGCACGGCGCCCCCGCATGCGCGGGCTGCGCCGCGCGGTGCCCCCGCATGCGCAGGCTGCCCCGCGCGGCGCTCCGCACGCGGGTGCCCCGCACGGCGCCCCCGTGCGGCGGCACGCCCCTCTCCTTCCCTCTCCGACGAAGATCAAGAAACCCCCCCCCCTCCCCGCACGTGACGAGAAAAAGACAAGAAAAGAAAACGAAAACACGGCTCACCTTGTCTTGGTCGGTACCGGGCGAAGGAGAGGGATCGTCCTCTTCGCGTTCGTCGGATCTTTGCGGGGAGGCGATCGATCTCTTCTCTTCCACGCCGGCCGATGGAAAGGACGAGGGTTTTTGGGGACCGCTCCTCGTCCACGCTCGGATAATATACGCCAAGGAGGGGGAGGCGAGGTTTAGGAAACCTAATTCCCAAGGCCGACTACTTAGACGTTTTGGGCGTAGTGGATTTTGGACCCCAAAATTAATTTTAACCCCTCGGGTGAAAGGAAAACAAAAAGGGGTGGTCGAAACCCATACCTCAAACTGGTCGACTAAACTCGATCTGATTGCGGACCAGAGTTCGGTCCGCCCCCGGTAATTGTGTAAGTCACCTGGGCTACGGTACCAGCTTCCGGAATTTATTCTGGGAGAACCGGGGGTCGGAATCCAAAACCGATCGCGCCGCCGGTCTCCGTTTCGCGAGCTTTATTAACCAAAAATACCCGCGAGCCCCGACCGTCTGCCCAGAAAAATAAGGAAAAATTACCCTCGAACCCCTATTGTCAACCAGACGGTTCAATAAAAATCGACGGAAAGCCCCGAAAGGTAAAAATAAATCCGCGGTTATCACACCACTCACCTCAAAAAAAACGAGTTTCGTCCTCGAAACTCAGACCCGGGTGGTGGTGAACAGGTTCGGGTAGTTCTCCCTCATTTTAGACTCCAGCTCCCATGTTGCTTCTCGCTCCTCGTGGTTGCTCCAGAGCACCTTCACGTAGGGGATGGCTCGATTCCGCAGTGATTTTGTTTCCCTTGCCAGGATCTTCACTGGGGTTTCTTCGAAGCTCAGGTCCTCCTTAAGTTCGAGTGCAGAGGTGTCCAGGACATGTGATGGGTCGGGGAGATATTTCCGAAGCATTGATACGTGGAACACATCGTGGACTCGGTCGAGGTTGGTGGTAGGGCGAGGCGGTAAGCTACTGGGCCGATGCGCTCTAGAATCTCAAATGGCCCCACAAACCGTGGGCTCAGCTTGCCCCTTAGCCCGAAACGCCTGATTCCTCTGGATGGCGAGACCCGCAAAAACACATGTTCCCCCACCTGAAACTCCAAGTCCCGGCGCTCTGGTCTGCGTAACTCTTCTGTCGACTCTGGGCGGTCAGCAAGCGCTGTCTGATAAGGCGCACTTTCTCTTCCGTTTCTTTCCACTAAGGTCGGGGTCCCAAAAGTTTCCGCTCTCCCAAGTCGTCCCAGCAGATCGGGGATCGGCAGCGCCTTCCATACAGTGCTTCGTAGGGCGCCATCCGAATGCTGGCCTGGTAAGCTGTTGTTTGTAGGCAATTCCACGAGAGGTAGGTAGCGTAAACCATCCGATTCCCCAATCAAGCACACAGGCGCGGAGCAGGTCTTCTAGGGTTTGTATCGTGCGCTCTGACTGTCCGTATCCGTCTGAGGGTGGAAGGCGGTGCTGAAATGTAGTCTGGTCCCCATGCCTGCTGAGGCTTTGCCAAAACTTCGAGACAAAGCGCGTGTCCCTGTCCGAGGTGATCGATGCCGGGACCCCATGTAGTCTCACGATCTCGCTGATGTAGAGCTTGAGCCAGCCGTTCGCGGGTCCAAGTGGGTGTGAATTGGTAGGAAGTGTGCTGACTTGGTTAACCGGTCAACTACAACCCAGATCGCGTCGTGGCCCTGTTGTGAACGTGGGAATCCAGTAACAAAATCCATGGTGATCTGGTCCCATTTCCACTCTGGTACCGGTAAGGGCTGTAGCTTCCCTGCTGGTCGCTGGTGTTCGGCCTTTATCTGTTGGCATACTAGGCAGTGGGCTACGTATCGCGTCACGTTCTTCTTTTAACTTAGGCCACCAGAACGTCTGTTTGAGATCCCTGTACATCTTCGTGCCCCCCGGGTGGGCCGCATAAGGGGCTCGGTGTGCCTCCGCTAGGATTTCATTCTTCAACTCTGGTAATCCGGCACACAGACCCGCCCGCGGAACATAGGGTGCCGTCGTCTTTCACCGCAAAGTCAATCTCCTGACCCTGGGGAATCTTGTCTCGTATACGCTGTAGGTGCAGATCGGTCTGCTGTCCCTCCTGGATCTTCTCGTAAGCGTCGGCTTGACCACCAAGGCTAGGAGTTGCAGA
Source organism: Tillandsia leiboldiana (assembly GCA_029204045.2). Taxonomy (NCBI): domain Eukaryota; kingdom Viridiplantae; phylum Streptophyta; class Magnoliopsida; order Poales; family Bromeliaceae; genus Tillandsia; species Tillandsia leiboldiana. Next base: position 10,984,140 of record CM055063.1, read on the forward strand.
ACTGTGCCTGCAGGCACTACCTCCAACCGCATTCGCGCGGAACTCCGCGACCAGGTGGTCCTGCTTCGTCAGCGCGCTCTCCGACGCCCCGTCCCGATGCCCTTTTCTCTGCTCAGTGCGTCTGCCACCACATTTGCCTTCCCGGGGTGATATTGGATCGTCACGTCGTAATCCTTCAGCAACTCGAGCCTCGAGCCACCGTCTCTCCGCAAGTTTAAATCTCTTTTGGGTAAAAATGTACTTAAGACTTTGATGATCTGAGAAAACGTTGCAGTGGACTCCGAAGAGGTAATGCCTCCACAGTTTCAAAACGAAGACCACGCGGCCAATTCCAGGTCGTGTATCGGAATAGTTCCTTTCGTAGTCCCTTCAGCTGCCTGGACGCGTAGGCGATAACCTTCCCATTTGCATCAGAACACCTCCAAGACCGATCCTTGACGCGTCGCAGTACACTTCATAATCCTCCTCTCCGTGCCGTGGCAGCACTAGTATTGGTGGCCTTAGTTAATCTCTTTCTTGAGTTCTCAAAACTCTCCTGGCACTTGGCCGTCCCTATGAACTTCTCGCCTTTTCTGGTCAATCGGTTTTAAAGGGGCAGCGATCTTTGCGAAGCCCTCAACGAAACGCCGTAGTATCCTGCCAGCCCTAGAAAACTTCGCACTTCTGTCACCGACGTCGGCGGCCGCCAGTCTTACCACTGCTTCTTACCTTTTTGGGGTCCACAAGCGATCCCCTGTGCCGAGATCACATGCCCTAGGAGCCGACTTCCCGCACCAGAATTCACATCTTGAGTTTTCGCGAACAACTTCTGCTCTCTGAGGGTTTGCAGGATCGTCCGTAGATGGTCCTCTTGCTCCTCGTCGGTAGTGGAGTAAATCAGGATGTCGTCGATAAAGACTACCACGAACCGATCCAAGAAGGGTCTGAAGATCCGGTTCATCATGTCCATGAAAACAGCGGGGGCGTTCGTAAGTCCGAATGGCATCACCGTGACTCGTAGTGGGCGTATCGAGTCCGGAAGGAAGGGAGGCGGTCTTGGGATATCTTCATTTCGAACTCGGAGTTGATGGTAGCCCCGACTGTAGGTCCAATTTGGAGAAGACCGTCCGTCCCCGTAACTGATCGAAGAGGTCGTCGATTCGTTCGGGTAGGGGGTACTATTTCTTCACCGTGACTTTGTTTATCCCTCTGTAGTCATGCAGAGCCGAGGCTTCCATCTTTCTTCCGTACAAAGAGTACCGTGCGCCCCAGGGTGACACACTCGGCCGGAGAACCCTTTGTCCAAAGATCTTCCCAATTGTGCCTTAAGCTCCTCAGCTCCGCGAAGGCCATTCGTAAGGGCCCTTCGTAATAGGATGCGTGCCTGGTAGTAAGCTCATAGGGAACTCCACCTCCCCCTCGCCGGGGCATCCCCGCAACTCCGGCGGGGAATACGTCAGGGTAGTCCCCTCACCACTGGGATATCTGCAAGTGTCGTCGAGGGTCGATAGCCAAGTCCCACCGTGTCTAGAGAGGCCACGCACCCCCCCTCAACCAGTCTTTCTGGCCCGTGCCCGCTGAAATAACCGCCGGAAGGAGATGCTCTTGCCCATTATGTACACATGTGTTCGGGGAAGCCCGGTCTTGTAGCCGCGCAATTGTCCGCTGGTCGCAATCAATGAAGCCTGGTACCTTGTGGCCGTCCATGCCACCCACACCACGTCGTACTCCTCAAAAGGGATCACCGCCAAGTCCCAAGGGCAGGCCAACCGTCCCAACATAATCGGGCAGGCGGCCACAAAACTGGTCGCCTCCAGAGTCCCTCCCGCCGTTTGTAACGTCAAGGAGGCTTGGAGGTTGTGTCTCCTCGAGGTTATGCGTTAAAACCGAAATCACGAGAAATGAACGAGTGCGTTGCTCCGGTATCGAAAAGAGTTTCTAGCACGGAATTCAAAACGGAAGTAGTACCTGCAAGAGCGTCCTCCGGTGAATCTTCCCTTGGCGGGTCATGAGAAAAACCCACCCGCCTGTTTGTGTTGCCGTCCTCCTCACGCCGTGGTGCGGGGGGTCTGGAGGCCGACGCCAATGGAGCTTTTCCCAGCCCTGAGTGCTGTGGCCTGGGCGTAGGTGCTCCCATGGGCCCGATCCCCCGCCCTAAGGGGCAGTTCGGCGGAAGTGCCCCGTTTGCCCGACTGAAACAATGGTCGTCTCTTGGGGGCACTCCCCCCGTCAGGTTTGGTCCTCCCCCGCATATGATACAAGCCTATTCCACGGCCTCCGTCCCTCTGTTGGTTGCGGCGCCCCGGGGCCCTGTCGGCGGTCCTCCATCTTTTTTGGGGGGGTCCGGCTCCCGC
>CM055063.1:10986572-11057101 GCA_029204045.2 Tillandsia leiboldiana
GAAACAGCATAAACCCCAGGGTTTTGAAACGGTGCCCCACACGACACTTAGATTTTGAAAACGGTTTTCGCAATCTTTTCTTTGTTTTTGTTTCGCTTTGTTCAAATGGCCGTAGGAAATAAAGGGAAGGTAGTGCATAAACAGAAAATCAAATACCGACATCCTACGTCGACCCCCACCAGGGTACGGGAACCTCACCATGCCCACAATATAATGAAAAGCCGAAAGAAAAGGGAAGCATAAAGTTCAGGTCTCCCAACGTCCCGCTGTGTCCGCCCCGTCCTCACCGCCACCTACCTCTCCCCTCCCTGGGCCCTGTCACGAAGTGGGAGTCAGTGACTAATAAACGCCGTGCAAGGAAATAATAAAAAACAAACCGTGGCGACAACCGGAGCAACCACCCTTTTGGAAGGGGGGGGGGGAAAGGTAACCTGTATATCTGCATCCTGTAATACCCGGCCGCGTCGGTCCACTACCGACGGCCCCATACCGTACCTGCAACACCGCGGACCGCGCCGGACAACTAAACCGGCGGGTCGCTCCGCTCCGCACCTAGGCGCCTCAACCCCACAACTAATAAGGGGCCCCCACTACGTCACCTCTCGTGGGTTAAACACGGGTTCTACGACCTCTTTTCCGGAAAAGCGCACCCTCTGCGGTGGCCAAACCGCGGGTGCGCGTGTGGCAACCTCGAGCCCAGTAACCGTAACCACCATCATGTCAGTATCACAATAAGAATAATAAGAGTAATGAGGTAAATGAGGTAAATGAGGTAAAGTGCATAATCGAAACAATGTAATCCTGCGCGCACTCGAAGGTGGCCCGCTGACATATAAGGGTTGAAAAAGAAGAACACGTCGGCGATCGACGCTAGTCATTATAGCGAACCCACTAACATGCATAAGCTTTCACCCGTCATTACGTAACCCCAGTACACTTAGAATAGACCCCGTCCAATAAGATAGAATTAGAGGCTAGGAATAAAGTAAAAACAACCCACCTGTCGCCAGTAGAAAAACCACGCTCGGCTCCCCGCGTCCCGGCGCGCTCCCCGAAGCTGCAAGACGGGATCCCCGGGCGGGGGAGGTCAAGAACCTTTAAACGCGAAGTAAGGAAAAGCCCCAACACCGGCCGGCCCCCGACGGCAGCGACCGAACCCCCCACGCGCCGCCGTGCTGTCCGCGCGGCGCCTCGCATGTGCGGGCTGCCCCGCGGCCACCCCGCATGCGGGCGCCCCGCACGGCACCCCCGCATGCGCGGCCTGCACCGCGCGGTGCCCCCGCATGCGCGGGCTGCCCCGCGCGGCGCCCCGCATGCGGGTGCCCCGCACGGCACCCCCCGCATGCGCGGGCCGCACCGCGCGGTGCCCCCGCATGCGCGTGCCCCGCACGGCACCCCCCGCATGCGCGGGCCGCACCGCGCGGTGCCCCCGCCATGCGCGTGCCCCGCACGGCACCCCCGCATGCGCGGGCCGCACCGCGCGGTGCCCCGCATGCGCGGGCTGCCCCGCGCGGCGCCCGCCACGCGGGTGCCCCGCACGGCGCCCCCGCATGCGCGGGCTGCGCCGCGCGGTGCCCCCGCATGCGCGGGCTGCCCCGCGCGGCGCCCCGCACGCGGGTGCCCCGCACGGCGCCCCCGCAGCGCGGGCTGCGCCGCGCGGTGCCCCCGCATGCGCAGGCTGCCCCGCGCTGGCGCTCCGCACGCGGGTGCCCCGCACGGCGCCCCCGTGCGGCGGCACGCCCCTCTCCTTCCCTCTCCGACGAAGATCAAGAAACCCCCCCCCCCTCCCCGCACGTGACGAGAAAAAGACAAGAAAAGAAAACGAAAACACGGCTCACCTTGTCTTGGTCGGTACCGGGCGAAGGAGAGGGATCGTCCTCTTCGCGTTCGTCGGATCTTTGCGGGGAGGCGATCGATCTCTTCTCTTCCACGCCGGCCGATGGAAAGGACGAGGGTTTTTGGGGACCGCTCCTCGTCCACGCTCGGATAATATACGCCAAGGAGGGGGAGGCGAGGTTTAGGAAACCTAATTCCCAAGGCCGACTACTTAGACGTTTTGGGCGTAGTGGATTTTGGACCCCAAAATTAATTTTAACCCCTCGGGTGAAAGGAAAACAAAAAGGGGTGGTCGAAACCCATACCTCAAACTGGTCGACTAAACTCGATCTGATTGCGGACCAGAGTTCGGTCCGCCCCCGGTAATTGTGTAAGTCACCTGGGCTACGGTACCAGCTTCCGGAATTTATTCTGGGAGAACCGGGGGTCGGAATCCAAAACCGATCGCGCCGCCGGTCTCCGTTTCGCGAGCTTTATTAACCAAAAATACCCGCGAGCCCCGACCGTCTGCCCAGAAAAATAAGGAAAAATTACCCTCGAACCCCTATTGTCAACCAGACGGTTCAATAAAAATCGACGGAAAGCCCCGAAAGGTAAAAATAAATCCGCGGTTATCACACCACTCACCTCAAAAAAACGAGTTTCGTCCTCGAAACTCAGACCCGGGTGGTGGTGAACAGGTTCGGGTAGTTCTCCCTCATTTTAGACTCCAGCTCCCATGTTGCTTCTCGCTCCTCGTGGTTGCTCCAGAGCACCTTCACGTAGGGGATGGCTCGATTCCGCAGTGATTTTGTTTCCCTTGCCAGGATCTTCACTGGGGTTTCTTCGAAGCTCAGGTCCTCCTTAAGTTCGAGTGCAGAGGTGTCCAGGACATGTGATGGGTCGGGGAGATATTTCCGAAGCATTGATACGTGGAACACATCGTGGACTCGGTCGAGGTTTGGTGGTAGGGCGAGGCGGTAAGCTACTGGGCCGATGCGCTCTAGAATCTCAAATGGCCCCACAAACCGTGGGCTCAGCTTGCCCCTTAGCCCGAAACGCCTGATTCCTCTGGATGGCGAGACCCGCAAAAACACATGTTCCCCCACCTGAAACTCCAAGTCCCGGCGCCTCTGGTCTGCGTAACTCTTCTGTCGACTCTGGGCGGTCAGCAAGCGCTGTCTGATAAGGCGCACTTTCTCTTCCGTTTCTTCCACTAAGTCGGGTCCCAAAAGTTTCCGCTCTCCCAAGTCGTCCCAGCAGATCGGGGATCGGCAGCGCCTTCCAATACAGTGCTTCGTAGGGCGCCATCCGAATGCTGGCCTGGTAGCTGTTGTTGTAGGCAAATTCCACGAGAGGTAGGTAGCGTAACCATCCGATTCCCCAATCAAGCACACAGGCGCGGAGCAGGTCTTCTAGGGTTTGTATCGTGCGCTCTGACTGTCCGTCCGTCTGAGGGTGGAAGGCGGTGCTGAAATGTAGTCTGGTCCCCATGGCCTGCTGGAGGCTTTGCCAAAACTTCGAGACAAAGCGCGTGTCCCTGTCCGAGGTGATCGATGCCGGTACCCCATGTAGTCTCACGATCTCGCTGATGTAGACTTGAGCCAGCCGTTCGCGGGTCCAAGTGGTGTGAATTGGTAGGAAGTGTGCTGACTTGGTTAACCGGTCAACTACAACCCAGATCGCGTCGTGGCCCTGTTGTGAACGTGGGAATCCAGTAACAAAATCCATGGTGATCTGGTCCCATTTCCACTCTGGTACCGGTAAGGGCTGTAGCTTCCCTGCTGGTCGCTGGTGTTCGGCCTTTATCTGTTGGCATACTAGGCAGTGGGCTACGTATCGCGTCACGTCTTCTTTTAACTTAGGCCACCAGAACGTCTGTTTGAGATCCCTGTACATCTTCGTGCCCCCCGGGTGGGCCGCATAAGGGGCTCGGTGTGCCTCCGCTAGGATTTCATTCTTCAACTCTGGTAAATCCGGCACACAGACCCGCCCGCGGAAACATAGGGTGCCGTCGTCTTTCACCGCAAAGTCAATCTCTTGACCCTGGGGAATCTTGTCTCGTATACGCTGTAGGTGCAGATCGGTCTGCTGTCCCTCCTGGATCTTCTCGTAAAGCGTCGGCTTGACCACCAAGGCTAGGAGTTGCAGAACTGTGCCTGCAGGCACTACCTCCAACCGCATTCGCGCGAACTCCGCGACCAGGTGGTCCTGCTTCGTCAGCGCGCTCTCCGACGCCCCGTCCCGATGCCCTTTTCTGCTCAGTGCGTCTGCCACCACATTTGCCTTCCCGGGGTGATATTGGATCGTCACGTCGTAATCCTTCAGCAACTCGAGCCACCGTCTCTGCCGCAAGTTTAACTCTTTTTGGGTAAAAATGTACTTAAGACTTTGATGATCTGAGAAAACGTTGCAGTGGACTCCGAAGAGGTAATGCCTCCACAGTTTCAAAACGAAGACCACGGCGGCCAATTCCAGGTCGTGTATCGGATAGTTCCTTTCGTAGTCCTTCAGCTGCCTGGACGCGTAGGCGATCACCTTCCCCTGTTGCATCAGAACACCTCCAAGACCGATCCTTGACGCGTCGCAGTACACTTCATAATCCTCTCCGGGCGTCGGCAGCACTAGTATTGGTGCCTTAGTTAATCTCTTCTTGAGTTCCTCAAAACTCTCCTGGCACTTGGCCGTCCATATGAACTTCTCGCCTTTTCTGGTCAATCGGTTTAAAGGGGCAGCGATCTTTGCGAAGCCCTCAACGAAACGCCGGTAGTATCCTGCCAGCCCTAGAAAACTTCGCACTTCTGTCACCGACGTCGGCGGCCGCCAGTCTACCACTGCTTCTACCTTTTTGGGGTCCACAGCGATCCCCTGTGCCGAGATCACATGCCCTAGGAAGCCGACTTCCCGCAGCCAGAATTCACACTTCTTGAGTTTCGCGAACAACTTCTGCTCTCTGAGGGTTTGCAGGATCGTCCGTAGATGGTCCTCGTGCTCCTCGTCGGTAGTGGAGTAAATCAGGATGTCGTCGATAAAGACTACCACGAACCGATCCAAGAAGGGTCTGAAGATCCGGTTCATCATGTCCATGAAAACAGCGGGGGCGTTCGTAAGTCCGAATGGCATCACCGTGAACTCGTAGTGGCCGTATCGAGTCCGGAAGGCGGTCTTGGGGATATCTTCATTTCGAACTCGGAGTTGATGGTAGCCCGACTGTAGGTCAATTTTGGAGAAGACCGTCGCTCCCCGTAACTGATCGAAGAGGTCGTCGATTCTGGGTAGGGGGTACTTATTCTTCACCGTGACTTTGTTTATCCCTCTGTAGTCAATGCAGAGCCGCAGGCTTCCATCTTTCTTCCGTACAAAGAGTACCGGTGCGCCCCAGGGTGACACACTCGGTCGGATGAACCCTTTGTCCAAGAGATCTTCCAATTGTGCCTTAAGCTCCTTCAGCTCCGCGAAGGCCATTCGGTAAGGGGCCTTCGTAATAGGATGCGTGCCTGGTAGTAGCTCAATAGGGAACTCCACCTCCCTCTCCGGAGGCATCCCCGGCAACTCCGCGGGGAATACGTCAGGATAGTCCCTCACCACTGGGATATCTGCAAGTGTCGTCGAGGGTCGAATAGCCAAGTCCACCGATGCTAGATAGGCCACGCACCCCCCCTCAACCAGTCTTCTGGCCCGTGCCGCTGAAATAACCGCCGGGAAGGAGATGCTCTTGCCCATTATGTACACATGTTCGGGGAAGCCCGGTTCTTGTAGCCGCAATTGTCGCTTGTCGCAATCAATGAGAGCCTGGTACCTTGTGAGCCAGTCCATGCCCAACACCACGTCGTACTCCTTCAAAGGGATCACCGCCAAGTCCCAAGGGCAGGCCAACCGTCCCAACATAATCGGGCAGGCGGCCACAAAACTGGTCGCCTCCAGAGTCCCTCCCGCCGTTTGTACCGTCAAGGAGGCTTGGAGGGGTGTCTCCTCGAGGTTATGCGTGAAAACGAAATCACGAGAAATGAACGAGTGCGTTGCTCCGGTATCGAAAAGAGTTCTAGCACGGGAATTCAAAACGGAAGTAGTACCTGCAAGAGCGTCCTCCGGTGGATCAGTCCCTTGGCGGGTCATTGAGAAAACCCTCCCGCCTGGTTGTGGTTGCCGGTCCTCCTCACGCCGTGGTGCGGGGGGTCTGGAGGCCGACGCCATAGGAGCTTTTCCCCGCCCTGAGTGCTGTGGCCTGGGCGTAGGTGCTCCCATGGGCGCCGATCCCCCGCCTAAGGGGCAGTTGCGGCGGAAGTGCCCCCGTTTGCCGCACCTGAAACAATGGTCGTCTCTTTGGGGGCACTCTCCCGTCAGGTGTCCTCCCCCGCATATGATACAAGGCCTATTCCACGGCCTCGGCCCTCCTGTTGGCGCGCCCCGGGGCCCTGTCGGCGGTCTCCATCTTTTGGGGGGTCGGCTCCCGCTGGAAGAACCCTCCCCCCAGCCTTGCTGGTGTCGCTTCTGATCCCTTAGCCGCGCCGCGTTCTCCCTTCTGGCACGGGTCACAGCGAAACCCCGCTCCACCGTGGTGGCCTTGTCGACCACTCCCTGAAAGGTATGCAGGCCAGCCGCGTTCACCACCTCGAAGATGTCGCTTCGCAGGCCATCGACGAAGAGTTGTGCCTTGTGAGCCTCGTCCCGTGCGACGAACGGGACGCAATTTACTAGTCGGACGAATTCCCGTTGATATTCCATGACCGTCCGGTCCCCTTGTTGAATGTGGTTTAGGTCATCCTCCAACTTTTTCTTGACGCTGCTGGTGAAGAAGGCCTCGAACAGCTCCTTCTTGAAAGTTGTCCAGGACGGAAGAGCGGTACCCTTAGCAGGATCGGGGCGTATCGTCTTCCACCACAAGCGGGCATTCCCTTCCAAGCAATGGACGGCTAGGGGAACCCGCTCATGATCCTCCATAAGTAAGTCTTCAAAGAGTTTCTCCATTGACCCCACCCAGTTCTCCACGACCCACGGATCTGTCGTGTCCCCTTCGAACGTGGGCGGGTCGTGCTTCTTAAAGTCCTTCAAGTTGGCCCGCACTCGATCCCGTTCGGTCATCACAACCCCCCCTCCACTCGTGGCGGCGGCAGCCGCGATAGGGGTAGGCGTGACCACCGTTTCCTCCAGAATAACCCGGCTAGTTGTCCCTGGCGCCGGCCCCGTAGTCGCCGCTGGTGGTGGCGCTGTCGGCGGCGCCGCGGCCGGTGCTGTCGGCCCCGGCGGAGGGACAGGGGCGGCCGTCACAGGTGCGGCCTGCTGCTGCGTCATCTGGCGTACGTGATCGGTGAGGGTAGCCAATTGCCCCGCCATTTCCCGCAATTGTTGCCGCAGGAGTTGGTTCTCCGCGGCCGTCGACGTTGTCGCATCCGCCTCGGCGTCCCCCGCCGATGACCTTGTACGGGCCATATCTGTCACTCACAAGAAGGTCAAAATTAGACAGTAACTACAACCAGTGTACCCTTTTATGCGAGGAAAGATTCAAACTCCCGCCCCCCGTTCACTCACGTTCTAAAATCCTATGCCCCACCCATTTCATTTATTCGTAGGTATGTGAGGCATTCCCACGGATGTCGGCACGAGCTGTTGTGATTGAATGAAGTCTCTGATACCATCTTAATCTGTCACGCCCCGGGGGTTTGTTTTAGCGGAAACGGCATTTTTTTTTTTGAAAGGTCTCTTTCTTTCCCGGTGCGTGCCCAGACCCGCCGCACATACAGGATCTCTCTGCAAACGGACAGAGTCTCCCCTGTACGTGCACGGCGTGTGGTTGAATACATCTCCCAAGCAAACATAACCATTCAATCACAACATTCAATTTCATACAACCAGTATTCTAAATATTTAAGCGCATGGCCACTTCAACTTGAAAGGATAAATCCACGGTTTTTAAAGAGTGCCCACCCGGCACTTAAGTTTTGAAAACGAGTTTCGAAATCAGCATAAACCCCAGGGTTTTGAAAACGGTGCCCACACGACACTTAGATTTTGAAAACGGTTTTCGCAATCTTTTCTTTGTTTTTGTTTCGCTTTTCAAATGGCCAGTAGGAAATAAAGGAGAAGGTAGTGCATAAACAGAAAATCAAATACCGACATCTACGTCGACCCCACAAGGGTATCGGGAACCTCACACATGCCCACAATATAAATGAAAAGCCGAAAAGAAAAGGGAAGCATAAAGTTCAGGGTCTCCAACGGTCCCGCTGTGTCCGCCCCGTCCTCACCGCCACCTACCTCTCCCCTCGCCTGGGCCCTGTCACGAAGTGGGAAGTCAGTGACTAATAAACGCCGTGCAAGGGAAAATAATAAAAACAAACCGTGGCGACAACCGGAGCAACCACCCTTTTGGGAAGGGGGGGGGAAAAAGGTAACCTGTATATCTGCATCCTGTAATACCCGGCCGCGTCGGTCCACTACCGACGGCCCCATACCGTACCTGCAACACCGCGACCGCGCCGGACAACTAAACCGGCGGGTCGCTCCGCTCGCACCTAGGCGCCTCAACCCCACAACTAATAAGGGGCCCCCACTACGTCACCTCGTGGGTAAACACGGGTTCTACGACCTCTTTTCCGGAAAAAGCGCACCCTCTGCGGTGGCCAAACCGCGGGTGCGCGTGTGGCAACCTCGAGCCCAGTAACCGTAACCACCATCATGTCAGTATCACAATAAGAATAATAAGAGTAATGAGGTAAATGAGGTAAATGAGGTAAAGTGCATAATCGAAAACAAGGTAATACTGCGCGCACTCGAATGTGGCCCGCTGACATATAAGGGTTGAAAAAGAAGAACACCGTCGGCGATCGACGCTAGTCATTATAGCGAACCCACTAACATGCATAAGCTTTCACCCGTCATTACGTAACCCCAGTACACTTAGAATAGACCCCGTCCAATAAGATAGAATTTAGAGGCTAGGAATAAAGTAAAAACAACCCACCTGTCGCCAGTAGAAAAACCACGCTCGGCTCCCCGCGTCCCGGCGCGCTCCCCGAAGCTGCAAGACGGGATCCCCGGGCGGGGAGGTCAAGAACCTTTAAACGCGAAGTAAGGAAAAGCCCCAACACCGGCCGGCCCCCGACGGCAGCGACCGAACCCCCCACGCGCCGCCGTGCTGTCCGCGCGGCGCCTCGCATGTGCGGGCTGCCCCGCGGCCACCCCGCATGCGGGCGCCCCGCACGGCACCCCCGCATGCGCGGCCTGCACCGCGCGGTGCCCCCGCATGCGCGGGCTGCCCCGCGCGGCGCCCCGCATGCGGGTGCCCCGCACGGCACCCCCCCGCATGCGCGGGCCGCACCGCGCGGTGCCCCCGCATGCGCGTGCCCCGCACGGCACCCCCCGCATGCGCGGGCCGCACCGCGCGGTGCCCCCGCATGCGCGTGCCCCGCACGGCACCCCCCGCATGCGCGGGCCGCACCGCGCGGTGCCCCCGCATGCGCGTGCCCCGCACGGCACCCCCGCATGCGCGGGCCGCACCGCGCGGTGCCCCCGCATGCGCGGGCTGCCCCGCGCGGCGCCCCGCACGCGGGTGCCCCGCACGGCGCCCCCGCATGCGCGGGCTGCGCCGCGCGGTGCCCCCGCATGCGCGGGCTGCCCCGCGCGGCGCCCCGCACGCGGGTGCCCCGCACGGCGCCCCCGCATGCGCGGGCTGCGCCGCGCGGTGCCCCCGCATGCGCAGGCTGCCCCGCGCGGCGCTCCGCACGCGGGTGCCCCGCACGGCGCCCCCGTGCGGCGGCACGCCCCTCTCCTTCCCTCTCCGACGAAGATCAAGAAACCCCCCCCCCTCCCCGCACGTGACGAGAAAAAGACAAGAAAAGAAAACGAAAACACGGCTCACCTTGTCTTGGTCGGTACCGGGCGAAGGAGAGGGATCGTCCTCTTCGCGTTCGTCGGATCTTTGCGGGGAGGCGATCGATCTCTTCTCTTCCACGCCGGCCGATGGAAAGGACGAGGGTTTTTGGGGACCGCTCCTCGTCCACGCTCGGATAATATACGCCAAGGAGGGGGAGGCGAGGTTTAGGAAACCTAATTCCCAAGGCCGACTACTTAGACGTTTTGGGCGTAGTGGATTTTGGACCCCAAAATTAATTTTAACCCCTCGGGTGAAAGGAAAACAAAAAGGGGTGGTCGAAACCCATACCTCAAACTGGTCGACTAAACTCGATCTGATTGCGGACCAGAGTTCGGTCCGCCCCCGGTAATTGTGTAAGTCACCTGGGCTACGGTACCAGCTTCCGGAATTTATTCTGGGAGAACCGGGGGTCGGAATCCAAAACCGATCGCGCCGCCGGTCTCCGTTTCGCGAGCTTTATTAACCAAAAATACCCGCGAGCCCCGACCGTCTGCCCAGAAAAATAAGGAAAAATTACCCTCGAACCCCTATTGTCAACCAGACGGTTCAATAAAAATCGACGGAAAGCCCCGAAAGGTAAAAATAAATCCGCGGTTATCACACTGAGTCCATCACTAGTGTCCAATTGGTGCACAAACATCACCGACGCGCCACGTAGGCCTCCATAAGCTTCTGGTCAACCAGTAATCTCGTCGTGGGGATTCGGGTCCTCACATCCTCCCCCACTAAAGAAAGTTTCATCCTCGAAACTAGCTCAATTCCACTAGGAGTCACAAACACCAAGGGTAAGTACTCAACATCACCATCTCCAGCTCCTAAGTCACCACTCACTCCCCGTGATCACTCCTCAACAACAACAACAGCGACAACCAGTACGGCATAGCCCGATTGCGCAACCTCTAATCTCATGAGCCAGAATTCGCAACCGGCGTCCCTCGTACTCCAAACATTCCTAGATCTCAAATGGGGCGAGTCAATCACGGGCGAGGGATCCAAAAACATAACCTTCCTGAGCTGAGACATGAAACACAATAGGAGTTCCATCAAAAGTTGGGGGAAACAAGATAACCGCCAGTGCTACACGCACCAAACCACAACTTGTGTCAATTCAACCAAGGCAACCCGAAGCACACCCACACGATTATCCAATAAGGAAAAGAGCCCTAACAAGGAGGGGTCCTCACTTGGTCACTTCCGAATGTTGACCATCCGAGTGAACTACTCAGCCGCGATCTATCATCCAAAGGAACCCTCAGGGACACAACCACAAGCCATGTTTGCCTCAACAGTCAACACAGCACCAGCTGTGGAATCATCCAACTCAACCCCATACAGCTTTCCTGCTCCAGGTATCCGCCAACGTCGTCGCCCTGTCTGGGTGATCCAGAATGCCCAACAATAACCCAACGATAACTCCACGGTCACAATAGAAGGCATCACCAAAACTCGCAGATCTCTCTCCCAATACTGGAAATGCTAGCATTGGCGCTGGTATCAGTCTCATCATCCGATTGCCAAGCTCTCCTGGCACTGCCCAGTCCAAGAAGCTCCTTACCTTGAACATAATTGTCGACCTCGGCCAATTCCCAAATGGTATCCATATTGGCCGGATTTCCACTGCCGCTCCTACGGCTCGAACAAAGTGACCCAAGAAGGTAGGTTTCTGAAGCTACAACTTGTACCTAAATAACTTGGCATACAGCTTCATCCACACGGGCATGGTAGCATATCCATAAGTGCTCCTCGTGTTCCAAGTCGCTCCGGGAGTAAATCAAAATATCCTCGGGAAACACCACTCCCCGTCCGTCCAAGTACAACTGGGATATACAATTCCTCAGATCTTGAAGTCACAGGGCATTAGTCATTCCATTTGGCCTCACTATGCTCTCATAATGCCCTTACCGGATCCTGAATGCCCTCTAGGCAAAGTCCTCGGCTGTCTAATTCCAAGTAGGTACTCGCATCATACAATAACTGCCGGAGTATAGCTCCATCAAAAGGTCCTAGATACCACCCGGACCTGTTTACACTCGAACCATAAAAGGACCCTTACAGTCGTGTATCAACGACGTGGCATCACCACTGTCACGCCCTGAGTGTAAACCAGAACCCGGGCCCGTCTACAGATCCGCCGTGCACACGGTATTTCCCGCGTACACGAAGCGCCAAACCTGCTCAGATATAAGAGATAACAATAAAAGAGCAATAAAACAGAGCTGAACTAAAACTAATACATCTCAGACTGAAGCTGGAAATAAAATACAATACATATGTATAAATGATACATCTGTCTCTCCCAGCTCACCAAAATAAATACAACCTGCTGGCAAAAGCCAGTCCCAAATGTAAAAGTACAACCGTCTGAGGAAACCTGGGTACACCAACAGTCCAGCTAACACGCTCATCCTGCCTCGAGATCTATCTACTCAGCCGTCCTCTCTCCTCGACCCGCCGCTGAAAGCCCAGCAGCACCCGCAGAAGACACTGCAAAACAGGGAAGAAGAAAAAGAGGAAAGAAGAAAGGGGGTGAGAACTACTAGTAAACCAGTAGCCTCCCCTAGTGGGTAAAACCTCAAACTCTGCCACACCTACTAGGTCTACCAGAGGCAAAAGGAAAGAAGAGTGGTAAGAAAAGAAACCGCTAAAGAAGGGGAATCTACCACTAATATGCCTCTAAAATATAGTCCTAGACTAGAATAACCGTAAGCAACAATAACCAACCGTTCCAGATGAACCCAATCTGTACCGCCCTCATCATCGGGCAAGGAAGCCGCGTCGATGTGATAGCAAACCTCCTGCTGCCGCCCTCATCATCGGGCAAATAAGCCGCGCCGATGTGATAGCAAAACTGTCCATAACTGTCTGGCCCCGGCCACCGGAGGGGAACTCGAGGGGAGCGACCCACACGAGGAAAGCATCACCGGGCAATAACCGCGCCGGTGTGATAAAAGCAGGATTGGATCACAACTAAAAAGCCCCAGTGGAACACCACCCTCCACTAAAAGAAAACTGATTCCCAATCAGATGCGAAAGTAACCATCCGGTCAATCGCCCAATATCCGCGATTGCCGCAATACCCCAAAACCCACGGCCCGGCCCAACACTGTGCGCGCCCGAAAGCCTCCCGGGCCTCCACGTCGCCCCCCGCACAGCGGACAGCCGCGCTGCCCTACCACCTTGCGCCACGTGGCCCACGCGGAAGGTCGACACGTGGCGGCCCACGCGCGGGAACCGCGCGTCAACGCGCCCACGTGCTCGCCTGACGCGCCGCCTGGCGCCCCTGCCAGGCACGGAACCCGAGGCACCCGGTGCACCTCCGTGGACCCAGCCTCCATGAGCCCACCAACCGCAAGACGCCACGTGTCCCGCCGGTCCATGCACCACGCCCGCCAGCTCTGTAGTCCAAGTCCACTAAACCGACCACTCCGACACTGCCACGTGTCCAGCCCCCTAGTGCACGACGGCCCGTGGACCGCGCGCCTGCCCGCGCGCCCGCGCGCCTGCCCGCGCGCTGCCCGTGGCCGCTCCGCCGCCTGCCCGAGCCCGTCCGCCGTGCTCCGCCGCTGCCCGCCGCCGCCCGCCGGCGGCCGGAAACACTGTTCCGGCATGAACAGTGACCGGTGCTCAAAAATAATAAGTGGGTAGTCCATTTTGACCGTTTTCGCGCGCTGAATCCGAATTTGATGTCCATTTTGCCAAATTCCAACTCCAAAATTTGCCGAACGCATCCGGAAAGGTAATCCTTGGTCCAAACTTCGCGCTGAGTCCATTTTTAATATCCGCTTCGCGCGAAACCACTTCTAACGATCTGATGGAGTCCATTGATCACCCACGGGATCCAGTAAGCCCGAAGTCTACCACAACTGTCCCATTAGTGCACAAACACCTCCAACACACAGTACAAGCTCCCCAGATGTCACCAATGACTCTACCACAGCTCTGCAGAGATCCAGGTCATCACAACCACCGTGTACCAACGGCGTGGCATCACCACCGTATATCAACGGCGTGGCACTAGGTCAAATAGTCCCCTCGATCCATCAGATCCTGCAACTGCGCCATCAGTTCCCTCAACTCTACCAGCGATATCCAATGAGGTGCAGTTGAGGGTGTCGCGGTCCCCCGAACCACGTCAAATGCAATCTCTATCTCCCTAACCGGCGGCATCGTCAACAGCTCAGGTGAAATCACACCCGGGATCTCATGGGCAACAGAGATATCCTTGAGTCCTGGTGCCGCCGTAAGCACCTCTCACACTGTCGCTAAAACCTGTGTGCTCTAACTGTCTCAACAACCAAGCCTTCTCTCATCTGCCTCGCAGAACGTCAAAGTCTTCTCTTTCCGCAGTCAAACATCCTGTGGCATTGTGCCAATCAATCTCAAGCACAGGGTCAAAATACCGAACTGCCATAATTACCAATAAGTTTGCCGATAACTCGCAGTCTAGCTGTACTGGACATGATCCAAAAGCCTCCTCCACATGCACAACAACAACAGAAACCTCTACCTCAAGTGCACGTGGTAACAAATCTGCCTCTAGTCCATGCAGGAATGCAACATGCTCTAACTCCGGCTGTTGTGATGAATTCACACCTGCGACAACCCGATCCGCTGCTGTGGCGCCCACCAACCGGGCGGCACAGGTTTATCCGCTCAATGCAAGTGGTTGTCGCCCAATCTGCAAGGAAAATCAGGAATATCCACATAGGGAGCACGACCTCTGTCTCTGCTCACACTGAGGCGACGAATAAGGTCCTCCGCAGATAGCAAATCCACGCTACCGCTGCGCCACTCTGATATAGATGCTGACGTTGCCATCGGGGTCCACCCGATCTGTGGCATCTCGGGAATCCGTTATCCTGGAAAAAGAAATCAGAATTGCCTCTGCCGGCCGATCTGTCCTCCATCACCCGGCGCCAAGCGCCAATATCCAGAACTCACCTCTGGCGGCAGATCCCTATCCCAAGGAACAGTAGTGCCGAGCTCCATACGCAACGCCTACTCTATCGAGGCATCAAAGATCCAAAATCTGTACAGAAGGGACCGAATAAACAGAAAAGTATTCTGGCGCAATCCACTCCCAGACACACATATCCTATGCACCTCGTCCCTCAGAACCTGGAGTGCGCAGTTCAACAACTGCATAAACTCTCTAGCACAGGGAGGCTCTCATTTGATCACTCCATCACCACCAACCACGACTCTGTCTCCAAAGGCTCCAAACTCAATCTTACTAGTCGGGGTGGTTTATCTGCCAAATCCGGCTCAATAGATCGATCATGTCCCCTCAGCCCACCAGCTGTTAACTATTCACCCTTCCTTGGTGCCTCGGCACTAAACATTGGCACAGAGGGGGCTACTCACTCCATCGGTGCCATAGCAATCCCCGCCCCTGAGGATACTACAACCGGGTGGTCTCAGAAGGAAGCACTGTCGTGCTGCCCATTGCTCCGACAACTGTGTCACCCAGACCAGCTGCTCACTCTGCCGCTGATAAGCCTCTGACAATCCTGTCATCTGGGTCCGGAGTTCTCTGACCTCAATCCGGGTGACTGGCCCAAAACCAACCGCTCAAGCTCAACTGCTATGACAGGATGCACACGGGCCAAAACCCAGCGTCGGGGAGACACCGCTCGCCACGATGAAACTGCGAAACAGCACACAACAACGCTCGACCCAATCCAGCGAAAGTCTAAAGCATGTCACTCGTTCCACCGCATTATGTTGTCTGCAGCCAACATATTTACTTAAGAGAATAAACATGCCAATCACTCTTCCCGTCCCTTGGGAGAGGTATAAAACTCAATCAGGACTCTCGCTATAAATCACGACTCTCACGAAGTAAACCAAGGGTCAAACCATAAGCCTAGGGTTTCTAAGTCCACCATGACCTACAACCTAGGCTCTGATACCAACCTAATCTGTCATGCCCCGGGGTCGAAACTGCGACCCGGGCTCGCCAACAGATCCGCCACCTATGCCAAACCCGCATAGGCAAAGCGTCCTACCTGCAAGAAAAGTACTATAGCTAAACAGATATCAGAGCTATAAATAAATATCT
This sequence comes from Tillandsia leiboldiana, assembly GCA_029204045.2. Classification (NCBI taxonomy): domain Eukaryota; kingdom Viridiplantae; phylum Streptophyta; class Magnoliopsida; order Poales; family Bromeliaceae; genus Tillandsia; species Tillandsia leiboldiana. The sequence goes on from CM055063.1 coordinate 11,002,322, forward strand.
GCTGTAAAACTAAAATCAATCACTGTACAACTAAAAAATAATACAACAATGTCCACCTCCCAAAAATGATAATCGTACATATCCTCAGATACAAAACTCGTAGCTCAACAGGGAGGTATCTCCAATAAATACATCAGTGTACAGGCTCTCAATACAAATCAAATCCTCACTACATCAGTCTCTCAAAAGAGGAAAATAAAATAGCTAATCTACAGAAGCTCTCCTCTGAAGGGGTACTGCTACTCTCCAACGACGGGTAGGGATCTAGCACGCGACTCCCTTGCCTCGATCAACAACCGCAGAATTAGCAACACCCGCAAAGACTCTGCAAAACAAAGGAGAGGAAGAAAAAAAAAGGAGGGGGAAAACCCCCAAAGGGTGTGAGAACTACACCAAAAAGGGAGTTCTCAGTGGGTACCACCGCCAGACCCGACGGTTTGCCCACCAAGTCCTCAAGAGACATAAACTAACCCAAGCCGTGAGAACTGAACAAGAACGCTGAAGACACTCAACAGCTACACTGCCTCCATCTAAATGCTCAAGAGGGGAGAATCAAAGAATGGTATGCAACCACTAGCACATGAAGTGCACAATCGACCCAATCGAGCTGACTGCCACATCTGGTCCAGTCAACCTGCGCCCACCTACAACCACCTCCCGCTGACGGGCAGGAATCATGTAGGGCGTCCAAACGGACTAACTCGCTATCGAGTAGTGGCTCATGCAGGCTACAGTCAAAATCCACTCTCTCTCTCAGAACGGATAAACTCAAGATCACCAAGCCTCTCGCACAACGGTCAACAACTCACAATGACCTTGGGGCCACCGTCAATCCCCAAACGGTTCCTAACAACACTAGCACTGGTCTAAACACTGCTACATGACTCCACTCGGTCCCCCTGACACGAGTGCAACAATAAAGTAAATGCCTGTAATAAACCCAATCTAGCGCCACCAGTGAAACTGGTACTGCCTGCTGCCGCCCTCATCATCGGGCAATAACCGCGCCGATGAGATTGCAAAAACTGTCAATAACTGTCTAGCCCTGGCCTCCGGAGGGGATCTCGAGGGGAGCGACCCACACGAGGAAAGCATTACCGGGCAATAACCGCGCCGGTGTGATAAGTAACAAAAGCAGGACTGGATCATGACTCTGATCAAAGTGGGAAAGCCCAACCACTAAAGAAAACCTCGGTCCTCAATCAGATGCAAAAGTAATCAAATAGTGGAAAACTCCGTCCACTAGAGAAATTAGATACCCAATCTGGTGCATAAATAAATATTCGGTCATCTGCCCAATATCCGCGGTTGCCGCAAAGCCCCACAACTAATCCAACCTGTCCCAGACGCAAAGTTCGAACCCGCGCAACACTGACCACCTGACTAACAAATAAGGAGAAAGGAAAAGCATGGTTTCTCCTAAGTCAAGTTCCAATAAGTAGTGTAGCAATAAAAGGGGGCCTAACTACATGTCCAAACAAGCATGCTTTTGTCCTCAGAAACAATAAAAGTGGGTGAAACATATATTAGCAAAGCATGCTAAAGTATTCCTACTATAATATATCAATCTCACACAAGTAGGCCATTCCTTGCTTACCTCTCGCTCATATCGGTTGTACATCAAATATGCCTGTTATCAGTCATAGAGGGGTGACATCCCCGCAAGTGCAGTTACAATCACCATAACATAACAATCTTATCAATATTAAGCTTACCCACCTGAAGTGCTTAATCCAAGGCAAACCTGAGGTCGGTGAAGAGCGTGGTCACTTACTAACCATATCTGCTGAACCCATATCCAGGATACATGTCGCACAAGTCTCGGCTCCAAGTAGTGCTCCAAAACTCCCATAAATACTCCTTGATACAAAAGATAGTCCAATACTACAATTTATACAATATTCCAAGAGTGCTGTTCAAGTTGAAACTTTAGTCCCAAAGAAGCAATAGTTTAACCTACAGAGAGGACTCCGAAAAATCCAACAAAAATACAGTCGCGATCCTCGCGTCGAGACCTTCGAAACGGGTACCTGCACGTCCAATTCCGAGCCCCGTAGGCCGAGTTACAAATTCCACAACACAGGGTGCTCACAACCTCACAACAACACAACTGTAATTCCATGCCCAGTTAAGGGAGAAAACATATACCTTCAGGCAAGCCTCAGAAAAATCCCAAAAAAATACAGTAATAATCCTCGCGTCGAGTAGATGAAAATAGTGTATAGGCTCGCCTCGATCCGACGCTCGTGCGCGGAGAACTCCTCGCAACAACCCTGCTGTCCCCGAAAAAGCTCAAAGCAGCAAGCATCCCAGTAAGCATGGAAAAACTCCTCTAAAAGCGCAAAACTAGGGGATACTGAAAATAGCCAGATCGAATCTCTGTCCGTCGTGGATCCAGCGGCGAAGAAATCGACTGAAAAGGTTGTCGGAGTAGGCCGGGGGAGCTCGCGCACTGAAACGCGACGAAGGGGAACTCAAATGGACGAGCGTCGCGCTGCGCCGTAAAAATGGAAACCTCGAAGTGCGTGCCACCAAAAAATCCGGGAATCCACAGTTGGAAGCAGCACTGTGCGGGGAACAATTTTCTAGAAGACGCCGAGATGAGAAGAGGCTCTGAAATGCAGAAAAAAGGAAGAAGAAGCCGCTCGGATCGCTTAAGTAGGCTCCCGAAATAATTCACAAAATACCGGATATATCCTCAGATTCGGGCGCCCGAATTTTCCGGGTCGCTACAGTGTTGGGCCCGGCCCAACACTGTGCGGGCCCGAATCGCCCACGGGCCTCCACGTCGCCCGCCAACCAGCAGACAGCCGTGCGGGGCCATCCCCCGCACGACACGTGGCCCAACGGGGAGCCGAAACGTGGCCGGCTCCGGTCAACGCGCGCCTGGCGCGCGCACATGGGCGCGCCAGTGCCGCCTGCGCACTCTGCCAGGCATGCGTCCCGAGGCGGTCCAGCCTGCCCGTGGTCCCGCTGCACTGCACCGACCAACCATCCTCTGCCACATGTCCGCCCTCCGATGTACGCCGGCCCCGTGGACCGCGCACCTGCCCGCGCGCTTGCCCGCCGCCGCGCCTGCGCCTGCCCGAGCCCGCGCCGCCGCGCTCCACCACTGCCCACCGCCGCCGGAACAGTGTCAAGGTGCCTCAAAAATCGTTCGCGTCATCCAGGCTCCGAAAAATGCAAGTGAATAGTCCATTTTCATCGTTTTCGCGCGCTGAATCCAAATCCGAAGTCCATTTTGCCAAATTCCAACTCTAAAAATTGCCGAAGGCATCCGGAAAGATGTTCTTTTGTCCAAACTTCGCGCTGAGCCCAATTTTAATATCCATTGCGCGCGAAACCACTTCTAAGCATTCGACGAGGTCATCTGACTACTCTCGTGATCCATTAAACACTCTCAGTCCATCACTAGTGTCCAATTGGTGCACAAACACCACCGACGCACCACATAGGCCTCCAGAAGCTGCTGGTCAACTAGTAATCTCGTCGTGGGGATCTAGGTCCTCACAAGTGAGGCTTGGTGATTGTATGTTGTGCGACGCTGTGCATATGCAGGGGAGACTCTAGTTGTTTATTTGATTGAAAATGACCTTGTGTATGTGGCGGGTCTAGGCACGTGTCGGGGAGTAAAGGCTTTTAGAAAAACAAATTTGGTCGTTTTTCGCTTTCAAATTACCCTCGGTGTGTGACAGAAATAATCAAACTTCTCATCTGAGGCCACCGCGTTGGTGTCCTAGGCTAGGGCTCTCCTTTCGAGAGACCTCATCATCTGGGCTAATTGCCCGTATAATTATGATAGAGACAACTCCGAAAGTGCCGACTCCTCGTATGGCTCCGATAATTTTGACATGATAATGGTAGGATTCAGTAATGAATTACCTGAGGGTCCCACCGGGCGTGCCAAGAAAATTGTTGGGGCCAAAATATGGCTTGCGCGCGATCGGCCCCTAGGGGTGATCCTCAGAGATGTTGAGTGCGCTGCGTGCCAATAGATCAAACAATCGGGCCGAGAAGGGATCTGTTCAATCGGGTTCTCCTCTGGTATCCGACCTGGGACAGCCGAATCGGGTTTACGGAGGTTGAGAGGGATCGCTGATTTTGACTTAGAGTAGCCGAATCGGGTAAAGAGACAATGATACTACTAAGGAGCCGATTACAACTTTATAGCACAAGAAATACAAACAAAAACACGGTCGATGAGCCGGTTTATACTCTATATTACTTTGGGAAGGGGATATAAGGAAGAAGGTAGGGATAAAAGGATTACAATTAAGCATACTCCTAGAAAAGCAGTAAAGAAAGCGGTAAAGGAAAGCGACAAAATTAAGTTAACCTACTCCTTGATATGAAGAAATGCTAGGGTGGTACTAGGCTTACGAGGTTGCCGGACCCCTTTTTCTTCGTTGGTTCGCTTATTTATACAGTTTCAAACCAAGGTGTATAACCGTCGATTTAGAAATCGGCGTATTGAAAGGGATTACCGGAAATCCTCAACCATCTCCTTTTGAATCGATTATCCTTAATAGGATAGTAGTCGTTTCCCGTCTAGGTTCATCCCCTAATTATCGTGCCGAAGCGTGATCTTCGGTGCTTCCCTATGCTGGACGTCGCTTGCCGCTTTGGAGTCTATTACAAAATTCACGCCTAAATCTCGCCTTCATTCTTTTCAAGATCTTTCCTTCTGTAGCTTCGAGTAGCTGAGGATTGACCTTGACTTAGCCTCTTCCGTCGCTTGACTGGGGCGGTTTGATATTTGTCTTTGGCCGACATACGGTCCTGAATGAGACGAACAATCTTTCTGTTGACCGCTTCTCTTGTCGGTTGACTCTCCTATCAGCAGGTACCTTCAGCCGATAGCGCTCATCGCGCCTTTTGTCTTTTGCGTGACTAAGATCGGTCTGGATCGGGATGCGGACCCTTCTTCTTCTGAGGTTTTCGTCAGATGGCGTGCGCCTTATACGCACCTAAGACCGATCTAAAATAAGACGTGGGTCTTTCTTTCTTCAGCTGAGTTAACCCAATGTTGATTTCGACTCTGCCTGCTTCGTCGTCTGATCGGGACGGTCGACTACCATCCTTCAACCGCAATTGTCTATAGACGATATGATAAACTTTGCGTCGGTTGCTTCTCCTATCAGCCGACGCCTCCACCCCATGGTATATTGCGTGCTTCCCGCCTCCGTCTTCGAGACTAGTCTCAATAAATACGTGAGTCCCTCCTTGTCGACTCAGTCCCCTACTGGCCGATGTTTTCAGCCGACGGCATGCATCGCCCACTGTTCTCTTCCGCGACCGAGACCACTCTCAATCGAGACGCGAGTTCCTCTTTGCTGACTCAAGCCTCCATCAGCTGATACTTAGCCGATGGTAGACGCCACATAGCACTTCCTCAAGTGGCAAAAAATTCTGGTCTCAACACCTGCATTTACTGCATTTTCTAGGAGTAGGCTTACTTATAATTTGCTCCCTATTACCCTTGTAACCCCTTTCGAATCAATATAAATTCCTAATCGGCTTTTTAGATGTGTCAAATCTTTGTCTTTGCATTCCGGTTTGGCTACTCTAGGCCGAGCTCTCTCTACTTCCATACCCTGATTCGGCTAATCTAAACCGGACGGTCACGAGAGTTTAATTGAGAAGAATTCGACCGAGCAGATCCCTCCTCAGCCCGATCGCTTGATCCATTGGCACGTAGCGCATTCACATCCAGAGGGTCAACCAACCCAGGGCCGATCGACGACCGAGCTCGGTCAACGGTCAGCGCGGCATTTTTGGCCCCAACAACGTATTTTTAACCTTAGTGGATTTTTCCGTGTGATCGGTCTCGTAGGTTTTTTACTCCGAGAAGAGTTTTTCCACGTAAAATCTTGGCGTGTTATTTTATTTTTTGCATATATTTTTTATTTATGCTAAGATTATGAGTTTAATCGTTTACACCTATTCACCCCCCTCTAGGTATTGTTTCACCTATTTATATCCTAAGGTTCAATAACCTACAGCCCGCAGGATTTTTTGGGCGTCTGATTTGTCAGAAGTTCACGTTGGGGGGCTCTCGTGTCGAACGTCCACAAGATGGCTCGATCGCCCGCCTCGAGCGTCTGAATACTATTTTGGGAGCCCGTAGGGCATTTCGGGCGTCCGAAAGTGCGCCTTCTCGTGCGACCCCAACTCTCGGGTTGAACGTCCGGTTCTTCTTTCGGGCGGCCCAAACATGTTTTGGATCTTTCGGGCACCCGATGCATGTTCCAGGCATATGAATCCAGTTTGAAGCTGGGACTTAGACTTTTCGGACTCTATTTCGATTCGAATTCGTTTTGATTTTATCCAAATTCATTCTAATTTTTTTTAATCACATTTTACATATGAGTAAATCCGTACTTTGTCAATTTAGCCAAAATCGATACATTACAATAATAGTGGTCCCCTAGAGTTTAGTGGGTAGTTGGTATAATAGTATGATATAATGGGTGGAAATGGTTAAGGGGTTAGATCTAACGACAAAAAACTTGATAGCAATAGGTGATTGGTGCTATTGATAGTATAGCAACCGGACTATATATATATAACTAGGCTACTATGCTATAGATAGCACCAAGTCCTTATGCTATTAGATTTTTTTACCCTTGGATGAAGAGATGTATGGTTAGGATGATAGTGGGCCCCACAGGTTTAGTGGATGGTTGGGGAAATAGTATGATCTAAAGGAAGGAAATGATCCAAGGGATAGATCTAATGGTGGAAAACTTGATAGCACCAAGTGCTTTGTACTATTGATAGAATAGTAGTCGGACTATATGTAGAATACTGGGACTTCGTTTAGTGCACCGACTCCGCAAGATAGCGTGGTGCGGGGAAATCACCTGGAGCGTGTTCCATTTGTGTTTACAAATGAGTTTGGGTTGATTCGGATCGATGCGGAAGCCTTTGGGTTGAAAAGTGAGTTAGCGGCGTCGAAATTGGAAGCTCCAGCTTGTTGCAGTAATTTGGGACATTGCGCACCGGAACGCAAGTGTTGGTACCAAAACCAAATGCTTTGGAGAAAAACCGAAGAGAGTTCGGTTGAGGAAAATGTGGAAAATTTTCTAAGTCCCTGGGTACCGGTACTGGGATGTGCGTATCGGTACCCTATGTGCATTTTGGCTTGAGTACCGGAACGCGGGGGCGGGTACCGGTACTCAATGATGGATTCATCAGAGTTGGTTCTCGGTTTGGGATTTTTTAGCATGGGTACCGGTACAGGGACCCGTGTACCGGTACTCAGCCTCCAAATTTTTGTGGAAGTGAGGGTAAAAGTGTAATTTCACTTCCCACCTCCCCTTTGCCTATTTATACGGACCCTCCTCCTCCTCTTTTCCTGTGGGATCCAAGGAGAGAAAGAGAGTGAGAGCGTGTGTGAGGGGGGGAGTGAGAGTTGGACAGAGGAAGCGAGGGTGCATGCTGTGGGCACTACGTGGATTTTCTTCACGCCGAAGCTTCGGGTTTCGATCGTGAGCGCGTCGGAGGACTTGTCCAGTTTGAGGAGAGCGCGGATGGAGCACGCGCGCGTGGACACAGCCAGTAGAAGTGAGTACTATGCTTTTCCGAGTTTTCGAATTTTCTCCGGATTTCAGATTTTGATCAGAGAGGTGGATTTTGAGCTTGGATTGGAATATTTCCATATTTTTCTTTCTTCCCTGTGATGAGGGGTGCAGCAGAGTGTTGCCCGAGCCGCGAGGAGCGTGTGTGAGTGAGCTTTGAGGATTTTCTTGGCGCTTGGCAGAGGTGCGCGCCCGAGGAGCCGAAGTGCTATTTTCGGCAGATTTTGACTGTGAGCGGGACCCCGCTTCGCCGATTTCAGCGTTGCCTGTGGAAAGCGATCCAGGTGGGTTGGAAATTCTTCAAGATGTATGGAATGCCTTCTAATGCTATTGTATGCATGTCTAGCTTAATTATTATTATAGCTGGTAAATCTGATAGTTGCCTAGAAAATTGTAGGAAGACATTCCTAAGCCCCAGATATTTTTTAGCATGATCTAGAGATGATTTGACACTAGACTGCATATTTTCTTGAGATTCGGAATGCATCCGGACCTTCATAAAATTTCTATAACTGGTTTTAAGTTAAACTCTGATTTTAAAATGTTTTAAAATATCGAGAGCATTATGAATGGTCCAGGTAGTTCGGGATGCATGTGTCCTCGTGCCGGGGGGCCGAGAGGATTTTTAGAGCTTTGTGAGATGAGTTTCTAATGTCATGAGAGATTGGGCATTTGATTATGTTACGGCTTTTTGTGTTGGCATATTTCGTGAGTTGAGTCGGAGTCTTGAAGTGATCAAATTGTCAATCAGCAATCGAAGACTTAGAGAAGATTCAACAAGAGCTCAAGTTGACACTCAGTGTTTTGAGTCTTGAAGATTGAAGTTGAAGAATTGTGGATCATATACATCAATCTTAAGGAAAATGGATTCGGATTGATCAGGTACGTTTAACTAAATAATTTTGGTGATCCGAATACATTTGAGTAGTTTAGAAACACTTGGATAAGTTTTCATTGCATAAAAGTCAAAAACTGTTTTTTCAGAAAATCCGTTCAGGACTGAAAATTCTGTTCAGGACTGTTTTGCTAATCCAGTCCGGACCGTGGATTCCAGTCCGGACCCCGAACCTTGTTTTTTCAGGAATTGCTGAAAAAAAGACGACAGTCCAGATCAGCCAATCCAGTCCGGACCATCGTGCGGGAAAATTTCTGTTAAGTCAGTTTTTGATGCTTATCTCTTTCCAAAGGTTTCTAAACTATAAATAGACACTTAGGGTTTCTCAAGAACTACCGATTAATTTATAAAACACTTGAGAGCAACCCTAGAGGCTAGGTTTTTATCGTTCTTCTTTATAGCCTCTTTTAGGTCAATTCGACGGTTCTTCCAAGAAATACCTTTTGTCGAATTGATCTAATCTTTGCTTAGAGATTCCTTCTACGGTTCTTCAATGATAATCTAAGCAAAGGATCACCATCGAAGCTTTTATCAAGTTTGCGTCGTGGATTCGACGTAGCATCGTGGATTCGATGTGTTGAAGGCGTTTCGTGGATTCGAAATGTGTGCTCGTGGATTCGAGTGGAGTTCGTGGATTCGAACGTGTGCAGTGGACGTGCAATCGGTGAGCGCAAGGTCCGAAGAAGTTGAAGGAGGGGTTTGAGTCCGTGGAGTCGGTAATCACCTTGTTATTCTTCTATTCTTAGTGGATTGTTATTGCGTGTTGGTCCCGTGGTTTTTCTCCTGGATTGGAGTTTCCACGTATATCTCGGTGTGCTATTTTTATTTTCCGCATTGGTTTTTATTTTGCACTGAGATTGGTTTTATAAGTATTACACCTATTCACCCCCCCCTCTAGTTGTTTGATAGTACCTATTTAGATCCTTGTGGATCCTGAATATCTAAAAACCTACAAGTGGTATCAGAGCGGGTTTTAGGTTTATCTATCATGTCGGGTGAAAGTGGTAATATTTATAGACCTCCTCTTTTTGATGGGAGCAATTATGCGTATTGGAAAGTGCAGATGAGAGCTTTTCTCATCTCAATTGATGAGCGGGTATGGCAAACCGTGGAATACGGTTGGGTGCATCCTGTTGAGGAAGTAGGAAATTCTACTACCCCAAAACCTCGCTCTAGATAGTCCAAAGAGGAAATCGAAAGATCTTCTTACAATGGAAAAGGTATGAACGCTTTATTTAATTCTTTTTCCTAGACTGAGTTCACACGAATTTCCGCGTGTGAAACCGCGAAGGAAATTTGGGATATTCTCAAAATTACACATGAGGGTACTAATCTTGTAAAAATTCAAAAGCTCCAGATGCTTAGAAGTCAATTTTACTCTATTCATATGGAAGAGCATGAATTGTTTACAGATTATTACACTAGACTTCAAGATGTAATCAATACTTGTGCTAATTTAGGAGAAAATATCCCGGAGTCGAAAATTGTAAGAAAGATACTTCGGACTCTTCCAGAACGGTTTAGGGCAAAGGTTACCGCCATTGAAACCGTTAGTCATCCGGATGAGATGAGAGTAGAGGAATTAGTAGGTGCTTTGCAAACTTATGAAATGACTTTTCCTACTAATCAAGTTTCTTCCAAGTCTTCTTCTAAGTTTACAGGTATTGCATTCAAATCAACAAAGGAAGAAGATAGCGAATCAAGTTCCGACGATGAAATCTCTTTTGCCGACTTTGAAGAGAAATTGGCGCGGATCATAAAGAAATTTCGTCGGAAGTTTTGGAAGAATCGAACCGATGGATCTACATCCACGAAACCATCTAAAGGATCATCGGGTTCTAAATCCTCTAAACTCAAAAGTTTTACAAAACCTTCTAAGGAAAAAGATGAATTCGAAGGGGAAATCCGATGTTATAGATGCAAAGGCTACGGCCATATTTCAACGGATTGTCCTTCTCCGAAATCATATAAAAAGAAGACTTTGCAAGCGAAAACTTGGGACGATTCTACTTCTAATGAATCGACCTCAAGTAAAGAGGAAAAAGGCGTTGCCTTTCATGCTTCTCAAATTCCCTCTTCTAATATTTGTTTATCATCTTTAATCACTGACTCTATTCCTTTGATTTTGCATGAAACATCAACATCCGGCGGAGAGTCATCAAGTGAGGGGGAGTCGGACGAAGAAGAACTCGTTGAGGCATATCAACAACTTCTTACGGAATCAAAGAAGATGGCCAAGCATATTAAGAAGTTGAGGAAGCAACGACTTGAGATTCAAGACGAGAATCATGCTTTAAAGATCAATCTTCATGATCTCGAGGAGGAACGAGAGCTTTTATTGGATAATAATAAAATCCTCCAAGAAAAGATAAATCAATCGGAAACGATCGTTAATTTCCATATTAACAAGATTGATTTTCTAGAAAAACAGTTTGAGAAAATTCATGTCACCAACCAAGCTTTGACCAAGCAAGTTCATCAACTTAAATCCGACATACAAAGGCTTTCAATTGGTTCCAAGAAATTTGATTGTATGTCCGGATTAGGTCAAACAAACAAGGTTGGTTTGGGATTTAAAAAGAACCAAACTGTGAAGGCTTCAAGTTCCACAACTAAATTGAGAGGAAGAACTTGTCACCAATGTGGACTTGAAGGACACTTGATGAAGATGTGCCCGAAAAAGAGAAAGAGGAATTCTTCGGCAACTTCATCTACGTAGCGAACTCAACGGAATCAAAAGACTCATCAAGTCAATGGAGTTCACTCAACCCACCAAAGGTCCGAGCCACAACATCAATCATACAAGTGGATCATTGCGAGGCAAAGACCTAAGGTGGACCAACAGTCAAAGCTATCATCTCCCGGCCTCAATAAATCAAGACAACCCAAAATTCGACGATTTTGGATTCGGAAAGGTGATATCTTTCCTTGTCTTAAGTTCTAAATAGCTTATGACTGTATGTAATGCTTTGATTGGTTTTCCTTTCATATTTTTCTGAATCTCTGCATTACATGTTTTCAATGCTCTTCGTTTTTATATTTTGTTTTTAAACAAAAGGGTTTTAACGAACAAGTGGATTGAATAAAAAGGGTTTTCACTTTCAATCACTCCAATTTAATTTTATATAAATTATCAACTTTACTCCATAATCATAATTCTTGAAGATACTTCATTATAGGAGTTTTTGATAGTTATATACATCAAATTTTGGTAATCATGTGTAACCTTTAGATGCTTAACCTATCTCGGTTGTGTGAATTCATTGTGATAAACATGAGACAACCGATAGACTAAAATTTGGGATTTAATTCTTTCACATAAGAGATTGTATTTTCGTACAAGGGTAATGAAATGATTTGCAAAAGATGTGGAAAGAGTTACATCCGAAAGGAGTGTGAAAACTACCACCACATGTTGGAAAGAGCTGCCACCCCGGTCGTCCGGTTTGTGTGTGAAGCTACCACATATTTTGATGCTTGAAAAATATTTTTAAAAATTTTTAGTTGAAGCATTCGGAGATTCATATTCAAAGTTCTTATTTTGAACAATCTCCTGGTTGGTATAAGGTGGGATAGTTAAAAGATGCTCAAAGAGCCACCCTTAGGTATTTTAGTGCTTATCTCAAATTTGAAAGGGTAGAAATCAAATTGATGTCATTTGGAAATCTCTGTAAGTCATCTTTGTAAATCCGTTACATCTTGATAGACTTTGGATCTCAAGATTATTTTTGATGACTTGTGTTTGACGTATATAATATGAAAAATGGTTTATAATGTCCTATCTTTGTTTTTCATGATTTCGGAGTAAATCTTTTTAATTTTTGTAAAATTAATTGGATTGAATGACATCTATGTGATCTCATATTATTTTCAAGCACTTAAATTGTTTTCTTGATGGAATGCAAATCGGTATTTGAAAGATTTCAAAATTTGGATTTGTTTCAAGAATTTTTGTGATTTTTGCCTTCGAGGACCGGTACGAAATCGACGTTTTTGTTATATACCGGAACTGAGCTTTTATCTCTCTTTCTCTATGAACTAATGGTGTTAGTGATTTCTTTTTGCCTATATTCACTGTTTGACAATTTGTGACAAAAAGGGGGAGAACAGAAATAGGAGGAGAACAGAGATAGGGGGAGAACAGAGATGCTCAAGATAGGGGGAGATAAAGAAAAGAGATGATGAAAAAGGAGCCGAAAAATAAAAAGAACCAAAAGGACGAATCAAATGTAGGATATAATTTTAATTTCTGACAACTGACTTTTGATTTGTTTGGAGTTTTGTTTTGCAGGATCTACATCACTTTAAGACTCCAAGTCCTGAGTCATAGAGTTTGTTCTAAGACTGGTTCAAATGTAATTTTTGTTTATTGGATCTTTCACGCAAAGAAAGTCAATGTTTTGGTGATGACATTGAGTTTCGATTTTTTGGTTTAAGATGAGTGTCTTGAGCGTTTTATGTATTTTTGGGTTTTGTCACGAAATTGCCAAAGGGGGAGATTGTTACGGCTTTTTGTGTTGGCATATTTCGTGAGTTGAGTCGGAGTCTTGAAGTGATCAAATTGTCAATCAGCAATCGAAGACTTAGAGAAGATTCAACAAGAGCTCAAGTTGACACTCAGTGTTTTGAGTCTTGAAGATTGAAGTTGAAGAATTGTGGATCATATACATCAATCTTAAGGAAAATGGATTCGGATTGATCAGGTACGTTTAACTAAATAATTTTGGTGATCCGAATACATTTGAGTAGTTTAGAAACACTTGGATAAGTTTTCATTGCATAAAAGTCACAAACTGTTTTTTCAGGAAATCCGTTCAGGACTGAAAATTCTGTTCAGGACTGTTTTGCTAATCCAGTCCGGACCGTGGATTCCAGTCCGGACCCCGAACCTTGTTTTTTCAGGAATTGCTGAAAAAAATACGACAGTCCGGACCGTCGTGCGGGAAAATTTCTGTTAAGTCAGTTTTTGATGCTTATCTCTTTCCAAAGGTTTCTAAACTATAAATAGACACTTAGGGTTTCTCAAGAACTACCGATTAATTTATAAAACACTTGAGAGCAACCCTAGAGGCTAGGTTTTTATCGTTCTTCTTTATAGCCTCTTTTAGGTCAATTCGACGGTTCTTCCAAGAAATAACTTTTGTCGAATTGATCTAATCTTTGCTTAGAGATTCCTTCTACGGTTCTTTAATGATAATCTAAGCAAAGGATCACCATCTAAGCTTTTATCAAGTTTGCGTCGTGGATTCGACGTAGCATCGTGGATTCGATGTGTTGAAGGCGCTTCGTGGATTCGAAACGTGTGCTCGTGGATTCGAGTGGCGTTCGTGGATTCGAACGTGTGCAGTGGACGTGCAATCGGTGAGCGCAAGGTCCGAAGAAGTTGAAGGAGGGGTTTGAGTCCGTGGAATCGGTAATCACCTTGTTATTCTTCTATTCTTAGTGGATTGTTATTGCGTGTTGGTCCCGTGGTTTTTCTCCTGGATTGGAGTTTCCACGTATATCTCGGTGTGCTATTTTTATTTTCCGCATTGGTTTTTATTTTGCACTGAGATTGGTTTTATAAGTATTACACCTATTCACCCCCCCCCTCTAGTTGTTTGATAGTACCTATTTAGATCTTTGGGGATCTAAAAACCTACAGATTCATTGTAGGGGCGGAAGCTACGGGCGGCTGCGCCTGCAGCCTGTTCTTGTTTGATTTGGGTTGTAGGCGTTAGTCTTTCGGAATTTTCGGGCCTCTTATGTGAGAGATTGGCCATTTGATTCATTGTAGGGGCGGAAGCTACGGGCGGCTGCGCCTGCAGCCTGTTCTTGTTTGATTTGGGTTGTAGGTGTGACGCCCCACTTCCCAGGGGGTCACCCATCCTAGAACTACTCTAGCTCTAGGACGCTTAACTCTCATAACCTCTTGGATCTTGCTACCATCCAAAATGCTATAGCCGGGTTAAGAGATTTAGCCCTATTATATCATTTATATATATGACTAATCCAAATTCCGAGGGTGTCACATTCTTCCCCCCTTTAAGACCTGACGTCCACGTCAGGCTCAAGCACACTCACAAGCACCAGGCGATGTGAGACTCGTCTCGCTAGCCTTTGCCGACCTTATGGGGAGCTGCACTCCACCCACAATGGTCATTAGCCGGGGAGCCTCACTCTACCCGCTATATAACCCTGGCTGAGCCGAGACTCATCTCACATTTCCGGCTGGTGACTGTCTCTGATACCATCTGTGACGCCCCACTTCCCAGGGGGTCACCCATCCTAGAACTACTCTAGCTCTAGGACGCTTAACTCTCATAACCTCTTGGATCTTGCTACCATCCTGTCACGCCCCGAGTTTAAAAAATCAGGTCTGAAATTTTTTTTTTTTTTTTTTTTGTGTTTAAATCAGAGTTTGCAAAATAGGCGTAACAGACCGCCACACATATAGGAAACTCTCTATTCCGCGAACAGAGACTCCCCTATATATGCACGGCTAGGCTAGTAATCAGCGACAGATATCTCAGTACAACTACTAATCTATTCAGCAGGAATAATCAGAATTAAGTTATTACATCATCAGTTTTAAATGTCTAAATCAAGATAAGCTGGAATGAAATACAGAAAGTAAATGTCTGCAAAAGTCATCAATGTGTAATGCTCATGGGGACAGCTCTATCGTAATCGGCTCACTGGATCGTCCCGACATCTCACCACCCGACGGACCTACAACAGTCACCCGAGGGTGTGAGATACACCGGAGTGCATCCCAGTGGGCACGACGAGCCGAGAAATAGCTAATCGTACCTACTGGGTACTAAAATCTGCGGATAGTAAAGATCTGTAGGAAAAGCTGGAAACATAGATGTCTACTATAATCAGAAATAAAACTGCAGGTAAGTATGCTGAACAATCAGGGTGTCTCAGAGATAACTATCATGAAAACTGTAGAGCATGCAGGCCGGAAATCAAAGTCAACTACAAGGATCATGTATAAGAACTACAAGTGATACAAGCATGTCTACAGGTAATAGTGCTGGAAACAACTGAGCAGCAGTACGAGTAAAAGTAATGCGTCAAAGGTAAAAAAACAAATATCCAATCATGCGCCAATATTGGTCTCAGAGAACCTCAGGCAATGCCACTGTTCGGCACCTTTTTCGGCTGACATAACCTTGTCGAGGGCTCACGGGTCTATCATCAGACCACTTTACCGGTAAAGAACAATCTCCACGGGGAGCTACCCCGGCCATGTTCGTGAAGTACAGCAGTGCATGGCAAATCATAATGATCAATCTCACGGTCTAGTGACCGGGTAGTCGGCAACATGCCGAGATCCCAACAGGGAATCATCTGTCTATATCTATCCATCGGAATCAATCAATCATGCATATCGAGTAGTGTCTATCAATCAGGATCAATCAATCATGCATATCAATAATATCTCGAATAACATCTCAATGACAGGAATCAACAGGTGTCATCTAATCATGCAAATCTATATATATCAATCAATCAGGATCAGTCAGGAATAATCAGGGATCATGTAGATAATAATCGGCTGACAGGAATCAACAAGTGTCATCAAACCATGTAGATCTATATACTGAAAAAACTGATGAACAGATATGTATATGGTATGTCTCATGAAGATCAAGGTCTATCAGAAATATAAAAACTGATAAACAGGTACATAAGATATGTCTCACGTAGATCAAGATCTATCAGGACTAATCATAGGGCATGCCAATACAATCATCAAGGCTCATCTAGATAAAATCAGCAGGTATATATGATGAGTCTAAAAGAATCAATGTCTATCAGGGGATCATGTGATATATATTCAGTCATCATAGGTCGTATCGGTATAATTCGCAGGCTGGTCAAAAAAAAGGGTGTCCGACTGGACTAAAGCAACCAGAGGGCCGAATAGATCAAGCCCGGACCGAAGCTAACCCACCTGGATGAAGGCAGAGTCCCCGAACTCCCGATCAACAACTGGGGGCTGGCGTCGAACAACTGGGCCCTGTATAAAGAGCTATAATCAGTAATAGACTCACACAACCCTTTCCCGTCGACGTTACACTACGGAAAGTTTAAACGGGTCAAATCGGTCATTTCGTCGGTCGACATCTGGTTCCTGGTCAACGAGGACCATCGGAAACCCAATAAAATGGCCAGGTAGTGCGTAGGTGCTGTCTAAGGTCAGCTAGGGTGACCATTTTGCATTTAAGTCCAACAGGTATCATAATTTGCATAATATCATTTCGTTATTACTGTTTTAGCTTGTTCTAAAGATCCGGGAATCCAAATGTGATTCCGTAAGTGCCAGCGAGTCACATTTTATGCGAATAACCCCGTGCTCATCATCTTGGGTCAGCGCGAAACCCCAGGGAAAAGTTAGCCTTTTATCTCGCGATTTTGGACACAGTGTTTTGCCCCGTTCTTACAATCCGGGGGTCCAAAATCGACGTCGTAAGTTTCAGCGGGTTCGTTACGTCGAGACGGAGCCCGTGCTCATGGGGTTTAGTCGACACGGATCCCGAGTTAAAAGTTGGCCCAAAGTGGATTTATGTCAATTTTACAACTTTGATAAACTCTAATATACACTTGATCAAATTGAGCCCTAACAGGAGCATCATGTTCAGCATGCATAAAGAAGTGGAGGGCTCACCTGAGGGGTGCCGGAGGTCGGCCGGAAAGATGGCCGGAGCAAGGTAGAGCTCCAACTAGGCTCGGGTTGGCTACCACTTGGATCAACTCTGACCCAGACCTGTACCAGAGGTAAGCATAGGTTAGAGGAGAGTCCCAGAAGGGCTCGGGTCCATGCTGGGTCGAGCCCCGGCGACCGGAGGCGACGGCGGCCGGAGGTGAGCCCGAGAGGGTGTTCTCGGGTGCATGAAATAGACCAAGGTACAGGGGGGTCTCTGGCCCCAAACTAAAATGATGGGAATCACAGGAGAGGTGTTTAGATCCTACCTGAGTGGTTGCCGGAGTCCCGGAGCGCCGGGGATCGCCGGAAACCGAGCTCGAAGGCGGTTCGGGTGCAACTGTAGTGACGAGAAACCCGACGTTAGGAGAGCCATGCAAGTCGATGGGGAGACTCCTACAGACCACAGGAGCTTACCTGAGGGGTTCCCGGTGGCTGAGGAGCGCCGTCAAGGCGGCGCCGGAGGAGCTCGGTGGAGCTTCAAGGCCGTTAATGGCGGATTCCGGCGGCGGGGCTCCGGGCCGGTGCAACTTGGATGGAAAGTTTCCACTCGGCTCCAGGAAGCTTCGGGTGCCAGTGGCCGCCAGTGGGAGGCAGCAGCGGCGCCGGACGGCGGCGATCGGCGAAGATGCCAATTCTCGGGTTTCTAGGGCATCGCCGATCGGGGTCGATCCTCAACGGATGGTGATCAGGCTCCGTGGGAAGGTTGCAGTCGCTCAGAGGAACCGGATCAACGGCTCTGATCACGATCTTGACGGTCGGATGGAGCCCGTGCCCGCGGTCGGTCCAGAAATGATAATCCGGCGATAATGGTCCCCCGCCGGAGATCGGGACGGCGGCGCCGGCCGGGCCTGCACCCGGGAGGTCCACTTGGTGTCAGGAACCCGATGGTCATGTCCAATTTCCAAAACAAGGGAGAATGTTTCAAGAACTCACCTTCGCCGGAGATATGGAAGGAGAAGGATCCCCCGCGGCGGCGCGCGGCGACGTCTGGGTCCGGGATCACCTTAGCTCGGACGCGGCTTCACCAGGGACTCCTCCAGACCGGTTTCTTGATCCCTCCAAGTCCCTTGGTCACCCTCCTCTCCAAGAACCCGAGATCAATGGGATTCTTGATCTCTCTCGTTTCCAGCAACGGGAGGGTTGCAACCACTGGTACGGGCTGGCGAGGAGTGGGAAGTTGGGTGAGGTCGTGGGTTATAAGGCTGAGCTGCGGTTACCATACAGGAATGGGTGAGGGGCACGATCTTGATCGTGCATGTATTGCACAATTACATTTTGGTCCACCAACACTTGGTATTTGGGGTTGGGTCCTTCACAGCAACTGCCTCACACAATTAAGTCCTTCACCAACCCAGCGGCATGCTTTTCGAGGCATGTTCTATAGGGTTTATTATGCAAAAATCACATTTTTCCCGGTATTTCATGCTTTTCGAGGCGATCCGTTCGTCGAAACGGAAAATGGACTGCGCCATGACGTCCGGCTCGACGAGACCTATCAGGTAGCGATTTTTGATTTTCGAAAAACTGCCCGGATTAAATCTCGGTCCATAAAATACAGTCCCGGAATACAGTTTTCGCGTTTTTCGACACTTTGAGTCGTCAAACGGAAATTTCGTCAGCGCCATTGCGTCCAGAATGTCGGAGCCATTCAAATCGACTACCTGAAGTGCTATGTTCGGATTTCAGACAGTGAATTGGCTCAACGTTGACGCGAAGGGGTTCGAAAATTTGGGTTTACTGTTCATTGTACCCTCGACTTAAGTCGCGGGTCCCGCCCGCTTCTTCGTCGATTTCTGGAAGATCCGACCGTCAGATCTGAACAAGTTTAATATGGTTTTCACTCAGTTCGTCATGACGGTCGCACTCGTGGCCTCGGATCTTCGAGATTAGGCTTGGATTGAAAGGCGATATTTCTGGCCCACTAACTGTGCAAATTACACTGCAGAAAAGGGGCACTTAGACTACGGGTGCTTTTCATGATCCAAATTCAACTTGACTCAAATCAATTTCATTTCTTTATTTATTTTCAAATTCAAGTTCTTACATCTCTCCCACCAAAAAGGAAGTTTCGTCCCTGAAACTTATAATTAAAAGGTCTTATTCCAGAAGCCTACATCTTAAAGTCATGCTTTATGAAATGCTTATAATAGTTCATTCGAGAGCTACGAAATCAGTCGTCGGGTTTCCCTCCGTTGGCTCTCCATGAGGGGTCAGTGCATAGACGCGTCCACCTGCCGACTGATGCCCTCCAAAAGGTGGTCGAGGTAGAGGGGGACGCCCAGTTGAAGCTGAGCTAGGCGCCGGTTCTTGTCATCGTTGCGAAGGTGCGGGTACAGGGGCTGTGATCTGCGCAGGTGCGGAACCCTGCGGGCACTCTGAAGCTCTATGTCCCAGTTGGCCGCACCTGAAGCATCGACCATGCCTCTGTTCACAATCCCTCGCCCGGTGGGTATCCCCGCAGAAGACGCAAGGTCGGGGTGGCTTCGCCTTCTTGTTCTGATTTGAACGCCCATCGCCGTTTCCAGGATGTGCCCTTTTCTTGCCCTTGTCCTTGTCCTTGTCCTTGTCCACCGCATTCCGCTCAGCGCGGGACATCTTGACCTCCGCCTCGATCGCTAGACACCGCTCCACGCAGTTGTCGAAGTCGGTGGAGAGGTGCGACGCGAGGTGTCGGCGGATCTCAGGCCTCAAGCCCTGCGAAAACAAGCGTACCTTCCGGCGTTCCTCGCGCACCGCCTGGGGCACCAGGTCGGCGATGCGCAGGAACTCCTGCTCGTACTCTCGGACGCTCTTGTCGCCCTGTTTGATCGTTTCCAACTTGCGCTCGAGACCCTCCTTGGTGGTCTCCTTGAGGTGGTGGTGGTCCATGGCGGTTTTAAAATCCTCCCAAGTAGGATCAGCTGGACTCGGGAAGTAGCGCTCTCGATGTCGCCTCCACCATTTGGATGCCCGGCCCTCCAGGCAATGTACAGCGATGTGGACCTTGTCGCGGTCCTCGGTGTAGGCGTCTTGGAATAATTTCTCCATATGATCGATCCATTCCTCGACCGCCCAGTGGTCCTCGTCTTTGCCGTCAAAGGTTTGCGGCTTGAACTTTTTGAACTCTAGCAAAACCGCCTTCGCTCGGGCCCTCTCTGCTCGATCGGCCTCAGTATCGGCCGCAGGATCAACAGCGGGAGCGACAGAGCGAGAGGAAGCAGACACGATAGAAGCAGTGGCGGCATGGGCAGCAGCAACCCTCGGTACCGCCCTGGAGGTTGCGGCAGGGGCTGGAGCTGGAACGGGCCCCGCCGGTGGTGGTGCGGGGTCTACATCTGGCTCAGGCAAGCATTCAGGCTCAGCGACGGCTGGTGCAGCAGGGGGTGCAACCGGCGATGTGACCTCAGGTACAGGTAGAGGAGCAGGCGGGGTAGGAGTGGAAGGGCCAGCAGCCTGCTGCTGCATAAATTGCTGGAACATCCCAGCCAGAGTCGCCACCTGGGCCTCAAGCCGGTCCATACGGCCCTGATCAACGGGCTCACTCGGCGTGCTAGGTGGTCGGCCTATTCCACGGCCCGTGCCCCGTCCCCGTCCACGACCTGGAGGACGAGCCATAGCTACAATATAGAAGCAGGTCAGAACAGACTCTGATAATATCTTGAGTTTCTAACCCTTATACTAGACATACCCAACGCTCTCACGTGACAAGTCATCCTAGGGTTCATCCTAACCAGTTCCTAATCATCTTTTCCTAGGTACCGTATAACCTGGCTCTGATACCATCTAATCTGTCACGCCCCGAGTTTAAAAAATCAGGTCTGAAATTTTTTTTTTTTTTTTTTTTGTGTTTAAATCAGAGTTTGCAAAACAGGCGTAACAGACCGCCACACATATAGGAAACTCTCTATTCCGCGAACAGAGACTCCCCTATATATGCACGGCTAGGCTAGTAATCAGCGACAGATATCTCAGTACAACTACTAATCTATTCAGCAGGAATAATCAGAATTAAGTTATTACATCATCAGTTTTAAATGTCTAAATCAAGATAAGCTGGAATGAAATACAGAAAGTAAATGTCTGCAAAAGTCATCAATGTGTAATGCTCATGGGGACAGCTCTATCGTAATCGGCTCACTGGATCGTCCCGACATCTCACCACCCGACGGACCTACAACAGTCACCCGAGGGTGTGAGATACACCGGAGTGCATCCCAGTGGGCACGACGAGCCGAGAAATAGCTAATCGTACCTACTGGGTACTAAAATCTGCGGATAGTAAAGATCTGTAGGAAAAGCTGGAAACATAGATGTCTACTAATAATCAGAAATAAAACTGCAGGTAAGTATGCTGAACAATCAGGGTGTCTCAGAGATAACTATCATGAAAACTGTAGAGCATGCAGGCCGGAAATCAAAGTCAACTACAAGGATCATGTATAAGAACTACAAGTGATACAAGCATGTCTACAGGTAATAGTGCTGGAAACAACTGAGCAGCAGTACGAGTAAAAGTAATGCGTCAAAGGTAAAAAAACAAATATCCAATCATGCGCCAATATTGGTCTCAGAGAACCTCAGGCAATGCCACTGTTCGGCACCTTTTTCGGCTGACATAACCTTGTCGAGGGCTCACGGGTCTATCATCAGACCACTTTACCGGTAAAGAACAATCTCCACGGGGAGCTACCCCGGCCATGTTCGTGAAGTACAGCAGTGCATGGCAAATCATAATGATCAATCTCACGGTCTAGTGACCGGGTAGTCGGCAACATGCCGAGATCCCAACAGGGAATCATCTGTCTATATCTATCCATCGGAATCAATCAATCATGCATATCGAGTAGTGTCTATCAATCAGGATCAATCAATCATGCATATCAATAATATCTCGAATAACATCTCAATGACAGGAATCAACAGGTGTCATCTAATCATGCAAATCTATATATATCAATCAATCAGGATCAGTCAGGAATAATCAGGGATCATGTAGATAATAATCGGCTGACAGGAATCAACAAGTGTCATCAAACCATGTAGATCTATATACTGAAAAAACTGATGAACAGATATGTATATGGTATGTCTCATGAAGATCAAGGTCTATCAGAAATATAAAAACTGATAAACAGGTACGTAAGATATGTCTCACGTAGATCAAGATCTATCAGGACTAATCATAGGGCATGCCAATACAATCATCAAGGCTCATCTAGATAAAATCAGCAGGTATATATGATGAGTCTAAAAGAATCAATGTCTATCAGGGGATCATGTGATATATATTCAGTCATCATAGGTCGTATCGGTATAATTCGCAGGCTGATCAAAAAAAAGGGTGTCTGACTGGACTAAAGCAACCAGAGGGCCGAATAGATCAAGCCCGGACCGAAGCTAACCCACCTGGATGAAGGCAGAGTCCCCGAACTCCCGATCAACAACTGGGGGCTGGCGTCGAACAACTGGGCCCTGTATAAAGAGCTATAATCAGTAATAGACTCACACAACCCTTTCCCGTCGACGTTACACTACGGAAAGTTTAAACGGGTCAAATCGGTCATTTCGTCGGTCGACATCTGGTTCCTGGTCAACGAGGACCATCGGAAACCCAATAAAATGGCCAGGTAGTGCGTAGGTGCTGTCTAAGGTCAGCTAGGGTGACCATTTTGCATTTAAGTCCAACAGGTATCATAATTTGCATAATATCATTTCGTTATTACTGTTTTAGCTTGTTCTAAAGATCCGGGAATCCAAATGTGATTCCGTAAGTGCCAGCGAGTCACATTTTATGCGAATAACCCCGTGCTCATCATCTTGGGTCAGCGCGAAACCCCAGGGAAAAGTTAGCCTTTTATCTCGCGATTTTGGACACAGTGTTTTGCCCCGTTCTTACAATCCGGGGGTCCAAAATCGACGCCGTAAGTTTCAGCGGGTTCGTTACGTCGAGACGGAGCCCGTGCTCATGGGGTTTAGTCGACACGGATCCCGAGTTAAAAGTTGGCCCAAAGTGGATTTATGTCAATTTTACAACTTTGATAAACTCTAATATACACTTGATCAAATTGAGCCCTAACAGGAGCATCATGTTCAGCATGCATAAAGAAGTGGAGGGCTCACCTGAGGGGTGCCGGAGGTCGGCCGGAAAGATGGCCGGAGCAAGGTAGAGCTCCAACTAGGCTCGGGTTGGCTACCACTTGGATCAACTCTGACCCAGACCTGTACCAGAGGTAAGCATAGGTTAGAGGAGAGTCCCAGAAGGGCTCGGGTCCATGCTGGGTCGAGCCCCGGCGACCGGAGGCGACGGCGGCCGGAGGTGAGCCCGAGAGGGTGTTCTCGGGTGCATGAAATAGACCAAGGTACAGGGGGGTCTCTGGCCCCAAACTAAAATGATGGGAATCACAGGAGAGGTGTTTAGATCCTACCTGAGTGGTTGCCGGAGTCCCGGAGCGCCGGGGATCGCCGGAAACCGAGCTCGAAGGCGGTTCGGGTGCAACTGTAGTGACGAGAAACCCGACGTTAGGAGAGCCATGCAAGTCGATGGGGAGACTCCTACAGACCACAGGAGCTTACCTGAGGGGTTCCCGGTGGCTGAGGAGCGCCGTCAAGGCGGCGCCGGAGGAGCTCGGTGGAGCTTCAAGGCCGTTAATGGCGGATTCCGGCGGCGGGGCTCCGGGCCGGTGCAACTTGGATGGAAAGTTTCCACTCGGCTCCAGGAAGCTTCGGGTGCCAGTGGCCGCCAGTGGGAGGCAGCAGCGGCGCCGGACGGCGGCGATCGGCGAAGATGCCAATTCTCGGGTTTCTAGGGCATCGCCGATCGGGGTCGATCCTCAACGGATGGTGATCAGGCTCCGTGGGAAGGTTGCAGTCGCTCAGAGGAACCGGATCAACGGCTCTGATCACGATCTTGACGGTCGGATGGAGCCCGTGCCCGCGGTCGGTCCAGAAATGATAATCCGGCGATAATGGTCCCCCGCCGGAGATCGGGACGGCGGCGCCGGCCGGGCCTGCACCCGGGAGGTCCACTTGGTGTCAGGAACCCGATGGTCATGTCCAATTTCCAAAACAAGGGAGAATGTTTCAAGAACTCACCTTCGCCGGAGATATGGAAGGAGAAGGATCCCCCGCGGCGGCGCGCGGCGACGTCTGGGTCCGGGATCACCTTAGCTCGGACGCGGCTTCACCTGGGACTCCTCCAGACCGGTTTCTTGATCCCTCCAAGTCCCTTGGTCACCCTCCTCTCCAAGAACCCGAGATCAATGGGATTCTTGATCTCTCTCGTTTCCAGCAACGGGAGGGTTGCAACCACTGGTACGGGCTGGCGAGGAGTGGGAAGTTGGGTGAGGTCGTGGGTTATAAGGCTGAGCTGCGGTTACCATACAGGAATGGGTGAGGGGCACGATCTTGA
The DNA here is from genome assembly GCA_029204045.2 of Tillandsia leiboldiana. Classification (NCBI taxonomy): domain Eukaryota; kingdom Viridiplantae; phylum Streptophyta; class Magnoliopsida; order Poales; family Bromeliaceae; genus Tillandsia; species Tillandsia leiboldiana. The sequence goes on from CM055063.1 coordinate 11,026,882, forward strand.
TCGTGCATGTATTGCACAATTACATTTTGGTCCACCAAAACTTGGTATTTGGGGTTGGGTCCTTCACAGCAACTGCCTCACACAATTAAGTCCTTCACCAACCCAGCGGCATGCTTTTCGAGGCATGTTCTATAGGGTTTATTATGCAAAAATCACATTTTTCCCGGTATTTCATGCTTTTCGAGGCGATCCGTTCGTCGAAACGGAAAATGGACTGCGCCATGACGTCCGGCTCGACGAGACCTATCAGGTAGCGATTTTTGATTTTCGAAAAACTGCCCGGATTAAATCTCGGTCCATAAAATACAGTCCCGGAATACAGTTTTCGCGTTTTTCGACACTTTGAGTCGTCAAACGGAAATTTCGTCAGCGCCATTGCGTCCAGAATGTCGGAGCCATTCAAATCGACTACCTGAAGTGCTATGTTCGGATTTCAGACAGTGAATTGGCTCAACGTTGACGCGAAGGGGTTCAAAAATTTGGGTTTACTGTTCATTGTACCCTCGACTTAAGTCGCGGGTCCCGCCCGCTTCTTCGTCGATTTCTGGAAGATCCGACCGTCAGATCTGAACAAGTTTAATATGGTTTTCACTCAGTTCGTCATGACGGTCGCACTCGTGGCCTCGGATCTTCGAGATTAGGCTTGGATTGAAAGGCGATATTTCTGGCCCACTAACTGTGCAAATTACACTGCAGAAAAGGGGCACTTAGACTACGGGTGCTTTTCATGATCCAAATTCAACTTGACTCAAATCAATTTCATTTCTTTATTTATTTTCAAAATTCAAGTTCTTACACATCCAAAATGCTATAGCCGGGTTAAGAGATTTAGCCCTATTATATCATTTATATATATGACTAATCCAAATTCCGAGGGTGTCACAGTAGGCGTTAGTCTTTCGGAATTTTCGGGCCTCTTATGTGAGAGATTGGGCATTTGATTCATTGTAGGGGCGGAAGCTACGGGCGGCTGCGCCTGCAGCCTGTTCTTATTTGATTTGGGTTGTAGGCGTTAGTCTTTCGGAATTTTCGGGCCTCTTATGTGCGAGATTGAGGACTGATTCCATTGTTGGGTTGGAAGCTACGGGCGGCTGTGCCTGCAGCCTGTTCTTTTTTTATTTGGGTTGTGGGTGTTAATCTTTCGAAATATTCGGCCCTTCATGGAAGTCGATTGGTTTACTCTAGATCAGGGGTTGGGCATTTGCTGATTGAGTCGTGGAGGGTTCTCCGACTGAGTGATGGTTTTTGGGGTATTCGAGTTTCCGATCTGTTTGATCGTGGATTGTAGCCTGCATGTGCCGATTATTGAGACAGATGAGACACGCCTGAGCTCGGTGGGGTCGCTCCCCTCGAGTTACGCTCCGGATGCGATGATGATGATGATGATGATGCGCCTAGTTGATACACTAGAGGTCGCTTTGCGTGATACTGAAATAGTCCGTGTAGGACGCCCGACGTAAGTCCAAGTCCTTTGTGGGCGTAGTGGCAGTAAGTAGGCGCAGGCTTGACTCGGCCAGTTTTGGCAGTCATGGAGATTTGAGTTATTGTGAGCTAGTGGATGCATAGCATGTTCTTAGATGAGTTTTCCTTCGAGCATGGTACTTGAGGCATATTAGCAGTGGCGAGTGTATGTATCATAGTAGAGTTTTCCTTGAGCATGATGTTTGAGACACACTAGCTGTAGTTCTTTTCCAGCTTTCCTATTATCTATCAGCATACCTATCTGTTTTGCCTCCAGTAGACTTAGTGGGCATACCGTGGATATTGGTGACGGTACCCACTGGGAACTACCTTCTGCAGTAGTTCTCACACCCGCTGCGGTGATAGGTTTCCCGAGGTTGCAGTTCCGGCTTGATTCACGCGGAGACAGCTGATCGAGGTGAGGACGTGGCCGAGTAGCTCCTTACTCCTTTTTATTTGAGAGTCAGAGGTAGATGTACCCTGTATTTTTTTATGATTTCACTTTTGTACTGGACAGTCTGTGAGATCTGTGAGGATTGTATTTATTTTACACAGGGTGAGAGACTACGTATTGAGGTTTTATTTATATTCAGATGTTCAGTTTTGAGTTCTGTAGCTACTAGTTTTATTTCAGCTCTGATACATGTTTAGCTATAGATCTGACTTGTAGAGTAGACGCTTCATCTGTGCGGGGTTTTCCGTACAGATAGCGGATCTGTTGACGAGCCCGGGTCGCAGTTTCGACTCCGGGGCGTGACACTATATATATATATATATATATATATATATATATATATATATATATATATATATATATATATATATATATATATATATATATATATATATTAGAGCTTATATACTTTCAAAAGTACAAGTTCATTCATGCATGTGAATTTTTTACCATAGGATTTGTATTAAAATTTGTACAATTATACTTTCTCCTTCTCTCTCCTTAAATGTCTTTACAATAATATGATCCCAATACAAATTATATGGTAAAAAATTTACAAATATGAATGAGTTTGTACTTTTGAAAGTATATATAAACTCTACTATATATATATATATATATATATATATATATATATATATATATATATATATATATATATATATATATATATATATATATATATAGAGAGAGAGAGAGAGAGAGAGAGAGAGAGAGAGGAGAGAGAGAGTTGGGCTCCTATATTTTCGAAAGTATAGAGAGCTCCGTACTTATAAGTTATTTTTTATGATGGGACATCCGATTCGTTGATCGGCTTCGTTAGACATAATTTACAATATTGGAACTATATAGTAACCAAATTTCATAATTTTTAGTCTTTATTTGTTTAGTGAACAAGTATCCTCATAATAAACGGCTAAAAATAAAAATTTCATAAAAAATAGTGATAAAAGACTCAAATTGCAAATAAAAAATATTGAACTTATTCATGCTTGTGAATTCTTTGCCATATGATTTGTATTGAAATTTGTACAAATCCTATGGTAAAAAATTTCCATAGGATTTGTACAAATAAGTTCAAATCGGAAGTATTGAACTTATTTATACTTTCTCCTTCCCTCTCCTTAAATGTCTTTGCAATAATATAGATCCCAATACAAATTCTATGGTAAAAAATTTACAAATATGAATGAGTTTTTTTTGTTGAAAGTATATATAAACTCTACTATATATATATATATATATATATATATATGAGCAACGCTACATGTACACCCCCAAAGGGGGTGTACATCTTACACCCACCCATCTAAGGGTGGGGGGGGGGGTCACTTCACAAATTGTGAAGTGACCCCTCACCACACCCCACCCATTGGATGGGTGGGGTGTGCGATGTACACCCCCAAATGGGGTGTACAAGTAGCATTATCCTATATATATATATATATATATATATATATATATATATATATATATATATATATATATATAGAGAGAGAGAGAGAGAGAGAGAGAGAGAGAGAGAGAGAGAGAGAGAGAGAGAGAGAGAGAGAAAGTTGGGCTCCTATATTTTTGAAAGTACAGAGAGCTCCGTACTTATAAGTTGTTTTCATAATGGGACATCCGATTCGTCGATCGGCTTCGTTAGACATAATTTATAATATTTAAACTATATAGAAACCAAATTTCATAATTTTTTGTCTTTATTTGTTTAGTGAACAAGTAGCCTCAAAATAAACGGTTGAAAATAAAAATCTCATAAAAAATAGTGGTAAAAGACTCAAATTTCAAATCGGAAGTATTGAACTTATTATTGATATTAAGTGGAATTTTTTTATTAAAGTTTCACCTAATTTAAATTATTTTATACCGTTGAACTTACAAACGTGTCACATCGACCGTTAAAATAGTTATTTTTTAGACTTTTTGATCATTTGGTAAATGATGTCGAAAAATTATGAAATTTATTTTCTAAATCTAATAACGTAGATCATGTCTAAAAAATTCGATCGTCGAATCAGATGTCATATCATCGAAAATAACTTACAATCACGGAGACCCCCATACTTTCGAAAACACGGGAGATGCGCGCGCACACACACACACACACTCTCTCTCTCTTTATATATATATATATATAGAGAGAGAGAGAGAGAGAGAGAGAGCTAGGCTGGAATACTATTAATAGTACCAAGTCATTGGTGCTATTAAGTTTTTAACCCTTAGATTAAAAAATATATGGTTGAGATAATAGTGGGCCCCTTGAGTTTAATAGGTGGTTGGGAAATAGTAAAATCTAACGGATGAAAATAATCAAAAGGGTTGATTTAAGGGTAGAAAACTTAATATATAGCACCAATAATTTGGTACTATTAATAGTATAGTAGTCGGACTATATATATAATTAAAATTAATAATTAAATTTTCCTAACATAATTATCATGTTGATATTATTGGTTCAATCAATAGTTAACCCACTAGTTGAGCTAATGACTTTAATCTAATAATATTTTCGTGTCGCTATCTGATATGATTTTAAAAATATTCTATTTATCTATTACTTAGCAAGCAGCATAGTACACTAACTAATTATAACGATAAAAAAAAATTAATATATCAAATTATACATAATTTTAATTTAAATTTTTATAAACTTTAATATTAATAATTAAAAATTATTAATTTTAATACATCAAATTTTACATATTTTTAAAAAATTAATAATTAAATTTTAAATGAATAGATTTATAATTTGAAAATTTTATTAGAGGGCGTATAAAATTATCCCTTTTATTTCTAATTAAATAATTGAGACCTTCACTATAATAAAATTAGATTATAAAAACACATCTTTGTGATATTTTTGTACAAGTGTGTTATCTATATTTTATCTATATCCAAAATTAAATTATATGGATTTATTTTTAGGACACATTATAATAATGTTTCGCTAGCGACACTAATTATAAGTGTCGACATTTTTGTTAGTGACATTTTTTTAAAATTTTAAAAATATTTAAAAATATCGTTATAATATAATTTTGTTATAGTATTTTTACTGTATCGTGCATTTCAGCCGTGAAAATTTTGAGCTGTCTGTCACGGATTTAAACGAAAAACGAAAAATTCACAAAAAAAAATTAAGTCTACATAAAAAAATTCACAAAAAAAGAAGTTAAGTCCCTGCCCCGTCGCTCCGCAAACTCTTGACGCCGTTAGGTAGCATTTGGATTGGTGATAAGCCAGAATGAGTTATACCAGGTATAAGTATAAAGTAAGGGATAAGCTAGGTATAAAGTAAAATTGTGTTTGGTTGGGAATGAAACTTAAACCTGGTATAAAGAAAATAGTGTTTGGATTGGGGTTGAAGAAGAAGAAGAATAGAGAGTTGACTTTTATGTTAAATGACGATTTTACTCTTGCTTTTATGTATATATTTAATTTGATAATTAAAGATTGTATTATAAAAATTTTTAGTGGAAAAAAAAAATAATTTTTAAATTAAGTGGGAGTAAAACTTTTAATTTTTAAATTTATATAAATTTAAAAAAAATTATAAAAAAATTATATAAATTTTACAATTTTAAAATTAATATTATTTTTTAAAAAATAAAAATAAAAATTTCTACTAATGATTTATTAAAATATAAAATATAAAATATAAAAAATTAAAATTTGTAATTTAAATATTTTTTAAAATTTAAATATTATAATTAAAAAAAAAAATTTCAAAAGAAATATAAAAGAAAGGAAAAAAAAAAAAAAAAAAAAAAATATCCCTTCCCAAGGCCAGCTCTTTCCTTTCAGTGTTACTTTGTTACTTTATGTCTCTAGTAGACTTAGTGGGCAGATCGTTAGGCTTGTTGGCGGCACCTACTGAGAACTACTGTGGGACGGTACATCTACTCTCTCTCTGGCAGACGCCTGGTAGGGAATTAGCTCGCGACTCCCTCACCACGGTCAGAAGGATCAGCAACTGGAGCAACAGGAACAGGAGCCTTGAGAAGGGATTGCTTAAACCAGGAGGGTGTGGGGGATGGGATATCCCTCTCCCAAACAAACCGGGGGTATCCCGTTTGGAAGGGATATCTTCGGAACATTTCGGGGATATTCCTATCCCGTTTGGATACAAAAGGAAATATCCCTCCTTACATATCTATCCCTCTTTGTACCCGTTCCAAACGACACCTAACGAATGTCGTGTTAAGGGAGGCCGTCAGTTTCGGAACCTGTCTGGTGCCACGTCCACAAAATCCGCACGATGTAAACCCAACGGTCAATAACATCCGTCGCTCGACCTTCCCATCAACATCAAATCCACACGATGTAAAACCTACCGATCATTCGTACACCGGCGTGCCCTATCCAACGACTCATCTCATAAGCCTAACGAGACTATTCCCTGCACCCAGTGTATCCCTGTGCATCATGTTCCGTAATTAATTTTTGATAATCAAATATTTTATAATAAAAAAATATAAATCATCTTCGCCCTGTAAACAGCCTACATTGGAAAGGAATAAACACTAGTACATTCGTTAAAAAGAATCTGATATATTGCTCTAGACTTTTAAAAATAGATTATTTATTAGTTAATTTTTTTTCCCTTTTTTTTTCTGTTTTTATTTATTTTATTCTCTCTTTATATTATAGTATACTGAAGTTACAATCCCTTATTTTAGAAGGTTAGGGGTTTACTATACACTTGTTGGTCTTTAATAAATTAAAAAAAAAGTTATAAGCCAAGACAAAAAAAGTGATAGCAATTTAATTGAGATAGTTGTAAAATGACTTCCGATTGCTTTTGTTTCGTCCACAGGGAACTTGGATTGACGTAAATTGCGTTCAAATAAAAATAATTTTTCTTCGCTCTTCATTTTTACGGCTGTGAAAATTATTTTATAAAATTTGAGTGGTGTAAAGTAATATTAATACCTTTCTTATATAACTTAGATAAAATATAATATACTAAATAAAAAATAGTATAATATATAATTTTTTAAATAATAAATTATAATATAATTAAAAATAATATAACTATATAAATAACAAATTAATATAATAAATAAAAAAGTTTTTTTCTTATTTTTTATTATATATTTTTTTCCTGGTATTTTTTTTCGGCAATTGATTTTAGTTTATTTTGGAGCGAAGTGAAGTTACAGTATTTTAAAAAACTCAAGTATATATTACAATGAATCAAACACCAAAAGTGTGTTTACGAAAGAAAATTATTTACCTCTTCCCAATTTCGCCCGAATAAGGAGACCCACGTGGGTTGTAGATCTGGCACAATTCAATTTTTTTATAATGTAATATTTGCGATTGTGAAAAAAAATAAAAATAAATGAATGCATGAAAAAAATTAATGGAGAAATATTTTTACAAGATATTTAAAATTTAGAAGGATGTAAATTATTTTAAAAGTTAAAATATATATCCGGTATTTATATCTATAGGAAAGGCAAAATAAATTGAAAGATTTAAAAACTTTTTACTTAGGTATCAAAAATCCCAAATAATCAACAAAAGAGAAAGTACTGTCATTTAATTTAAGAGAAATCTATGTTCAATATAATAATTTATTCAAGTCATTTGAATATTAAACAATAATATTTAATTAGTGAGGAGGAAGTGTAGAAAGAGCTGTCATTTAATTGAGAAAGTAATAATCAAATGGTGGCGACTAAAGTCGCCACCGAATATATAAAATGTCGCCACCAAATACATATAGTGGCGATAAAAAATGTTGTCACATGTTGCCGCAATAGGTCCCGCCGGCGTATGTATCAGCGGCTAAATATAAATTTTGCCACTTTAACCATAATCTTCGGTGGCGACCATAGTCGCCACCGAATCTTATAATCAGTGGCGACAAATAATTGCCACCTTATATTAACTTTGGTGGCAAAATATTATCGCCACTGAATCTTTATAATCAGTGGCGACAAATAGTCGCCACCATATATTTATTTTTGGTGGCAAAATGTTGTCGCCACTGAATCTTTATATTTATTTTTTGTGGCAAACTATTGTTGCCACTGAATCTCGATAATCAGTGAGGATTTGGTGGCAATAAATATTTGTCACAAAAGTTTGTCATTTGGTGGCAAATATTTCTCGCCACTAAATTTGCCCCATAATATTATTATTTTTGTTGTCACTATATAAATATATTATTTTATTAAAAATAAATAATTTAACAAAATAATAAAAATCATAAACAAAAAAATATTGAAATAAAATTCCAACAAACCTAATCACTTCAAAATGTCACACATTATTTTCTCCAACAATTCATTAAGTCGCCAATCCCAAATATTAGTTCAATAAAGAGAAAAAAATTTAAATCTATTAGTTAGTCATAGAAAATAAAATGTATTCGAAACTTCAGTGATGGGTGTAGATGAAATACTTCTCTCTGGTCCATCTCAAAAGCATTTCACTCGGACTAATCAATCGGCTCCGAATAAGACAATTTTCTAACCACAAGCCATCATTTCTTTACATCTCAAATCTTTATTATGCAGAAATATTAGCTGGTCGTTGCGTAGCCCTAAACCGAGTCCACCAATATCCACACTCGATTATGTTCAAAACAACTAGAAGATCACAACTTTGATCATCATCATCACTCGCAAAATTTGACTAAAAAAGGAACCTTTCAAGAACTTGTCTACCTAGTTCACCGGCTCGTACTTATTAACAAGGCCCTGAATCTTCAGTAGGCATGTGCTGTGGCTATCCATCCGGATTTCCTGCCCAAATAAAGAACAACATCAGCAAATGAAATGAGAACTCAAAAACTACAATAGTGGATGCCTGAAGTTACTCACTACTAACTATGTTTGCAATAAGAAATCTAAAATGGAATGCCAGCATAAGTGGGACATTTTTTTTTTTTTAATGCTGTTGTTGAGATGAACTGACCTCTCATGTGGTATAGTAGCACTATAACAGATTTCTGGTGGTGTGATCAATATCTCCACTCAAGAGAAGAAAAGTTATCATGAAGGAGTTAACTAAGATTTATCATAAAAGTTACCAGAATTACTAACTATGATGAAGCTTGCTCAACTAATGTTCAAAACCAACAAAAACAGAGTGAATTGGAAGATATCTGAGTATAAACGGCCTAAGATCATCGATGATTGCACAATTAGGTCATACAAAATCAGACTAATGAGAACTGAAGAGATAATGGAAGCAATTTAAGTAGATGTTATGGAGATTCAATGCACCTAGATCTGTGACGGTTTGAAAGATTGCATTAAATTATATTTGGTATATGAGCATAAGCCTCCAATATATATATATATATATATATTAGCAGTTTCAACAAAGATATACTCCAAATCCACATTTGCAACTTTAGTAAATCACCTAAGCATATAGCAGTAAGTAGTTATCTAAATTCTAGTTTCTTACTATTGAAATTAACCCTATGATGCAATGGTCAATGGGCTAAGTAATAGACGGTATTTTTCTAGAGGTTAAGCGCATATTTTTTTATCCAGGGGGATAAAATGTAATAGACGGTATTTTTTTATCCAGGGGGATAAGTAAACATCTGCTAGTAAAGATTGGACTCTACAGTCACATAAGCTGAATTCCTACTAATCAAAAAAAGATTTACCAGATATATACACAAGGCATGAACTGTGCAGCAACAAACAAACTAACATAGGATTAAATTGCTTTTCTTCTTAATTTCATTTCTTGCTCTGTAGCCAACCGCCATAGTTGGTGCAAATGGATTTCACGGAGTTGCCGGCAAGATTGTAAAAATAGCAAGGTAAAATTTTGTCACTCACTTGAATATTCTATCAACTGAAATGATCTTAGAAATTCAATCAGAATGGGTATTGCAATCAATCAAATAAATGATTCGCTAAACAGTGAGCCTACCTATATTGGCTACAAGAATTTTATGCCTAACATGATTATTAAAAGGAATAAAGGCGAAACAAACATGCTAGGACAGGAATTGATAAGGAAGAACGAGTGCAGGTAAGTGATCTTACCGGTCGATGCAGAGATGGTGAACGTTGCTGGCTCACCCCGAGCAATTGGGTCAGGAGAGATCTCTACGCCGCTAACCTTAACCGGATAATTAGCTCCTCTCTCTGCGAATAAAACATGTTAGTATGAGGTTACTTATAATTAACTATATGAGACATTTTGTTTCACTTGTTAATATGCAAATTAACTAATAGAACAATTTTAACTGAATCTGTAGTATCCTAGCACATAGACTCTATATGTTGATTTTGTGGACAAATCGATAAACTAATGAGCTGCAATTAAAGAACTAGGACAGAGTTGCAGTATGTAGCTTTTTAATGGATCTTGATTTTGAAATTTGATCGGTACTTTGCATTGACTTGCTCTCCTTTCTTTCAATCAATAAACTATGATCTTGTTTCTCCTACTTATCTAAGCTAACTTCTCCCCTTTCTTTCTAATACTATCAAAACAGCGAAAAGGAGGTGTTCCTGGAGATCTCCTTTATGTTGGCTTAGTGGTCACTCATGTTCAAAGATTCCTGGTAGATGAGAATTTATTGACATCACAGTGCCTTCATCATTATGCAATTTCATTAAGTCGAAGCACTTTTCAAATGTCCTTTATGTTAGCGCGCACAATTAAATGTACCATGCAGGTTATGGAGTCCTCTTCTGTATTATTGTACCTTTATTGATGAAACTCAATATGAAAATCTTCTAGTCCTCAAAATCTGAAACTATATATGAACCCAGGTGAATTTCTGCCTCTCGCATGCTATAATGCGTCGCATATGTATTGAAATGGTAGATCATCTATGGCATTGGTCAGGTGTTGTTCATGTGTCATCTTTACTACCATTTAGATTCCTCCTAGATTGAGAGGATTACTAGGAATAACTCTTATTCGCATTGGCTGGCAGAAAAAGAAAGAAAAAAAAGGCACAAAAATGACATCTTAGGACCTCGTTCTTTCAGCCATTATTTCTTTAAATTCATTAGTCTTATGTCTTACAAGTTGAAATGCCCATACACATTTGTTTTAAAAGGAGCTGAAGTATGGCACTAGAGATCACTTCTCAGAGAATGATGCTCATGTATGTAGCCCGTGGTGATATAGTTTCTTTTTGAGCCAATATATAGATGGATTCTTTTTCATATAATTAAAACACTTTTACATATCTGCTAAATTAAAATAAAGTGGCATAATCTTCGATGCGAATCCACTACGACCCCAGGTTCAATACAACAATTAGTATCTTTTATGTCTTTCAAATATGAAAGGAGAGAATACAACAATATCAGTATTCCTTTCTTTGCAGGAAGTTCATCTTTACATGGCTGGATGCTTGCTTCTAAAATTGGAAGTTACCAATCATATTTGCATTGAACAACCCACCACATTTGTTAGCTAGAAAGATGCCAAAGTAATCAAAGGTAATATGAGAGATAACTAATAGTAGCCAATTTAGTTAATATATATAATCGGAATAGAATGCTACTTGGAATCTAAAAAACTAGAATAAGCATCTTGCATAGACAAATCAGTCTCCAAAGTTCAATAACCAAAAGAATTCTAACTGGCTCGCACCTTTCTCTTGAAAATCTTTGTCTGTTTTGATAAAGCCTGCAACTAATGCTCTTGGAAATGCTGCTATCCATTGCTCCCTGCTGAGATTCGGAGGAATAGCACACAAAACATTAGATTGGAGCACCAAATCGGAGCACCAAATAGAGATTTGAGATTGAGAGCTCTTACCAACGGATCGAAGCACAAAATCGAAAAGCTGGACTGCCGAGGTCTCGGATCAGATCGCTATGTCGAGGATGATCGTCCACGCAGAGCCGAGAAGGTCAGGGGCGAAGAGAGGGTCGGAACTCGAGATCGAAGAGGGGGTAGAAGGAGACGAGGAGAGTTTGAGCTCGGACGGGCTCACCGGCGAGGATATCGGCACCGAGGAGATCGAGAGAGAGGTGGGGAGAGTGTGGTTTGGGAGAGGGGATCGAGAGAGGGAATGGATTTTGAGGGGAAGTGAGGGAGGAAATGGGTTTGGAGAAGTGAGGAGATAAAATGGGTTTTGAGGGGAAGTGAGCTTGCCCTCTTTTTTAAATGGATGGTTTTTTTCAAATGGATGTTTTTGTTCAAATTAATTATTTTTTTTTTAGAATATATTAAATTAAAATTTAAATAATTAATCTTATAAAAAGATAAGAAAAAAAATTTAGTCTATTTTAACTTTAAAATTTTTAAACTATATATATTGGGTGTTAAATTTTGAAAAGTGATTTGAAATTCAAAATTAATTTTTGGTTTAATAGAAATATTTGGCAATTTCGTTTTTAAAATTTAATTATGATTTTCAGAACTAATTTTCTTATTTTCGAGGTCCAAAATCAGAAATAATTAAAATTTGCATCTTGAAATCTATTTCTGATTTAGAATTAAAATTTTAAATTTCTATTTTGATTTTAGATTTAAATTTTAAATGTAAATTTAAATTCAAATTTTATATTTTATATTTTATATTTAAATTTTTAAATTATATATTTTAATTTTTAAATTTCAAATTTTATATTTTAAAATATAGTTATTAAATTTAAAATTTAAAATTATATTTTAATTTTTAAATTACAAAATTTAAATTTTTAAAATTCAAAAGAGAAGAAAAAAAAATATCTAAACTATTTTAACTTCTAAATTTTTAAACTATATAGAGTGTCACTAAAATAATTTCTCAACTTTAAATTTTTTTATTGAAACTATCTTAACTCAATTTTTTTTAAAAAAAATAATATTTTGTAAGTTAAAATTAAAAATTTTATTATATTTATTGCTATTTTGGACAAATTTAATAAATTTAATTAATTTTTAACAAATAAAATTAAAATAATTAATAGCTAAGAACTAATAAAGCTCCAATTTTTTTAAAAAAATTATTTAAGCTAACTAAAAAAATAATTAAAAAAAATAAAAGTTAGAAGGTGTAAATAAAAAAATAAAAAAAAATTGTGATAATTTCAATAGTAACAAAATAATTATTTAGTGACAAAAAATAAATTATCACGTTAAATTAATTATTCGATGGTAATTATTTTTGTGGTCTTCCTAGATAATTAATTATTTAGTGGGTCACGTCAAGTTAATTAAGTTTTTTTTTTTGTTATCGCTGGTAGGTAATTATATAGTGGCTAATTAGTGGCGATTCTTTTTATCGCCACCATAGGTAGTCAATAGATAGTAATGACATTTTAAGTCAATAAATTAGTGGCATTTTTTTTTATCGCCATCATAGGTAGACATATAGTGGCAACATAATAGTCATTTAGTGGCGAAAATAGGATTGCCACTTTAAATTAATAAATTAGCGGTGATTTTTTTATCGCCACCATAGGTAGCCATATAGTGGCGATAAAACAGTCATTTAGTGGCGAAAATAGAATTGCCACTTTAAATCAATAAATTAGTGGTAATTTTTTTTATCGCCACCACAGATAGCCATACAGTGGCGACAAACTAGACATTTAGTGACGAAAATAATATTGTCACTTTAAGTCAATAAATTAGTGGCAATTCTTTTAATTACCACCATAGGTAACCATAAAGTGGCGATAAATTTTATCGCCACCTTATGTTTGCCACTAATGCTATCTTTTCTTGTAGTGCATGTTCAATCTAATAATTTGTTTTACACATATCTTTCGAGCATTATATAATAATATTTAATTAGTTACGAGGAACGAAGTGCATGCGACATATTTAAGCATCTGGTGCATACGATTTATTTTTGTTTTCCTTTTCTTTCAACAAAAGATTCCCCCTTTCCTCGACATTCGAATCCACCTCGGGTGAGGTCAAAAGGAGGAGGAAAAAAACATATAGGCTTTGTTTGGATCAGGAATAAAAGGGACGCTAACCCCTTATCCCTCCCTTTTTATCCCCAAACATTATTAAGTAAGGATGGAAACAGCAGTTTCCACCTTTGGGTGGAATTATTGTTTCAAGGACAAAAATAATTTAATTAGTCCTGCACGATTACCGAGAAAACACTACTTTCCCTTTCTCTTTTCTCCTTTCGCTCTCTTTCTCTTCGATCAGCTCCCATTCCTCCTCTCATATGTGAAGATCTATGAATCCCTCTTCCTCTTCTCCTCTGTGAATCCCTCTTCCTCTCATCTTTTGAGCGATCCATGCCCTCACCTCCGAGAAGTTTCTTGGGTCCTCTTCGTGCGTCGGATTCCATATTCTTCTCCAGTGGTGATCTTTGAAGCCTGTTTCCTCGGTCCGGATCCCGTGTGAGGCGGTTTCCTCGATCCTGATCTCTGGCCTTGGGTTTCTCTACGGGCTTCTCATCGGTCCCGATCTCCTATGTGCCACTGTTTGAGTGGGATTCCTTCCCTTTTCAAGCCTCGACTCTCTCTACGGGCATCTCCTCCGTCCCGATCCCCTGTGTGGCAGTGTTTGTTGATGGGATTCCTTCTCCTTGTTGCCTCGGCTCTCTCTGCGAACTTTCCCTTGGTCCCGATCCACTTTGTGCCCATCTGTGTGTGTGATTCCTTTTTATCTTCACCTCGGTTATCTCTGCGGGCTTCTCCTCTGTCTTGATCCCCTATGTGGCAGTATTTGTAGGTGGGCTTCTGTAGTGGTCCAGGTCCCCATGTAGTTTTTCCCTGAATCCACTGTATGAAACACCTATTATTGGTGTGTCTGGCCCATAGTGCATCAAGGGATGCCACAGATGGACCTAATGAGGTATCTAGAGCTGGATTGGCCTTTCGGCTACTTTTGCCGAATTCTAGAAAGGGTTTTGGGCCAAACAGAGGTTGGATGTGGATTCAGCACGGAAAAACGCTTGAAAACGGCTATTTGCTTGTTTGATTCTGAGTCCGGATGCCCAAAAAGGGACTCCCGGAAGTTTTCAGTGGATTCTGGTGCATTGGGGAGGGGAACCGTAGACCGCCGGCATGCCACGTGGCGGCCTATCATTGGCCGGCTTGCAGCGCTCGGTTCACAGAGCGGCGCGGCATGGCGCGTAGACCCGGCGCGGGACACGTGACTCCACCGGGTAGGCTGGTTCTTGATGCGCGGTCTACAGAAGGGGCGCGGCGGTGCATGGGCCAGGGCGCGGGGACACGTGTCAGTCCCCGGTTGGTCAGCGCACGCGGCGCGGTCCACGAAACCCGAAGGTGGGTGCGTATACCGGGCGCCACCTAACCCCGTTGACCGCCGCGGACGCGTGACAACGCCCGGCTGGGCTTGCACGGCTGTCCCGTGTTCGGAACACGTGTCAAGCCCAGGTTGATCCGGGCGCTCTCTGCAGGGGAATATACCCGCGGATTCGGGCGCCCGAATTCGGTCCGAGCGCCCGAATCCTGGGACCCGTTGGGGATTTTCGGATTTGTTGGATTTGGCCTATAAATAGGCCCGAGCAACTCCTTTTCTCCCTTTTCTTCCTCTTCGAGCCCAATTCTCACTGTGACTCCTTCAGCAAAGTTGCTCCCCCCTTCGTGCTGCATCTATTGGAGGATTTCTGTGATTTTAGGAGGCACGTACTTCGAGGTCTACAGTTCTTCGGCGCATCGCGACATTCCTTCACCGGTGATCTTCTCCGTCATGTTTCGGTGCGCGGGCTCCCCCGGCATACTCCGACCATCTTTTTGGACGATTCTTGTGCCGTTGGCTTCACGACAGGTAGGGCTATGATTTTTATATTTTTATCTCCCCATCATTTCTAGTTTTTCTTGGAGTTTCCGAGACTTCTTGTGACCTCTTTTTTGCGGCAGAGTTTTTGGACAGCAACGGAGTGTTTTAAGGATTTCTCCGCGCTCGAGCATCGGATTGAGGTGTGCCAATACTCGTTACGCATCTACGCATCGCAAGGAACGTTATCATAATTTTTATGGAATTTTTTGAGGCTTTCCCGAAGGTATAAATCCCATCTTTTCTGGGCGGAGTGCTACAGTTTTTGTGCTTGTGTAGTTTCGCGCTCACCGCGTTGCGTATTTTGTAACTTGGCCTACAGGACTCGGTTTGGAATGCGCAAGTACTCGTTTCGATTGTCTCGACGCGACGATCGCAGCGGCGATTTTTTTGAAATTTTCTGAGTTCTTCTTGCAGGTGAAATGTGAGGACCCGGATCCCCACGACGAGATTACTGGTTGACCAGCAGCTCCTAGAGGCCTATGGGGCGTGTCTGTCACGCCCTGGCGTCGAAACTGCGACCCGGGCTCGCCAACAGATCCGCCGCCCATACGGGAAGCCCCGTATAGACGAAGCGACTAACCTGCAAAAGATCAACTATGCTATACAGATATCAGAGCTGAAAGTAAAACTGCTAGAAATAAAACTATATACAAACCAAGACCTCGCCAAAATACAAAAGTCTCTCGAGCAGTAAAATAAATACAACTCTATACCTCACTACAAAGTTCTCTCAACATGAACTCTCAAAAGTAATAAGGGTACATCTATTCTCAGGACGACGACTGGTAGGGTTCTAGCTCACGACTCCCTTACCTCGATCAGAAGAAGCAGCAACAGGAGCAACTGGAACAGGAGTAGAAGTCCCTGTGGGAAAAGACACCACGACGGGTGTGAGAACTACGTCCCAAGTAGTTCTCAGTGGGTGCCGCCAACAAGCCCGACGGTCTGCCCACTAAGTCTACTAGAGGCATAAAGTAACAATATAAAACTGAAATGAAAGGGCTGGAAAAGTAACTCTACAGCTACTATGCCTCTATCTAGATGCTCAAGAAAATGGAACAGATGGAACATGATGCATCTACTAACACACACAGTAAACTCACCAAATCTAAACTGACTGCCTCAAAGGGTCCAATCAAACCTGCGCCCACCTACTGCCGCACATCCTCAACAGGACGGGTCTACCGTAGGGTGTCCGTGACTGCCACTAACTGGCCCAGTCAGAGGGACGGCGTCGACAAGTCGCGATAGCAAGTAACAGGCCCAACTCCGGAGTGGCACTCGAGGGGCGCGACCCCAACGAGGAAAGTATCAGCGTATCTCTGTCGAGCTCAAATATGGCTCATGCAGGCTATAGTCCAAACCACGATCCACAAGATCGACCAACAACACCAACTCTCAACCACAGGCTGGAAAACCACGCAGCTGGGGCCACCGTCCACCAGACGGCTCCCACAGCAGAACACTAAACTCTCAGGAAAGACCGACACCATAAGGGTTCGGAAACCTGATAGACCAGTGCTAAGAACCCTATCAAACAAGAACAGACTCTAGGCTCCGCCTATCGAAGTTCCCGATCCCCTTATAGTTCGGGAAAGCAACAATCTCGGTACTACACGCAGAAGACACCAACAGGGCCCGAAAGTCCCGGGAGACCTACACCTACAACCCTATCAAACAAGAACAGGTTCCAGGCTCGGCCCCCGTGGCTTTCGTCCCGACAAAGGAACGACCCCTAGAACCCGGATCACTCGAATCCTTTCGAGTGGGGAGATTTACAAGAAAAGGTGACATTTGTTATTGAAAAGCATTTTGATCTAGAAGAAATCCATATTTACTGATTTTAGTTCTTTTTAGAAAAACAGTTAGAAAAATAAGTATTTTACCCAAGCCCCGAAGGGCTGATGCCTTTGTCCAATCAAACAAGAACAGACTCCAGCGGCCCTTCGATGCTTGGAAGAAAACATTGGTAGACTAAAATCATGTGTACGTCGAAAAGGGTTCAGGGTTCTAGGTCCGGCTATCACTAGTAAACTACTGCCACTAACACAGTGGCGACAACCCACACAGGGGAAAACAAGATCTCCCGGGTCCACCGTTTACCCCAAACGGTTCCCGGTACAGACAAACGATCCACTACATCTACCAGACTCCACTCTGCTCCCAAGCACGAGTGCGAATGCATCCCACACTAAAAAGAAGTCCCGACCGCTCGGCCCACTACCCGGGCGAGGATAACACTAAGTCCAGGAATGAAACATAAAGTGTGGATGTCTAAACAGAAATAACCCTAGCCCAAGTGAGGGTTTTCTACTGGTCTGGTTACACATGCAACATATGACGGGGGTGCTAGGTCAGGTTCCAAGATAACAAATATTTAACATGATAGAAGGAAGCAAGAGATCACAAGATCGACAGATAAAACTAGGAACAACAATTCCTACACTCTAGCATGCTACCCAAGTCCAATCACTATCATGCATGATTCTATATCAATAGAATTAGAGTACAGTCCATAGATCTTGAAAGCAAGCCACCCATCTGAAAACGCTAACTGTCCGGAGTCGTACAGCTGAGAAAACCAGGAAAAAAAACAACTCTATGTCCAACAGGTCTTGCACAGTCCACAATCCCTCCTGGGTACAACATAAGGCTACAGTTATACTTTAATCCCAAAATCTGCCAAGAATTACTACACTGAAAATACAGTCGCAAAGATGCGATTATTCCACCTGCTGAATTTGCTCGAAAAATTCCAAATAAAATTTCCCTGCAATCTTCGTGTCGATAGCTTCGAAACAAGTACCTGCACGCCCAATTCCGAGCACCGTAGGCCAAGTTACAAATTCCACAGTATCGGTGCGCAAAATCCCAAAACCATTCAACTGTAAACTCTTGTACAGATAAAAGGAAAAGTGTATACCTTCGGGAAGGTCTCCAAAAATTCCAAGAAAAATACCACGATGATCCTCGCGTCGAGTAGATGAAAAAAGTCTAAGCACGTCCTGAACCGAGACTCGTGCGCGGAGATCTCCTCAAAAGAAGGTGCTGCCCTCACCAAAATCTCACACCAAAAAGGGTCCCAATGAGCACGAGAAAACTCCTCGAAAAATGCGCAACCAGAAAATGTGGAAGAAACCAAAAATGTAGCCTCACCTGTCGCGGATCCAGCAGCGAAGGAATCACTCAAAAATATAGTCGGAGTAGGTCGGGGGAGCCCGTGCACCGAAGAGCGACGGAAGAAACAGCGAAGAAAGAGCGTCGCGCCGCGCCAAGAAAATGAGAATCTCGAAAAGCGTGCCCCCAAAAATCCCCAAACTCTGCAGATGGAAGCTTCACAGTGTGAGGATCAACTTTGGTGAAGGACTCCCCTCGGTTTGAAGCTCAGAAAAGCCAAAAAGATGCAAAAGAACGCGGCTCGGGCTTTAAATAGGCCGCAGAAAACAAATGGGGAAATTCCCATTAAGTCCCAAGATTCGGGCGCACCCGAACTTTCGGGCGCCCGAATCCGGGCGCAAGGCCCATTTACTGTAGCCGCCCGGAAATTCCTGGTGCGGCCACGTCACCCGCACAGCAAACAGCTGTGCGGGGCGCGCCGGGAGTGGCCACGTGGCACTCCCGGTGACCGACACGTGTCCCGCACAGCAAACAGCTGTGCGGGGCGCGTGTGGTGCCGCCGCGTGGCACCTACCCGGTCAAACGGGTAGGTGGTGCCCGCCAGTGGCAGGGCGACACGCGTCCCTGCCACTGTCGCGGTCACACGTGCGGGCAGGCGCCGCCTGACCGCCGCCACGCACGCGCCCCGAGGCGCACGCCCGCGACCCCGTGCGCCGCGCCTCGTGAGCCCGCGGGTAGCACGCCGACACGTGTCCCCTGCACCCGGTCCACGCACCCTACTTCGGGTTCCGTGGACCGCGCCGCGTGCACCGACCAATCGGGGACTGCCACGTGTCCACCCGCCTTGGTCAATGCACCGCCGCGCCTCCCAGTAGACCGCGCATCACGAGCCCGCCAATCAGGCGGCGCCACGTGTCATGCGCCGGGTCCGTGCACCCAGTCGCGCCCCTCTGTGGACCGAGCGCTGCGGACCGGCCCAATCACAAGCCGCCACGTGGCAGCCGGCGGTCCACGGCCCCTCTCATGCACCGAAATTCAGCGAAAACTTCCGGGAGTCCTTTTTGGACATCCGGACTCAGAATTCAACAAGCAAATAGCCGTTTTCAAGCGTTTTTCCGCGCTGAATCCAAATCCAACCTCTGTTTGGCCCAAAACCATTTCAAAAATTCAGCAAAAGCAGCCGAAGGCCAATCCAGCTGTGGATATCACACAGGGTCCATCTGTGGCATCCCTTTGATGCACTATGGACCAGATACACCAACACTAGGTGTTCTACACCACGGTTCATGGGAGAAGCTACACGGGGATCAGGGTCACCACAGTGTCAGTGGTATTTGGGCACCAATTGGACACAAGTGATGGGCTCAGTGTGTTAAATGGATCACGTGGGTGATCAGATGGCCCCGTCGAATGCCTAGAAGTGGTTTTGCGCGCAATGGATATTAAAATTGGACTCAGTGCGAAGTTTGGACAAAGGAACACCTTTTCGGATGCCTTCGGCAATTTTTAGAGTTGGAATTTGGCAAAATGGACTTCGGATTTGGATTCAGCACGCGAAAACGATGAAAATGGACTATTCACTTGTATTTTTTGGAGCCCGGATGACGCGCGCAATTTTCGAGGCTTCTTGGTACTATTCCGGCGGCGGCGGGCAGCGGCGGCGGCGGCAGCGGCGGAGCGCGGCGCGGGCAGGCGCGGGCAGGTGCGCGGTCCACCGCGGGGGCGTGCACCGGTCGCGGGCCACGTGGCGGATCCCTGTTGGCCGGCGCAGGGGGCGCGGTCCACGGGAAAAGGCGCGGTGTACGGTGGACCGGAGGGTGACACGTGGCGGCGTGTGGTTGGTGCGGTGTAGCACGCTCAGTCCACGGAGCTAGCTGGGGAGCGCCTCGGGAAGCGTGTGTGAAGAGGCGCAGGCGGCGGGCGTAGGGCGCACGTGGGCGCGTTGACGCGCTGTTCCCGCACGTGGGCGGCCACGTGTCGGCGTCTGGGGGCGCCATGTGTCGCGTTGTGAGCGGCGGGCGTTGCTGTCGCCTGTTTGGCGGGCGACGTGGAGGCCCAGGGGAGTTTCGGGCTGCTACAGTGCGCGCCCAGGGAACTTTCGGGCTGCTACAGTGCGCACCCGAAAGTTCCTTGCGCACGGAAAACAGGACACATTCGGTATTTTCTGAATTGTTTCTTGGAGCCTATAAAAGCGATCCGAGCTTCTTTCTTTCCCCTTTTTCCGGCATTTCCGAGCCTCCTCTCGCCATGGCGCCTTCAGCAAAGATGATCCCCGAGCTATGCTGCATCCATCTGCAAAGTTTTGAGATTTTTGGTGGCATGCTTATCAAGGTTTCCTTTTTTACGGCGCGGCGCGACGCTCGTCCATTTGGGTTCCCCTTCGTCGCGTTTCGGTGCGCGAGCTCCCCCGGCCTACTCCGACCACCTTTTCGAGCGATTTCTTCGCCGCTGGATCCGCGATGGACAGATATACGATCTAGGTATTTCGGCTTTCCCTCATTTCGCGCTTTTCAAGGTGTTTGTTCGAGCTTACTGTGACCCCATTTCTGTGATGGAGATTTGGATAGCGGCGTGGTTTTTCGGCGATATCTCCGCAACCAGGCATCGTATGGCGACGTGCTTATACACTTTTTTCATCTACTCGACGCGATAATTGTCACAGTATTTTTAGTGGATTTTTCTGAAGCTTATCCGAAGGTATATTTTTCGCCCTTTATCTGTGTAAGGAAATACAGATGTGTGGTTGTGTGTTTGTGAACGCCCTGTATTGTGGAATTTGTAACTCGGCCTACGGGGCTTGGAATTTGACGTGCAGGTACTCGTTTCGAAGGTATCGACGCGAGGAACGCGACAGTAATTTTATTGGATTTTTCAGAATCCGTTCTGCAGGTGAAAACTGCACATCTTCGGGGCTGTTTTCTGATGTTGTATACTTGGTATATTTTTGGAATAAAAGTGTAATGTTGGACCTTATTGTTGTACCCAGGGGTGTTTTCAAGTGTTGCTGGACCCGATGGATCTGTAGACTTTGATTTCGGGGTACTTTTAGCTGTTGGAGTCGAGGCCTTCGGGCCATGTACCGAGGATGCAGTTTCGGCAGAATTTGGACTGTGGGCGTCTGCGCTCTTCACCGACTTCAGGTTTACCTTGGTTTAAGCGCTTCAGGTGGGTAAGCTTAATAGTGGTAACTGTATAAGGTGTTTATGTTATGGCGAATATAAGTGCACTTGTGGGGATGTCACCCTTCTATGATTGATGACCGGCATATTTGTTGTACAACCGATACGAGCGAGAGGTAAGCAAGGAATGGCCTAGATCATGTGGTTCTTGTACATGTTTATTCATCAGCCTACTTGTGTGAGATTAGTACAGCATAGTAGGGACTTTTTAGCATGCTTTGCTATTACATGTTTTACCCACTTTTATCGTTTCTGAGGACAAAAGCATGTTTGTATGGTCATCTCGTTAGGCCATCTTTTACTGCTACACTACTTATTGGAACTTGACTTAGGAGAAACCATGCTTTTCCCTTTCTCCTTCTTTGTTAGTCAGGCGGTCTATGTTGCTCGGGCACGAGCAGGGGGTTTGGGTTAGTGTAGTCAGATTCTTGGGATATGGGACAGGCTGGGCTTGATGGCAGGGTATTGCGGCGACCGCGGACTTTGGGCGGTCGACCGGGTGGTTATTATTGCACCAGATTGGTTATCGGGTTTCTCTAGTGGCCAGAGTTTCCTACTTATTTAGTGTGCGACCGTGCCGGTCAGGAGCCGGTCTGTCACTTATTTAGTGTCACGCCCCGGGGTCGAAACTGCGACCCGGGCTCGCTAACAGATCCGCCATCTGTACGGAAACTGCCGTACAGACGAAGCGTCTACCCTGCAAATAAATCTAGCCAACAGATATCAGAGCAAAAGTAAGTACATGCTATAGAAAGGAAACAGAACAACTGTACTAGAGTAAATAAAATCCAAGATACAAGCTGTCCTCAAGATACAAAAATAACATCTCTCAAAATCTCACTCTACAAAAGTGGAAACTCAAAAGGGTACTGCTACCTCTCCACTAAACTGACTCGGGTAAGCGACTAGTCGGCCACGCCCTTACCTCGATCTGAAGACCCCGCACGGGAAGGAGTCGGAGCAGCTGCCTCAGGAAAACCTGCACCGCAGCGGGTGTGAGAACTACTGCAAAGGTAGTTCCCAGTGGGTACCGTCCTCAAAGCACACGGTATGCCCACTAAGTCCACCGGAGGCACAAAAGGGTAAACAAATAGATAGATAGATAGATAGATATGGAAGCAGGAAATCTACCTCTATATGCCTCTACATATGCTCAAAGGAAAAGTACTCATCTATGAACCTGCAATGTAACTCACTCACACGTCTCACCCAAATCTCAATGACTGTCCACTTTGGACCAGTCAAGATAAAGTCAAGCCTGCGCTCATCTACTGCCGCACATCCCGGAGGAACGGACTTACGTAGGGTGTCCCTCAAGGACTATCAGTAACACATCGCAGCCTCGTCAGGCTCGGTAACATCATCGCACCCGGGGCGTAGCTCGAGGGGAGCGACCCCACCGAACTCAAGTATCTCAAGTATCTCATTACTGGCAAACATGCCAGGCTCAGCAGGCTACAATCCGCGATCAAAAAGATCGGAACACAGTGAACAGACAACTCACTCTCATGTCAAGGTCGGAGTAAACTCCACGACTCAATCTGAAGTGCTCTCATGGAACCCCCAACGACACTAGTAAAACTCAAAAAAAGCCACAGAAAGGCTTTAATAAAAAACCAAATTCTCCTCGGCCCCCCGGCACGAGAGAACACGCTCCCCGAACCCATGCAGCATCACTAGAACCCTCGGACATTTTAAAACCATTTTTAAAAGTCGGTTTCCAATAAAACAAGCTTTCGGATTTTTAAAACGGTTCGGGAGCTTAAAAGAGGCCAACCAAGTATACCGTCTAGTGTCATATAGTGCCAAGAGTCTACTAAAAATGCTTTGGGGTTCAGATAATATTTCCATAATTTTCTAGGCAACTATCAGATCATTTAACAGCTAAAATATACAGTTTTGACATGATCAAAGTGCGTTCTGAAGCATTAGAGGGCATTCCACGATTTTTAGAAGAAAAACCAACCCACCTCAAATGCTTCCCGAAGGCCGCGCTGAAATCGGTGAAGAAACGGGCGAAAACTGAAGAAAAACTGAACTGCGCCCCCCCGCGCGCGCGCGCGCCGTCGCGCGTCTCGGAAAAATCCACGGAGCTCCACGCAACCTCCACAGCACCCAGCTAGGCCACCATAAAAATCCCAGCTCAAACCGATCACTACAGTCCACGAATTAAGCGTGCGAAGAGTTGCGGATTTGCACAGTACTCAACCTGCTGCAAGCATGCAATCCGAGAGTACCAAGGAGCAAGAATGGAAAATAGCTCAATTCACCATTAAAATCCATCAATAAAACCCAAGAGAAGAACCAATGAATCCAAATCCATAGTTTCCAACAATCAATTACCTCAAATTGCTCCTCGCGCGCGCACGTTGACTCGGTCAACTCCCACAAGCAGCAGAAATGGAAACCAAGCTTCTTCACCTTCTTCTTCCTCTCCTTCTTCTCAGGCAGCAAGGAATGGTGGAGGATGGATAAGGGATGAGATAAGGGTGAGGGAGCTGTGTTGAGGGGTATAAAAATCAACGCGGGAGTAGTTGGAACAGAAGAAGCCCATACCGAGGTTTACTGTGCAAGTCCGGGCTTAATCGGGGCTCCCCCTGTGTCTGTGTACCGGTACCACCCACTTGGTACCGGTACACAGCCCCTGGTTCCGGAACCAAACACCTGGTTCCGGAACCAGCCTCCCAAAACTCCCAGCAACAGCCCGAAAACTCCAAAATTTGCCCCGCCAACACACTTTCTCGCCTCGGATCCTCCGCATCACCCCGAAACCAACCGAACACCTCTGTAAACACATAATACACATGTCCCAAGAGTTCAACTCACATCAAAACCATCCAAGAAACCAAAGCTCGACCCGCAAGCTTTCAAGTCGACGCCAACTCACTTTCCTTCAAAAAGACTTCCGCGTCGCTACGGGACCACCCGAACCTCTCTGTAAATACAAACAGAAACTGCTGATGGTATTTCCACAATACCAGGCTGCCACGAGGGGTCGGCACACTGCCCGAAGCTCCGGTACTCTACACTCTCCCCTCCTTTTAACGGTTTCGTCCTCGAAACCGCAAAAATCCAAATCTCAAGAGGGCGACTCAAATAAGTGGGGATATGAAACTCTCAGCTCATCCTCAGGCTCCCATGTGGCCTCTCTCTCCTCATGATGACTCCATAAAACCTTAACAAAAGGTATAATCCGGTTGCGCAATTCTCTCGTCTCTCGAGCAAGAATTCGCACCGGTTGCTCCCGATAGCCCAAGTCCTCGTCTAGCTCCAAGGATGTGAAGTCCAGGATATGTGAGGGGTCAAACACATATTTCCTCAAGGTGGATACATGAAACACATCATGGGTGCCTACCAACCGCGGCGGTAGCGCAACCCGATATGCCACTGGTCCAATGCGCTCTAGCACCTCAAATGGCCCGATAAACCGCGGACTAAGCTTTCCGCGTACTCCAAATCGGCGAACTCCTCGAGATGGCGAGACTTTCAGAAAAACATGGTCTCCCACCTGAAACTCCAAGTCTCGCCGCCTCCTGTCTGCATAACTCCTCTGACGGCTCTGAGCGGTCTCTAAATGTCGCCGAATGATCCTGACCTTTTGCTCGGCTTCAACAAGCAAATCTGGCCCCAAAGTCTTCCTTTCGCCCACGTCACTCCAAAATAGAGGCGATCGACACTTCCGACCATACAATGCTTCGTAGGGCGCCATCTGAATGCTCGCCTGGAAGCTATTGTTATACGCAAACTCGGCTAATCTCAAGTGTCGATCCCAACTGCCACTGAAGCTCAGGACACATGCTCTCAACATGTCCTCCAGAGTCTGGATGGTCCTCTCCGACTGTCCATCAGTCTGTGGGTGAAAGGCGGTGCTAAACTGAAGCTGGGTCCCCAAGGCTCTGTGCAGACTCCTCCAAAACTGTGAAGTAAACCTCGGGTCCCTGTCCGACACAATCGATGCTGGCACCCCGTGCAGTCTCACAATCTCGTCGATATATAACTGTGCTAACCTCTCCAAGGACCAACTCAGCTGCATCGGCAGAAAGTGGGCTGATTTGGTCAAACGATCAACAATCACCCATATGGCATCAGAACCACTCTGAGTCCTCGGCAATCCCACAATAAAATCCATAGTGACACGGTCCCATTTCCATTCAGGTATTGGAAGGCTCTGCAACTTGCCAGCTGGAACCTGATGCTCAGCTTTAACTTGCTGACAAGTTAAACAACGAGCCACAAACCTTCCAATATCTCTCTTCATGCCGCGCCACCAAAAATGTGCCCTCAAGTCCCTATACATCTTAGTTCCCCCAGGATGGAGGGTGTAAGGTGTATAGTGAGCTTCCCTCAAAATCAGCTCTCGAACCTCAGAGTCCATGGGCACACAAAAGCGGTCCCTGTACCTGAGTACTCCCGCTGTATCCACAGAAAAGTCCCCACCCTGATCCTGCTGAAGCTGATCTCTAATCCTCACAAGCTCGGGGTCCTCACTCTGTTTCTCTCTAATCCTGTCCAACAGAGCGGCCTGCAAGACCATGGACATAAGTCTTGCAGAGACCCCAGGGGACACTACCTCGATATCCAAGCGCCTCAACTGCTCTCTCAAGGGCATCTGCTGAGTAATCAACAAGCTCAAGGACTGCCCTGATCGCCTGCTCAAGGCGTCTGCGACCACATTGGGCCTTGCCGGGATGATACTGAATACTCAGATCATAATCCTTTAGCAGCTCCAGCCACCGGCGTTGCCTCAAGTTGAGTTCCTTCTGGGTGAACAAATACTTCAAACTCTGGTGGTCGGTGAAGATCTCACAATGCTCGCCATAAAGATAGTGCCGCCAAAGCTTCAAAGCAAAGACAACAGCGGCTAACTCCAAGTCATGTGTAGGGTAATTCTTCTCATAATCCTTTAGCTGGCGCGAAGCATAAGCAATTACCCTACCATGCTGCATCAACACACATCCTAGTCCGCTGTGGGAGGCATCACTGTAAATCACGAATCCCTCTCCCATGACTGGTAGTGAAAGGGACTGGCGCTGAAATCAACCTTTGCTTCAACTCCTCGAAGCTCTGCTGACACTGCTCTGTCCACACAAACCTGATCCCCTTCCTGGTCAACCGAAGTGAGGGGAGTAGAAAGCTTCGCAAAGCCTTCTACAAAACGACGGTAGTACCCTGCAAGGCCCAAAAAGCTGCGCACCTCTGTCACCGTCGTGGGTCTAGGCCAATCCCGAACTGAATCAATCTTCGCCGGGTCCCACTGCCACTCCTGCGGCTGAAACTACGTGGCCTAGAAAAGAAACCTCCCGAAGCCAAAAAGCGCACTTCTTTAACTTGGCATACAACTTCTTCTCTCTCAGAAGCGGCAGCACTATCCTCAAGGCTCCTCGTGCTCCGCGTCACTTCGGGAGTAAACCAAATGTCCATCAATAAACACAACTACAAAACGATCCAAGTAGGGCTGAAACACTCGGTTCATTAGGATCCATAAATGCGGCTGGGGCATTAGTCAATCCAAAAGGTAGCACTGTGAACTCATATGCCCATACCGAGTCCTGAAAGCTGTCTTGGACACATCCTCGGGCCCTCACCTTAAGCTGGTGGTAACCGGACTGAAGGTCGATCTTGGAGAAGACCGTAGCTCCCTGAAGCTGATCAAACAAATCATCAATCCTGGGGAGAGGATACTTGTTCCGAACGGTCACTTTATTCAACTCTCGATAATCCACACACAATCTAAGTGATCCGGCCGTTCTTTTTCACAAAAAGAATCGGCGCTCCCCACGGAGAGACACTTGGTCTGATGAACCCCTCGATCCAAAAGATCCTGCAATTGAGCCTTTAGCTCTCTCAACTCTGCTGGGGCCATCCTATAGGGGCGCTTTAGAGACTGATGTAGTTCCAGGGACTACATCAATCACAAACTCTATCTCTCGATCCGGCGGCATAGATGATAGCTCCGGGGGAAAAACATCCGGGTACTCGCAGACAACAGGGATGTCCTCGAGTCCGGGCATCGCCGTAGGCGCCTCTACAACAGTCGCAAGGAAGCGACACAGCCTCTACTCAACATCTGTCGGGCTCGGGCGGAGGACACTGTCATCTGCAACAATGCACTCTGACATCCCCTATACACATACTCCTCCTGACCCGGCTCCCGAAGGGTCACAGTCCTCAATCTACAATCAATAGTAGCATAGAACCGGGATAACCAATCCATACCCAAAACCACATCAAATCCTGAAGTCGGCGCAAGACCAACAGGTCAATGGGTAAAATCCACGGTCCTAACTGCACTGGGCAGGACCAACAGCACTCATCTACATGCAATACACAACCCGGAACCTGGACCTCTAATGCATGAGTCAATGGCCCAATCTCAAACCCATGCGAAGATGCAAATGTACTACTGATGAATGAATGTGATGCTCCAGTATCAAAAAGCGCTCGAGCACGGGTAGAGGAGATAAGAACAATACCTGCTACTACTACCTGATCCGCTGCTGTGGAATCCTCGACCTGAGCGGCGTACACTCGCCCGCTCGCTGGAGGTCGTCCCTCAGACTGTCGTGAGGAGGTGGCACGATCACCCCGGGTGAAGCTCGGCGAAGCTCCCACTGCCTGCAGGGGCAAGGGAGAAGTCGATGTAGTCGACGGTGCTGAAGACCCTGCCCTCGGGCAAGTCCAAGCTATATGTCCCGGCTGTCCACATCGATAGCATCTGCCCTGTCGCTGCTCGCACTGCTGAGGTGCGTGAGGCCCGCCACAAATCACACACTGATCGGAGCGCCTCTGCTGCTGCTGCTGCTGCTGCTGCTGTCTAGGCGGCCGATGACCCCCTGGCCTCTGCCTCCTCTGTGACCCGCGGCCTCGAGGCTGGATCTGTGGCTGCGGTGGTCTCGGGGCCTCGGTCTGCTTGACTGCCCAAAATCCTGAGGTGTGGGGCGCTTCTCCCCGGAGCTGGTCCCTGGCGCCTCGCCCCTCTCTGTCATAATAACGGTCCCTCGGGAGACCCATCGAGCTCGCTCAATAGCTGCGTCCAAGGTAGGTGACCGATGGGAGTGGACGTGATGGTAGATATCCTGGTGCAATCCCCTCTCAAATAGATCAACCCTCTGCGGCTCATCTGGGGCGACGTATGGAACACTGTTCAGTAAGCGCTGGAACTCTCGTATATACTCCTGTAGGGGTCGGCTACCCTGCTGTAGCCGTCGAAGATCTCCTTCGAGTTTCTGCTTTGCACTGTCGGGGAAGTAAGCCCCACGCAGTAAAGCTCGAAACTCGTGCCAAGTCAGCAACTGTACGCCCGGCGGTCCAACAGGGCGAACCCGACGCCACCAAGTCTCGGCGTCTTTCTCCAAAAAGTGAGTTCCCAGGTGCACTTGATACTCCTCCTTGATGAAAAGATTCTCGAATAATTTTTCCATAGCAGCAATCCAGTTCTCGACTTCCCACGGCTCCGAGCTCAGACCAGAGAACCGCGGGGGATGGAACTGGCTAATATACGACAGTCGATCCGTGAGCTCTCTCTGCTCTGCCTCCGTCAAAGGAGCAATCTGTGACGAGGTCGCCGAGGTAGCTACTGGGGGCGTCGCTGGAGGTGCCCTCTGCTCGAGTAACCTCACCAAACCGTTCCACATTCTCTTGCTGGGCCTTGGCTGCCTCCTCCTGGCGCCTAACTGTCTCCTCCTGGCGCCTGGCTGTCTCCTCCTGGCGTTTGGACGCCTCATCTTGGCGTTGCAACGCCTCCGACAAATGGGCCACTTGGGCCCGCAGCGCCTGAACCTCTCCCTGATCAACAGGTGGAGCCTCCTGCCGCTCAGGCTCCTCGTCTGCGGCTGGGTGAGCCCTCGTCGTAGCTCGACGTCTGGAGGCATCGCAATCCTGCAATTAAAACCAAACATCAGGACCAAGAATCACTCAACCCAATCAAACGAGAGTCTATACATGTTACCCATTCTAAAGCGTAATGTCGTCTGCAGCCGACATGTCCCCTTTAGAGAATAAACATGCAAAATTACTCACCCCAATCCTCTGGGGGAGTTACAACTCAATCAGACTCTCGCAAATCACGTCTCTCTCGATAGTCAACCTACTGTCCAGCTAAAAGCCTAGGGTCTCTAAGTCCTCAATGACCTATAAACCTAGGCTCTGATACCACTCTAATCTGTCACGCCCCGGGTCGAAACTGCGACCCGGGCTCGCTAACAGATCCGCCATCTGTACGGAAACTGCCGTACAGACGAAGCGTCTACCCTGCAATAAATCTACCAACAGATATCAGAGCAAAAGTAAGTACATGCTATAAAAA
>CM055063.1:11057201-11146751 GCA_029204045.2 Tillandsia leiboldiana
AAAGATGTCATTCAATCAATTATAATTTCTCACAAAACTCTAATTAAGGATTTACTCCAAAATTTGAAAAAATTAGAAGGTAATCAGCCTTATAAACCCGGTTTCATGTTATATTCATCCAAACCAACATCATCATAAATAATCTTGAGATTCCAAATCTATCAAGAATGTTGTAACGATTTACAAAGATGACATACGGAGATTCTCACAACGCCATCTAATCTTGAATTCTACCACTTTCAATGAGATAAGCACTAAAATACTTAAGGGTGGCTCTTTGAGCATTGTAACTATCCACCTATACCAACATAGGAGATGTTCAAATATAGAGTTTTGCATATAAATCTCCAAATGCTTCAACTAAAGCTTTTCTCAAAAAATACTATATGCATCCATAACATGTGGTAGCTTCACACACAAGCGGAGCCAGGGCGGGGG
Organism: Tillandsia leiboldiana; assembly: GCA_029204045.2. Classification (NCBI taxonomy): domain Eukaryota; kingdom Viridiplantae; phylum Streptophyta; class Magnoliopsida; order Poales; family Bromeliaceae; genus Tillandsia; species Tillandsia leiboldiana. The sequence goes on from CM055063.1 coordinate 11,057,640, forward strand.
TGGCAGCTCTGTCCTACATGTGGTGGTAGTTTTCACACTCTTAGGAGTACGTCTTTCCACCTTCTTTTGCAAATCATTTTCAATACCTTGAACGAATGCAATTCTACGTGCAAGAATTAAATCCCCAAATTTAGTCTATCGGTTGTCTCACGTTTATCACAATGAATTCACACAACGAGATAGATTAAGCATCTAAGATCACACATGATTTCTAAAATTTGATGCTTATAAAATCAAAAACTCCTATAATGAAGTATCTCAAGATTTGATTAAGGAGTAAAGTTGATAATCCAATCAAATTAATTTGGAGTGATTGAAAGCGAAGCCCTTTTTATTCAATGCACTGTTCCGTAAAAACCCTTGTTCAAAAATAAAAGTATAAAAACGAAGGAGCATTGAGAAACATGTAATGCAGAAGATTAAGAAAAATATGAAAGGAAAACTAATTCCAAAGCATTACATACAGTCATAAGCTATTTAGAACTTAAGACAAGGAAAGATATCACCTTTCGATCCAAATCGCTGGATTTTGGGTTGTCTGATTCGTTGTGGCCGGGGTGTGATGCTTTGATGTTGATCCACCTTAGGTCTTTGCCTCGCACATGATCCACTTGAATGATTGATGTTGTGGCTCGACCTTTGGGGGTGAGTGAACTCCTTTGACTTGATGTGTCTTTTGATTCGTTGAGTTCGCTCCGTAGATGAAGTTGCCGAAGGACCTTCTTTCTCTTTTTCGGGCAATCTTCACAAAATGTCCTTCAAGTCCACTAGGTACAAGTTCTTCCTTTCAATTTCATTGTGGAACTTGAAGCCTTCACAGTTGGTCTTTTTGAATCCCAAACAACCTTGCTTGTTTGACCTAATCCGGACATACATTCAAGTTTCTGTGAACCGGTTGAACTCCTTTGTCTGTCGGATTAAGTGATGAACTTGCTTGGTCAATGCTTGATTGGTGACATGTATTTCCTCAAACTGCTTTTCAAGAAACTCAATCTTGTAATATGGGAATTAACGACGTTTCCGATTGATTTATCTTTTCTTGGAGGATTTTTATTATTATCCAATAAAAGCTCTCGTTCCTCCTCGAGATCATGAAGTTTGATCTTTAAAGCATGATTCTCGTCTTGATCTTCAAGTCGTTGCTTTCTCAACTTCTGATATGTTTGGCCATCTTCTTAGATTCCGCAAGAAGTTGTTGATATGCCTCAACGAGTTCTTCCTCGTCCGACTCCCCCTCACTTGATGACCTCTCCGCCGGTTGTTGATGTTTCATACAAAATCAAAGGAGTAGAGTTAGTGACTAATGATGATAAACAATTATTAGAAGAGGGAAAATGAGAGGCATGAGAAGCAACGATTTTTTTCCTCTTTACTTGAGGTTGATTCATTAGAGTAAAATCGTCCCAAGTTTTCGCTTGCAAAGCCTTCTTTTTATATAATTTCGGAGTAGGGACATCCGTTTGAATATGGCCGTAGCCTTTGCATCTATAACATCGGATTTTCCCTTCGAATTCATCTTTTTCCTTAGAAGGTTTTTGCAAGGAATTTGAGGTTAGAGGATTTAGAACCCGATGATCCTTTTAGATGGTTTCGTGGATGAAGATCCATCGGTTCGATTCTTCCAAAATTTCCGACGAAATTTCTTTGTGATCCGCGCCAATTGTTCTTCAAAATCGGCAAAAGAGATTTCATCGTCGGAACTCGATTCGCTATCTTCTTTCTTTGTGGATTTGAATGCACTACCTGTAAGCTTAGAAGAAGACTTGGAAGAAACTTGATTAGTAGGAAAAGTCAATTCATAAGTTTGCAAAGCACCTACTAATTCCTCAACACTCATCTCATACGGATGACTAACGGTTTCAATGGCGGTAACCTTTGCCCTAAACCGTTCCGGAAGAGTCCGAAGTATCTTTCTTACAATTTTCGACTCCGGGATCTTTTCTCCTAGATTAGCACATGTATTAATTACATCTTGAAGTCTAGTGTAATAATCTGTAAACAATTCATGCTCTTCCATATGAATAGAGTCAAATTGACTTGTAAGCATCTGGAGCTTTTGAATTTTTACAGATTAGTACCCTCATGTGTACTTTTGAGAATATCCCAAATTTCCTTCGCGGTTTCACACGCGGAAATTCTTGTAAATTCAGTCGAGGGAAAGAGAGTTAAATAAGCGTCATACCTTTCCATTGTAGAAGATCTTTCAAATTCCTCTTTGGACCATCTAGAGCGAGGTGTTTGGTGGTAGTAGATTTCCTACTTCCTCAACAGGATGCACCCAACCGCACTTCCACGGATTGCCATACTCGCTCATCATTGCGATGAGAAAGCTCTCTCCGCCTTTCCAATAAGCTAATTAGTCCCCATCAAAAAGAGGAGTTCGTATAAATATTACCACTTTCACCCATCATGATAGATAAACCTAAAACCCGCTCTGATACCAATTGTAGAGTTATGACTCGCAAAGGATCTAAATAGGTCCTAGCAACAACTAGAGGGGGGGTGAATAGGTTGTAATACTTAAAAACTCAATCTCAGTGCAAAATAAAAACCAATGCGGAAAATAAAAACAGCACACCGAGATATACGTGGAAACTCCAATCCAGGAGAAAAACCCACGGGACCAACACGCAATAACAATCCACTAAGAATAGAAGAATAACAAGGTGATTACCGACTCCACGGACTCAAACCCCTCCTTCAGCTTCTTCGGACCTTGCGCTGACCGGTTGGATATCCACGCAATAACAATCCCTAAGAAAAGAAGAATAACAAGGTGATTACCGTCTCCACGGATTTAACCCCTCCTTCAATTTCTTGGACCTCGCGCTCCACCGTTTTGCCCGTCCACTGCTCACGTTCGAATCCTACGAAGCACGCTTCGAATTCCCGAAACGCCTTTAGCACACCGAATCCACGATGCCACTTCGAATCCACGACGCAAACTCCAGTCGATAAGAATATTGACTTCGATGGTGATTCCTCTGCTTAGATTCTCATTGAGGAACCGTAGAAGAAATCTCTAAGCAAAGATTAGTCACTTCGACAAAAAGATATGTTCTTGAAAGAACCATCGAATTGACCTACAAGATGCTATGAAGAAGATCGATAAAAACCTAGCCTCTAGGGTTGCTCTAAGTGTTTTATAAATTGATCGGCCGTAGCTCCCCCGTTTTTGAGAAACCCTAAGTGTCTATTTATAGTTTAGAAACCCTTTGGAAACGAGATAAGAATCAAAAACTTACCTTATCGTGGAAATTTTCAGGACGGCGATCCGGATCGGATTTACTGCGATCCGGATCGTCGTAACGAGATTGACGGATTCCAGAAAACCAAGGGTTCGGGATCCGGATCGCATTGCCGATCCGGATCGTTCATACAAATCAGAAAACTTAACATTTCGGGATCCGGATCGGATAATTGCATGGATCCGGATCGAAGTCTTGTATGAAGCAAACACTTCGGGTCCGGATCGTTGGCCCTGATCCGGATCCTGAACATGTTTCCGAACACCGTTTTTGATTATTATGAAATTAAAAATTCTTCCAAGTGTTTCTATACTATAAGAAGTATTCGGATCACCAAAATTATTTAGTTAACCATACCTGATCCTTTTGAATACTTTCTTCTTGAGATTGATGTAACTGATCCACAATTCTTCAACTTCAATCTTCAAGACTCAAGACACTGAGTGTCAACTTGAGCTCTTGTTGAATCTTCTTTAAGTCTTGAATGCTGATTGACAATTTGATCCCTTTAAGACTCCGACTCAACTCACTGACTTGACTCACGAAATATGCCCAAACCAAAATGCCGTAACAATATCGCCTTTCAATCCGAGCCTAATCTCGAAAATCGAGATCACCAGTGGACCGTCCCGTCGAACTGATCGAGGCTGATATTAAGTAAGTTCAGATCCAACGGTCGGATCTTCCAGAATCGCGAAGAAGCGGGCGGGACCCGCGACTTAAAGTGAATAGTGGATGAATAGTAAACCCCTATTTTCTAATCCCCTTAGTGCCAACGTTGGCCAATTCGCCGTCTGGACTCCGAACATAGCACTCCAGGTAGTCGATTTTATCGGTTTCATCATTCTGAACGCAATGGCGCTGACGGAATTTCTGTTTGACGACCCTAGAGTCCCGAAAAACCGTGATAAACTGTATTTTGGTACAGTATTAATGGACCGAGCATTTGTCTGGACGTTTTCTCGAAAAACAAACATCGCTACCTGATAGGTTTCGTCGAGCCGGCCGTTGTGGCGAAGTCCGTTTTTCAATTCGACGACACAGAAATGCCTCGAAAAGCATGAAAAACAGTGAAAAATGCGGTATTTTGCGCAAAACACCTTATATTTTATGCTCCGTTTTGCGTGCCGCTCCTTGGGGAGGGACCTGAATGTGAGAAGAGTGTGCTGTGAAGGACTGGGCTTGAAATAACGAAGTTTGAGGGGCTAAACAGCAATTGTGCTAATGCACTATATATGCATTTTTCGGGCTAGGGCTTCTCTAAACCCTAAACCCCGCAGTCCTCAGCCTCCAGCCGCCAGCCCAACTGCATCCACTCCCCCCTGCCGCACTCCCCGGAGCTAGCGCACCGGCCGCCGCCTCCTCATCGCCGGAGAAGAAGGAGAAAGCACACATCTTCTTCACCTCGGTTGGAAGGTTAGTGGTCAGCTCCCAGTGACCCAGGGTGGCCCGAGCTGCAGCTGAGGGCTTCCCCGTGACTGAGAAGCCGAGCTCGGGTGGTGCCGACGTCAGCCGCCGCCGTGCGCCGCCGCGGGGGCAACTTTCTTCCTTCAACCTTCCGGCGAGGTGAGTTTATGGAGATAATTGTTTTTAAATAGCCAAGGGACCTATGTGATAGTCTCCTGACCTTGAGTAGATCCTACCTGTGAAGCCCGAGCCGTCGCCGTTGTCCCGATTGCCGGCGGGAGCACTCCATCGCGGAAAAGCAAGATTTGACCGAGATTGATCACGGGCTTCATCCGACCGACAAAATCAAGATCAAGACCGTTGATCTTGGTCTTCTCCGTGACTGCAAGTTTCTCCCAAAGTTTGGAGCTGATCGGTGGAGGATCCGCGGGAGTTTCGGCATGCCCTAGAACCGGCCGATTTTGATGTCGCGGCCGACCTCCGCCGTCCGGCGCCGCCGCGCACCCGCGCCACCGGCCAACCACTCAGCAAGAATCGGGGGACCGAGGGGAGCATGATGGTCCATGTTGCGCCGGCCGGGGGTCGCAGTCGGAATCCGCCATAGAGGTGGCCATGTACACCGAGATTTGGTGATTTCGATCTCCGACGATCGCCGGAGCTCCGCACGATGGGCGAGAGCGGCCCAGGTATGTTTCTTTGCGTCTCTGTGAAGCTCCCCATGCACTTGCATGTGAATCCTAACGTGGGTTTTCTCTTCTCTGGGATTGCACCATGTTGGGGTTGCCGAGCTCCACCAAACTTCGTCGCCGGCGACCGCCGCTGCTCCGTGCCGCCGGGCAGTACACCCAGGTGAGTTGGTGTTGTCTGTTAGAAGCCTAGCATGCATTTGCATGAGTCATTTTGCAAAGTTTTCCCATCCTTGGTGGTTCCACCATTTGTGCAACCCGAGCCGAGCTCTGGCCGCCGCTGTCGCCTCCTGTCGCCGGTGGGACACCCAGGTAACCTCTAAACCCCACATTCTCATTTTCCATCCAAGTTAGAAGCCCCAAAATCCAATCCTTACTCTGCTTACAGCTTGGGTTGGGTTGTTTGTATAGTTAACAGATTGTGCACACACCTGTTGATGAAATGCCCCAATGAACTCAGGAGCAGTTTTTGGCAATGATCAAAATACGAAAGTTGTTACACACACTTCCCTGAGCTTGATGCTCACTTCAGATCAAATTAGATCTGTGTGGAATAGTGTTTGGAGCTTTGTGTATGTTGTTAGTGAGCTTGGTGGTGGTTCTGGTTGATCCAACTGAGCTGGGCTGCAAATAGGGCAAGCCCCAGTGTTCTTTAGTTGCTGTGAGCCCATGGTGCAAGCAGAATTCTAGTTGGCACAGTAAAAGTTAAGTTACAAGGTTGTCGAGCTCTAGAAAAGATGTTTTGGCCAAGGACTGTTCTGGGCTGTTTGCAAAGCCGCGACAGTGTGCTCCTGGCTAATTTGGGGTCACTGAATGCGATGCTCGCGTTAGAAATAGGTTTTGATGAGCCGGAGAAACAAAAATGCTATTAGGCTATGTTAGAGAGGAATTTTATGGCCCGAAGTTTTTCTCGGGTCTCGTGCTGCTCCCCAATGGTGAGCACGAGCTTCGACTCGTCGTAACGGACGCGCTGAAACTTACGGCGCTTGTCTTTGGATTCCTGGTTTGGAAGAACGGGTCAAAACAGTGTTCAAATTAGTGTAATTATGCAATTTAAAGGTAAATAATGGATTAAGTTGCAAATGTAACATGCCGGCTGTCTTTAAACAGTGCTTTCATACCTACTGGGCATTTTGTTAGGGTTCCGTGGATTTCTGTTGAGCGGGAAACGGATTTTGTCCGTAATTCGGCGTTATTGTCCCGTAATAGCGTTGCGTTACTGTAGTGTCGTCGGGATGGATTTTTGTGAGTCTGTTACTGACTACAGTTTCTGTTCAGGGCCCAGTTGTTCAGCACCAGCCTCCCAGTAGCCGAGCGGGAGTTCGAGGATCTGCCTACATTCAGGTGGGTTATCTTCGGTCCGGGCTTTATCTTTTCGGCTCTCTGGTTGCTTTAGTCCAGTCGGACACCTGTTCTTGATTTAGTCATGATGACCTGTTCTTGATTTAGCCCTGATGATTTTACCTGTTCTTGATTTAGCCCTGATGATTTGACCTGTTCTTGATTTAGCCCTGATGATTTTGCCTGTTCTTGATTTAGTCCTGCTGATTTTATCTATATGCCATATGATCTTTCCTGATAGACATTGATCTCTTTAGACATGTTATGTACACCTGTTCGTCAGCTTTTATATCTCAGTACATAGATGTCATGATCTGATTATACCTGCTGTAGAGTTATGAATCCCAAAGGATCTAAATAGGTACTATCAAACAACTAGAGGGGGGGTGAATAGGTGTAATACTTAAAAACTCAATCTCAGTGCAAAATAAAAACCAATGCGGAAAATAAAAACAGCACACCGAGATATACGTGGAAACTCCAATCCAGGAGAAAAACCACGGGACCAACACGCAATAACAATCCACTAAGAATAGAAGAATAACAAGGTGATTACCGACTCCACGGACTCAAACCCCTCCTTCAGCTTCTTCGGACCTTGCGCTGACCGGTTGGATATCCACGCAATAACAATCCCTAAGAAAAGAAGAATAACAAGGTGATTACCGTCTCCACGGATTTAACCCCTCCTTCGATTTCTTGGACCTCGCGCTCCACCGTTTTGCACGTCCACTGCACACGTTCGAATCCACGAACGCCACTCGAATCCACGAGCATACGTTTCGAATCCACGAAACGCCTTTGGCACACCGAATCCACGATGCCACGTCGAATCCACGACGCAAACTCAGTCGATAAGAATATTGACTTCGATGGTGATCTTTTGCTTAGATTCTCATTGAGGAACCGTAGAAGAAATCTCTAAGCAAAGATTAGATCAATTCGACAAAAGATATGTTCTTGAAAGAACCATCGAATTGACCTAAAAGAGGCTATAAAGAAGAACGATAAAAACCTAGCCTCTAGGGTTGCTCTCAAGTGTTTTATAAATTGATCGGCCGTAGCTCCCCCGTTTTTGAGAAACCCTAAACGTCTATTTATAGTTTAGAAACCTTTGGAAAGAGATAAGAATCAAAAACATACCTTATCTGGAAATTTTCAGGACGGCGATCCGGATCGGATTTACTGCGATCCGGATCGTCGTAACGAGATTGACGATTCCAGAAATACCATGGTTCGGGATCCGGATCGCATTGCCCGATCCGGATCGTTCATACAAATCAGAAAACTTAACATTCGGGATCCAGATCGGAAATTGCATGGATCCGGATCGAAGTCTTGTATGAAGCAACAACCTTCGGGATCCGGATCGTTGGCTCTGATCCGGATCCTGAACAAGTCCGAACACCAGTTTTTGATTATTATGCAATTAAAAGTTCATCCAAGTGTTTCTACACTATAAGAAAGTATTCGGATCACCATAATTATTTAGTTAAACATACCTGATCCTCTTGAATACTTTCTTCTTGAGATTGATGTAACTGATCCACAATTCTTCAACTTCAATCTTCAAGACTCAAGACACTGGGTGTCAACTTGAGCTCTTGTTGAATCTTCTCTAAGTCTTTGATTGCTGATTGACAATTTGATCCCTTTAAGACTCCGACTCAACTCACTGACTTGACTCACGAAATATGCCAATACCAAAATGCCGTAACAATCTCCCCCTTTGGCAATTTCGTGACAAAACCCAAAAATACATAAAAGCGCTCAAGTCACTTATCTTAAACCAAAAATCGAAATTCAATGTTATCACCAAAACATTGATTTTCTTTGCGTGAAAGATCCAATAAATACAAAATTACATTTGAACCAAACAGTCCTAGAACATACTCTATGACTTAGGACTTGGAGTCTTAAAGTGATGTAATTCCTGCAAAACAAAACTCCAAACAAAATCAAACGTCAGTCGTTTAGAAATTAAAATCCTACATTTGATTCATCCTTTTGGTTCTTTTGTTTTTTTTTTTTTTCAGCTCTTTCAACCTTTCTTTGTCTCCCCCTATCTTGAGCATCTCTAACATGTTCTCCATGTTCTTGAGCATCTATGTTCTCCCCCTTTGTGGTACGATCATCATTTTCCGTTCTCCCCCATTTTTCCATTTTCGTTTCGTTTGTCCTCTCTTGATGATCTCATCTCCGTCATTTCTCTTCTCCCCCTTTTTGTCACAAATTGTCAAACAGTGAACATACTAGACAAAAGGAAATTACTAACAAAATTAGTTCATGGAGAAAGAGAGATAAAAGCTCAGTTCTGGTATATATAACAAAAATGCAGATTGCGTACCGGTACCAGAAAGCAAAAATTAAATAATTTCTTGAAACAAATCCAGATTTTAGAATCTTTTCAAATACCGAATTGTATTCCATCAAGAAATCAATTTAAGTGCTTTAAACAGTGAATTCACACAGATGTCATTCAATCCAATTAATTTCACAAAATTAAAAAGATTTACTCCAAAATCATGAAAAATAAAGGTAAAACATTATAAACCGTTTTTCATGTTATATTCATCAAACACAAGTCATCAAAAATAATCTTGAGATCCAAAGTCTATCAAGTTGTAACGGATTTACAAAGATGACATACGGAGATTTCCAAACGACATCAATCTTGAATTCTACCCTTTCAAATTGAGATAAGCACTAAAATACCTAAGGGTGGCTCTTTGAGCATCTTTCAACTATCCCACCTTATACCAACCAGGAGATTGTTCAAAATATAAGAGTTTTGCATATAAATCTCCAAATGCTTCAACTAAAGATTTTCTCATAAAATACTATCAAGCATCCATAACATGTGGTAGCTTCACACACAAACCGGACGACCGGGGTGGCAGCTCTTTCCTACATGTGGTGGTAGTTTTCACACTCCTTTCGGATGTAACTCTTTCCACATCTTTTGCAAATCATTTCAATACCCTTGAAAGAATGCAATCTCTTACGTGAAAGAATTAAATCCCAAATTTTAGTCTATCGGTTGTCTCACGTTTATCACAATGAATTCACACAACCGAGATAGATTAAGCATCTAAAGATCACACATGATTTCTAAAATTTGATGCTTATAAAATCAAAAACTCCTATAATGAAGTATCTTCAAGATTATGATTAAGGAGTAAAGTTGATAATCCAAATAAAATTAATTTGGAGTGAATAAAAGTGAAGCCCTTTTTATTCAATGCACATGTTCAGTAAAAATCCTTTTGTTCAAAAACAAAGTATAAAAACGAAGAGCATTGAGAAACATGTAATGCAAAGATTAAGAAAAATATGAAAGGAAAACTAATCAAAGCATTACATACAGTCATAAGCTATTTAGAACTTAAGACAAGGAAAGATATCACCTTTCCGAATCCAAAATCGCTGGATTTTGGGTTGTCTTGATTCGTTGTGGCCGGGGGTTGTCCGCTTTGACTGTTGATCCACCTTAGGTCTTTGCCTCGCAGTGATCCACTTGAATGATTGATGTTGTGGCTCGGACCTTTGGTGGGTTGAGTGAACTCCTTTGACTTGATGTGTCTTTTGATTCCGTTGAGTTCGCTCCGTAGATGAAGTTGCCGAAGGACTCTTCTTTCTCTTTTTCGGGCAATTCTTCACCAAATGTCCTTCAAGTCCACATAGGTGACAAGTTCTTCCTTTCAGTTTCATTGTGGAACTTGAAGCATTCACAGTTTGGTTCTTTTTGAATCCCAAACCAACCTTGCTTGTTTGACCTAATCCGGACATACATTCAAGTTTCTTGGAACCGGTTGAAATCCTTTGTATGTCGGATTTAAGTTGATGAACTTGCTTGGTCAATGCTTGATTGGTGACATGTATTTCCTCAAACTGCTTTTCAAGAAAATCAATCTTGTTAATATGGGAATTAACGACCGTTTCCGATTGATTTATCTTTTCTTGGAGGATTTTATTATTATCCAATAAAAGCTCTCGTTCCTCCTCGAGATCATGAAGTTTGATCTTTAAAGCATGATTCTCGTCTTGATCTTCAAGTCGTTGCTTTCTCAACTTCTTGATATGTTTGGCCATCTTCTTAGATTCCGCAAGAAGTTGTTGATATGCCTCAACGAGTTCTTCCTCGTCCGACTCCCCCTCACTTGATGACTCTCCGCCGGTTGTTGATGTTTCATACAAAATCAAAGGAGTAGAGTTAGTGACTAATGATGATAAACAATTATTAGAAGAGGGAAAATGAGAGGCATGAGAAGCAACGATTTTTTCCTCTTTACTTGAGGTCGATTCATTAGAAGTAGAATCGTCCCAAATTTTTGCTTGCAAAGCCCTCTTTTTATATGATTTCGGAGAAGGACAATCCGTTGAAAAATGGCCATAGCCTTTGCATCGATAGCATTGGATTTCCCCTTCGAAATCATCTTTTTCTTTTTCTTTAGAAGGTTTTGCAAAGCTTTTGAGTTTAGAGGATTTAGAACCCGATGATCCTTTAGAAGATTTCATGGATGAAGATCCATCGGTTCGATTCTTCCAAAATTTTCGACGAAATTTCTTTACGATCCGCGCCAATTGTTCTTCAAAATCGGCAAAAGAGATTTCATCGTCGGAACTTGATTCGCTATCTTCTTCCTTTGTTGATTTGAATGCAATACCTGTAAGCTTAGAAGAAGACTTGGAAGAAACTTGATTAGTAGGAAAAGTCATTTCATAAGTTTGCAAAGCACCTACTAATTCCTCTACACTCATCTCATCCGGATGACTAACGGTTTCAATGGCGGTAACCTTTGCCCTAAACCGTTCCGGAAGAGTCCGAAGTATCTTTCTTACAATTTTCGACTCCGGGATCTTTTCTCCTAAATTAGCACATGTATTTATTACATCTTGAAGTCTAGTGTAATAATCTGTAAACAATTCATACTCTTCCATATGAATAGAGTCAAATTGACTTGTAAGCATCTGGAGCTTTTGAATTTTTACAAGATTAGTACCCTCATGTGTAATTTTGAGAATGTCCCAAATTTCCTTCGCGGTTTCACACGCGGAAATTCTTGTGAACTCAGTCGAGGAAAGAGAATTAAATAAAGCGTTCATACCTTTCCCATTGTAAGAAGATCTTTCAAATTCCTCTTTGGACCATCTAGAGCGAGGTTTTGGGGTAGTAGAATTTCCTACTTCCTCAACAGGATGCACCCAACCGTATTCCACGGATTGCCATACCCGCTCATCAATTGCGATGAGAAAAGCTCTCATCCGCACTTTCCAATAAGCATAATTAGTCCCATCAAAAAGAGGAGGTCTATAAATATTACCACTTTCACCCATCATGATAGATAAACCTAAAACCCGCTCTGATACCAATTGTTGGGTCGTATATAATACGGATCTAAATAGGTACTATCAAACAACTAGAGGGGGGGTGAATAGGTGTAATACTTAAAAACTCAATCTCAGTGCAAAATAAAAACCAATGCGGAAAATAAAAACAGCACACCGAGATATACGTGGAAACTCTAATCCAGGAGAAAAACCACGGGACCAACACGCAATAACAATCCACTAAGAATAGAAGAATAACAAGGTGATTACCGACTCCACGGACTCAAACCCCTCCTTCAGCTTCTTCGGACCTTGCGCTGACCGGTTGGATATCCACGCAATAACAATCCCTAAGAAAAGAAGAATAACAAGGTGATTACCGTCTCCACGGATTTAACCCCTCCTTCGATTTCTTGGACCTCGCGCTCCACCGTTTTGCACGTCCACTGCACACGTTCGAATCCACGAACGCCACTCGAATCCACGAGCATACGTTTCGAATCCACGAAACGCCTTTGGCACACCGAATCCACGATGCCACGTCGAATCCACGACGCAAACTCAGTCGATAAGAATATTGACTTCGATGGTGATCCTTTGCTTAGATTCTCATTGAGGAACCGTAGAAGAAATCTCTAAGCAAAGATTAGATCAATTCGACAAAAGATATGTTCTTGAAAGAACCATCGAATTGACCTAAAAGAGGCTATAAAGAAGAACGATAAAAACCTAGCCTCTAGGGTTGCTCTCAAGTGTTTTATAAATTGATCGGCCGTAGCTCCCCCGTTTTTGAGAAACCCTAAACGTCTATTTATAGTTTAGAAACCTTTGGAAAGAGATAAGAATCAAAAACATACCTTATCTGGAAATTTTCTGGACGGCGATCCGGATCGGATTTACTGCGATCCGGATCGTCGTAACGAGATTGACGATTCCAGAAATACCATGGTTCGGGATCCGGATCGCATTGCCCGATCCGGATCGTTCATACAAATCAGAAAACTTAACATTCGGGATCCAGATCGGAAATTGCATGGATCCGGATCGAAGTCTTGTATGAAGCAACAACCTTCGGGATCCGGATCGTTGGCTCTGATCCGGATCCTGAACAAGTCCGAACACCAGTTTTTGATTATTATGCAATTAAAAGTTCATCCAAGTGTTTCTACACTATAAGAAAGTATTCGGATCACCATAATTATTTAGTTAAACATACCTGATCCTCTTGAATACTTTCTTCTTGAGATTGATGTAACTGATCCACAATTTTTCAACTTCAATCTTCAAGACTCAAGACACTGGGTGTCAACTTGAGCTCTTGTTGAATCTTCTCTAAGTCTTTGATTGCTGATTGACAATTTGATCCCTTTAAGACTCCGACTCAACTCACTGACTTGACTCACGAAATATGCCAATACCAAAATGCCGTAACACCTGCTATTTCCTGTCACCTGTGATACTTGCTTTATATTCAGATATGCATGTGTCACGCCCCGGGGGCTCGAATCGCGCGGAAGAGGAGCCACCGATGCCCCTGATTCTGCCATATAATTTTTTTTTTCTGTAAAACAATACTCCCCGGCGCGTGCCCAGACCCGCCGCATACACAAATTCACTCTGCAAACGGGCAGAGTCTCCTTTGTATATGCACGGCGTCTCAACCACAAAGTGTCTCACAAGGTGTAGCACACACAATCTCTAACCAAATCAGTTGGGGTCTCGTACACATACAACCAAACAATTCTCATGATATTCTAGCATTCACTTAGAGCAGAGAGGCCGGTGTTTTGAAAGGATAAATAATCACAGGGTTTTGAAAGCAGCATCCACACGATGCCATCGTTTGTGAAAACAGTTTGCAAACACATAAATCCCACAAGGTTTGTAAAGCTCGGTGCCCACACGACACCCATGTTTTAAAAGTAGTTTTTCGCAAACGGTTTTCTTTGCTTTTCATCGTTCAAAACGGCCAAGTAAGAGAGAACGTAGTATTCATTCAATTATTCAAAAGGGGAAAAGAAAAAAAAAAGGGCAACATCCACTTCGACCCCACGGGGGTGTCGCAATCCACAACTAGCTAGCATGAATAATAATTGAAAAGGGAAAGGAAAGTCACTGTATCTGAAGTCACAAAATGCCAGAACAGCACTCTCGCGGCCTCACCGGTGCCCTAGCACTCGCCCCTGGACGAACCTGTCACGGAGTGGGAAGTCAGTGACTGGAATAAGGACAATGAGCAAGAAAACTATAATAAAACAAACCACTGTAACCAGAGCAACTGTCACCCCCCCATACACCGTCAACATGAATATGACCTGCACCAAATATAAACCGGGCACCCTCCCCGGACACCGCACCGGGCCCCTACCCCGGACACCGCACCGGGCCCCTACCCCGGTGCCCCCCTCTCTGCCGAGCACCTGCCTCGGCCGCCGAGCACCAACCTCGGCGTCACCGCTCACACCCTCCACCCATGAGGGCCCCCATTCCTAACGCCACCTCCGCGTGGGGTACACGGGTCAACGTACCACTTTTCCGGAAAAGCACACCCTTGCGGTGGCCAAACCGCTGGTGTGCGTGTAGCAAAACTTGAGCCTCAGATGATACAGCGAATAAAGTAAGAATCGGGGTCAGCGTTGCTCACTAGGACAACCAGAAGGGAAGACACCTTTGCTCATGAGAATATCTTAAAGAGGAAAACACCGTGGCTCATTGAGAGCAACTTGAAGAGAAACACACCTTTGCTCACGAAGAGCAACTTTGAGAGAAACCCACCTTTGCTCACGAGGAGCAACTTAGAGAGAAACACCTTTGCTCATGTCCGCCCTTACCCAATTAACCTCGGCGAATTTACCCACCTTTTGTGTGCGTCGTCCGGCGTTCGGTACGTCCGTGATCGTGCGTCCGTCGCCAACAATGTCCTGCACTCCTGAAGGAATAAGGGCAAGTCAAGACTAAGGATCCGAAACTCACACCGACTCCCACCCATGTGCGGCGGAGTTCCCCGCCCGGCACCGGCCCGTGCGGCGCACACTCCGCCCGGGCACAGCACCGCGTGGCCCCAGCCCGCGCGGGCGGCCCCGCGCGGCCAAGCGCCGCGCGAGTGCGTTGCCCGCGGTACGGGGGCGACCCCGCGCGGCACCAGCCCGCGCGGGCGCCCCACCTACGGGCGGCCCCGCGCGGCCAAGCGCCGCGCGGGTGCGTTGCCCGCGGAGCGGGGGCGACCCCGCGCGGGCGCCCCTCCTGCGGGCGGCCCCGCGCGGCCAAGCGCCGCGCGGGCGCGCTACGCGCGGTGCGGGGGCGACCCCGCGCGGCACCAGCCCGCGCGGGTGCCCCACCTGCGGGCGGCCCCGCGCGGCCAAGCGCTGCGCGGGTGCATTGCCCGCGGTGCGGGGGCGGCCCCGCGAGGCACCAGCCCGCGCGGGCGCCCCACCTGCGGGCGGCCCCGCGCGGCCAAGCGCCGCGCGGGTGCATTGCCCGCGGTGCGGGGGCGACCCCGCGCGGCACCAGCCCGCGCGGGTGCCCCACCTGCGGGCGGCCCCGCGCGGCCAAGCGCCGCGCGGGTGCATTGCCCGCGGTGCGGGGGGCGACCCCGCGCGGCACCAGCCCGCGCGGGCGCCCCACCTGCGGGCGGCCCCGCGCGGCCAAGCGCCGCGCGGGTGCATTGCCCGCGGTGCGGGGGCGACCCCGCGCGGCACCAGCCCGCGCGGGCGCCCTCCTGCGGGCGGCCCCGCGCGGCCAAGCGCCGCGCGGGCGCGCTGCCCGCGGTGCGGAGGCGACCCCGCGCGGGCGCCCCTCCTGCGGGCGGCCCCGCGGGGCCAAGCGCCGCGCGGGCGCGCTGCCCGCGGTGCGGGGGCGACCCCGCGCGGCACCAGCCCGCGCGGGCGCCCCACCTGCGGCGGCCCCGCGCGGCCAAGCGCCGCGCGGGTGCATTGCCCGCGGTGCGGTGGCGACCCCGCGCGGCACCAGCCCGCGCGGGTGCCCCACCTGCGGGCGGCCCCGCGCGGCCAAGCGCTGCGCGGGTGCATTGCCCGCGGTGCGGGGGCGGCCCCGCGCGGCACCAGCCCGCGCGGGCGCCCCACCTGCGGGCGGCCCCGCGCGGCCAAGCGCCGCGCGGGTGCATTGCCCGCGGTGCGGGGGCGACCCCGCGCGGCACCAGCCCGCGCGGGTGCCCCACCTGCGGGCGGCCCCGCGCGGCCAAGCGCCGCGCGGGTGCATTGCCCGCGGTGCGGGGGCGACCCCCGCGCGGCACCAGCCCGCGCGGGCGCCCCACCTGCGGGCGGCCCCGCGCGGCCAAGCGCCGCGCGGGTGCATTGCCCGCGGTGCGGGGGCGACCCCGCGCGGCACCAGCCCGCGCGGGCGCCCCTCCTGCGGGCGGCCCCGCGCGGCCAAGCGCCGCGCGGGCGCGCTGCCCGCGGTGCGGAGGCGACCCCGCGCGGGCGCCCCTCCTGCGGGCGGCCCCGCGGGGCCAAGCGCCGCGCGGGCGCGCTGCCCGCGGTGCGGGGGCGACCCCGCGCGGCACCAGCCCGCGCGAGCGCCCCACCTGCGGGCGGCCCCGCGCGGCCAAGCGCCGCGCGGGTGCATTGCCCGCGGTGCGGGGGCGACCCCCCGCGGCACCAGCCCGCGCGGGTGCCCCACCTGCGGGCGGCCCCGCGCGGCCAAGCGCCGCGCGGGTGCATTGCCCGCGGTGCGGGGGCGACCCCGCGCGCCACCAGCCCGCGCGGGTGCATTGCCCGCGGTGCGGGGGCGACCCCGCGCGGCACCAGCCCGCGCGGGCGCCCCTCCTGCGGGCGGCCCCGCGCGGCCAAGCGCCGCGCGGGCGCGCTGCCCGCGGTGCGGGGGCGACCCCGCGCGGCACCAGCCCGCGCGGGCGCCCCTCCTGCGGGCGGCCCCGCGCGGCCAAGCGCCGCGCGGGCGCGCTGCCCGCGGTGCGGGGGCGACCCCGCGCGGCACCGGCCCGCGCGGGCGCCCCACCTGCGGGCGGCCCCGCGCGGCCAAGCGCCGCGCGGGTGCATTGCCCGCGGTGCGGGGGCGACCCCGCGCGGCACCAGCCCGCGCGGGTGCCCCACCTGCGGGCGGCCCCGCGCGGCCAAGCGCCGCGCGGGTGCATTGCCCGCGGTGCGGGGGCGACCCCGCGCGGCACCAGCCCGCGCGGGCGCTCCTCCTGCGGGCGGCCCCGCGCGGCCAAGCGCCGCGCGGGCGCGCTGCCCGCGGTGCGGGGGCGACCCCGCGCGGCACCGGCCCGCGCGGGCGCCCCAGCTGCGGGCGGCCCCGCGCGGCCAAGCGCCGCGCGGTGCTCTCCTGCGGGTGGTGCCCGCGCGACGCTCCTGCCGCGCGGCGCCCCGCCCGCGGCCGGCCCGGCGGCGGCGGCGGCGGCGGCGGCGCTCCCCGCGAAGACTCCACCCCCGAAACGCCTACTCAAAAAAAAACTAATAAAAACTCACCTTTGACCCGTCGGAAAAGAGAGGAAGGGGATCGTCCTAACGTTGCCCGGTTGATCCCGCGAGCAAGCAACCTCCGTCCTTTTCCCGAAAGCCCCGTTTAATTCTTCTCTTTTTCCCTCTCGTGGCGTCTCTTAAAGAGAAACCCTAGCCGTCTTTTTCTCTTCTCTTTTCCCTTCTCGTGGCGTCTCTTAAAGAGAAACCCTAGCCGTCTTTTTCCCTTCTCTTTTCCCTTCTCGTGGCGTCTCTTAAAGAGAAACCCTAGCCGTCTTTTTCTCTTCTCTTTTCCCTTCTCGTGGCGTCTCTTAAAGGGAAACCCTAGCCGCCGAACGAAGCGGCCTAGGAGGGAACGCCTAAACCCTAGGTTCCTCAAAGGGTTAAGGAATAATTAAATAATAGGGACAGATCCGGCGGCTAGAATTACCTCGAGAAACGTGCCGATCGTCCGCACGGATCCCGGGGCGCCTAAGTGGGGTCCGAACTTCGGAAAAATTATTCCGGGTGAACCGGGAGTCGGAATCTGAAACCGATCGCGCCCCGGTTCTCTATTTCGCGAGCCCTTCCGCCTAAAAATGTCCTCGAGCTCCGACGGATTCTCCGGAAAAACACCAAAAATTGTCCCTTAGTCGGGCAGTCGAAGAAAAGGGGTAACGGGAAGGGTCACGGAAAAGCCAGGTCTTACATCACTCACTAATAAAAACAAGTTTCGTCCCCGAAACTTAACTCCCGCCTGCGGCGAAGGGGGGTTCGGGTAGCACTCCTTCATCCTTGATTCGGGTTCCCAAGTTGTCTCGCGTTCCTCCTGACTGCTCCAAAACGCCTTCACGTAGGGAAAAGTCCGACTTCGTAGCTTTTCAGTCTTACCGCGCTAGGGTCCGCACCGGCTCTTCCTCGTAGTTCAAGTTTTCTTTGAACTCGATTTGCAGAGTCGTCAAGCACTCGCGACGGATTGGGGGCTACTTCCGAAGCATGAATGCGCGGACACGACCAGAGCTCGGTCGTGATTCGGTGGTAGGGCGAGGCGATGGGCCACGGGGCCGTCGCACTCCGGAATCCCAAAAAGTCCCACGTACTATGGCGCAACTAGCCTCTCAACCCGACCCGCTCCGCCCCTGATCGTTCCAACAAATCAGGGGGGGGGGGGGGGGGGGGGGGGGGGTTTGCAGCGCCTACCGTACGATGCTTTGTACGGTGTCATCCGGGTGCTTGTCTGGTAATTGACGTCGTAGGCGAACTCGACGAGGGGTAGGTAGCGTGACCATCCGCCCTTTCAAAACCAATATGTACGCTCGGAGTATGTCCTCGAGGATCTGGATTGCCCGTTCGGATTGCCCATCCATCTGAGGTGATAGGCCGGGCTGAAGTGTAGCTTGGCCCGAAGTAGTAGGTGTCGGCGTCCCGTGTAGCCTCGCAACTCATCGATGTATACTTGGTCAGTCGGTCTCGTGTCCAGGTTGTAATCCTTCAATAGTCCCAACCACCGTCTTCGTCGTAGGTTCGGCCCCTTCTGGGTGGAAAGGCGCTTAAGGCTTTGGTGGTCCGTGGGTGCGTTACCGTGGGCCCCGAAGAGATAGTGCCTCAACAGTCTCAGGACGAGGACGACTGCGGCAAACCCCAGGTCGTGTGCCGGTTAGTTCTACATGTAGTCCTTGAGTTGCCTTGTCGCATAGGTTACGACTCCTCCTTGCGGCCTTAGTACTCCCTCCAGTCCAATTCGCGATGCAGTGCAGCATACCTCGAAGTCTTCCCCGGGCGTTGGTACGGCGAGCACGGGCGCCCTTGTTAATCGCTTTTTAGACTCTTCACAGCTTTCCTTAGCATTGGGCCGTCCAAAGGAACTCGGCGCCCTTCCGGGTCAAGCGGTTCTAGGAGGTGCATGCTCTTTACAGGGCTTCGTCTAATTCCGGGCAGTCAACGCGCAGCTGCAAGCTCCTCCCCTGTTCCCGCGCCAGTAGAACGGCCGTGCACCCAGCCGGTGCCTTCCCCCCTTTACTTTTCGCTACTAAGTGCACGGTCCCCAAGTAGGAAGAAACAAAAGAGCGCGCGCCTAAGTAGATCAAGGCCTAATCCGGTTGGTTTCGGATGAAAGAAAAGAAAGGAACTTAGAAAAGAAAAGGGAGTGTCTGAGGACTACGCCAACGGCGGATTCCCGCAGTCCCTTTTAAAGGCGTTCGCCCCTTCCCAAAAGATCCGAGGAAAAACAAACAGAAAAACAACGAAGCTATTACTAACAACGGGACATAACCGAAACCCACAACAGAAAAAGAAAGGATGGTATAACTCACAAGACCTGGGGGGGGGTTTAGACGGGGTTAGTCAGGGATGGTTTACTCTGGTTTGACGGATGTCCCCAACCAAAATAAAGTAGTTCAAGTATTACCTGTCGTCACTCAGTTCGGGACGTTGCACCGTCTGCTGGGGCGGCTGGGGTAGCCCTCCCGCAACCCCTGGGCCAGCGCCGCACTGCGTGGTTGGGCAGGGTCCTGGTATCGTACGAGTCCGCCGACGGCGAGCCGTCGGGTCGGTCCTTCTGTGGGTTGGGAGCCGCGGTATCCTCTCGTCCCTCCGGTTGTGGCGTTGCGGCTGTAGCGGCCTGTTCTCGCGGACATGAAGCGCGGGTGTGATCTGGTTTGCCGCAACCATTGCAGTGGGAGTACCTCCAAAGGCAGTTCGTCACTCGATGCGCCTTTCCGCAGATGACGCAGGGCCCTTGTAGCGACTCCGGGGTTCCTGTTGGTACCTGCCCACCCCTCCTCGCATTTTCCAGGCGTTGGTTCGCCCGGTACTTTGGTTTGGGGCTCCCCTGCAAGGCGGGGGTGGCGGCTTTCTCTGCTTCGACAGGTCCCGGCGCCGGGGGCCTAGTGACGGCTGGCTTCTGGGGGCACGTGTAACGCGTGTGACCCGGTCTACCACACCGGAAACAGTGGTCATCCCGCCAGGGGCAGCCCATCATTCGATGTGCGCCGCCATAAATGACGCACGGCTTCAATGGGTCGGGCCCCTCATTCTTCACTGGTCCAGACTCCGGTCCTACCTTCGGACGTTTGGTCGCGCGGCTCGCCAGATAGGGGTCCTCCGCCGGGTCAGGGTAGGGGCACCCTTGCCGGGCGTACTCTTGCTCCGCACGCATGGCCAAATTGACCGCATCGTGATAGGTGGGAAAACCCGCTGGTGGCATCCCGCGAGGGGTACCGTCCCATGGGCCGTGCTGGAAGTGGTCAACGCTCTCAAGCTCCCGCGTCAGCATGCACAGACGCTCCGTGAGAGTCAGCAGCTGTCCTGCCACATCGCGCAGCTGGTTGCGCAGCAAGCGGTTCGCTCCGGCTGCGGCGTCCATTTCCGTCGGTCGTCGCTCACTGAGTTGGACTGCTATTGTATCTGCGTACATAATGAAAGCATACCGATCGTCACAAAACAAAGAGACATAACTGACAAGGTAACCTGGCTCCCAAAGGGTTCTACCTAATCTCTACCCTCCCCCACGCACACTCGTGTTCTATTTATTTATCCCGTGTTCACTTTATTACTCAGTAGCCAGAGTATTGCGCCCGTGGATGTTAGGCCCCGACTGTTGTGGTTAGAGTTTACCGCTCTGATACCATCTTAATCTGTCACGCCCCGGGGGCTCGAATCGCGCGGAAGAGGAGCCACCGATGCCCCTGATTCTGCCATATAATTTTTTTTTTCTGTAAAACAATACTCCCCGGCGCGTGCCCAGACCCGCCGCATACACAAATTCACTCTGCAAACGGGCAGAGTCTCCTTTGTATATGCACGGCGTCTCAACCACAAAGTGTCTCACAAGGTGTAGCACACACAATCTCTAACCAAATCAGTTGGGGTCTCGTACACACACAACCAAACAATTCTCATGATATTCTAGCATTCACTTAGAGCAGAGAGGCCGGTGTTTTGAAAGGATAAATAATCACAGGGTTTTGAAAGCAGCATCCACACGATGCCATCGTTTGTGAAAACAGTTTGCAAACACATAAATCCCACAAGGTTTGTAAAGCTCGGTGCCCACACGACACCCATGTTTTAAAATTAGTTTTTCGCAAACGGTTTTCTTTGCTTTTCATCGTTCAAAACGGCCAAGTAAGAGAGAACGTAGTATTCATTCAATTATTCAAAAGGGGAAAAGAAAAAAAAAAAGGGCAACATCCACTTCGACCCCACGGGGGTGTCGCAATCCACAACTAGCTAGCATGAATAATAATTGAAAAGGGAAAGGAAAGTCACTGTATCTGAAGTCACAAAATGCCAGAACAGCACTCTCGCGGCCTCACCGGTGCCCTAGCACTCGCCCCTGGACGAACTTGTCACGGAGTGGGAAGTCAGTGACTGGAATAAGGACAATGAGCAAGAAAACTATAATAAAACAAACCATTGTAACCAGAGCAACTGTCACCCCCCCATACACCGTCAACATGAATATGACCTGCACAAAATATAAACCGGGCACCCTCCCCGGACACCGCACCGGGCCCCTACCCCGGACACCGCACCGGGCCCCTACCCCGGTGCCCCCCTCTCTGCCGAGCACCTGCCTCGGCCGCCGAGCACCAACCTCGGCGTCACCGCTCACACCCTCCACCCATGAGGGCCCCCATTCCTAACGCCACCTCCGCGTGGGGTACACGGGTCAACGTACCACTTTTCCGGAAAAGCACACCCTTGCGGTGGCCAAACCGCTGGTGTGCGTGTAGCAAAACTTGAGCCTCAGATGATACAGCGAATAAAGTAAGAATCGGGGTCAGCGTTGCTCACTAGGACAACCAGAAGGGAAGACACCTTTGCTCATGAGAATATCTTAAAGAGGAAAACACCGTGGCTCATTGAGAGCAACTTGAAGAGAAACACACCTTTGCTCACGAAGAGCAACTTAGAGAGAAACCCACCTTTGCTCACGAGGAGCAACTTAGAGAGAAACACCTTTGCTCATGTCCGCCCTTACCCAATTAACCTCGGCGAATTTACCCACCTTTTGTGTGCGTCGTCCGGCGTTCGGTACGTCCGTGATCGTGCGTCCGTCGCCAACAATGTCCTGCACTCCTGAAGGAATAAGGGCAAGTCAAGACTAAGGATCCGAAACTCACACCGACTCCCACCCATGTGCGGCGGAGTTCCCCGCCCGGCACCGGCCCGTGCGGCGCACACTCCGCCCGGGCACAGCACCGCGTGGCCCCAGCCCGCGCGGGCGGCCCCGCGCGGCCAAGCGCCGCGCGAGTGCGTTACCCGCGGTGCGGGGGCGACCCCGCGCGGCACCAGCCCGCGCGGGCGCCCCACCTGCGGGCGGCCCCGAGCGGCCAAGCGCCGCGCGGGTGCGTTGCCCGCGGTGCGGGGGCGACCCCGCGCGGCACCAGCCCGCGCGGGCGCCCCTCCTGCGGGCGGCCCCGCGCGGCCAAGCGCCGCGCGGGCGCGCTACCCGCGGTGCGGGGGCGACCCCGCTCGGCACCAGCCCGCGCGGGTGCCCCACCTGCGGGCGGCCCCGCGCGGCCAAGCGCCGCGGGGGTGCATTGCCCGCGATGCGGGGGCGGCCCCGCGCGGCACCAGCCCGCGCGGGCGCCCCACCTGCGGGCGGCCCCGCGCGGCCAAGCGCCGCGCGGGTGCATTGCCCGCGGTGCGGGGGCGGCCCCGCGCGGCACCAGCCCGCGCGGGCTCCCCACCTGCGGGCGGCCCCGCGCGGCCAAGCGCCGCGCGGGTGCATTGCCCGCGGTGCGGGGGCGACCCCGCGCGGCACCAGCCCGCGCGGGTGCCCCACCTGCGGGCGGCCCCGCGCGGCCCCGCGCGGCCAAGCGCCGCGCGGGTGCATTGCCCGCGGTGCGGGGGCGACCCCGCGCGGCACCAGCCCGCGCGGGCGCCCCACCTGCGGGCGGCCCCGCGCGGCCAAGCGCCGCGCGGGTGCATTGCCCGCGGTGCGGGGGCGACCCCGCGCGGCACCAGCCCGCGCGGGCGCCCCTCCTGCGGGCGGCCCCGCGCGGCCAAGCGCCGCGCTGGCGCGCTGCTCGCGGTGCGGGGGCGACTGCCCGCGGTGCGGGGGCGACCCCGCGCGGCACCAGCCCGCGCGGGCGCCCCTCCTGCGGGCGACCCCGCGCGGCCAAGCGCCGCGCGGGCGCGCTGCCCGCGGTGCGGGGGCGACCCCGCGCGGCACCAGCCCGCGCGGGCGCCCCACCTGCGGGCGCCGCACCTGCGGGCGGCCCCGCGCGGCCAAGCGCCGCGCGGGTGCATTGCCCGCGGTGCGGGGGCGACCCCGCGCGGCACCAGCCCGCGTGGGCGCCCCACCTGCGGGCGGCCCCGCGCGGCCAAGCGCCGCGCGGGTGCATTGCCCGCGGTGCGGGGGCGACCCCGCGCGGCACCAGCCCGCGCGGGCGCCCCACCTGCGGGCGGCCCCGCGCGGCCAAGCGCCGCGCGGGTGCGTTGCCCGCGGTGCGGGGGCGACCCCGCGCGGCACCAGCCCGCGCGGGCGCCCCTCTTGCGGGCGGCCCCGCGCGGCCAAGCGCCGCGCGGGCGCGCTACCCGCGGTGCGGGGGCGACCCCGCACGGCACCAGCCCGCGCGGGTGCCCCACCTGCGGGCGGCCACGCGCGGCCAAGCGCTGCGCGGGTGCATTGCCCGCGGTGCGGGGGCGGCCCCGCGCGGCACCAGCCCGCGCGGGCGCCCCACCTGCGGGCGGCCCCGCGCGGCCAAGCGCCGCGCGGGTGCATTGCCCGCGGTGCGGGGGCGGCCCCGCGCGGTACCAGCCCGCGCGGGCGCCCCTCCTGCGGGGGCCCCCGCGCGGCCAAGCGCCGCGCGGGCGCGCTGCCCGCGGTGCGGGGGCGACCCCGCGCGGCACCAGCCCGCGCGGGCGCCCCACCTGCGGGCGCCCACCCTGCGGGCGGCGCCGCGCGGCCAAGCGCCGCGCGGGTGCATTGCCCGCGGTGCGGGGGCGACCCCGCGCGGCACCAGCCCGCGCGGGTGCCCCACCTGCGGGCGGCCCCGCGCGGCCAAGCGCCGCGCGGGTGCATTGCCCGCGGTGCGGGGGCGACCCCGCGCGGCACCAGCCCGCGCGGGCGCCCCACCTGCGGGCGGCCCCGCGCGGCCAAGCGCCGCGCGGGTGCATTGCCCGCGGTGCGGGGGCGACCCCGCGCGGCACCAGCCCGCGCGGGCGCCCCTCCTGCGGGCGGCCCCGCGCGGCCAAGCGCCGCGCGGGCGCGCTGCCCGCGGTGCGGGGGCGACTGCCCGCGGTGCGGGGGCGACCCCGCGCGGCACCAGCCCGCGCGGGCGCCCCTCCTGCGGGTGGCCCCGCGCGGCCAAGCGCCGCGCGGGCGCGCTGCCCGCGGTGCGGGGGCGACCCCGCGCGGCACCAGCCCGCGCGGGCGCCCCACCTGCGGGCGCCCCACCTGCGGGCGCGGGTGCATTGCCCGCGGTGCGGGGGCGACACCGCGCGGCACCAGCCCGCGCGGGTGCCCCACCTGCGGGCGGCCCCGCGCGGCCAAGCGCCGCGCGGGTGCATTGCCCGCGGTGCGGGGGCGACCCCGCGCGGCACCAGCCCGCGTGGGCGCCCCACCTGCGGGCGGCCCCGCGCGGCCAAGCGCCGCGCGGGTGCATTGCCCGCGGTGCGGGGGCGACCCCGCGCGGCACCAGCCCGCGCGAGCGCCCCACCTGGGGGCGGCCCCGCGCGGCCAAGCGCCGCGCGGGTGCGTTGCCCGCGGTGCGGGGGCGACCCCGCGCGGCACCAGCCCGCGCGGGCGCCCCTCCTGCGGGCGGCCCCGCGCGGCCAAGCGCCCGCGCGGGCGCGCTACCCGCGGTGCGGGGGCGACCCCGCGCGGCACCAGCCCGCGCGGGTGCCCCACCTGCGGGCGGCCCCGCGCGGCCAAGCGCCGCGCGGGTGCATTGCCCGCGGTGCGGGGGCGGCCCCGCGCGGCACCAGCCCGCGCGGGCGCCCCACCTGCGGGCGGCCCCGCGCGGCCAAGCGCCGCGCGGGTGCATTGCCCGCGGTGCGGGGGCGGCCCCGCGCGGCACCAGCCCGCGCGGGCGCCCCACCTGCGGGCGGCCCGCGCGGCCAAGCGCCGCGCGGGTGCATTGCCCGCGGTGCGGGGGCAGCCCCGCGCGGTACCAGCCCGCGCGGGCGCCCCACCTGCGGGCGGCCCCGCGCGGCCAAGCGCCGCGCGGGTGCATTCCCCGCGGTGCGGGGGGCGACCCCGCGCGGCACCAGCCCGCGCGGGGGCCCCACCTGCGGGCGGCCCCGCGCGGCCAAGCGCCGCGCGGGTGCATTGCCCGCGGTGCGGGGGCGACCCCGCGCGGCACCAGCCCGCGCGGGCGCCCCACCTGCGGGCGGCCCCGCGCGGCCAAGCGCCGCGCGGGTGCGTTGCCCGCGGTGCGGGGGCGACCCCGCGCGGCACCAGCCCGCGCGGGCGCCCCTCCTGCGGGCGGCCCCGCGCGGCCAAGCGCCGCGCGGGCGCGCTACCCGCGGTGCGGGGGCGACCCCGCGCGGCACCAGCCCGCGCGGGTGCCCCACCTGCGGGCGGCCCCGCGCGGCCAAGCGCCGCGCGGGTGCATTGCCCGCGGTGCGGGGGCGGCCCCGCGCGGCACCAGCCCGCGCGGGCGCCCCACCTGCGGGCGGCCCCGCGCGGCCAAGCCCCGCGCGGGTGCATTGCCCGCGGTGCGGGGGCGGCCCCCGCGCGGTACCAGCCCGCGCGGGTGCCCCACCTGCGGGCGGCCCCGCGCGGGCCAAGCGCCGCGCGGGTGCATTGCCCGCGGTGGGGGGGCGACCCCGCGCGGCACCAGCCCGCGTGGGCGCCCCACCTCCGGGCGGCCCCGCGCGGCCAAGCGCCGCGCGGGGTGGCATTGCCCGCGGTGCGGGGGCGACCCCGCGCGGCACCAGCCCGCGCGGGCGCCCCACCTGCGGGCGGCCCCGCGCGGCCAAGCGCCGCGCGGGTGCGTTGCCCGCGGTGCGGGGGCGACCCCGCGCGGCACCAGCCCGCCGCGGGCGCCCCTCCTGCGGGCGGCCCCGCGCGGGCCAAGCGCCGCGCGGGGGCGCGCTACCCGCGGTGCGGGGGCGACCCCGCACGGGCACCAGCCCGGGCGGGTGCCCCACCTGCGGGCGCCACGCGCGCCAAGCGCCGCGCGGGTGCATTGCCCGCGGTGCGGGGGCGGCCCCGCGCGGCACCAGCCCGCGCGGGGCGCCCCACCTGCGGGCGGCCCCGCGCGGCCAAGCGCCGCGCGGGTGCATTGCCCGCGGTGCGGGGGCGGCCCCGCGCGGTACCAGCCCGCGCGGGCGCCCCTCCTGCGGGCTGCCCCGCGCGGCCAAGCGCCGCGCGGGCGCGCTGCCCGCGGTGCGGGGGCGACCCCGCGTGGCACCAGCCCGCGCGGGCGCCCCACCTGCGGGCGCCCACCCTGCAGGCGGCCCCGCGCGGCCAAGCGCCGCGCGGGTGCATTGCCCGCGGTGCGGGGGCGACCCCGCGCGGCACCAGCCCGCGCGGGTGCCCCACCTGCGGGCGGCCCCGCGCGGCCAAGCGCCGCGCGGGTGCATTGCCCGCGGTGCGGGGGCGACCCCGCGCGGCACCAGCCCGCGCGGGCGCCCCACCTGCGGGCGGCCCCGCGCGGCCAAGCGCCGCGCGGGTGCATTGCCCGCGGTGCGGGGGCGACCCCGCGCGGCACCAGCCCGCGCGGGCGCCCCTCCTGCGGGCGGCCCCGCGCGGCCAAGCGCCGCGCGGGCGCGCTGCCCGCGGTGCGGGGGCGACTGCCCGCGGTGCGGGGGCGACCCCGCGCGGCACCAGCCCGCGCGGGCGCCCCTCCTGCGGGCGGCCCCGCGCGGCCAAGCGCCGCGCGGGCGCGCTGCCCGCGGTGCGGGGGCGACCCCGCGCGGCACCAGCCCGCGCGGGCGCCCCACCTGCGGGCGCCCCACCTGCGGGGGGCCCCGCGCGGCCAAGCGCCGCGCGGGTGCATTGCCCGCGGTGCGGGGGCGACCCCGCGCGGCACCAGCCCGCGCGGGTGCCCCACCTGCGGGCGGCCCCGCGCGGCCAAGCGCCGCGCGGGTGCATTGCCCGCGGTGCGGGGGCGACCCCGCGCGGCACCAGCCCGCGTGGGCGCCCCACCTGCGGGCGGCCCCGCGCGGCCAAGCGCCGCGCGGGTGCATTGCCCGCGGTGCGGGGGCGACCCCGCGCGGCACCAGCCCGCGCGAGCGCCCCACCTGCGGGCGGCCCCGCGCGGCCAAGCGCCGCGCGGGTGCGTTGCCCGCGGTGCGGGGGCGACCCCGCGCGGCACCAGCCCGCGCGGGCGCCCCTCCTGCGGGCGGCCCCGCGCGGCCAAGCGCCGCGCGGGCGCGCTACCCGCGGTGCGGGGGCGACCCCGCGCGGCACCAGCCCGCGCGGGTGCCCCACCTGCGGGCGGCCCCGCGCGGCCAAGCGCCGCGCGGGTGCATTGCCCGCGGTGCGGGGGCTGCCCCGCGCGGCACCAGCCCGCGCGGGCGCCCCACCTGCGGGCGGCCCCGCGCGGCCAAGCGCCGCGCGGGTGCATTGCCCGCGGTGCGGGGGCGGCCCCGCGCGGCACCAGCCCGCGCGGGCGCCCCACCTGCGGGCGGCCCCGCGCGGCCAAGCGCCGCGCGGGTGCATTGCCCGCGGTGCGGGGGCAGCCCCGCGCGGTACCAGCCCGCGCGGGCGCCCCACCTGCGGGCGGCCCCGCGCGGCCAAGCGCCGCGCGGGTGCATTCCCCGCGGTGCGGGGGCGACCCCGCGCGGCACCAGCCCGCGCGGGGGCTCCACCTGCGGGCGGCCCCGCGCGGCCAAGCGCCGCGCGGGTGCATTGCCCGCGGTGCGGGGGCGACCCCGCGCGGCACCAGCCCGCGCGGGCGCCCCACCTGCGGGCGGCCCCGCGCGGCCAAGCGCCGCGCGGGTGCGTTGCCCGCGGTGCGGGGGCGACCCCGCGCGGCACCAGCCCGCGCGGGCGCCCCTCCTGCGGGCGGCCCCGCGCGGCCAAGCGCCGCGCGGGCGCGCTACCCGCGGTGCGGGGGCGACCCCGCGCGGCACCAGCCCGCGCGGGTGCCCCACCTGCGGGCGGCCCCGCGCGGCCAAGCGCCGCGCGAGTGCATTGCCCGCGGTGCGGGGGCGGCCCCGCGCGGCACCAGCCCGCGCGGGCGCCCCACCTGCGGGCGGCCCCGCGCGGCCAAGCCCCGCGCGGGTGCATTGCCCGCGGTGCGGGGGCGGCCCCGCGCGGTACCAGCCCGCGCGGGTGCCCCACCTGCGGGCGGCCCCGCGCGGCCAAGCGCCGCGCGGGTGCATTGCCCGCGGTGCGGGGGCGACCCCGCGCGGCACCAGCCCGCGCGGGCGCCCCACCTCCGGGCGGCCCCGCGCGGCCAAGCGCCGCGCGGGTGCATTGCCCGCGGTGCGGGGGCGACCCCGCGCGGCACCAGCCCGGGCGGGCGCCCCTCCTGCGGGCGGCCCCGCGCGGCCAAGCGCCGCGCGGGCGCGCTGCCCGCGGTGCGGGGGCGACCCCGCGCGGCACCAGCCCGCGCGGGCGCCCCTCCTGCGGGCGGCCCCGCGCGGCCAAGCGCCGCGCGGGCGCGCTGCCCGCGGTGCGGGGGCGACCCCGCGCGGCACCAGCCCGCGCGGGCGCCCCACCTGCGGGCGGCCCCGCGCGGCCAAGCGCCGCGCGGGTGCATTGCCCGCGGTGCGGGGGCGACCCCGCGCGGCACCAGCCCGCGCGGGTGCCCCACCTGGGGGCGGCCCCGCGCGGCCAAGCGCCTTGCGGGTGCATTGCCCGCGGTGCAGGGGCGACCCCGCGCGGCACCAGCCCGCGTGGGCGCCCCACCTGCGGGCGGCCCCGCGCGGCCAAGCGCCGCGCGGGTGCATTTGTGATAACCGCGGATTTATTTTGCCTTTCGGGGCTTTCCGTCGATTTTTATTGAACCGTCTGGTTGACAATAGGGGTTCGAGGGTAATTTTTCCTTGTTTTTCTGGGCAGACGGTCGGGGCTCGCGGGTATTTTTGGTTAATAAAGCTCGCGAAACGGAGACCGGCGGTGCGATCGGTTTTGGATTCCGACCCCCGGATCTCCCAGAATAAATTCCGGAAGCTGGTACCGTAGCCCAGGTGACTTACACAATTACCGGGGGCGGACCGAACTCTGGTCCGCAATCAGATCGATTTTAGTCGATCAGTTTGAGGTATGGGATTAAACCACCCCTTTTTGTTTTCCTTTCACTCGAGGGGTTAAAATTAATTTGGGGTCCAAAATCCACTACGCCCAAAACGTCTAAGTAGTCGGCCTTGGGAATTAGGTTTCCTAAACCTCGCCTCCCCCTCCTTGGCGTACAATATCCGAGCGTGGACGAGGAGCGGTTCCCCAAAACCCTCGTCCTTTCCATCGGCCGGCGTGGAAGAGAAGAGATCGATCGCCTCCCCGCAAAGATCCGACGAACGCGAAGAGGACGATCCCTCTCCTTCGCCCGGTACCGACCAAAACAAGCTTCGGGGAGCGCGCCGGGACGCGGGGAGCCGAGCGTGGTTTTTCTACTAGCGACAGGTGGGTTGTATTTACTTTATTCCTAGCCTCTAAATTTTATCATGTTGGACGGGGTCTATTCTAAGTGTACTGGGGTTAAATAATGATGGGCGATAGCTTATGCATGTTAGTGGGTTCGCTATAGTGATTAGCGTCGGTTGCCGACGGTGATTCTCTTTT
The DNA here is from genome assembly GCA_029204045.2 of Tillandsia leiboldiana. Lineage (NCBI taxonomy): Eukaryota > Viridiplantae > Streptophyta > Magnoliopsida > Poales > Bromeliaceae > Tillandsia > Tillandsia leiboldiana. The sequence goes on from CM055063.1 coordinate 11,087,755, forward strand.
TAACCCTTATATGTCAGCGGGCCACCTTCGAGTGCGCGCAATATTACCTTGTTTTCGATTATGCACTTTACCTCATTTACCTCATTACTCTTGTTATTTATATTATGATGCTGACATGATGGTGGTTACGGTTACTTGGCTCGAGGTTGCCACACGCGCACCCGCGGTTTGGCCACCGCAAAGGGTGCGCTTTTCCGGAAAAGTGGTCTATGACCCGTGTATACCCACGAGGTGACGTAGTGGGGCCCCTTATTAGTGGTGGGGTTGAGGCGCCGAGGTGCGAGCGGTGCGACCCGTCGGTTTAGCTGTCCGGCGTGGTCGGGTTTCTGCAGGTACGGTGTGGGCCGTCGGTTTAGCTGTCCGACGTGCCCGGGTATTACAGGATGCAGGTGTACAGGTTGCCTTTCCTCCTTGGGAGGGTGGTTGCTCCAGTTGTCTTCACGGTTTGTTTTACTATATTCTCCTACTTTACTATTTCTGCGTCACTGACATCCCACTTCGTGACAGGGTCCAGACGGGGAGAGAGGTAGGCGGTGGTGAGGACGGGACAGGAGCAGCTGGGTCGCTGGGGACCCTGGACTGTATTTATTCTTTTATTCTCGCTTTTCATTACTTTGTAGTTATGTGAGTGGTTCGCGATACCCTCGTGGGGTCGGCATGGATGTCGGTACGGGCTACATTTAGTGCCCCTGGTGCAATATTTTCCCTTTTATTTCTATTGGCCATTTAAAAACCAAAAGGGCAGAAGCCAAAGAAAGGATTGCGAAAACCGTCTTTAAAAACTTGGTGTCGGGTGGGCACCGCTTTCAAACCTTGTGGATTTATGCTGACTTCGAAAACTAGCTTTCAAAATGTAAGCGCCGGGTAGGCGCTCTTTCAAAATTGTGGATTTATCCTTTCCAAACCGATCGGCCATGTGATCTTCGTTTATCAGTTTAGAATGCTGGTTGGTTGTGAATGATTGTTGTGATTGATTGGTTGCGCATGTTAGAACATGTACCGAACGCTACGCCGTGCATGTACAGGGGAGACTCTGCACGTTTGCAGAGTGACCATGTATGTGTGGCGGGTCTGGTCACGTGCCGGGGAAGAGGGGTTTCTTCTTTTAAAAACAAAAAGAAAAAAAAAAAAAAAAAAAAATTCACACATCAAATATTCAACTTTTATGAATCGTTTCCGCTAAAACAAAACCCCCGGGGCGTGACAGCATTGCCCGCGGTGCGGGGGCGACCCCGCGCGGCACCAGCCCGCGCGGGCGCCCCTCCTGCGGGCGGCCCCGCGCGGCCAAGCGCCGCGCGGGCGCGCTGCCCGCGGTGCGGGGGCGACCCCGCGCGGCACCAGCCCGCGCGGGCGCCCCTCCTGCGGGCGGCCCCGCGCGGCCAAGCGCCGCGCGGGCGCGCTGCCCGCGGTGCGGGGGCGACCCCGCGCGGCACCAGCCCGCGCGGGCGCCCCTCCTGCGGGCGGCCCCGCGCGGCCAAGCGCCGCGCGGGCGCGCTGCCCGCGGTGCGGGGGCGACCCCGCGCGGCACCAGCCCGCGCGGGCGCCCCACCTGCGGGCGGCCCCGCGCGGCCAAGCGCCGCGCGGGCGCATTGCCCGCGGTGCGGGGGCGACCCCGCGCGGCACCAGCCCGCGCGGGTGCCCCACCTGCGGGCGGCCCCGCGCGGCCAAGCGCCGCGCGGGTGCATTGCCCGCGGTGCGGGGGCGACCCCGCGCGGCACCAGCCCGCGCGGGCGGCCCCGCGCGGCCAAGCGCCGCGCGGGCGCGCTGCCCGCGGGCGCGCTGCCCGCGGTGCGGGGGCGACCCCGCGCGGCACCGGCCCGCGCGGGCGCCCCAGCTGCGGGCGGCCCCGCGCGGCCAAGCGCCGCGCGGTGCTCGCCTGCGGGTGGTGCCCGCGCGACGCTCCTGCCGCGCGGCGCCCCGCCCGCGGCCGGCCCGGCGGCGGCGGCGGCGGCGCTCCCCGCGAAGACTCCACCCCCGAAACGCCTACTCAAAAAAAAACTAATAAAAACTCACCTTTGACCCGCCGGAAAAGAGAGGAAGGGGATCGTCCTAACGTTGCCCGGTTGATCCCGCGAGCAAGCAACCTCCGTCCTTTTCCCGAAAGCCCCGTTTAATTCTTCTCTTTTTCCCTCTCGTGGCGTCTCTTAAAGAGAAACCCTAGCCGTCTTTTTCTCTTCTCTTTTCCCTTCTCGTGGCGTCTCTTAAAGAGAAACCCTAGCCGTCTTTTTCCCTTCTCTTTTCCCTTCTCGTGGCGTCTCTTAAAGAGAAACCCTAGCCGTCTTTTTCTCTTCTCTTTTCCCTTCTCGTGGCGTCTCTTAAAGGGAAACCCTAGCCGCCGAACGAAGCGGCCTAGGAGGGAACGCCTAAACCCTAGGTTCCTCAAAGGGTTAAGGAATAATTAAATAATAGGGACAGATCCGGGGGCTAGAATTACCTCGAGAAACGTGCCGATCGTCCGCACGGATCCCGGGGCGCCTAAGTGGGGTCCGAACTTCGGAAAAATAATTCCGGGTGAACCGGGAGTCGGAATCTGAAACCGATCGCGCCCCCGTTCTCTATTTCGCGAGCCCTTCCGCCTAAAAATGTCCTCGAGCTCCGACGGATTCTCCGGAAAAACACCAAAAATTGTCCCTTAGTCGGGCAGTCGAAGAAAATGGGTAACGGGAAGGGTCACGGAAAAGCCAGGTCTTACAGCATGATAGATCCTGATCGATATATACAGATAGTTGATTCCCTGTTGAGATCTCGGCTTGTTGCCGACTACCCGGTCACTAGACCGTGAGCTTGAGCATAGCATGATGATTACCACGCACTGTTGTACTTCACGTACACTGACGGTTTGGCCACCGTCGTTGTGTTCTTTACCGGTAAAGTGGTCTAGAGATGGGACCCGTGAGCCCGATTGCATCTGTGAGTGTCGGGTTATTGTCAGCGGATGGGGTGCGGATCGGTGGTATTGCCTGAGGTTCTGTGAGACCAATAATGGCATATGATTGGATACTTGGATTTCTATTTTTGACGCATCATTTTTTTAGCTTGCACTGTCATTTGTAGCTATTTACCTTGTACCTTCGCTGTTCAGTTATGCTTGATTTTTCAGTTATGTCATGATTACCAGCATTATTTATCTGCAGTCCCTTATGCTTGATTATTACAGTTATACCCCGATTCCAGCATTTATTACCTGCAGATTCCTTATGCTTGATTATTACAGTTATACCCCGATTCCAGCATTTATTACCTGCAGTTTCCTTGTGCTTGATTATCTGCCTATTCAGTCGTATCTGTGGATTATTTGATTTTCAGTAGACATTATCTGTTATTTCAGCTTTACCCATCGATTATTACTATCCGCAGATTTTAGTATCCAGTAGGTACGATTAGCTATTTCTCGGCTCGTCGTGCCCACTGGGATACATGTACAGTGTATCTCACACCCCCTGGGTGACCATTTTTCAGGTCCGTCGGGTGGAGGGATGTCGGGACGATCGCGTGAGGCCGTCACGATAGAGTTGTCCCCCTGTTGATAGATATTGATGATTGAGATTCTCGATGATTGTAGCTGACTTCCATTTCATAGTTTTCAACTTCTATTTTGGTTGGATATTCAGATTGATATTAGCATGTTCTGGGATTATTCATGTTGATTAGTTATTGTTTAGTTGAGATATTTATTTCTCTCTGATGGATGATTATTGTATTCGCCTAGCCGTGCACGTATAGGAGAGACTCTGTCCATTGGGATAGGAAATTTTCTACATGTGTGGCGGTCTGTTACGCCCGTTTTGCAAACTCTGATTTATGAAAAAAAAAAAAAAAAAAAAATTCAGACCTGATTTTTAAAACTCGGGGAGTGACAAAGGGAGTCGCGAGCTAGATCCCTACCCGTCTGTGGAGAGTAGCGGTACCCCTACATTGGAGATCCTGAGTACAGTCAGTAGATTATTTATTTTCCGCTTTTGAGAGATCATTGTATTGTGAGGATCTGACTTGTACTGAGAGCCTGTACACTGATGTATTATTTCAGCTTACCTCCCTGTTGAGTTCTGGTTTATTGTATTTGAGGATATTGTATGATTATCATTTATGGGAGATGGATATTGTATCATTATTTTCAGTTGTACAGATGATTGGTTTTAGTTTTACAGCACTTTTATTATATTGCTCTGATATCTGTTTTAGCTGTAGTCCCTTTTCTTGCAGGTAGGACGCTTCGCCTATGCAGGGTTTTGTATAGGCGGCGGATCTGTTGGCGAGCCCGGGTCGCAGTTTCGACCCCGGGGCGTGACACAACTGAAGTTTCAAATGCATTTTATCTTCTATGACTAACTAATAGATTTTAATTTTTTTCACTTTATTGAACTAATACTTGGGATTTACAACTTAATGAATGGTTGGAGAAACTAATGTGTGATATTATTTTGAAGTGATTTGGTTTGTTGGAATTTCGTTTCAATATTTTTTTTGTTTATGATTTTTGTTATTTTGTTAAATTATTTATTTTTAATGAAATAATATATTCATATAGTGGCAACAAAAATAATAATATTAGGTGGCGAAAAATATTTGTCACCAAAAGTCATTTTTGGTGGCAATAAATATTTACCACCAAATGACAAACTTTCGTGGCAAATATTTGTTGCCACCAAATTTCGAAATATATGGTGGCAATTATTTGTCGCCACTGGTTGTCAAGATTTAGTAGATACAGTGGCGACAATATTTTGCAATCAAAATATTTATATGATTGCAATTATTTGTTGCCACTGATTATCAAAATTCAGTGGAGACACTACCGAGATAAATATATGGTGGCAGCTATTTGTCGCCACCGATTATCAAGATTCAGTGGCGCGGCAACATGTGGCGATATTTTTTATCGCCACTATAAGCATGGCCACCATATAATAATTATCTTGTAGTGATTATATATGTTCTATCCATTTATAAAATAAAAAATATATTTATAGCAGTGACTAAATTTAAATATAATTAAAAATAAATTTTTTATAAAATTAAAAATAATTTTAAATCAACTAAATAGGATAACCAAGAAAGAATAGACTTAGAAAAAGTTGTCGTTTAAAATTTTAAGAAATTTATAACAATACAATATCCAAAAATTTATTTAAATTCTAATTTTAAAGTCTTGATGATAATTATAATTGGCTTTCATTAAAAAAAATGTTTAATTTGTGTCAGCAAATCCATACTCGATCAGTCTCATAAGACTTACAGAATAGTAAGAATAGTAAGTTGCCCTCCTAGCCAAACATGAGAATGCTATACCAAACAATACAACATATAAATACTCTATAAAACAAATTAAAGCCGCATTACAAAACCTTAATCACCAAATTAGTTAAAAGCTCACCCTCCTCTTCACCGCCCCCTCGTTCCCCTCCCCTCCTCCACCACCTCCCCCTCCTTCCCTCCTCACCACCTTCTCCTCCTCCGCCAGCCGGCAGAACACGACCCACGCGTTCACCTCCAGTGCGACGCAGCTCCCGACCAGCGTCGCCAGCGCGAGGCAGTACCCTAGCTTCCAGTACGTCCTGCCGATCCCCATCATCTCCATCCCCTGGAAAACGTTCACCACGCCGACCACCGTGCACCCGTACCCGACGAAGTGGTGGTACGACTTCCAGTACTTCCTGAACCGGTGCGTTGTCTTTGGCCTGAACAGCAGTGCGGCCGACTGTAATCCCCCCGCGACCACCGCCGCCACTCCGAGCCCCCGGTGCAGTGTGTACGTCACCCCGGGGGATGCATTCCCCATTACAATGCCGATCGCAAAGCCGGCGGCGCCCAGCAGGTAGGCGGTTATCTGCACCACCGCGTGCGCGTAGAACCACGTCGGCCCGACCGAACTGCATTGCCGCAGGTAGCGAGCGATGGCGACGCCGGCCGGCAGGAGGAGGCCCCAAGACAGGGAATTCAGGATTGCGTGCGCCGGCCGAAGCGTGCCGGATGTGGTGGGCAGCATTTCGGTCGCGGTGGAGATGACGTCGATGGTGGCGCGGGATGAGAGGTCGGAGGCGGTGGTGGGGTGGATGGTCGGGGAGTAGCCCTGGACGTAGAGGCCGCGGTTCCAGACGTGGTGGATTTGGGTGCGGTTGGGGGAGAGTTTGACGGTGGCGAAGATTTGGACGCTCGCGCCGATGAGAACGCTGTTGGAGGAGGAGGAGGAGGAGGAGCTGATGAGGGCAGCAGAGGAGGAGAGGAGGGGGATGTCAAGGGGGCGGGAGACGAGGGGGGCGGATTGGAGCTTGACGGAGGAGTCGATGACGAAGGGGAGGAGGAGGAGTGAGCCGGAGGAGGGATCGGAGAAGGCGGCGAGAGCGCGGGTGCCGGTCATGGAGGGGGAGTCGGGGTTAATGCCCCAGGCAACCCAGCCGGAGGGGGAGATGAAGGTTCCGGAGAAGGCGACGTCGAGGGTGGCGTTGCGGGGGTGGTACGTCCATGCTAAGGAGGCGCCCTGCGTGGGGAGAGCGATGCACTTCTCGTAGGTTTTGAGGGAAGTTGCGGTGGTGCAGCGGGCAGCATTGGCAGCAGCGGCGATGGGTGTGGCGGCGGCTACGGTTGGTTGTAGGGAGAGAATCATGAGGAGAGAAGGGAGAAGGAAGAAGAAAGGTTGCATGGTTGGTGCAGTAGAGTCGAGAGATGGGTTATGGAATTGATGAAGAGATGGAGAGTGGTTTTGTTGTGGTATGTAGTAAGTGTGAGTTGGTGTTAGTGGGGAGAGAAGGTGAGTGCGGAATCATTATTATGGGAATGGAGAGGGAGTAATTGTCGTGGTGCTTAGCTTTGAAGGTAAGGGACAGGAAAAAATGGCTTCTATGAGTACAGGTGGGGCACTGTTGTATTTATATATATGTTGCGGACTTTCCAACTGTTTTGTACCTCTTACTTATTATAGGCAATGCTATTTTTATATTCAAATTGTGAACACAAATTTGAATTCAAATTTATATTCATATTATAAACTTAAGAGTGTGGATTTGAATTTAAATTGAAATTTTAATTTTTAGTTCAATATTAATGCAAAATGTATTTTTTTACTAAATTTTGTTTCAATTTTAATTTGAACTTTAATTTCAATGTAAATTTGAATTTGAACTTAATTTTTTATTTGAATCTTTATTGAGTGTTATAATTAAATTTTATGTTTAAATTGGATTTCGAATTAGGGTATGATTTTGAAGTTGAATTTAAACTCAAACTTTACGTTTGAACTAGGAATATAAATTTATATTTATTATAATAAATTTAAACCTTAATTCAAATTGTAATTTTTAAGTTTGACTTTGAATTTTAATTGTAAATTAGTTTAATGTTTTGAATTGTCAACTTAATTTTCAATTTTAATTTTTTTTCAAAAAATTATATTTAGAATTGTTGGTTATCAAGGTAAACGTTTGATGTAAATTTAAACTATGTACGTTTCAATTTGGATCTAAATTGTAAATTTATTTTTTGTATTTGAGTTATGAACTCAACTTTAACTTAATTTTATATTTTGAATTTTAATTTAATATTACTTTGGATAATCAAAATTTTCTCAATCTCAACCAAATAGTGAAGATAGAAATCAATTATTCTGTTTGTGATTATTATTCTAAACCAAACATATATGGGGATTTCACTATTTGTTTGTGATTTCGGTCCATTTCGACGTTCTGAATTTGATTTCTATTTTTGAACCAAACATGCCCTTATCTAGATCTTCTTTCTGCTCTAATTGAAACTTCGTGATCAGACACTGCTATTTCTACACCATCTTAAATGAATGAGAAAATCTATTTGTACATCCAATTTCTTCTCCTTCGCGCGGCCACGGCAAGATGTTCTTCCAATCACAGAGGAACACCCCAAAACACTCCAGGACCAACTTGGAAAAGTTTGGTTCCAACTTTCTTCCCTCACTCTCTCTCGGATTTCTTCAATGGGGTTGTGTCCTCGGCCACCCCAGTAACCCAGGCATCAAGTGGAGATTGCAGAGGGGATGTTGATGCCTCGAATTCTCCCACAGACCCCTCGTGCTCCCAGCCACAAGAACCCAAGAGTCAAGTTCTCCCACAACATCTCCCACAGACCCCTCTGTGGGTCATGGGCCCACCACGTTTCCGCTGCGCCACTCTGATTCCAAAGATATATCTGCTATACCTAACATGTGATTATTACTATCCTCTAGTATTGTATACCAGTAGGTACGATCTGCTATTTCTCGGCTCGTCGTGCCCACTTGGATATATTTACAGTGTATCTCACACCCTCGGGTGACTATTTTTTAGGTCGATCGGGTGCTGGGATGTCGGGACGTGTTTGGTGAGGTTCCGTGTTAGATGTTGACCCTCGACAGCCGAAAGTTCATGTATTATTTGATGTTAAAGGAAAGAGTTGTAATTCAGATGTAAATAATTGAAAAGTTAATTTGTAATCTTTGTTTGTAGTTGTTACGTAGTTAGTAACTCTGATGATGTTGCCAAGCTAGCCGTGCATATATAGAAAAGGCTCAATCCTAAAGGGGGTTGGGACTCTTCTATATATGTGGCGATCTGTTGCGCCCTGGCTGGTTTTGAAACTCTGATAAAAAAAGAAAAAAAAAAAAAATTTAGACACTGATTTTTGAACTCGGGGCGTGACAGATTAGATGGTATCAGAGCAATAGGAATACGATGCCTAGGTTTGGCTAGGAACGAACCCTAGGATGACTTGTGTTCACGGGAGAGCGCTGGGTTTTGGCATAGTGGTTTGGTGGAAGGCCCGTCGGACGTCTAAGCTGTTATGCTAGTAAGTTGTAATAAATGGTATTTTAGGATGTGTTAAGACTTTAGTAATGTTTTGTTAAGTTTCGGGGACGAAACATCTTAGAAGTTGTGGGTGATGTAGTAACCCTGAAATATAAAGACTTTAAACTTTGCTTTTTAAGTTTGTAAATTAATTAATTGAGCAAACATTGAGAATTTGTCGTGCAATAGAGGCCCTAGAATATCGACTTTTGATCGGAGCTTGATCTCGAAAATCCGAGATCACCATTGCGACCGTCTCGTCGAAATATGAAAAATTGATATTCACATGTCTTCGATCCGACGGTCGGATCTTCCGTAAAACAGCGAAGAGGAAGCGGGTTCCACAACTTAAGTTGTGAATAGTAACCCCTATTTCAATTGCCCTTTTGACCAACGTCGGTCGTTTCGCCGTTTGGACCCCAAACATAGGGGTATGAGTAGTCAATCCTAGCTATTTTCGACGTTCTAAGCGCAATGACACTGACGGAATTCGCGTTTGGTGATCCGGGTGCGTCGAGACCTTTCAAATGGCATATTTGTTTGTCCCGAAATGCGTGAAAAGTACCGAAAAAGCGGGTATTTTCGCAAAAACCCTATTATTTTATGTATCAAAGTTTAAGAGGTTAATAGGCTAAGGTTCTGAATGTAATTGGCACTCTCAGGAGGGAAGACATTTGAAAGGTCTCGACGCACCCGGATCGCCAAACGCGAATTGCGTTAGTGTCATTGCGCTCAGAACGTCGAAAATAGCTAGGATTGACTACTCATACCCCTATGTTTAGGGTCCAGACGGCGAAACGGCCGACGTTGGTCAAAAGGGCAATTGAAATAGGGGTTACTATTCACAACTTAAGTTGTGGGACCCGCTTCCTCTTCGCTGTTTTATGGAAGATCCGACCGTCGGATCGAAGACATGTGAATATCAATTTTTCATATTTCGACGAGACGGTCGCAATGGTGATCTCGAATTTTCGAGATCAGGCTCTGATCAAAAGTCGATATTCTAGGGCCTCTATTGCACGACAAATTCTCAATGTTTGCTCAATTAGTTAATTTACAAACTTAAAAAGCAAAGTTTAAAGTCTTTATATTTCAGGGTTACTACAAGTATTCCTTATAACCCTTCAACACATCTAAAGAAAAATGCAGGTGATCCTGTGTGTATTGAGAAATATGCACAAATCATAGGATCATTGGGTTTCTTATTTAATTTTACTAGACCTGATTTGGCTTATGCTGTAAATAGGCTAAGTAGATATTTGTGTAACCCAAGTAGAGAGCATTAGATGGCACTTGAAAGAGTACTTGCTTATATCAAAGGCACTCTTTCATATGCATTACATTTTAATGGTCACCCTTCAGTCTTGGAAGGTTACAGCGATGCAAATTGGATTAGCGACACCTTAGATGTCAAGTCCACAACAGGATATGTTTTTATTTTAGGTGGTGCAGCAATCTCATGGAAATCAACTAAGCAAACACTAATAGCTAGAAGTACTATGGAATCTGAAATGATAGCACTTGACCTTACTGTTTGTGAGGCAAAATGGCTGAGAGAATTCCTACATTATATTCCACTTGGTGAACATCCAATTCCACCAATATCAATACATTGTGATTGTAGAGCAGTGATTGACAAATGTGCTCAGAAAAATTCAGAAGTAAAGATGAGCAGACATATGAAAATGAGACATAAATATATTAGAGGATTAATTAAAGAAAACATGATATCACTATCATTTGTGAGATCCATAAAGAATATTGCTGTTCACCTGATTAAAGGTTTAGCTAGGACAGTGGTCCTAGAGTCGTCGAGGGGGATGGGGTTAAGCCCACAATAGAAGTCATCGACGGTGGGAACCCAACCTAAACGGTTCAATGGGTAGAAACAAACCGAATGTATGACTAAGGTGAGGAGCACCCTTCTTTTTTCCTGTCCCTAGGGCGATGGTGCTAAAATTATAAAAGGTAAGAGATGAAGGAAGAGCTAAGCTCTGAATGGTTCCGAGACCCGTGAGGCAGGGTGTTATCTTACCTACACCCTTATTAGGACCTACTAAGTGTGTGGAGTCGTGAGGCCGCGACTATGGAATTTGGGCTGATTCCTAAAACATACATGATTCGATGCCTGCATATGGCCATCAAAAGCGCACATCCGCTATGAACAAAACCGGCTATACTGTGTGTGTAACTTGTAAAAATCCGTTTCATCGGGCCGATTCAAGGCCAAGTCCATCGAGTCCCCGCGGATGTATACAATCAACACTAAACTGAGGTTCAAACCGAAAGGTACCTTTAGCCAAATGCACAGTATAAAGATCTCAACTAATTTTTGATGTTTTTTTTTTTCTTTTGATCTTTATTAATGTTTTGATTGTTTATAATTTGTTTTAAATTTTAAATTAAGTGGGGGATTGTTGTGAATTTAAAAGATTTAAATTTAATCTAAAAGATTTAATTTAAAATTTAATTTTATATATTTATTTAATATGAGAAAAATATCTACGTATTCCCTCTTTCTCTCCTCCGGAAAAAGGGGTAACGTACTCCGCTTTCTCACGAGACGTGGGATCGTGTATTCCACTTTAGGGGAACGAATTTTAACGGTCATTTTGGACCGTCTATTTATTATAAAAGAAAAATAAAGGATAGAGAATATAAGATGAGATCTGAAAGATATCAAGAATCCTAACCAACATATTTTTTTATTTTGTTTTATATTATCTTGAGTTGAGATTTTGAAAGCCTGTAGTAATCTAGAAATTAAAGACTTTAAATTTACTTTGGAATTTATAGAATTAGTAATTTTGGCAAAACAGGGACATAGTGGATCAATGGTGGCCCAGAAATATCGACTTTTGATCGGGGTCTGATCTCGAAAATCCGAGAGCACCATTGCGATCGTCTCGTCGAAACATGAAAGTTTCATATTCACTTGTCGACGATCTGACGGTCGGATCTTCCGCAAAACAGCGAAGAAGAACGGGTCCCACAATTTAAGTTGTGAATAGTAACCTTGTATTTTTAATCCCCTTTCGACCACTATTGGCCGATTCACTGTCTGAAACCCTGACATAGGGGTATGAGTAGTCGAACCTAGCTAATTTCGACGTTCTGAGCACAATGACACTGACGGATTTCGCGTTTGGTGATCCGAGTGCATCGAAGTGCGTGCGTCGGATTGCGACCTACAAGAACTAGATAGCCCGAGATTTTATCCGAGCACCAAACTAAACAAATGAATAGCCTATTTTGATGGTCTCAACGAGCCGGACGTCGTGGCGAAGTCCGATTCGCAATTCGTCGAGCGGGTTTTCTTGAATTGAGTGAAAAGTGTCGAAAAATCAATATTTTCCTAATAAACCTATATATTTTATGGACAAAAGTTAATAAGGTTAAATCATCAAGGTGCTGGATGCATATTGTATCCACGGGAGGGACCTAGGGGTTTGGATTTGATTCTATGAGGACCAAATTGCAAAACTATGCAAAAATGCATAGCATTAATGGCAATGGCTCTTGGTCTACCCAGGGTGTTTCACGAGGGGTCAGTGAAGATTACTAAGCATCACTTGATCCTCTGTACTCCCCAGAACTAGTCCCGAGTGTAGGGTGGCCGAGGAGACACAGCTCCATTAGTGGTGAACTCAGGAAAGAGAGAGAGTGAAAAGGTTGGAACCAAACTCCTTCCTAAGTTGATCTGGAGTCCCTGAGGAGTTCTTCTGTGCCTGTGGAGCAACCTGAGTGATTGCCGAGGTTGCGCAAGGAAGAAGAAGAGAAACCGGCTTCTTCCCTCATTCATCAACTCCGGCCAAGGTGAGGTCACTAAACCAAAGGTTGTTTGCACCCTAGACCCTTAGCAGTAGACTCCTTAGGACTTTAGGATGTTCCCTGCACAAGCCCAAGCCCCCATGCACTTTGGTTGGCCGGCGGGGCCACACCCTCGCCGGAAACCTAGGATTGCTCCGCCACGGCTTTTCTCTGCAACCAGTGGACCAAATCGGAAAATAAAATGATGGGCTTGGACTGTAGGAGCCAGTGACCATCTCCACCAAAATTGGTGAAGTTTGGTCAAGCAAGGAAGTCGCAGATTGGAACCCTAGTTTTCGGGTTTTTGCTTATTGGCCGAGCTTCTTGCTCCGGCGCAGGTGCGCTTCCCCGCCGCCCGCCACCTACCCAGAACTCTTCCTGGGTGTGAGAGGAGTGCACCCATGTACTTGCATGGCATCCATGCACCACCAAAGCGGCGCGGCCATGGATGACCCGAATTCGAGCTTCAACGCGGCCGCCGGCGCTCCGGCCATCTTTGGCCGGGGTAAGATGGTCGGGAAGCTTCCTGTGATCCCATAGAACACTTCCATCCATGTTTGAGAGCTTCAAATTGCTTCTGTGGAAATCCGCCATTGTTGGTGAAGAAGCTCCAATCCGAGCTTGCTCCGCCGCCGTCGCCGCCGTGTCCTGTCGCCGGGCACGGGTCCAGGTGAGTTTGTTATGAGTTTTAACAGCATATTGGTCAAGTTGTTTGGTCCCAGAGCCCCTGGTTGAATGGTCACAAATTCCGAGGCCTTAACTTCATCTTCAACCTCGGACTCCGGCCAAACCTGGGAGCAAACTTGAAATTAAGTTGGTGGGAAACATTCCTGCAGTCTTTATAAACATTTCCTTTCAAGTTAGAGTGCATTTGGTCCAGTAATTGCAGAGATCAAGCTTGAACTTTGGTTTATGTGTGTTGTGTGGATTAGTGCTCACCTAATATTTGATAAAATGCCACAGTGAAATTTTATACAGAATTAGGCTTCGATGTAAATATAAAAGTTGCTTCCAATGATCCCCTGAGCTTGATGCTCACCTCAGATCAAACAGGATCTGTGTGGAATAAAGTTTGGAGCATTGTGAACTTGTAAGTGTGCAAGGCTATGGTTCTGGTTGAACCAACAAATCTGGGCTACAGTTAGGGTGAGCCCTGGTATCTTGACACTGTCCAGAGACACTTTCATATACAAAGTTTTAATAAAAGATGTGTAGGTTAAAAGTTATAGTATTAACTACCTTTAAGAGTAATTTTGGCCCAAACCTTGTTTAAGGTTGTTTGCGAAGCCGCGACAGTGTACTCTTGGCTAATTTGGGGTCACTGGACGCGATGCTCGTGTTAAAAACTGATTTTGAAGTCCCGGAGAAACAAAAAATGCGAAATGGCTATGTAGAGGTTTTAAAATTGATCTGGGTTTTAAGTTGAATTGGAATAAGTTAGAGTCAGAGTTGATCCTTGATCCATATGATTGATTCAGGTTTATTCGGTGCCTCTGGTTCTAAGTATACAGTGGATACGGTTTAGTCGCCTGCGATTTGTCAGGTGGGTTATCTTCGGTCCGGGTTTATCAGTTCGACCCTCTGGGTTGCGATACTGGTTGGACCCCTGTTTTTGGTAGCTTAACTTAATCTCTTTGAGCCTGCTTTTCTTTGATTATATTATATCTGCTATCTGCCTGATCTATGCCTGTTATCTGTTCTATTCTGCCTTACATGATTGTTCATAGTACCTCTAGCATTTATACTTTTACTTGGACCCTTCCATGGTTGATTGGTGAGCCTGTTTGTCCTGCTGATCAAATGATACACTGCTGAGCACATAGATTTACTTAACTGATATTTTACCCAGCTTCGTAGGATCGCCGGAGTCTGTTCTTGTTTGATAGGACAAAGGCACTGCTCTGCGAGGTTTGGACCGAAAACCCAAGCTTCGTAGTGTCGCCTGAGTCTGTTCTTGTTTGATAGGACGAGGGCAACGCTCTTCGAGGTTTGGACTTTTCAAAACAGTTTTCTTAAAAATATGTGTTTAAGTTTTGTATCATTTGGTTGGTTTGTGTGGTTGAGTTGAGGTTATCTATGAGCTTCTGTTGAGAGAGATTTGCCTTGATCTTGCATATGAGTTGAGATTTATTGTTTAGTTGCTGAGTGTTTCTGCATGAGTGTTGAGATTCAGTTGATCTTGTCATTGCATCCCAGTGGGGATTTCCCGGCTTGTAGCCGATTACCCGGTCAGTGGACCGCCAGTTTGAGCATTTGCATATGATTCGCCCGCACCGTTGTTCTTCACGTACACCAGCGGACCGATCACTCGTAGCGGTGTACTTTACCGGTAAAGTGGTTAGCAGTTGCAACCCGTGACCCTCAGTGGAGGGAATGTCAACCAGGTGGTGCCAGGTGGGCAGCCTTGCCTGAGGTCTTGTGAAGGCCAATATGGTAGCTTGTGATTGGGTCTTTGTGTTTTCATTTATTTGATGCATGTGTTGTTAAGTTACTTTAACATACTTCCTTGATTTTTTGATCTGGCTTCTAGTTATCTACCTGTATATGATTCTTTGCGATGCCTTTGATTATAGTTTCATTGTTATTTTGCTGATTGTCCTAACTCCTTGATGCGTTGATTATCCTGATACATGTTTGTCCTGTTTTAAATTCTGCTAAAATTATCTCCTATGCTTGTACCCAGATTATAAGTTTTGCTTTCTTTACAGCACCAGTTATATATCTGCTTTACCCTAACCCATGGTCTATTACTATCCTCTAGCATTGTATACCAGTAGGTACGATCTGCTATTTCTCGGCTCGTCGTGCCCACTGGGATACACTCCGGTGTGTCTCACACCCTCGGGTGACTGTTTTTCAGGTCGAGCGGGTGTTGAGATGTCGGGACGAGTTGGTGAGATCACGAGATAGAGCTTGATCCTGGACAGCCGATAGCCAAGCATTTAGTTAATTGATGTAACAAGGAAAATGTAATAAGTTGTTGTAATTGTGTAATTTAATATCTGTGTTATATTAGTGGTACGTAGTTAGTACTCTGATTGATTGCCAAGCTAGTCGTGCATATATAGAAAAGGCTCAATCCCCAGTGGGATTGGGACTCTTCTATATATGTGGCGGTCTGTTGCACCCTGGCTGGTTTTAAACTCTGATAAAAAAAAAAAAAAAAAATTTAGACGCTGGTTTTTGAACTCGGGGCGTGACAAAGCCGGATTGCGTTCAATCAAGCACTCATTTGAGACCGTGTAATCAAGGAGATCGGGATAATCCGAGGTGTTGTATCGCTAGAGAAACTACGCTAGAGACTCGCACGCGGAGGGGCTAAAGTTACTCTAGGACAGTGCATTGCACGCCTCACCAGGCTATTTCTCGAAATCCTTTATCTTTTGATTTATTTTTATTTATATTTTAATATTTATCTGTTAATAGATTTAATATTTATCTTTAATAAATTTAATTAAATATTGAGAAATAAAATCAAATTCTAGAATTTATCCCAATAGTTTTTACTTCTAATTTTGGCAATTGAATTTTTAAACTTTATCAAACAATATTATAGGCCGAAGTTCTCAATTGAAATTACTAACTATAAACAACCGTTTTAATCTATTACGAGCACGCTTTTATATAACTTCAAATCTATTTTTAACTTCTAGTTATGATAATTAAGCAAACAGAGTTGAAGAGTAAGATGAATCTATCTTCAATTTATAATTATTTTAATGTGTTTAAATGAAAAAAAAAAGATTTTATTTTGTGTTTTAAATTACAAGATTACATGCTATATATAGGCGACTAAAACGAAAGTATAATTAGTAATTTAAATTAAGGACGGTTATCTATTAAACTATTAGATAAATTTTTGAGGGTATAAGTTCAGATACCTCGTTGCAAAAATGCTTAAAATTCAGAAAATCTTGATAATTTTTTCATATAAATAATGTAAATTTTACAATAGTATCATCCAATAAGCAGGCAATGCTATTTTTACATCACCATAAATAATGTAATATTTTACAACATATCATCCATTGATATCCTAATTTATTGGTTCTTTTGAGTAGAAAATGTAACGGTTTTCTTGGACTATTGGTAGGGTACTGGTACAAATAAGAGACCTACAAGCCATTTCAGTAGCAGAGGGCATTTTGAAGTAGGCCCCTCAGCATTTCAATATTCTGACACTTTTGTAGTTTTTTATTTGTTTAATTGAGTAATTTTAGCTAGTTAAATTGAATATCACATAAAATTTAAAGACTCTACTTACTATTAGCATTTAACTATTTTAGTTTTAATTACTAAAAAGTTATTAATATTAATAAAATTTGTTGAAATTTTCAACTTTAATCAACTAAAACTACATATTCCCGAATGATCATAAGTAAGAAGGAATGTCAAAAAAGATGGTGCGGCGACCAATTTAAAACGTCCGATAACCGAGAGCTGTCTCTATATTTTTATCCTAGCTTTTTTAAAAATTCAATTACACTTATTTAATTATATAAGTGTCTGAAGATTAACAGAGTACTCTTTTAGAGTTTTTTGCTGTAATATAAAGGGGAGATATGCTTTTAAATTTCGAAACTAACACTACAATAAAATTATATTATAGCGATATTTTTAAATATTTTTAAAATTTTTAAAAAATATTGTTGGTAAAAATATTTACACTTATTATTACTGCTGCTATATGCGCGGTCGCTAGGATGTACAACGATATATTATTGTAATATGTTATAAAAATATATTTTTATAATCTAATTTTAGATTTAAATATAATATAAATAAGACACTTGCACAAAAATATCAAAAAAAAATATTTCTATAACTTAATTTTGTTGTATTGTAAAAAACTTCAAATTCGAACATATAATTATAATAATTGTAGAGAAAAGATACCTAAAAGAAATTAAATGTATGCTTTCTTAATGTAGTACAATATTAAACAAACCTTCCTTTGCGAGTCCAAACAACTCTTCATATGATTTTTAATACGTCATGTGGCCATGTGGGAGGCTTTGTATTGGAAGTATGTTTGTTGTGTGCTTTGGCTTTGAAGGCAAGGGTGTGGGCCTACTAAGCTTTTGATTACATGCATTGTTTTGAGATCGTAAATGGAGAATATGTTCCTCTTATGAAAAAGTGGACTTAAAAGCAATAAAAAAAAACATGTTTTTGGGGACACAGCAATTTGAAAGTGTTACCAGAGATTATGTTGTAAAAATTTATCTTTTCAAATTAATTTTTTTAAATAATTTAAACTTAATTTAAATTTGAAATACTATTTAGCAAAGTTTAAATGAAGCCTGTGAATGTCGAGATGTGTGTAAGCACTGTCCTATAAGCGAGATTGCTCTTGCGCGTGCGAGGCTCCGGCAATCACCCCTAGCGATACAACGACCACTGTCCACCCCGTCGGCAACGACTCCGGGATGGTGCATAGCGAACCCAACGTCTTTCAGAGATCCAACAAAATAGAAACTCAAAGAGGAAAATTGCAATGTAAATCTCAGTGTACTTCTCTATAAATTAGAGGGGAGAAAATTGTAGCTTCTACTTAACCAAGCTCTCTTGCTCTTTATATAAAGAGTCCAAAGTAAGAGAGTACATTAACTCACCAGGGGACAAAGTCTCTCTTGGGCAGCCCACAAGCTCCTTCCAAGGAAGGCTCTTGGGTAGCTCAAGATGCCACTTCCTAAGGTTGGCTAAGAAAAAATCCAAAGACAAAAACACAAGTTTAAAATCACCAAATCCAAATAAAACCCAACAATCCCCACATGATTTAAAACTTGTAAAAACGAAATACAAAATAAAGTAAAAGAAATACAAAACTAAAACAGATGCTGAATCCCTTATACCACGTATTCGGCGAAGGTACCTTTCGGGTTTGAACCTTCACTTAGTACATGTCTATGTACATCCGAGGGCATAATGGTGGACTTCGCCTTGAACCATGGCCGGTGTTTCGAATTTCCACAAACAGTACAATGGTATAGCCGTTTAGATTCTATGCGGGTTAGCGCTTTTATGGCCATGCGCTCATATCGATTCATGTGTGTTTTTAGGGAACCACCCTCTTCCCACAGTCGCGGCCTCACGACTACACACATATAGTAGGTCCTGATAAGAGTGCCTGCAAGGTCACACCCTGCCTAAAGGGTCTCGGAACCATTAAGGGTAAGAACCCTTACTAACCACTTGCATTAATGAGCACTGTCGCCATAGGAATGAGTATATAAAAGCAGTGCTCCGCACAACTACCAATTCGACTTGTTTCTACCCATTGAACCTCCAAGAGGTTGGGTTGTCGTCACTGGTAGTTTCTATTATGGGCTAGGCCCCCATACCCCTCGACGATTCTAGGATCACTGTTCTAGACAAACCTTTAGTAAGTTGATCAGCTAAGTTCTTCGCAGATCTCAAAATTCCAATGCAATTACATTTTCCTTAATATTCTGTCGAATAAACTTTTGTCTTACTTTCATAAATCTATTTATCTTTGTTTCCACATTTTCTTGAGCACACTTGTCAATAGCAGATCTGCAATCACAATGTATACATACTGTGCCAAAGGTCGCTCCATCAGTGGCAAGTCATACAGAAATTCTCTAATCCACTTAGCTGCTACAGTGGTATCTAAAGCTATTAGTTCAAATTCCATTGTACTTCTAGCTATCAATGATTGTTTCGATGACTTCCAAGAAACAGCTGCTCCACCAAGGAGAAAAACAAATCCAGTAGTTGATTTCACATCAGCTGTATCACTTATCCAGTTAGCATCACTAAATCCTTCTAATACAACAGGGAATCCACAAAAATGCAATCCATAAGATAGAGTGCTTTTCAGATATCTCAAAACTCTTTCTAAGGCATTCCAATGTTCTCTATTTGGGTTATGGGTATATCTTCTCAATCTGTTTACAGCATAGGCTAAATCAGGTCTAGTGTAATCTACAAGATAAACTAGAGATCCTATAATTTGAGCATACCTATTCTGTCTTATAGGATCACCTTTATTCTTCTTAAGATGTACATTAGGATCATAAGGTGTTACAACAATCTTAGAATCAAAATATCCAAATTCTTGACAAAAAACAGTCATCTCATTCGATGTATATTCACCTCCTCGATCAGATCTTAGAATCTTAATTTTCTTATCCAATTGATTTTCAACCTCAGCTTTATAAATCTTAAATTTATTTAAAATTTCATCTTTATTCTTAATCAGATAAATATAACAATATTTCGAATGATCATCAATAAATGTTACAAAATATTTGCTTCCACCCCTACTGGGTCTACATCCATCACAAATATCACTATGTATTAATTCTAGTAGATCAGAATCTCTACCTACAGATTTAAAAGGTTTCCTAGGTTCCTTAGCTTGCACACATATTTCACATTTATGATCATTAGAAACAGATTTAGGAATTAAATCAAAATTCATCATTCTCTTAATAGTATTGAAATTCACATGTCCTAATCTTCCATGCCAAGCATCAGATGAAACAACATTCATAATAATACTTTCATTAATAGTAGAAGTCATCACAGAAAGCTTAAATAAACCATCGCTCAAAAATTCTTTTCCAATAAAATTCACACATTTAGTAATTACTACCCTATTACATTCAAAAACAAACTTAAATCCTTACTGAACTAAAAGAGAATCACTAATCAAGTTCTTCCTAAAGGGTTGGAAATTTCTACCCTTAGGTTTCGGGTTCTCTACTAGGTTGGCTTGGGTAGAAGGCTCGCTAGGCTTCGTATCCCTAGCTCGGTTGGTTTCTTCTATCCTTAGAGATCTTAGGACAAAATTTAAGGAAAGTTTTCTTTGATTATGGTTCAGATCATTGGCATGGCTAGACCAGGAAGGAGACAACTTATTTAATAAAGTGGCAACTAGAAAACTCTCGTCTAGATCTATACCACTAGATCTAAACTGCTCAATAATGTACTCAAAATCCTAAAGCAGGTCAGATATTGGTTTACTATCTACCAATTTAAACTTAAGCAAATCTGAAGCTTAGTATCTCTTCTTAGTAGGATCAATCTGGCCATACTTCTGTTCTAAAGAAATCCAGAGTTCCCTGGCAGTCTGAATACTACAGTAAATATCATAAAGCTTATCAGATAGGGTGCTAAGGATCCGGTTCAGACAATGATAATTAATCAGAGTAGGATAAGTAGGAGGCACAGGTATAGGTGAAGGTGCAACAGCAGGAGTAGGAACACTCTGAGAGTGGCTGTGTAGTAACCACTTGTTTAAAGGTATTTCAGAATTTTATTTTGTCTGCTTTCCTTTTTGAGGTCCGGAGGGTGGCTAAATAATTCACTTTTTCTGGGCAGACCATCGGGGCTCGCGGGTATTTTTAGACAATAAAGCTCACGAAACGGAGAACGGGGGCGCGATCGGATCTGATTTCCGACCCCGAGATCTCCCAGAATAAATTTCGGAAGGTTGCTGGCAGTCCGGGCGATCAACACGTGTTTCGAGGCAAATCGGACCCTAGTTCGCACCCGAACTATAAGTTCTTTTGGTCAGGGGTTAGGGTTTATTTTTCCCACCCATCACTTCGCCCGATCCTTTTTAATTCGCGATTTGGAGATTTGGGATTATTTTCCACTCCTCTTGCCCCGTACGTTAGGTCACCTCGGCGTAACCCGATCTCCAGTTCTTCTTCCCTCTTATCGGTCGGCGTGGAGAACCGAGGCGTCGGGATCGGGGAGAAGGAAGGACGATCGCACTCCCTGAGGCACCCGATGAGCACGAACGGGACGATCCTTCTCCTTCACCCTTTGCCGACGAAACCGAGGTGAGCAGTTTTATTGTTTCCTTTTCGGTTCTTGATTTCAGCGAGGGGAGGGGGTTCCCGGATTTTTCCAGCCGTAGGTGTAGAATACAGGGACTTGGGCGACGCACCGACCTTGCAAGATGGTGTGGTGCGGAGGAGTTTGCCTTGGATGTGTCCCATATTTGTTTTCAGATGAGTTCGGGTTGATTTGGATCTACGCGGAAGCCTCAGCTTGATTCGGGTTTTTTTCGGGCTTTGTATGCGATAGGAGACTGGTATGGGAAGCACCGACTCCTCTTTAGGTCACAGAAAAATTGGGAAACACTTGGAGCAGGTGTATATTATGTTTACAGCGAAGTTCGGGAGGTTCCGGACTGACGCGAAGGACCCGAGGGCAAAAAATGAGTTGGAACGGGCAGTTTTGGACCCGGTTTTTAGATTGAGTACACGGACTCCACGGTTGAGCTTTTTGAGGAGGAAAAGCCTTGAGCATGTGTATTTTCAGATTACAGCAGGGTTCGGGAGGTTCCGAACTGCGGCGGAAGGCCCGAAGCCAAAAAGTGAGTTATAGTTGGCTTGTTGGAATATTTTATTCTTTTGTTCTTAATTAAGGCTTAATTGAGGTGCCTTGTGTTTTTGGTGGTGCTGCTGTTGGGGTGGTGTTGGCAGAGGTGTGGTGAGGGCTTAATTAAGGTGGGTATTGCTTAATTAAGCTTCTGGGTTTCCTTTAGTTAAGGTGTAAAATCCCTTAAAACTTAATTAAACTCTAATTAAGTTTGGTTGGGGCTTTGCTTTATAAAGACACCTCACCCCACCTTCTTCTCCTGGAAAAAGGTGTGAGCACCTGTAGCTTGGAGTGAAGCAGAGGAGAGGGAGAGGGAAGGAAGAAGAAGAGGAAGGGTTTGACGGAAGCTTTTCTTGCGCGTTTTCCTCACCGAGCGTGGGCGTGGAGCCGTGCGAGGGCCGGCGTGCCGCGAAGAGGTCGGTTTAATTTATTTTATTTTATTTTTCTCTCTTTTCTTCTCCCTGTTGGCGGAGCCTTGCGGACTTGTTGTCCGGGGCGTGGCGAGGCTGCGCGAGTCGCGCGCGCGCATTTTCGGCGGCGCGTGGCTAGGGAGCGGCGGCCGTGCGCGGGCGCGCTTTAGCGCCGCGCGCAGCCTGCGCCCTGCTGCCCCAATGGTGCAGCAGGGCGCTGGGCTGCCTTGGGGCCGCGCGGCCATGCAGGCCGCGCGCGCTGGGCGCGTGCGGCACTGCAGGGTGCCGCGCGGGCAGCCCCTGTGCCGCGCGGCCCTGTAGGCGCGCGCTGGGCGTGCGGCACTGCAGGGGCCCCGCGCGGGCGGCCGTGGGCCGCGCGGGCCTGCAGGCCGCTCGCATGGGCGCGCGGCACTGCAGGGGCCCCGCGCGGGCGGCCGTGGGCCGCGCGGTCCTGCAGGCCGCGCGCATGGGCGCGCGGCACTGCAGGGGCCCCGCGCGGGCGGCCGTGGGCCGCGCGGGCATGCAGGACGCGCGGCAATGCAGGGGCCCCGCGCGGGCGGCCGTGGGCCGCGCGGGCCTGCAGGCCGCGCGCATGGGCGCGCGGCACGGCAGGGGCCCCGCGCGGGCGGCCGTTGGCCGCGCGGGCCTGCAGGCCGCGCGCATGGGCGCGCGGCACTGCAGGGTCCTTCGGGCTGCGCGGCTGGGCCAGCGCCGCGCGACTGGGTTTTTGGAGCCGTGCAGCTGCGCCACTTTTGCCGCGCAGGCTGCGGCTCGGCGACGCGTTGCGGCGTGTGCGCGATGGGTTTTTCTGCGCAACGCGCGGCGTTTTTCGTCGCCGGTCGGGTTTCTTTCGCCTTTGTGAGCACGGGTTTGGCCGCATGTTTTCTGATCCCGGTTCCTCTTCTTATCTCGCAGTTGTGGCATTGTGTTAGCTTCTTACATGGCCGGTGGCGCGTGTTTTGCCGCGTGGAGCTGTGGGATCGCATCGGGACCTCCGTTTGGCCACGGTTTCGCGGATTTATCCCAGGTGGGTTGGTTTTCTTCCAAATCATAGAATGCTCATAATGCTTCCTTATGCAAAGGTATGGTAACCCTTTTGCCATTATTGTTTTATCCGGTGACTGTCGGGCAGTCGTGATAGGTTTGGAGGAAACCGGGCTTGTTTTGGTGCACTCTTCGGTTAGTGGGCACTGTTAACGCTCCCGGCCATTTTGTATAAACTGAGAGAATCCTTTCATGCAAGAACTGGTCCTGAACGTATGTTTAGTGGTTGTTACATCTAGCCTTGTAGAGGGTTCGGGATTTCTTGCGGGTTTATCAGATTTTAGTCGAGGGATGTTGTTCCGACTCGGACACGAGTGCGAGGGGTGTCCTTTGAGCATTTGAGTTGTTCCGATCTAGTTGATCGTAGACTTTAGCCTGCTTATACTACTTGTCGAGATATAGGAGACATGTATGATACCCGGTAGGGTCGCTTTCCCCGGGTCACGCTCCGGAGGCATCGTTGTGCTGATATCACTGGCCGAGTTACCAGTTGGATATATATCACTGGCCGAGTTACCAGGGGGATACATATCACTGGCCGAGTTACTAGTTGGATATATATCACTGGCCGAGTTACCAGGGGGATACATATCACTGGCCGAGTTACCAGTTGGATATATATATCACTGGCCGAGTTACCAGGGGGATACATACCACTGGACGAGTTACCAGATGGATGCATATCACTGGCCGAGTTACCAGGGGGATACATATCACTGGCCGAGTTGCCAGATGGGTACATATCACTGGCCGAGTTACCAGTTGGATATATATCACTGGCCGAGTTACCAGGGGGATACATATCACTGGCCGAGTTACCAGTTGGATATATACCACTGGCCGAGTTACCAGGGGGATACATATCACTGGCCGAGTCACCAGTTGGATATATATATCACTGGCCGAGTTACCAGGGGGATAAATACCACTGGCCGAGTTACCAGATGGATGCATATCACTGGCCGAGTTACCAGGGGGATACATATCATTGGCCGAGTTGCCAGATGAGTACATATCACTGGCCGAGTTACCAGGTGGATATATATCACTGGCTGAGTTACCAGGGGGATACATACCACTGGCCGAGTTACCAGATGGATGCATATCACTGGCCGAGTTACCAGGGGGATACATATCATTGGCCGAGTTGCCAGATGAGTACATATCACTGGCCGAGTTACCAGGTGGATATATATCACTGGCTGAGTTACCAGGGGGATACATACCACTGGCCGAGATACCAGATGGATGCATATCACTGGACGAGTTACCAGGTGGATACATATCACTGGCCGAGTTACCAGGTGGATACATGAATGGAATTGAGATGACTTACTAGTGTCATGTGAGAGTTTAGCACTTCCAGTGCGGGGGCGAAAACTATTGGCGGCTATGCCTACAGCCTGTTCTTGTTTGATAGGATTGTAGGGGGCAGCCGTCCAGAATTTCCAGGCCTTCCGCATGAGAGATTGAGAACTTGTTCCCTGCATTGCATCGAGACATATAGTGGTAGATTCATTTTTAGCATTTCCTTCTATCTATCTATCTATCTATCTGATTTTTGTCTCCAGCAGACTTAGTGGGCATACCGTGGGTTTTGGCGTCGGTACCCACTGAGATCTGCCTGTGGCAGTAGATCTCACACCCTCTGTGATGACAGGTGTTCCTGAGGCTACCGTTCCAGGTTTGGCTCGTTCGGAGTTTTCTGACCGGGGTAAGGGCGTGGCCGATTAGTTCCTACCCGAGTCTGTGGAGTCAGTGCTAGAGTCCTGTACTTTTTGGTTTCCACTTTTGTACTAGATAGTGTTATTGTACCTATGTTTTGGGGAGTTAGTGGACTAGTGTACTTGGACTTTCACCACTTAGTGCTTTTCAGCTACTTCTGTTTCTGTTTAGCTTCCTTTCAGCTCTGATACTGGTATAGCTTTAGATCTCTTCTACAGGTTAGACGCTTCGTCTGTGCGGCAGTTTCCGTGCAGGCGGCGTATCTGTTGGCGAGCCCGGGTCGCAGTTCGACCCCCGGGGCGTGACAGATTAGGTGGTATCAGAGCCTAGGAATATAGGTCGTTGAGGACTTAGAGACCCTAGGCTATTGGTTGGACAGTAGGAAGACTGTCGTGAGAGGTGTGACCTTAGCGAGAGTCTTGTTGAGTTTGTACCTCCCCCAGAGGATTGGGGCGAGTGATCTCACATGTGATTTCTCTAAAGGTGATTATGTTGGCTGCAGACAACATAATGCTTTAGAATGGTTAACATGTTATAGACTTCCGCTCGATCAGGTCAAGAGAATTTTTTCTCTCTGACATCTTTTGTTTTGTTGCAGAGTTGCTTGCGATGCCTCCAAAGCGTCGCGCGGAGACGAGGGTGCACTCCATGTCAGATGAGGGGTCCGAGCACCAGGAGGCAGGGCAGGGCGAGATTCAGGAGCTACGGGCCCAGGTAGCCCAGTTGTCGGAGGCTTTGCGGCGCCAAGAGGAGGCAGTCAAGCGCCATGAGGATATTATGGAACGTATGTTGAGGTTACTTGAGCAGAGGACGCCGGGGTCTAGTTCAGGAGAGAAACGCCCGACGCCATCTGAGTTGGGTCAGCCGAGCAGGCCGAGGCCACCTAGACCACCACGATTCCAGCCTCGAGGCCGCGGGATGCAAAGGAGGCAGAGATCGTGGGGCCCTCGACCCCCTAGACCGTAACAGCAGTGGAGGCACGTTGATAGTTGTATGATTTGTGG
The DNA here is from genome assembly GCA_029204045.2 of Tillandsia leiboldiana. Classification (NCBI taxonomy): domain Eukaryota; kingdom Viridiplantae; phylum Streptophyta; class Magnoliopsida; order Poales; family Bromeliaceae; genus Tillandsia; species Tillandsia leiboldiana. The sequence continues at coordinate 11,113,900 of CM055063.1, forward strand.
CGGACCCCACGCACCTCCACAGTGTGATCAGAGGCAGGGCAGGTGCTACCGATGTGGGCAGGCAGGGCACAGATCATGGTCTTGTCCTGGAGCGGGATCAGGAGTAGCATCGACATCTTCGGCCCCTTCTCCGCCCTTCCAGACAGGCGGAGCTTCGACAGGTTATGGCCAGATAGTAAGGGCCACTTCTTCGCGGCCGTCCAGCGGGCGACCGCCCCCGAGCGGGGGAGTCTATGTCGCACAGGATGAGGATTTGGGGGCAGCTAGCCACGTGGTGGCAGGTATTGATCTTATCTCCCCTTCTCGCTGTTGAGCTTTATTTGTTACCGGAGCATCGTGTTCATTTCTTCAGCAGGGCTTTTGCATTGTTGTATGGGCTGGAGATAGGACCCTTAGCTTGTACTTGTGAGGTTCAGATACCTGATCGCGTGTTGCACGTAGATGAGTGTTGTAGGTCCTGCCCAGTGCAGTTAGGGCCCTGGTTTTTGCCTGTTGACCTTCTGGCCCTTCGTCAGCTCTGGGGTTTCGAGGTAGTTTTGGGTATAGGACTGTGAGGATCTGAGACCTTAACACTTTAGTGATGCCACGCCGTTGGTACACGGTGGTGATGCCACGCCGTTGATGCACGGTAGTGATGCCACACCGTTGGTACACGGTGGTGATGCCACGCCGTTGATATACGGTAGTGATGCCACACCGTTGGTACACGGTGGTGATGCCACGCCGTTGGTACACGGTAGTGATGCCGCACCGTTGATGCACGGTAGTGATGCCGCACCGTTGATACACGGTGGTGATGCCACGCCGTTGGTACACGGTAGTGATGCCACACCGTTGGTACACGGTGGTGATGCCACACCGTTGGTACACGGTGGTGATGCCACGCCGTTGGTGCACGGCAGTGATGCCACGTTGTGTGTACACAACGGTGAGAGTTCTTGAATGGTTCGAACACGGACAGTTTTTGTTGGTGTTTGGGCAGATGCCTTTCAGTGACTGATAGCACTGTGGGACCTTACAGCCGAGGGCTGTGCCTTGATAGTGATTGAGAACCTGTAAGGGCAGTTTAAGCTGTTAGCGAGGTCAAGTGGATTAACTAACGCCTACTGATTTTAAGAACTGTGTTTTCCCAGTTTCACTTGGACGGGTTGGTGGTATTACCGTCGTGGGTATACGGGTTACCTCCGAAGCGACGTGGGGCTGGAGGGGTACTTCAGGATAGTGCTACAACTTCTATGAGGGAAGAAGTTGTTTGTCAAGTTGAGAGAGAAAGTTTGCTTTCTGACTTCGGGAGGTTTTGTTCCTGGCCTATATTAGCGACGGAGTTGAAGCTGAGGAAGATAACAGCTTTGATGTAGATGTTGCCAGCCTTAAAGAGAGAATTATGTTATTCATGGATCCTCCAACCTAAGGTACTTGGATACTTAGGAAGTTGGGGTTGAGGTAACGCCGGTGGATAGAATTTGCAAGGATGTATGATTGCTTTATCCCGGCAAAGACATTATGTTCAGTTACGCCCTGTTTAGGCGAGCAGTGTAACCTTGGAAATTGAGTGCCAGAATTGAGAGAAGGTTCTCGAGGTTGAAAGTCTTCCCCTGTTATGGGATGTGAAATATGTTTAGTGGAACTGGAGTTTTTGTAGCTAAGGAGCAACAGAGGGGTTTTGCCTTTAGGAGGCTTAAACTTCGGTTTTATGAGATCTCGAATCGAGGAAACCACCAGCCGCAGAGTTATTTATAGAATTGAGTTGTACGAGGTGTGGGTCCTCGAGTAATGATCAGGCTGGAAGAAGTCTACTTGAACCCTCGCACGTTTTGTACTTTCCCTTCCTTGGAGATGAACGAGGATTGCGTTATCAGGTTCGACCGAAGCAATTCTTGCTGGTGAAACCAAAGAATTTTGCAGTCGAGTTATACCTTTGGAGAAGGTTCAGTGTAGTCAGCATGAGGAGTGAGAGTGACCACCTGATAGCCTGAGGATGAGTTGAGGATCTCCTATCCCTTTGTTTTTGAAATACCCTCCTAAGTATGGATTTAGTTGGGTTTCGAGGACGAAACCCTTTTTAAGGGGGGAGAGTGTAGAATTCCGGGACTTGGGCGACACACCGACCTTGCAAGATGGTGTGGTGCGGAGGAGTTTGCCTTGGATGTGTCCCATATTTGTTTTCAGATGAGTTCGGGTTGATTTAGATCTACGCGGAAGCCTCAGCTTGATTCGGGTTTTTTCCGGACTTTGTACGCGATAGGAGTCTGGTATGGGAAGCACTGACTCCTCTTTGGGACACAGAAAAATTGGGAAACACTTGGAGCAGGTGTATATTATGTTTACAGCGAAGTTCGGGAGGTTCCGGACTGACGCGAAGGACCCGAGGGCAAAAAGTGAGTTGGAACGGGCAGTTTTGGAGCCGGTTTTTGGATTGAGTACACGGACTTCACGGTTGAGATTTTTGAGGAGGAAAAGCCTTGAGCATGTGTATTTTCAGATTACAGCAGGGTTCGGGAGGTTCCGAACTGCGGCGGAAGGCCCGAAGCCAAAAAGTGAGTTATAGTTGGCTTGTTGGAATATTTTATTCTTTTGTTCTTAATTAAGGCTTAATTGAGGTGCCTTGTGTTTTTGGTGGTGCTGCTGTTGGGGTGGTGTTGGCAGAGGTGTGGTGAGGGCTTAATTAAGGTGGGTATTTCTTAATTAAGCTTCTGGGTTTCCATTAGTTAAGGTGTAAAATCCCTTAAAACTTAATTAAACTCTAATTAAGTTTGGTTGGGGCTTTGCTTTATAAAGCCACCTCACCCCACCTTCTTCTCCTGGAAAAAGGTGTGAGCACCTGTAGCTTGGAGTGAAGCAGAGGAGAGGGAGAGGGAAGGAAGAAGAAGAGGAAGGGTTTGACGGAAGCTTTTCTTGCGCGTTTTCCTCACCGAGCGTGGGCGTGGAGCCGTGCGAGGGCCGGCGTGCCGCGAAGAGGTCGGTTTAATTTATTTTATTTTATTTTTCTTTCTTTTCTTCTCCCTGTTGGCGGAGCCTTGCAGACTTGTTGTCCGGGGCGTGGCGAGGCTGCGCGAGTCGCGCGCGCGTTTTCAGCCGCGCGTGGCTAGGGAGCAGCGGCCGTGCGCGGGCGCGCTTTAGCGCCGCGCGCAGCCTGCGCCCTGCTGCCCCAATGGTGCAGCAGGGCGCTGGGCTGCCTTGGGGCCGCGCGGCCCTGCAGGCCGCGCGCGCTGGGCACGCGCGGCACTGCAGGGTGCCGCGCGGGCAGCCCCTGTGCCGCGCGGCCCTATAGGCCGCGCGCTGGGCGCGCGGCACTGCAGGGGTGCCGCGCGGGCAGCCCCTGTGCCGCGCGGCCCTGCAGGCGCGCGCAGGCGGCCGTGGGCCGCGCGGGCCTGCAGGCCGCGCGCATGGGCGCGCGGCACTGCAGGGGCCCCGCGCGGGTGGCCGTGGGCCGCGCGGGCCTGCAGGCCGCGCGCATGGGCGTGCGGCACTGCAGGGGCCCCGCGCGGGCGGCCGTGGGCCGCGCGGGCCTGCAGGCCGCGCGCATGGGTGCGCGGCACTGCAGGGGCCCCGCGCGGGCGGCCGTGGGCCGCGCGGGCCTGCAGGCCGCGCGCATGGGCGCGCGGCACTGCAGGGGCCCCGCGCGGGCGGCCGTGGGCCGCGGGGGCCTGTAGGCCGCGCGCATGGGCGCGCGGCACTGCAGGGGCCCCGCGCAGGCGGCCGTTGGCCTCGCGGGCCTGCAGGCCACGCGCATGGGCGCTCGGCACTGCAGAGGCCCCGCGCGGGCGGCCGCGGGCCGCGCGGGCCCTGCAGGCCGCGCGCATAGGGGCGCGGCACTGCGGGGGCCCCGTGCGGGCGGCCGCGGGCCGCGCGGGCCTGCAGGCCGCGCGCATGGGCGCGCGGCACTGCAGGGGCCTTCGGGCTACGCGGTCGGCCGCGGGCCGCGCGGGCCTGCAGGCCGCGCGCATGGGCGCGCGGCACTGCAGGGGCCTTCGGGCTGCGCGGCTGGGCCAGCGCCGTGCGGCTGGGTTTTTGGAGCCGTGCAGCTGCGCCGCTTTTGCCGCGCAGGCTGCGGATCGGCGACGCGCTGCGGCGTGTGCGCGATGGGTTTTTCCGCGCAACGCGCGGCGTTTTTCGTCGCCGGTCGGGTTTCTTTCGCCTTTGTGAGAGCAGGTTTGGCCGCATGTTTTCTGATCCCGGTTCCCCTTCTTATCTCGCAGTTGTGGCATTGTGTTAGCTTCTTACGTGGCCGGTGGCGCGTGTTTTGCCGCGTGGAGCTGCGGGATCGCATCGGGACCTCCGTTTGGCGCACGGTTTCACGGATTTATCCCAGGTGGGTTGGTTTTCTTCCAAATCACAGAATGCTCATAATGCTTCCTTATGCAAAGGTATGGTAACCCTTTTTGCCATTATTGTTTTATCCGGTGACTGTCGGGCAGTCGTGATAGGTTTGGAGGAAACCGGGCTTGTTTTGGTGCACCCTTCGGTTAGTGGGCACCGTTAACGCTCCCGGCCATTTTGTATAAACTAAGAGAATCCTTTCATGCAAGAACTGGTCCTGAACGTATGTTTAGTGGTTGTTACATCTAGCCTTGTAGAGGGTTCGGGATTTCTTGCGGGTTTATCAGATTTTTGTCGAGGGATGTTGTTCCGACTCGGACACGAGTGCGAGGGGTGTCCTTTGAGCATTTTAGTTCTTCCGATCTAGTTGATCGTAGACTTTAGCCTGCTTATACTACTTGTCGAGATATAGGAGACATGTATGATACCCGGTGGGGTCGCTTTCCCCGGGTCACGCTACGGAGGCGTCGTTGTGCTGATATCACTGGCCGAGTTACCAGTTGGATATATATCACTGGCCGAGTTACCAGGGGGTTACATATCACTGGCCGAGTTACCAGTTGGATATATATATCACTGGCCGAGTTACCAGGGGGATACATACCACTGGCCGAGTTACCAGATGGATGCATATCACTGGCCGAGTTACCAGGGGGATACATATCATTGGCCGAGTTGCCAGATGAGTACATATCACTGGCCGAGTTACCAGGTGGATATATATCACTGGCTGAGTTACCACGGGGATACATACCACTGGCCGAGTTACCAGATGGATGCATATCACTGGCCGAGTTACCAGGGGGATACATATCATTGGCCGAGTTGCCAGATGAGTACATATCACTGGCCGAGTTACTAGGTGGATATATATCACTGGCTGAGTTACCAGGGGGATACATACCACTGGCCGAGATACCAGATGGATGCATATCACTGGCCGAGTTACCAGGTGGATACAAATCACTGGCTGAGTTACCAGGTGGATACATGAATGGAATTGAGATGACTTACTAGTGTCATGTGAGAGTTTAGCACTTCCAGTGCGGGGGCGGAAACTATGGGCGGCTATGCCTACAGCCTGTTCTTGTTTGATAGGGTTGTAGGGGGCAGCCGTCCAGAATTTCCAGGCCTTCCGCGTGAGAGATTGAGAACTTGTTCCCTGCATTGCATCGAGACATATAGTGGTAGATTCATTTTCAGCATTTCCTTCTATCTATCTATCTATCTTTCTGATTTTTGTCTCCAGCAGACTTAGTGGGCATACCGTGGGTTTTGGCGTCGGTACCCACTGAGATCTGCCTGTGGCATTAGATCTCACACCCTCTGTGATGACAGGTGTTCCTGAGGCGACCGTTCCAGGTTTGGCTCGTTCGGAGTTTTCTGACCGGGGTAAGGGCGTGGCCGATTAGTTCCTACCCGAGTCTGTGGAGTCAGTGCTAGAGTCCTGTACTTTTTGGTTTCCACTTTTGTACCAGATAGTGTTATTGTACTTATGTTTTGGGGAGTTAGTGGACTAATGTACTTGGACTTTCACCACTTAGTGCTTTTCAGCTACTTCTGTTTCTGTTTAGCTTCCTTTCAGCTCTGATACTGGTATAGCTTTAGATCTCTTCTGTAGGTTAGACGCTTCGTCTGTGCGGCAGTTTCCGTGCAGGCGGCGGATCTGTTGGCGAGCCCGGGTCGCAGTTCGACCCCCGGGGCGTGACAGTAGGGCACCCGACGAGCGCGAGGGGGAGGTCGAGCCACCCGCCGGCAGGGCACCCGCGCGGGCTTGATGCCGCGCGGGGCCGCCCGTGCCTGCGGGCAGCTCACCCGCGCAGGTCTGACGCCGCGCGGGGCCACCGCAGGAGGGGCGCCAAGCGGGATCTGGCACCGCGCGGGGCAGCCCGCGCGGGGTCGGGCGCCGCGCGGGGCCGCCCGCAGGCGGGGCGCCGCATGGGGTCTGGCATCGCATGGGGCAGCCCGCGCATGCGGGCAGCACACCCGCGCGGGGTCGGTCGCCGCGCGGGGCCGCCCGCGCATGCGGGCAGCACGCCGCGCGGGCCGGGCGCCGCGCGGGGCTGCCCGCAGGCAGGGCGCCGCGCGGGTCTGGCACCGCGCGGGGCAGCCCGCGCGTGCGGGCAGCGCGCCCGCGCACGGCCGGGCGCCGCGCGGGGCCGCCCGCAGGCGGGGCGCCGTGCGGGGCAGCCCGCGCATGCGGGCAGCGCGCCCGCGCGGGGCCGGGCGCTGCGCGGGGCCGCGCGAGTGGTGGGCTGTCCGTGCCCTTGTCCTCGCCCCGGGACGTCGCCGCCGCCGCCGGATCCGCGGGTCGCTTTCCGCGACCAACCGGGAGAGTCCTTTGTTCTATGGTTCATACTTGGGGTTTCGGGTTACTGATTTCGTTGCGGCGGGTTCGTGTAGGTCCGGGGAACACACACCATGACGTGGAGGAATCACGCGTTGATCACCACCCGAGACAGGTGGGTTTTTATTTGGAGACTTAGCATGGCATTTCCGACACTTGTGACTAATTCTATTTGTGCATCTAACTGTGATATTGTGGTCAGTCATTATGGTTCTCGTTATTTGATTATATGTGTTTGATAGTCTCTATGGTTCTCGTTACTTGATTATGTACGGTATTCTTGGTTACTATGCCCGAGGCTGCAGCACGCGCACCCGCGGTTTGGCCACCGCAAAGGGTGCGCTTTTTCGGAAAAGTGGTCTATGACCCGTGTATACCCACGAGGTGACGTAGTGGGGCCCCCGTAGTTGTAGGGTTTTGAGGCGCCAAGGTGTGAGCGGTGCGACCCGTCGATGTAGATGCTCGACGTGGTCAGGTTTTGCAGGTGTTCGTGTCTCTTTTTCCCTCGTGGGAGGGTGGTTGCTCCGGATCGTCTGACGGTTGGCATTTACTACTTTTCCTGCTTTGTTATTAGTATTATCGTGTCGCTGACTTCCCACTCCATGACAGGTTCCTTCAGGGGTGAGAGCTAGGTGACTGTGAGGCCGAGTTAGGAGCTTTCGGGTCCTATGAGATCCCAGACTGTATTTTTCCTTTCTGTCTTATTTCATTCACTACTTGTAGACTATTGTGTGGTTCTCGATACCCTCGTGGGGTCGTTGTGGATGTCGGTACTCTACTCTTTGTTTATGTGGATATTGAGTTCTTATCTCTATTCGGCCATTTTTCAAAAGGAAAGAAAGAAAAAGAAAAATGAATTGCGAAAACCGTTTTCAAAACTTGGGTGTCGTGTGGGCACCGTTTTCAAAACCCTGTGGATTTATGGATTTTAGAAAACGGATTTTCAAACCTAAGTGTCGTGTGGGCACTGTTTTAAAAACTCTGTGGATTTATGGTTTTCGAACTGTTTTAGAAATCTGGGTGCCGGGTGGCCACCGCTTTTAAAATTATGGATTTATTCTTTCAAATTGGTCGGCCCTGAGAATGGTTCTGTTGTTTGAGTGTTGAGAACTGTTGTGATTGAATAAACTACTATGTTTGCATGTTGTATTAGCCGCGACGCCGTGCATATACAGAGGAGACTCTGTCCATTTGCAGGGTGATTCTGTGTATGCGGCGGGTCTGGGCATGCACCGGGGAAGAAGGAATTTAAAAAAAAATTGACACGCAAAAAAAATCCTTTTTCGTTGATTGTTTCCGCTGAATGAAACCCCCGGGGCGTGACAGACTAAGATGGTATCAGAGCCTTGCTTTAATCACAACAGTTTGTGCCTGACATCCACAAAGATACCTCACTTAGCTACTAATGAATGAAATGAATAAGGCATAGGAGTGTAGAACGCGAGTGATCGGGGGGGGGGGGGGGGGGGGGGGAATATATAGATCCTTTTCTCTCGATAGGTTGCTGTTGCTTCTAGCGAAATCTAGAGCTAACTTTTGTTGTACGTGTGTACAGACAATGGTCCGAACTAGATTGTCGGCCGAGGACACAGGGGCAGATGCGACGACATCGACGGCCGCGGAGAACCAGCTCCTGCGGCAACAACTGCGAGAGATGGCAGGGCAGCTGGCGACCCTCACAGATCACGTGCGTCAGTTGACGCAACAGCAACCGGCCGCGACAGTGACGGTCGCTCCGGCCCCTCCGCAGGGGCCAACCGCGCTGGCTACGGGACCGCACGTGGCGGGGGCCTGGGTAGGAACGGGTCCCCCAACGGCTGCAGCAGCCGGGATACCATCAGCCCAGACCGCGACGCCAGCAGCACCTGCGACGGCGACTATAGGACCGGCGACGGGGACCCTCGGCGGGGGTGTGATGATCTAGACTCCCGCAGGAACTGTGCAACGTTAAACAGTGACTGCGGGGAGCTTATTCGGTGAAACAGAGCTTGTAGAATCAAAATTGGACATTTAATATAGACTCTGCGTTAAAATCGAAGCAAATGGAATTTTTCGGGAGCTTTCGGCAAAATTTCGGATGAGAATTTGGTGAAATGGACGTCGTATTTGGACCCAGCGCGCGAAAACGATCGAAACGGTATATTTACTTTAATTTTTCGGCACCTCGGTATTGTTCACGCCGGAACAGTAACTCCGGCCGCCGGAATTACTGTTCCGGCGACCGGCGAGCGGCGGCGGGCGGCGGCGCACGGCGGCGGGCAGCGGCGCAGCGGCGGCATAGCGGCAGAGGACGGCGGCGCGCGGCGCGGGCAGTGCGGGCAGGCGCGGGCAGGGGGCTCGGGTGCGCGGTCCATGGGCCTGGCGTGCACCGGGAGCACCGAACCCTGCATCTGCCACGTGGCAGCTTCCCATTGGCTGGCCGACTTCTAGAAGCCCACGGGGACTGTGACACGTGGCAAGATCCTATTGGCCGACAAACTTCCGGAAGACCCGGAACGCGGACCGGCCATGTGCACCACGTGGCCACGTGGCGATTTTTCATTGGGCCTGCACAGGCTGTTTGCTGTTTTGTGGACACGTGGCACTTTCTGGTTGGCCCATTTCGGTGTTTCCTGTTCGGATCCGGATCCCGTGTGGGAATATTCCCTTTGGCCCACTATATAAGAGGTCCCCCACCCCCTCTCTTTGCACCTCGGTTTTCGAGCCCTTAGAGAGAGAATCTGAGGTTGAGCTCTGTACGAAAAATCTTCCTCTCTCTCTTCTCTCTCTCTCTCTAAAGACTCAGAAATTCTGGAGTTACAGATAGCGAGATATCTGCGACGCGGCGCACTGCGACGGTTTTCTTTTTCGGCCCATTTTCCGTCGCAGTTCCGTCGAATATTCAATGCGGGCTAACCGGGTGGAATCTTTGGACGATTTTTGCGGCAGCGCGACCGTAAGAGGTAGGGCTTCGATTTCCGTGTTGATCATTTTGCTCCATTTTGTACTTTTGGCAAATTTCCTGAGGTCTCTTTGACCCCTCTTTTTGCTGTGGAAATTTCTGGACAGTGTCAACTTCTCCAATTTTTATCTTGGCGTAGGAGCATCAGATCGAGGTGTTTAAAGAGTCGATTTTGATCTACTCTTCGCGAGGAATGCAACCGTAATTTTTCTAGATTTTCCTGATCACGGTTTAGAGGTGAAAAACTCCTCTTTTCCTGTGCTATTTAAAAAACAGCAAATATTGTGCTTTTTGGGATTTGTATTTATACCGGGAGCGTTGATTTGCAGGATTTGAGGACTGTGGACAACCAGGAGACTACCTGAGGTGTAGTTTGAGCTGCTCGAGGTGGGCGGTTGTTGCTTACCTCATTTTTGACAAGCTCACTGGGATTACTGGAACTCCCCTAAAATTTAATATGACAATTGATGAGAACTACTGGGACAAACTAATATGATAATTGATAAGAACCATTGGGACAAACTAACAGGACAACTAACAGGACAACTAACAGGACAAACTAACAGGACAACTAACAGGACAACTAACAGGACAAACTAACAGGACAACTAACAGGACAATTGATGAGAACTATTGGGACGAACTAATGTGACAATTGACGAGAACCGCTGGGACGAACTCTCCTAAAATTTAATATAACCCCACAGATGATATGATGACTTATATTGGGACACTGTGATTAAGACAAAGGCTATAATCTCGCATGCAAATGACTTTTATTCAGTAAATCAATCTTTTTAAATCTTTGACACTATTTTACAACTTTTAAAATAAAGACAGTTGCATGCATGCCCGGACATCAGGTAGGGCCACTATTTATTGCTACACTATCATATTAAGACTTGACATGTTTTATTGCTCTCTTTTGCTTTCAGTTGCTTGTCGCTCGAGTATGAGCAGGGGTTTGGGATAGTATAGCCAAGGTTATGTTAGATTATAAACTTGTGGGGTGTTGCGGTGACCGCGGACTGTAGGCGGTCGGCCGGATGTTTATCCTTGCATCAGAATGGGGTTGAGTCTGGTCTATTTTTGGCATCAGCAGGGGATCGGGATTTTCTCTAGTGGATGGTTTTTCCCACTTATTGAGTACTATGGCATCAGATCAGGGTTTCTTAGTGGATGGCTTTTCCCACTTTGATCATAGTCATGATCCAGTCCTGCTGTTTACGGCACTTATGATACTTATTACTGAGGTACTTTTACTCGTGTGGGTCGCTTCCCTCGAGTGCCACTCCGGAGTGTGTTACAGGCAGGCTTGAGTCCTTGAGACTCTCATTCCCTATCGGTGTTATGCATTGGCCAGCATACCCGATTTGGCAGGCAAGGCACAGCAGGCAGTACCAGTTTTACTGGTGGCATAAGATTGGGTTTATTCAGGCAGGCATGTTAGATACTGATGCATACATACAGTCATTCCTTTTGGCACTGCATTTATAGGCATGCTAGTGGTGGTTTCCCCTTTATTCAGCAGTTCTGCTTACAGCTTTACCACTTTTTCCTTTCGGGCCTCTAGTAATCCTAGTGGGTGCATCAGAGTTGAGGTTTTGCCCACTAGGGGAGGCTACTGGTTTATCTGGTAGTTCTCACCCCCATTACTGTTTTTCTCTTTCTTCTTCCTTATTTTGCAGAGTCGTCTGCGGGAGCTGCTAGGCTATCAGCGGCTGATAAAGGTAAGGGGATCGCTGAGTAGATAGATCTCCTGTGAGACCGAGAGTGAATTTTAGACAGATGTTGTACTCTTTACTCAGACTGTGCTATTTCTTCTTTCTTTGAGTATGGCACTGGCCAGCTGGTTGTACTATTTTGGTGAGCTGGGAGATTATTGTACTTATTACAGCTTTATTTGTAGTCCCAGTCTGAGATACTATGTGGTTCTTCTACTTCAGCTCTGTATTATGCTCTTTTATTGTTCATATTATATCGGAGCAGGTTACCAGCGCTTCGTGTACTCGGGAAATCCCGTGTGCACGGCGGATCTGTTGGCGAGCCCGGGTTCCGGGGCGTGACAGATTAAGTTGGTATCAGAGCTTAGGGATATGTGAGTTGGGACTTAGGAAACCCTAGGCTTTTGGCAGACCCTAGGATAGTAGGGCGCGAGAGACGAGACATTTTACGGAAGTCGTTAATTATTGTTTGACTCTTCCAGTGAGAGAAGAGGGACCGACATACCCAAATTTCTGGTGCACGGTTATGTTGGCTGCAGACAACATAAAGTCACAGAAATAGGGGGATGTCTTTGACTTTCGCTAGATTTGGTCGTGTGGGGTTATGTTACTAAGTGTGATTTCTTGTGGTAGGATGCCTCCGCAACGTAGAATGTTGACGCGTTCGCAGCCTTCTTCCTCTGAGCCCGAGCCGGAGGAGTCCGAGCAGGGCCAGCAGAGTGAGGTGCAGGAGCTTCAGGCTCAGATGGCCCAGATGTCAGAGGCCGTGCGGCGTCAGGAGGAGGCCATGGGTCGGCTGACGCAGATGTTAGAACAGACGGCGCAGCCTGTTGTTGCACCCCCTGAGAGTTCTCCCGTACCACCCTCCCCTGCTGTGGCTTCCCCAGTTGGACCGGTGACCACGGCATCCCCTGTTGCTCAAGGAGCAATCCGGCCATTGACTCCTGCGGAGGAGCAGGAGATTGCTGACAAACTTACTCAGTTCTGTAAGCGGGGACCGCCCAGGTTTTCAGGGCGGAATACCCAGCCGTGGGAGATCGGGACTTGGCTTTCGTCAATGGAGAAGTTATTCCGGGACTTCTTCATTGACCAGAAGTACAGGGTACATATGGCTATACACTGCTTAGACGGGGACGCTGATGCATGGTGGCGTCGGGTAGAGCCTCTGGAGTTCCAGATCACTCGACAGCTACCCTGGTCAGAGTTCAAGAGGATGATTCTGGATACGTACTTTTCCACGAGTATGAAGAAAAAGCTGGAGGATGATCTGAAGAATTTTCAGCAAGGCGACCGGACAGCATTGGACTACTTTCAGGAGTTCACGCGGTTAGTCAACTGCGTACCTTACGTCGCCAGGGACGGACCGCACCAGGTGGAGCTCTTTGAGTCGGGCCTGCGCCCAGAGATCTATACTCTGGTGCATGCCCAGAGACTACAAACCTTGGAGGAGGCAGCAGAGCATGCCCAGTGGGTTGAGAGGGGAGACCACGTCGTCGCCAGACGTGGGGGCCTGGTCGCTCAAGGCGCAGACAGAAAGCGACCAGCGCAGGACGACGGGAGACAGGCCAGTTCCTGGAGGCCGCCCCGACCGCCACCGCCTCAGTTTTCCGGCCAAGGACTGTCGGAGCGGCGAGGGCCTGGTGGACCCCAGAGGCCCCAGCAGCGGCAGCAGCAGCAGCAGAGGTCCCAGCCGTCGCAGCATGGGTCGCAGCGACAGCCTCAGCGACAACAGCAGTCACGACAACCACGGGCCCCCAGCAATTGTATTTTCTGTGGAGGTCAGCACTTTTCCAACACCTGCGACCAGCGGTGTGGTCGCTGCTATAGATGTGGACAGTCTGGCCACGTCCGAGCTACTTGCCCTTATGCGCCATCGACGGCCCCTTCTTCAGCATCGGCTCCATCTTCATCACAGCAACGGTCGACGGCTCAGCGGCCATATGCTCCAGCAAGCAGGCCATCTTCTTCCTATCCCACGGAGTATCGCCCTCCACCCCAGAGTGGGCGAGTGTATGCTGCGCAGGTAGAGGACTCTTCGGCAGCAGATCACGTGGTGGCAGGTATCACCTTACTTTCTGGCATTAGGACTCGTACATTATTTGATACTGGAGCATCGCATTCTTTTATCAGTAGATCATTTGCATCATTACATAGGTTAAAGGTAGGACTTCTACCACGTGCACGAGAGGTTCAGATTCCCGATCACACCTTGCACGTAGAGGAGTGTTGTTGGTCCTGCCCGATGCAAATCGAGTCCTGGATTATGCCAGCAGACCTGTTGGTCCTGAGACAATTGAAGGACTTCGATGTGGTCCTCGGGATGGACTGGCTGGCTCGGTATTTTGTGACCATTGATTGTGCCGCGAGGACCGTCACTTTTAGAGAGCCAGACCAGGAAATGTTGGTATACCGGGGATGTCAGAGTGCTTTCTTTGCCTCTATGGTTTCGACTTCCCGAGCGAGGCAGATGATCCATCGAGGATGTGTAGCCTTTTTGGCTAGTGTTGTTGAAGGGCCTACGGCGGCACCGGGACTCGGGGATATCCCTATTGCCCGCGAGTTCCCGGATGTTTTTCCACCTGAGCTGACAAGCATGCCACTAGATAGGGAGATTGAGTTTGTGATTGACGTAGTTCCGGGAACTGCGCCAATCTCAAAGGCTCCTTACCGGATGGCACCGGCTGAGCTGCGAGAGCTTAAGGCGCAACTCCAGGATTTGATGGACAAGGGCTTTATTAGGCCGAGTGTGTCACCTTGGGGAGCGCCGGTGCTATTCGTGAAAAAGAAGGATGGGTCACTTCGATTGTGTGTGGACTATAGGGAATTAAATAAAGTGACCATCAAGAACAAGTACCCTTTGCCGCGCATCGATGATCTTTTTGATCAGCTGCAAGGGTCTTGTGTCTTCTCTAAGATAGATTTGCAGTCCGGTTACCACCAGTTAAAGGTGAAGGCCGAGGATATTCCGAAGACGGCATTCAGATCACGGTACGGGCATTATGAATTCACAGTTATGCCTTTTGGGCTAACTAATGCCCCTGCTGCGTTCATGGATTTGATGAACCGGATCTTCCGACCTTATTTGGACCGGTTCGTGGTGGTGTTCATTGATGATATCTTGGTCTACTCCCGAAGTGATGCTGAGCATGAGGAGCACTTAAGGATTGTGCTGCAACTTCTGCGAGAGAAGAAGTTGTTTGCCAAGCTAGCAAAATGCGAGTTTGGCTTCGGGAGGTAGTCTTCTTAGGCCATGTGATTTCCGCCGCAGGTGTGGCAGTAGACCCAGCAAAGATTGAGGCAGTCCGTGATTGGCCCCGACCGACGACGGTTTCTGAGGTACGTAGCTTTATGGGTTTAGCTGGGTATTACCGTCGGTTTGTGGAAGGCTTTGCGAAGCTCTCCACACCCCTCACTCGCTTGACGCGTAAGGGAGTGAAGTTTATCTGGAGTGAGGACTGTCAAAGGAGCTTTGAGGAGCTGAAGAATAGACTGATGACCGCTCCTATCCTTTCCCTTCCTGTTATGGGAAAAGGATATGTGATCTACAGCGACGCATCACACAGTGGACTCGGTTGTGTGTTGATGCAGGAAGGGAGGGTAATTGCATATGCATCTAGACAACTCAAAGAATATGAGAAAAATTACCCTACCCATGACTTGGAGCTTGCAGCTGTAGTGTTTGCGCTAAAACTCTGGCGCCATTATCTGTATGGGGAACATTGTGAAATCTACACCGACCACAAGAGCCTAAAGTACCTGTTCACGCAAAAGGAGCTGAATTTGAGGCAACGTAGGTGGTTAGAGCTATTAAAGGATTATGATGTAGATATTCTCTACCACCCAGGCAAGGCTAATGTGGTCGCTGATGCCTTGAGTAGGAGGGCGGTGCAAAGTTTGTCTATGTTAATCACAGACCAGGCACCGCTATTAGAGGAAATAAGACGGCTCAAGATAGAGGTTGTGTCCCCTGGGGTCTCTGCTAGGCTGACATCCTTAGTCTTGCAGCCCACTCTGCTGGACAGGATCAGGGAGAAACAGAGTGAAGACCCCCACTTGACCAGGATTAGAGATCAAACTCCGAGTGATCAGTCAGGGGACTTTACAATAGATGCTTCGGGAGTACTAAGGTACAGAGACCGAGCATGTGTGCCAATAGATGCGGAGATCAGAGAGCAGATATTGCGAGAGGCCCATTATACACCTTATACCCTACATCCTGGTGGGACTAAGATGTATAAGGACCTCAAGGCACACTTCTGGTGGAAAGGCATGAAGAGGGATATTGGGAGATTTGTGGCTCAGTGTTTAACTTGTCAGCAGGTGAAAGCTGAGCATCGGGTGCCAGCTGGCAAGTTACAAAGTCTCCCAATTCCCGAGTGGAAATGGGACCACATTACGATGGATTTCGTGGTCGGATTGCCAAGGGCACAGGGAGGAGCAGACGCTATCTGGGTAGTTGTAGATAGACTTACCAAGTCGGCGCACTTTCTGCCCATGCAGACTACGTGGCCACTTGAGCGACTAGCCCAGCTATATCTAGATGAGATAGTTAGATTACATGGAGTACCAGCCTCCATTGTATCAGATAGAGACCCGAGGTTTGTTTCGCGTTTCTAGATGAGTTTGCAGACAACCTTGGGGACTCAACTCAGGTTCAGTACGGCTTTTTATCCGCAGACTGATGGGCAGTCAGAGCGGACTATACAAATCCTGGAGGACATGTTGAGGGCTTGCGTCCTGGATTTCGGCGGAGGGTGGATTCGGCATTTATCTTTGGCTGAATTCGCGTACAACAATAGCTTTCAAGCGAGCATTTAGATGGCTCCGTTTGAAGCGTTGTATGGACGCAAGTGTCGATCACCGCTTTATTGGAGTGACGTGGGCGAGAGGCGGACCTTGGGACCAGATGTATTGATAGAGGTAGAGGAGAAGGTCCGAGTGATTCGAAAGCATCTTCAGACCGCCCAAAGCCGACAGAGGAGTTATGCCGATGTTCGGCGACGAGACTTAGAATTTCAGGTTGGAGATCATGTATTCCTGAAAGTCTCGCCATCCAAAGGAATCAGGAGGTTCGGCATTCGTGGGAAACTTAGCCCCCGATATATTGGACCCTTTGAGGTATTGGGGCGTATCGGGCCGGTTGCCTACCGACTCGCACTTCCTCCAAGGCTTGCTGGTGTCCATGATGTATTTCATGTTTCTACTTTGAGGAAGTATATCTTCGACCCATCGCACGTCATCGACTTCACACCGCTTGAGATCAGCGAGGATTTGAGGTATGAAGAGCGCCCACTGCGAGTTCTGGATTGAGAGGTGAGAGAATTACGCAGTCGGGCCATTCCCTATGTGAAGATCCAATGGAGCAATCATGACGAGCGCGAGGCTACATGGGAGCTCGAGTCGGAGATGAGGGATGCCCACCACTACTTATTTGAGACATCGGACTGAGGATTATTGTTTAGTCTCGTTTCGAGGACGAAACTCTTTTAGTGGGGGAGGATGTGATGATCCAGACTCCCGCAGGAACTGTGCAACGTTAAACAGTGACTGCGGGGAGCTTATTCGGTGAAACAGAGCTTGTAGAATCGAAATTGGACATTTAATATAGACTCTGTGCGAAAATCGGAGCAAATGGAATTTTCCGGGAGCTTTCGGCAAAATTTCGGATGAGAATTTGGTGAAATGGACGTCGTATTTGTACTCAGCGTGCGAAAACGATCGAAACGGTATATTTACTTTAATTTTTTGGCACCTCGGTACTGTTCACGCCGGAACAGTAACTCCGGCCGCCGGAATTACTGTTCCAGCGACCGGCGAGCGGCGGCGGGCGGCGGCGCACGGCGGCGGGCAGCGGCGGCACAGCGGCAGAGGGCGGCGGCGCGCGGCGCGGGCAGCGCGGGCAGGCGCGGGCAGGGGGCTCGGGTGCGCGGTCCATGGGCCTGGCGTGCACCGGGAGCACCGAACCCTGTATCTGCCACGTGGCAGCTTCCCATTGGCTGGCCGACTTCTAGAAGCCCACGGGGACTGTGACACGTGGCAAGATCCTATTGGCTGACAAACTTCCGGAAGACCCGGAGCGCGGACCGGCCATGTGCACCACGTGGCCACGTGGCGATTTTTCATTGGGCCTGCACAGGCTGTTTGTTTTGTGGATACGTGGCACTTTCTGGTTGGCCCATTTCGGTGTTTCCTGTTCGGATCCGGATCCCGTGTGGGAATATTCCCTTTGGCCCACTATATAAGAGGTCCCCCACCCCCTCTCTTTGCACCTCAGTTTTCGAGCCCTTAGAGAGAGAATCTAAGGTTGAGCTCTGTACGAAAAATCTTCCTCTCTCTCTTCTCTCTCTCTCTCTAAAGACTCAGAAATTCTGGAGTTACAGATAGCGAGATATCTGCGACGCGGCGCACTGCGACGGTTTTCTTTTTCGGCCCATTTTCCGTCGCAGTTCCGTCGAATATTCAATGCGGGCTAACCGGGTGGAATCTTTGGACGATTTTTGCGGCAGCGCGACCGTAAGAGGTAGGGCTTCGATTTCCGTGTTGATCATTTTGCTCCATTTTGTACTTTTGGCAAATTTCCTGAGGTCTCTTTGACCCCTCTTTTTGCTGTGGAAATTTCTGGACAGTGTCAACTTCTCCAATTTTTATCTTGGCGTAGGAGCATCAGATCGAGGTGTTTAAAGAGTCGATTTTGATCTACTCTTCGCGAGGAATGCAACCGTAATTTTTCTAGATTTTCCTGATCACGGTTTAGAGGTGAAAAACTCCTCTTTTCCTGTGCTATTTAAAAAACAGCAAATATTGTGCTTTTTGGGATTTGTATTTATACCGGGAGCGTTGATTTGCAGGATTTGAGGACTGTGGACAACCAGGAGACTACCTGAGGTGTAGTTTGAGCTGCTCGAGGTGGGCGGTTGTTGCTTACCTCATTTTTGACAAGCTCACTGGGATTACTGGAACTCCCCTAAAATTTAATATGACAATTGATGAGAACTACTGGGACAAACTAATATGATAATTGATAAGAACCATTGGGACAAACTAACAGGACAACTAACAGGACAACTAACAGGACAAACTAACAGGACAACTAACAGGACAACTAACAGGACAAACTAACAGGACAACTAACAGGACAATTGATGAGAACTATTGGGACGAACTAATGTGACAATTGACGAGAACCGCTGGGACGAACTCTCCTAAAATTTAATATAACCCCACAGATGATATGATGACTTATATTGGGACACTGTGATTAAGACAAAGGCTATAATCTCGCATGCAAATGACTTTTATTCAGTAAATCAATCTTTTTAAATCTTTGACACTATTTTACAACTTTTAAAATAAAGACAGTTGCATGCATGCCCGGACATCAGGTAGGGCCACTATTTATTGCTACACTATCATATTAAGACTTGACATGTTTTATTGCTCTCTTTTGCTTTCAGTTGCTTGTCGCTCGAGTATGAGCAGGGGTTTGGGATAGTATAGCCAAGGTTATGTTAGATTATAAACTTGTGGGGTGTTGCGGTGACCGCGGACTGTAGGCGGTCGGCCGGATGTTTATCCTTGCATCAGAATGGGGTTGAGTCTGGTCTATTTTTGGCATCAGCAGGGGATCGGGCTTTTCTCTAGTGGATGGTTTTTCCCACTTATTGAGTACTATGGCATCAGATCAGGGTTTCTTAGTGGATGGCTTTTCCCACTTTGATCATAGTCATGATCCAGTCCTGCTGTTTACGGCACTTATGATACTTATTACTGAGGTACTTTTACTCGTGTGGGTCGCTCCCCTCGAGTGCCACTCCGGAGTGTGTTACAGGCAGGCTTGAGTCCTTGAGACTCTCATTCCCTATCGGTGTTATGCATTGGCCAGCATACCCGATTTGGCAGGCAAGGCACAGCAGGCAGTACCAGTTTTACTGGTGGCATAAGATTGGGTTTATTCAGGCAGGCATGTTAGATACTGATGCATACATACAGTCATTCCTTTTGGCACTGCATTTAGCAGCATGCTAGTGGTGGTTTCCCCTTTATTCAGCAGTTCTGCTTACAGCTTTACCACTTTTTCCTTTCGGGCCTCTAGTAATCCTAGTGGGTGCATCAGAGTTGAGGTTTTGCCCACTAGGGGAGGCTACTGGTTTATCTGGTAGTTCTCACCCCCATTACTGTTTTTCTCTTTCTTCTTCCTTATTTTGCAGAGTCGTCTGCGGGAGCTGCTAGGCTATCAGCGGCTGATAAAGGTAAGGGGATCGCTGAGTAGATAGATCTCCTGTGAGACCGAGAGTGAATTTTAGACAGATGTTGTACTCTTTACTCAGACTGTGCTATTTCTTCTTTCTTTGAGTCTGGCACTGGCCAGCTGGTTGTACTATTTTGGTGAGCTGGGAGATTATTGTACTTATTACAGCTTTATTTGTAGTCCCAGTCCGAGATACTATGTGGTTCTTATACTTCAGCTCTGTATTATGCTCTTTTATTGTTCATATTATATTGGAGCAGGTTACCAGCGCTTCGTGTACTCGGGAAATCCCGTGTGCACGGCGGATCTGTTGGCGAGCCCGGGTTCCGGGGCGTGACAGGAGGTATCCTGGGAGAGACCGTGGTGACACCTTCCCCTGTAGTGGCCGCCGCCGCCACAGGGGAGGGGCCTGTTCCGCTGACTGAGCGGGACCGAGTGCGGGCCAACCTGGCCGACTTTAAGAAATACGATCCACCCATGTTCGAAGGGGAGACGACCGATCCCTGGGTCGTCGAGAAGTGGGTGGGTTCGATGGAAAAATTATTTGAAGACTTGCTCATGGAGGAGTGCGAGCGGGTTCCCCTAGCGGTCCACTTCCTGGAGGGGAACGCCCGCTTATGGTGGAAGACGGTGCGCCCTGATCCCACGAAGGGCACCGTGCTCCCATCGTGGACAACGTTCAAGCATGAGCTGTTTGGGGCTTTCTTCACCAACAGCGTCAAAAAGAAATTGGAGGACGACTTGAACCACATCCAGCAGGGGAGCAGGACAGTTATGGAGTATCAACGCGAGTTCTTGAGGCTGGCCAACTGCGTCCCATTCGTTATAAGGGACGAGTCCCACAAGGCGCAACTTTTCGTGGATGGCTTGCGAAGTGATGTATTCCAGGTGGTGCAAGCAGCAGACTTACACACTTTTCAGAAGGTGGTCGACAGGGCCACTGTGGTGGAGCGCGGGTTCGCTGTTACGCGCGCCAGAAGGGAGGCCCCGGCTCATTACGAGGACAAGAGACGACCGCAACAGTACTCTGGGGGAGGCTCTTCTAGCGGGAGCCGACCCTCCAAACGGTGGAGATCACAGACGGGATCTCGGAGCGCACCTGCAGGAGGACGGAGGCCGGGGGATGGGCCTTGTGTGATATGCGGGGGGGTGCACCGAGTGTTAGATTGCCCCCAAAGACATGATCATTGCTACCGCTGCGGCAAGCAGGGGCACTTTCGCCGCAACTGCCTCTTAACCTTGGGAACAGCTTCCTCAGCAGCTTCTGCGCCTTCGCCACAACATTCTGGACAGGGAAAAGCTCCTATGGGGTCGACTTCTAGACCCCCTGCACCACGGCGAGAGGGGGAAAGACAACCTCAGGCAGGCGGGAGAGTCTACTCGATGAACCGCCAAGAGGCGGACCCGCCGGAGGATGTAAATATATTGACAGTTTTCAAATCCCGACACTAAACCTCAGAACGAGTACCCGCATACATATATATATAATATAGGGCACCGCAACACTTGGTCGCTATAACATCGATAAGAGCATATGATAAATGATAACGGGAGTTAACAATATTAAATGATGCAACTACTTACTCTTACACCTTTCCCACAATACCATAATTCAAACACCGAAAAAATTTCCCACAACGGGATGTATCCTCGTGCACCGTGACCCTCAATCGCTACAAATATGATGACAATGAAACATAATAGTAACGAGAATATGCACAAGAGGTTCTAAGGGGTACCCACCTGAAACGTGAAGAAGAAGGTGTGCAGAAACTCCCGCTAAAACACTCCCACCCTGTGCCCGAAAAAGCTACAGTAAGGATTATTGTTAAAAACGTCGTCGCGGTCAAAAACACTCAAAAACGAGGCGAAACAGGCCAAAAACGGAGCTTCTGGACACTTAGGCTGAAAACTGGTGCACAGGTCCAGGCGTGGACCGGGTTCACAGCGCAGGGAAGGCGGCGGTGCAGACCGGGCTCACCCCGGGAGCGTGCAACAAGAGGATTGGGCCGGGCCGGTGCACGGCAGAGTGCGCACCGGGCTCACTCGCTCCCGGTCGCGGCTGCAGCGCCGGATGCACGCCCAGGCGTGGATCGCGCCTGCGGGCCGGGCTAGCGCACGCGCCCGTGCGCCGGGTCCGTGCCTTCGGGCTGCAGACACGTGCGCCGGGTGCACGCCGGCCCGGTGGACTGCGCGGTGCGGGGGTGGGCTGGCATACGCGCCCGTGCGCCGGGTCCGCGTCTTTGGGCCGCGGACACGTGCGCCGGGTGCACGCCGGTCTGGTGGACCGCGTGAAGGCAGCCGTACGGGAATGAACAGTAATCTCCTTTTTCATCCCCCGCGGCTCGGGTGATTACCCCGCGAACACGGCGACTGCGGCGGCGACCCCGTGAGTACAATAACGGCGGCGGCGGCCTCCCGTTTAACAACGGCGGCGGCGGCTTCCCGTTACCACAAAACCCACATCGTGCGACAACCGAACAACCACCACCCAAACCCTCGACCCCACAGAAATTGCAAAAGAAGGGAAACAACAAGAGGGTTTGTGTAGTGTACTGGTTTTTCCCATGCAACTTTCCGGTGAATCCATTGTGTAGAACACCTAGTGTTGGTGTCCGGCCCATGGTGCATCGAAGGGGTGCCACAGATGGACCTTGTGAGACTTTGATAGCGGAATTGGCCTTCGGCTGTAATTGCCAAATTTTAGAAAAGGTTTTGGGCCAATCTGAGGTTGGATTTGGATTCAGCGCGGAAAAACGCTTGAAAACGGCTATTTGCTTGTTGAATTTGGAGTCCGGATGACCAAAAGCGGGCTTCCGGAAGTTTGTGGGGATTTTCGGTGCGTGGGGGTGACACGTGGACCGGCCCGAGCCACCTGGCGGCCTCTTATTGGCCGGCTCACGCAGCTGGGTCCACGGGGAGGCGCGGCGGTGCATGGACCGCGGCGGGGGGACGCGTGGCGTGCCCTGGTAGGCGGGCGCACGCGGCACGGCTCACCGGTTTGGCGGGGTTGCGGTGGACCGGGCGCATGACGCGTGGCGGCTTCTGATTAGTGGGCCCACGTAGGCGCGGTCCACGGCGTGAGCGAGGGGGGCGCCTCGGTACTGTGCGCGCACAGTGGCGCCAGCGGGGCGGTCGGCCGCACTCGAGTGCGACACGCGTCGCCTCGCGGTTGGGCGGCCGTACCTACCCCGCTGACCGCGAGGGGGCCACGTGGCGCGTTGCGGGCCGCCAGGTTTTCTGTCCCCTGTTCGGGTTGACGTGGCCGTCCCAGGGATTTCCGGGCGCGTCGGACGGGAGGTATACAACCCGGTTTCCGGGCGCAGTGCGCCCGGAAACCGCGCCCGAAACCCGGCCCGATAAGCATAGTGGGCTGGGCCTATAAATAGCTCCCCCCTTTCTTTCCTTTGGCTTTTTGGACCCCATTTCCGCTGAGCTCCCTTCACAAGAGTTTTTCCTCCCTCAGTGCACTACCCATTGGAGAAGTTTGAGGATTTTTGGAGGCACGCTTCCCGAGGTTCACCATTTTACGGCGCGGCGCGACGCTTGTTCACCGGCGATCCTCTTCGCCCCTTCTCAGTGTTTGGACTCCTCTGACCCACCCCGACCTCAGAATTCACCGATTCTTGCGCCGTTGGACTCAAGACAGGTAGGGCTTCAACTCTTGTGTTTTGTGGTTTCTCGATTTCCGTGCTGATCTTGGAGTTTTCTTAGCACCCATTTGACCCTTTTTCTTCGCGGACTTTTGGGACAGCACCGCGGTGTTCTTGCCATATCTTTCCGCTCAGGCGTCGGAACGAGGCGATTCAAAAGGCAATTTTTATCTACGTTTCGCAAGGAGTCTCCTGGATTTTTCTCAGATTTTTTTTGGATTTTACCCGTGGGTGAGAATCTTCTTTCTCTGTGGTTCCTTGTTACAGGAATTTGGTACAGTTTGGATTTGGGGTGTACCCCTTGCCGGATTTTTATCTCAGCGTAGGAAACTCCAATTTGGGCGTGCAGGTACTCG
This sequence comes from Tillandsia leiboldiana, assembly GCA_029204045.2. Taxonomy (NCBI): domain Eukaryota; kingdom Viridiplantae; phylum Streptophyta; class Magnoliopsida; order Poales; family Bromeliaceae; genus Tillandsia; species Tillandsia leiboldiana. Next base: position 11,137,489 of record CM055063.1, read on the forward strand.
TTTCGACGGGCTCGTCGCAAGGATCGCGATAGTATTTTTCTTGGATTTTTCTGGGCATTATTCGCAGGTAAAAATTGGTGAATTCTGGACTGCGGATTTAGGGGACAGATTTTGGAATTGGGGATGAATCGCTTATGTATTTTTCCTTTGGGGTATTTTGTACAGATTGGTGGTGTGTTTGGACTGATCTTGGACTTCGCCTTCGGGAATTTGGAATAGCGCTTGAGGTGGGTGATGTTGTGAACCTCCTACTTGTGAATGTCACTAGGCCTATTAGAATGCCATGATTATGTGTTATTAATTGTGAATGTATCTAGCATGCTTGTATGAGATTAAGGTTCCTTTGTTGATACTTGCGTTGTTAGCAGGTTACAAGTTAGTAAGTGGTATTTCCATGTTTAGATAGGCAATTTAATTAGTTGGAAAGAATGCTAAAGCCATATCATATTATATGTTAAGGGAAGGTTTGGGCATGTGGTTAGAATGAATGTTGTATAAGGGATACTTGCTAGTAGACTGTGCATCTAAAATGTATTATGTATCATATATCCTGCCACATGTACATCGGGATTTCCCAAACACTTAATGTTGCATATGTTTGAATAATTGGAGTAATTATAGCCAATAAAGGACTTTGCATGCTTGAATGGTCATCTAGATAGGCCACCTTTTTCTGCTACACAAACTTATTGGAACTGACTTAGGAGAAACCATGCTTTTATTCGTTCTCCTGTCGTCTAGCCTTAGGGGATTGTGTAGTCAGATGTTCAGAGTTGGGACAGTCGGGGATCGAGGTTTGGGTGTTGCGGCGACCGCGGACTGTGGGCGGTTGACCGGATTATTATTACTACTTTTACACCAGATTGGAGGTAGGGGATCGAGTTTCCCTTTAGTGGATGGGTTTTCCCACTTTGATCAGGGTCGTGACCCCGTCCTGCTATTTATGGTACTGATGATACTAGTGACTGTGATACTATGCTCGTGTGGGGTCGCTCCCCTTGAGTGCCACTCCGGAGTAGGATTCCGACCGTGTTGGGTGCCGGTCAGGCCGTGTTGGGTGCCGGTCAGACCGTGTTGGGTTCCGGTCTATTTGGACAGGGGAGATACTGAGTTGTGAGGTTGACAGCAGAGCAGGCAGTACCAGTGTTTACTGGTGTTTTGATTGGGTTGGTCTGTCAGTCCTTACGTTCTGGTGCATGTTTTTAGCCATTCTCTAGTAGGCATCGTAGAGGCACGTTAGTGGTAGCTCTGCATCAGTAGTGTACTTGTAGCTTACCACCTTTGTTTCATTTTTCGCCTCTGATAGTCCTAGTGGGCATGTCTGAGTTTGAGGTCTACCCACTAGGGGAGGCTACTGTTTTTATAGTAGTTCTCACCCCCCACTGTTTTCTCTTTTCTGTTCCCCTTTGTTTTGCAGAGTTCTCTGCGGGAGTAGCGGGACCCTCTTCCCTGGATCGAGGTAAGAGGATCGCTGATTAGCTAGCCACTGCCCGAGTTCGAGTGTAGTAGTTTTGATGTATCCCCAGTACACTCAGACGGTTGTATTTTCCTTTTATTTTGGGTCTGGCTGCGGCCAGCTGGTTGTATATATTTCGTGAGCTGGGAGAGACACTTGTATATTTCTGAGAGCTTACTGTACTTTCATTTCCAGCATTTGTCTGAGTTGTATTAGTTTTAGTTTAGCTCTGTTTTATGCTCCTTTATTACTTGTTTTATATCTGAGCAGGTTATCAGCGCTTCATGTACACGGAAAATTCCGTATGCACGGCGGATCTGTGGACGGGCCCGGGTTCTGGTTTACACCCGGGGCGTGACAGATTAGTTGGTATCAGAGCTTAGGGATAGGTCAGACGGGACTTAGGAAACCCTAGGCTTTTGGCAGACCCTAGGAAGGCAGAGCGTGAGTGACGTGATATTGTGCGAAAGTCGGTAATTGGTTGTTAACTCTTCCTGTGAGTGGAGAGGGATTGACATAGCCTATTTCTGGGGGACTATTATGTTGGCTGCAGACAACATAAGGTTACAGAAATAGGGGAATGTCCATGACTTTCGCTTGATTGGGTCGAGAGTGGTTTGGTTTACTGACCCGTGGATTTTTGTGTGGCAGGATGCCTCCTAGGCGGCAGATTCCTACTCGGGGTACTCCTACACCCCCGGAGGAGCCGGGGCAGTCCGGGCCTTCTGAGATCAGTGAGCTGAGGGCCATGATGGCCCAGTTGGCGGAGAGCCACCGCCGACAGGAGCAGAGGTTTGAGCAGTTATTAGCCGAGGTTGCGGCACCTCCCCCTACTACTGCTAAGGCCCCCGTACCACCTGTGGTACCACCGACTATTCCACTTGCCCATACAGCGCCGTCGTCGAGTAGCGGGGCTCAGGGGATGTTCAGGCCTTTGACCCCAGAGGAGGAGCGGGAGTTTTCTGACAAACTCACGCAGTTCTGCAAGCGAGGACCCCATAAGTTCTCGGGGCGGAGCACTCACCCGTGGGAGATTGGATCATGGCTAGCGTCAATGGAGAAGATGTTTCGGGACTTCTTCATCGACCAGAGGTTCAGAGCACATTTGGCAGTACACTGTCTGGAGGGGGATGCAGATGCTTGGTGGCGTCGGGTCGAGCCCCTAGAGTTTCAGGTCACCCGACAGCTACCCTGGTCAGAGTTCAGGAGGATGACCCTTGACACTTACTTCTCCACGAGTGTGAAGAAGAAGATAGAAGATGACTTGAAGAACCTGCAGCAAGGTGATCGCCCAGTGTGGGACTATTTCCAGGAGTTTACGCAGTTGCTCAACTGCGTGCCCTACGTTGCCAGGGATGGGCTGCACCAGGTGGAGCTGTTTGAGACAGGCTTGCGCCCCGAGATCTATACCATGGTACACGCCCAGAGGCTTCAGACTTTATCAGAGGCAGTGGATCATGCCCAGTGGGTCGAGAGGGGAGATCAGGTTGTTTTTAGACGCGGAGGTCCGGTCGCTCAGAGTTCTGAGAAGAAGCGACCAGCATCAGATAAGGGGGGACAGGCCAGTTCCTGGAGGCCGCCCCGACCGCCACCGCCTCAGTTTACGGGCCGGGGGCGTTCGGAGCGGCGAGGGCCTGGGGGATCCCAGAGGCCCCCACAGCATCAGCAGCCCCAGCGACAGCAGCAGCACTCGCAGCAGCAGAGGTCGCAGTCGCGACAGCAGGGATCTCAGCGGCAGTCGCACAGGCAGCAGCAGCAGCAGTCACGGCAGTTTCGGGCCCCAGGCAGTTGTATCTTCTGCGGGGGTCCGCATTTCCCCGGCACTTGTGATCAGAGGTGGGGGCGTTGTTATGGCTGCGGGCAGGCAGGGCACATACGATCTTCATGCCCTTTTTCGGCATCAGTGGCGCCTTCTTCGGCCTCAGTTTCTCATCCACCTCAGCAGCGACCGCCAGCTCAGCGGCCCTATGCTTCTGCGAGCAGGGCTCCTTCCTCCCACCCTGCAGACCACCGACCACCAGCTCAGAGCGGGCGAGTCTACGCCGCTCAGGTAGGGGACTCCGCGGCAGCCGACCACGTGGTGGCAGGTATCACTTTACTTTTTGGCATTAGAGCTCGCACTTTATTTGATACCGGTGCATCACATTCTATTATCAGTAGAGCATTTGCATCATCTCATGGACTAGAGTTAGGTCGGTTGCCACATGCTTTAGAGGTACAGATTCCCGGTCACATTTTGTATGTAGAGGAGTGTTGCTGGTCGTGCCCGGTACAGCTTGAGTCTTGGATTTTGCCAGCGGACCTGATGGTCCTTAGTCAGCTGCGAGATTTTGACATTGTACTGGGGATGGATTGGCTGGCTCGCTATTTCGCGACGATTGATTGCGCCGCGAGGTCTGTTACTTTTAGCGAGCCAGGCCAGGAGGTGTTCGTTTTCAGGGGGTGCCAGAGTGCTTTCTTTGCCTCTATGGTTTCGACTTCTCGTGCGAGGCAGATGATGCGCAGTGGATGCGTAGCCTTTATGGCATCTGTGGTTAAGGAGCCTACGGCGGCTCCGGGACTCGCGGATATCCCGATTGCCCGCGAGTTCCCGGATGTGTTTCCTCCAGAGCTGTTTAGCATGCCGCCGGATAGGGAGGTCGAGTTTTTGATTGACGTGGTCCCAGGAACTGCGCCAATCTCTAAGGCTCCTTACCGAATGGCACCGGCTGAGCTGCGAGAATTAAAGGCGCAACTCCAGGATTTAATGGATAAGGGTTTTGTGAGACCGAGTGTATCGCCTTGGGGAGCGCCGGTGCTATTTGTGAAGAAGAAAGATGGTTCGCTTCGACTGTGCGTTGATTATCAGGAGCTGAATAAAGCGACCATCAAGAACAAGTACCCTTTGCCGCGCATTGATGATTTATTTGATCAGCTGCAAGGGACTTGTGTCTTCTCCAAGATCGACTTACAGTCTGGTTACCACCAATTGAAGGTGAAGGCCGAGGACATCCCAAAGACGGCATTCAGGTCGCGGTACGGGCATTATGAGTTCACCGTCATGCCTTTTGGACTGACAAATGCCCCTGCAGCTTTTATGGATTTGATGAACAGGATTTTTCGACCATACCTGGATCGATTCGTCGTTGTTTTTATTGATGACATCCTAGTTTATTCCCGAAGCGATGTAGAGCACGAGGAGCACCTGAGGATTGTGCTACAACTTCTGAGAGAGAGAAAGTTGTATGCCAAGTTATCTAAGTGTGAATTTTGGCTTCGGGAGGTTGTCTTTTTGGGCCACGTGATTTCAGCCGCTGGAGTGGCAGTAGACCCGGCGAAGATCGAGGCAGTCCGGGATCGGCCCCGACCGACGACGGTATCAGAGGTTCGCAGTTTCATGGGCTTAGCAGGATATTACCGTCGATTTGTGGAAGGTTTTGCGAAACTTTCCACACCCCTCACTCGTTTGACGCGAAAAGGGATTAAGTTTACTTGGAGTGAGGATTGTCAGAGGAGCTTTGAGGAATTAAAGAACAGATTGATGTCGGCTCCTGTCCTTTCCCTCCCTGTTATGGGGAAAGGATACGTGGTATACAGCGACGCATCGCACAGTGGACTTGGTTGCATGCTGATGCAGGAAGGAAGGGTAATCGCTTATGCCTCCCGGCAACTGAAGGATTATGAAAAGAATTACCCTACCCATGATTTGGAGCTAGCTGCAGTGATTTTTGCACTAAAGTTGTGGCGCCACTACCTGTATGGGGAGCACTGCGAGATTTACACCGACCACAAGAGCTTGAAATACCTGTTCACGCAGAAGGAACTCAACTTGAGGCAGCGTAGATGGTTGGAATTGTTGAAAGATTATGATGTAGACATATTATACCATCCTGGCAAGGCCAACGTGGTTGCTGATGCCCTGAGCAGGAGAGCAGTACAGAGTCTATCTTTGAGGATCACCAATCAGGCACCATTACTTGAGCAGATGAGGCGGTTAGAGCTCGAGGTTGTGTCCCCTGGGGTCTCTGCTAGACTTATGTCTCTAGTCGTGCAGCCCACTCTGTTGGACAGGATTCGGGAGAGACAGAGTGAGGACCCCCACCTGGTGAGGATTCGAGAGCAGATGCAGACTGGTTTGATAGGGGACTTCTCAGTCGATGCTGCGGGAGTACTACGTACAGGGACCGCGCGTGTGTGCCTATGGACGCAGAGATCCGAGAGCAGATCTTGAGGGAGGCCCACTATACACCTTATACCATCCATCCTGGTGGGACTAAGATGTATAGGGAATCTAAGGCACAGTTTTGGTGGAATGGGATGAAAAGAGACATTGGGAGATTTGTAGCACACTGTCTAACTTGTCAGCAAGTAAAGGCGGAGCATCGTGTACCTGCTGGCAAGTTGCAGAGTCTCCCAATCCCTGAATGGAAATGGGAACATGTTACGATGGATTTTGTCACTAGTTTGCCGAGAGCACGGACGGGAGCGGATGCTATCTGGGTAGTCGTGGACAGGCTTACCAAATCCGCTCACTTTCTGCCGGTTCAGATGACTTGGCCGATGGAGCGACTCGCACAGGTGTACTTGGCTGAGGTGGTTAGATTACACGGAGTACCTGTTTCCATAGTATCAGATAGAGACCCGAGGTTTGTTTCGCATTTCTGGAGGAGTTTTGCAGACAGCCTTGGGGACGCAGCTCCGATTCAGTACAGCATTCCACCCCAGAACCGATGGGCAGTCAGAGCGCACTATTCAGACCCTCGAGGATATGTTGAGAGCATGCATTCTGGACTTTGGAGGGGATGGTACCGACACTTGGGATTAGTTAGTTTGCGTACAACAACAGCTAGCAAGCGAGCATTCAGATGGCTCCGTTTGAAGCGTTGTATGGACGCAAGTGTCGGTCACCCCTTTATTGGAGTGACGTGGGTGAGAAGAAGACCTTGGGGTCCTGATCTACTGTTAGAGGCAGAGGAAAAGGTCAGATTGATACGACGACACCTCGAGACCGCCCAGAGTCGACAGAGGAGTTATGCTGATACTCGACGGCGAGACTTAGAGTTTCAGGTGGGTGACCATGTTTTTTTGAAAGTCTCGCCTTCGAAGGGGATTCGGAGATTTGGTATTCGTGGGAAACTGAGTCCTCGTTATATTGGACCTTTTGAGGTGTTGGAGCGCTTAGGGCCAGTTGCCTACAGGCTTGCGCTTCCTCCCAGACTTTCGGGTGTTCACAATGTTTTTCATGTTTCGACATTGAGGAGGTATGTTCATGACCCGTCTCATATCATCGATTTCACTCCTTTGGAGGTTGCTGAGGACCTGAGCTATGTTGAGCGGCCGTTGAGGATCTTGGACCGTGAGGTTAGGGAGTTGCGCAGTCGGGCCATCCCGTATGTGAAGGTCCTCTGGAGCAGTCATGATGAGCGCGAGGCTACCTGGGAGTTGGAGTCAGCGATGACGGATGCTCACCCCCACTTGTTTGAGGCCCCTGCCTGAGGTATGACTTTTGTTTCGAGGACGAAACTTTTTCTTGTAGGGGAGGATGTTAGTGTACTGGTTTTTCCCATGCAACTTTCCGGTGAATCCATTGTGTAGAACACCTAGTGTTGGTGTCCGGGCCCATGGTGCATCGAGGGGTGCCACAGATGGACCGTGAGACTTTGATAGCGGAATTGGCCTTCGGCTGTAATGTTGCCGAATTTAGAAAAGGTTTTGGGCCAATCTGAGGTTGGATTTGGATTCAGCGCGGAAAAACGCTTGAAAACGGCTATTTGCTTGTTGAATTTGGAGTCCGGATGACCAAAAGCGGGCTTCCGAAGTTTGGGGGATTTTCGGTGCATGGGTGACACGTGGACCGGCCCGAGCCACGTGGCGGCCTCTTATTGGCCGGCTCACGCAGCTGGGTCCACGGGGAGGCGCGGCGGTGCATGGACCGCGGCGGGGGACGCGTGGCGTGCCCTGGTAGGCGGCGCACGCGGCACGGCTCACTGGGTTTGGGGGTTGCGGTGGACCGGGCGCATGACGCGTGGCGGCTTCTGATTCGTGGGCCCACGTAGGCGCGGTCCACGGGTGCGCGAGGGGGGGCCTCGGTACTGTGCGCGCACAGTGGCGCCAGCGGGGCGGTCGGCCGCACTCGAGTGCGACACGCGTCGCCTCGCGGTTGGGCGGCCGTACCTACCCCGCTGCTGACCGCGAGGGGCCACGTGGCGCGTTGTGCGGGCCGCCAGGTTTGCTGTCCCCTGTTCGGGGTGACGTGGCCGTCCCAGGGATTTCCGGCGCGTCGGACGGGAGGTTACAACCCGTTTTCCGGGCGCAGTGCGCCCGGAAACCGCGCCCGAAACCCGGCCCGATAAGCTAGTGGGCTGGGCCTATAAATAGCTCCCCCTTTCTTCCCTTTGGCTTTTTTGGACCCCTTTTCGCTGGGCTTCCTTCACAGAGTTTTTCCTCCTCAGTGCTCTACCCATTGGAGAAGTTTGAGGATTTTTGGAGGCACGCTTCCCGAGGTTCACCATTTTACGGCGCGGCGCGACGCTTGTTCTCCGGCGATCCTCTTCGCCCCTTCTCAGTGTTTGGACTCCTCCGACCCACCCCGACCTCGGAATTCGCCGATTCTTGCGCCGTTGGACTCACGACAGGTAGGGCTTCAACTCCTGTGTTTTGTGGTTCCTCGATTTCCGTGCTGATCTTGGAGTTTTCTTAGCACCCATTTGACCCTTTTTCTTCGCGGACTTTTGGGACAGCACCGCGTGTTCTTGCCATATCTTTTCGCTCAGGCGTCGGAACGAGGCGATTCAAAAGGCAATTTTCATCTACGCTTCGCAAGGAGTCTCCTGGATTTTTCTCAGATTTTTCTGGATTTTACTCGAGGGTGAGAATCTTCTTTCTCTGTGGTTCCTTGTTACAGGAATTTGGTACAGTTTGGATTCGGGTGTACCCCTTGCCGGATTTTTATCTCAGCGTAGGAAACTCCAATTTGGCGTGCAGGTACTCGTTTCTTCGACGGGCTCGTCGCAAGGATCGCGATAGTATTTTTCTTGATTTTCTGGGCATTATTCGCAGGTAAAAATTGTGAATTCTGGACTGCTGATTTAGGGGACAGATTTTGGAAAGTGTGGATGAATGCTTATGTATTTTCCTTTGGGGTATTTTGTACAGATTGGTGGTGTGTTTGGACTGATCTTGGACTTCGCCTTTGGAATTTGGAATAGCGCTTGAGGTGGGTGATGTTGTGAACCTCCTACTTGTGAATGTCACTAGGCCTATTAGAATGCCTGATATGTGTTATTTAATTGTGAATGTATCTAGCATGCTTGTATGAGATTAAGGTTCTTTGTTAATACTTGCATTGTTAGCAGGCTACAAGTTAGTAAGTGGTGTTTCCATGTTTAGATAGGCATTTAATTAGTTGGAAAGAATGCTAAAGCCATATCATATTATATGTTAAGGGAGGTTTGGGCATGTGGTTAGAATGAATGTTGTATAAGGGGTACTTGCTAGTAGATTGTGCATCTAAAATGTATTAAGTATCATATATCCTCCACATGTACATCGGGATTTCCCAAACACTTAATGTTGCATATGTTTGAATAATTGGAGTAATTATAGCCAATAAGGACTTTGCATGCTTGAATGTCATCTAGCTAGGCCACCTTTTTCTGCTACACAAACTTATTGGAATTGACTTAGAGAAACCATGCTTTTATTCGTTCTCCTGTCCGTCAGCTAGGGGGGATTGTGTAGTGCAGATGTTCAGAGTTGGGACCGTCGGGGATCGAGGTTTTGGTGTTTGCGCACCGCGTACTGTGGGCGGTTGACCGGATTATTATGA
>CM055063.1:11146851-11181161 GCA_029204045.2 Tillandsia leiboldiana
AAAAAACATTAGACCAAGACGTTCTCGACCCAAACAAACGAAAAGTATACCAGGTTAACCTTTCTAAAAGCATCATGCTGTCTGCAGCCAACACGATCAACTTTTAAGAGAAATAACATGCGGAGGTCATCACCCCAATCCTCAGGGGGAGGTACACCCTCAGACAAGATCTCGCTAAGGTCACAACTCACACGACAGTCTTCCCACTGTCAGCAAAAGCCTAGGGTCTCTAAGTCCCACACGACCTATATTCCTCGGCTTGATACACTAATCTGTCGGCCCCGGGGGTCGAACTGGACCGGGCTCGCCAAGATCCGCCGCTGTACGGAAAATGCCGTACAGACGAAGCGTTAACCTGCAAAAGAGATCTATCGTAACAAGTATCAGAGCTGAAAGGAAGCTGAAAACACTAAGCGGTGAAAAGTCCAAGTACACCAGTCCACTAGCACCCCCAACATAAGTACAAAAGTGGAAACTGAAAGTACAAAGAGACACTACACCGACACCACGACCGGGTAGGAGATAGCCAGCCACGCGCATACCTCGGTCAGAAAGCTCCGAATGAGCCAAACCTGGAAACGGTCGCCTCAGGAACACCTGTCATCACAGCGGGTGTGAGATCTACTGCAACAGTCAGATCTCAGTGGGCACAAAAGCTAAACCCACGGTACACCACTCAGTTGCTGGAGACAAAAACACAAATAGATAGATAGATAGAGATAGATAGATAGATAACTGGAAATGAATCTATCGCTAACATGTCTCAATGCAATGCTGGAAGTAACTCCTAGTCTCTCTCACGGGAGGCCTGGAAACTACGAACGTCTGCGCCCTACAGCCCTGATCAACCAAGAACATGCTGTAGGCTTAGGCGCCCATAGTTTCCCCCCCGCACTGGGACTGCTAGAACTCTACAAGACACTAGAAGGCCACCTCAATCCCTTCTAGTAACCACCTGGTGAATCGGCATAGGGCATAACTATCTATCTGGTAACTCAGCCAGTGATATTACACATTGGTAACTCAGCCAGTGATTTATACCCATCTGGTAACTCTGCCAGTGGTATCTACTCATCTGGTTAACTCAGCCAGTGATTTCTACTCATCTGGTAACTCAGCCAGTGATTTATACCCATCTGGTAACTCTGCCAGTGGTATCTACTCATCTGGTAACTCAGCCAGTGATTTATACCCATCTGGTAACTCCGCCAGTGGTATCTACTCATCTGGTAACTCAGCCAGTGATTTATACCCCTCTGGTAACTCGCCAGTGGGATCTACTCATTGGTAACTCAGCCAGTGATTTATACCCATCTGGGTAACTCCGCCAGTGGTATCTCTCATCTGGTAACCTAGCCAGTGACAACTCGTTACTCAAACAATGCGACTAACACTCGGGTCACCAGCGGAAACGACAACCTCGACTTGCACACGACCATGTTCCGCAAATACCTGATAGTAAGGATACGATACCTTTGCATTCGGAAGCTAAAAAGGGCATTCCGAGTTCATTGGGAGAAACCAACCCACTGCGATCCATCCGCGAAAACCGTGCGCCAAACGGAGGTCCCGATGCGGATCCGCAGCTCCACGCCGGCAAAACACGCGCCACCGGCCACGTGAGAAGCTAACCGTTTATGCCACAACTGCGAGAAAGAAGAGGGACCGGGATCAGAAAACATGCGGCTAAACCGCGCTCAAAAAGGGCAAAAGAAACCCAAACCGGCGACGAGAAAAGCCGCGCGTTGCGCGGAAAACCCATCGCGCACCCGCCGCGGTGCATCGCGCGCGTACCGCAGAGCGCAAACAACGGGCACCAGTGAGGCACATGGCCGTACTGCCCAAAGAAACCAAAACCCACGCGGCAAGGCAGCCGGTGGCAAGCAGCGCCGCAGCATGGGCCCCAAGTCCGCCCGTGCAGCCCGCAGCAGCGCCGTCGCGCCTAGCGCGCGGCCTGCAGGGCCGCGGGGCCAAGGGCCACCCACGCGGCATGCCAGCAGCGCCGCGCGGCCTAGCGCGCGGATGCAGGGACAGCGGGGGCCCAAAAGGCCAGCCCGCCGGCACAGGGGGGCCGCCGCGCGGCGCCCTGCAATGCGCGCGGGCCCGCGGCACAGGGGGCCGCCCGAGCGGCGCCCTGCATGCCGCGCGGGGCTGCCGCGGCAAGGGGCCGCCGCGCGGCGCCCTGCCATGCCGCGTGGGGCCCGCGGCACAGGGGCCGCAAGCGCGGCGCCTGCACTGCCGCGCGGGGCCCGCGGCACAGGGGCCGCCCGCGCGGCGGCCCTGCCATGCCGCGAGGGGCCCGCGGCACAGGGGCGCCCACGCGGCGCCCTGCACTGCCGCGCCGGGGCCCGCGGCACAGGGGGCCGCCCGCGCGGCGCCCTGCCATGCCGCCGGGGCCCGCAGAACGCGGGCGCCCGCGCGGCGCCCAGCACTGACCGCGAGGGGAACCCGGCACAGGGGCCGCCCGCGCGGCGCCATGCGTGCCGCGCGGGGCCGCGGCCAGGGGCCGACCGCGAGGGGCCGCAGCGACGCGCGCCCATCGCGCGGGCTGCGCACCGCGCGGGGCCCGAAGGCCGCCCGGGGGGCCCGCAGTAGCCGCGCGCCAGGCGCGGCCTGCGCACCGCGCGGGACCCGAGGCACGCCAGCGAGGGGGCCGCAGTGCCGCAGCGCCCAGCGCGCGGCCTGCGCACCGCGCGGGGCCCCGAAGGCCGCCCGCGCGGGGCCCGCAGTGCCGCGCGCCCAGGCGCGCGGCCTGCGCACCGCGCGGGGCCCGAAGGCCGCCCGCGCGGGGCCTGCAGTGCCGCGCGCCCAGCGCGCGGGGCCAGCAGTGCCGCGCCCCTGGCCCGAGGGCAACCCGCGCGGCCGCCTGCAGTGCCGCGCGCCAGCGCGCGGCCTGTAGTGCACCACGGCAGCAGGCCGCAAGCCTCGCGGCCTGCTGCACAGGCAGGGTGGACCGGCGCCCTGCTGCTCAGATTTTGGCAGCAGGGCGCAAGCTGCGCGCGTCGCTCCAACGCGGCTGCGCGCAGCGATGGCCCCACAGCCTCGCGCCGCCAACCCGCACGCAACACACCCAAGCAGTAAAGAAGGAAAGAAATTAAAAGAGAGGAGAGGGGAGAAGCAAAAACACAATCAATTTAAAAACCATAAAATAAAACCGACCTCCACGAGGCTCGCCGACCTCGCTCGGCTCCACGCCCTCGCTCGGGGAAGAAAAGCTCAAGAACCCTCTCCATTTCTCCATCTTCTTCTTCCTTCTTCTCTTTTCCCTTCCTTTCTTTCTTTCTCTTTTCCTTTTTTTTCCTTTGCTACAGAGGTGGAGGGGGGGGGGGTTTTATAAAGCAACAGCTTTATATAAATAATTAACTTAATTAATTTAATTCCAAAACCCACTCCAACTAACTTTTGGTCTTCGGGCTATCGCGTGCCCGGAACCTCCCGAGCTCCGCTGTAATTCCAAAGTACACGCGCTCACAGCTTTTTCTCTTCAAAAAGCTCAACGTTGAGTCGGGGTGCTCAAATCAAATACCGGCTCCAAAAATGCCAGTTCCGACTCACTTTTTGCCTCCGGGTCCTCCGCGTCAGTCCGGAACCTCCGAACCTCGCTGTAAATCAAAAGTACGCGTGTCCACAGCTTTTCTCCTCAAAAGCTTGACCGTTGAGTCGGAGTGCTCAAATCAAATACCGGCTCCAAAAATGCCAGTTTCCGACTCACTTTTTGCCTCCGGGTCCTCCGCGTCAGTCCGGAACCTCCCGAACCTCGCTGTAACAGAAAAATACACCTGCTCCAAGTGTTTCCCAATTTTCTGCAACCCATAGCGGTGTCGGCGCTTCCCGTACCAGTCACCTAACGCGTACAAAGCCCGAAACAAGCAGAGGCTTCCGCGGGGATCCAAATCAACCCGAACTCCTCTGAAAACACAAATGGGAACATCCCAGGCAAACTCCTCCGCAACCACTCCATCCTGCAAGGTCGGTGCGTCATCCAAAACCGGTGTTTCTACAAGATTAGTTATTTTATTTTTCCTCCTTTGAGAGATTCTTGTAGTGAGGATTGTTATGTATTGAGAGCCTGTACACTGATGTATTTATTGGAGATACCTCCCGGTTGAGTTCTGAGTTTGTTTATGAGGATATTGTATGATTATCTTTTTGGGAGACGGACATTGTTGTTTTATTTCCAGTTGTACAGTGATTGATTTAGTTATACAACAGATTTTTATTTATAGCTCTGATATCTGTTTAGCTGTAGTACTTTTCTTGCAGGTAGGACGCTTCGCCTATACGGGTTGGCATAGGTGGCGGATCTGTTGGCGAGCGGGTCGCAGTTTCGACCCCGGGGCAATGACAGATTAGAAGTGGTATCAGAGCCTAGGTTGTAGGTCATTGAGGACTTAGAAACCCTAGGCTTGTGGTTGGACATTAGGATGACTACGTGAGAGTCGTGACTTTTAGCGAGAGTCCTGATCGAGTTTTGTACCTCTCCCAAGAGACGGGATGAGTGATTGGCATGTTTATGCCCTAAGCGATTATGTGGCTGCAGACAACATAATGTTGTGGAATTGGTAGCATGCCTTAGACTTTCGCTAGATTGGGTCGTATGGTTGTTGTGTCCTGATGTTTGTTATTGTGCAGTGGACTACGATGCCCCTGAGACGTCGTGTAGCGAAGATGGCACATCCCGCATCTGATGAGTAACCCGAGCAGCGGGAGACAGAGCTATCAGAGCAGAGCGAGACCCAAGAGTTATGGATCCAGATGGCACAGATGTCGGAGGCTGTCCGATGCCAGGAGGAGGCCATGGAACGTATGATGCGCTTGTTGGAGCAGAGAGCATAGCCAGTGGCAGTACCGCTTGAGTGTCCTCCAGTACTTTCTTCCTATGCAGTGGTATCTTCAGTGTACCTGTGGCACCGACTGAGCGAGCAGCCCCTCCGTGTCGATGAGTAGTGCCGAGGCACCGAGGCAGGATGGATAGTGGATAGTAGCTGAGCTTAGGGACATCATTGATCGATGGAGCCAGTCCCAGCAGTCTGAACCATCCCGATTCATAGGTTTGAGTTGGAGCCTTTGTAGGCAGAATTGGGGTTGGTGGTGATGGAGAGACTATCTGAGAGCCTCCCTGTGCTAGGGAGTTTATACAGTCGTTGAACTACGCGCTCCAGGTTTCGAGGGACGAGGCGCATAGGATATGTGTGGCTGAGAGTGGTTTGCGCCAGGATACGTTTCAGTTTACTCAGTTCCTCCGTTACAGGTTCTGACGCCTCGTTGGAGTAGGCGTTGGGTTTGGAGCGGGGCGCTGCAGTTCCGTTGGTTAGAGATCTGCCGCCAGAGGTGAGTTCTGGATATTGGCGCTCGGCGCCGGGTGATGAAGGACAGATCGGCCGGCAGAGATATTTCTGATTTTATTTTCCTGGATAACGGGTTCCCGTGATGCCAGAGATCGGGTGGACCCCGATGGTAGCATCAACATCTATATCAGAGTAGCGCAGCGGTAGCGTGGATTGTTATCTGCGGAGGACTTTATACGTCTCCTCAATGTGAGCAGAGACAGAGGTCGTGCTCCCTTGTGGATAGTCCTGATTTTCAGGCAGATTGGGCGACAACCACTTGCTTTGAGCGGATGAATCTGTGCCGCCCGGTTGGAGGGCGCCACGGTAGTGGATCGAGTTGTCGCAGGTGTGATTTCATCACAGCAGTCGGAGTAGGAGCATGTTGCATTCCTGCATGGACTAGAGGCATATTTGTTACCACATGCACTTGAGGTACATGTTCCTGTTAGTGTTGTGTATGTGGGAGAGGCTTGTGAATTATGTCCTATGCAGTTGAGGCCGCGAGTTATACGGGTAGACTTATTGGTAATTATGGCAGTTCGGTGTTTCGACCTAGTGCTTGGGTTTTGGTTGGCACAGTGCCACAGGATGTTAGACTGCGAAAGGAGAGGACTTTGACCTTCTGCGAGGCAGACGAGAGGAGATTTGGTTGTTGAGGTCGTCAGAGCACACTGGTTATAGCGACAGTGTGAGAGGTGCTTACGGCGGCACCGGGACCCAAAGATATCTCTGTTGCCACGAGATTCCGGGTGTGATTTCACCTGAGCTGTTGATAATGCCGCCGGTTATGGAGATAGAGATTGAGTTGGCGTGGTTCGGGGAACCGCGCCACCCTCGACAGCACCTCATTGGATATTGCCAGTAGAGCTGTGAGAGCTGATGGCGCAGTTGCAGGATCTGATGGATCGAGGGGTCTGTTTGACCTAGTGCCACGCCATTGATATACGGTGGTGATGCCACATCGTTGATACACGACTGTGAGGGCCCTTTTTATGGTTCGTGTGTAGACAGGTCCGAGTATTATTCTGGACCTTTTGATGGAGTTATACTCCAACAGTTGTACGACTGATGCAGGTACAGATTTTGGAATCATACGGCTGAGTATTTCGTCAAGATGGTGTTCAGGACACGGTAGGGGCATTATGTTTAGTGAGGCCAATTGGATTGATTAACGCCCTGCCACTTTTTTGGTTTGAGGAATTGTGCTCCAGCTGTACATGATTGCATTGGTAACAAGATCCTCCAGGGATATTATGATCTACTCCCAGAGCGACTTGGAGCATGGGGAGCACTGGTGGATGTGTTACCATGCTGTGTGGATGAAGCTGTATGCCAGGTTATTGAGATACAAGTTTTAGCTTTAGAAGCTTACCTTCTTGGGTCACATTGTGTTAGCCATAGGAGCGGCGGTGGATTTCCGGCCAATGTGGATGCTATTTGAGTTTGGCTGAGATCAACATTTACTGTTGAGGTGAGGAACAGGGCTCGAGGTTGTGTCCCTGAGGGTCCCTTTTGACGGTAGACTGCGGTGAAGCAGTCCCTGTGGATGGTCAGGATCCGAGAGTGATTGAGCGAGGACCCTAGCCGATTAGGGCTTCTTTTCCTTGGATGACCGTATGGGTATGTCTCGGATCGCCTGGTTGAGCTGGCACCAGGGAGCGGTTTTGGTGCGTGCTACATTAGTTGTTCTCCCTTTCCCCCCAGCCTTTTGTTGGCATTCTTGATGGTCCTTCCACGTCTCAGCTCAGGAGTGTTAGGCTTGTGGATTCCTCGCCCGTGATGGACTCGTTTCCTTTGAGATCTGCGAGTACTTGTGGTACGAGGGACGCCCGTTGCGAATTCTGGCTCGTGAGATGAGAGAATTACGAAACCGGGCCATGCCGTACTGATTATTATTTTGTTGAGGAGTAATCACG
Organism: Tillandsia leiboldiana; assembly: GCA_029204045.2. Classification (NCBI taxonomy): domain Eukaryota; kingdom Viridiplantae; phylum Streptophyta; class Magnoliopsida; order Poales; family Bromeliaceae; genus Tillandsia; species Tillandsia leiboldiana. The sequence goes on from CM055063.1 coordinate 11,154,098, forward strand.
GGGAGTGAGTAGCAACTGGGGAGTTGGAGACTGTGTTGTTGGATGCTTACTCTTGGCTTTGAACTCCCTTTTGAGCCGTGTTTGTTTCGAGGACGAAACTTTCTTTTAGTGGGGGAGGATGTGAGGACCCGGAAATTCCCACGTTTGGATTACTGTTGGATCTGCGGCTTCTAGAGACCCATGTTGGGTGTTAGAGGTGTTTGCGCGCATATTGGACCCAAGATTTGGACTCGGCATGAAAAACGGATCAAGTTTGCTTTCCCGGGAATTTTTGAGAAATTTTTGAAGTGGAATTTGGCAAATCGGACTTCGGATTTGGATTCAGCGCGCGAAAACGATCGAAACGGGCTATTTACTTGTATTTTTCGGAGTCCGGATGCGAAAACACGCATTTCGAGGTCTTGGGTACTGTTCCGGCTGCCGGAGAGGCGCCGGCGGCGGCGGCGGGCGGCGGAGCGCGGCGGCTGCCGGAGAGGCGCCGGCGGCGGCGGCGGGCGGCGGAGCGCGGCGGCTGGCGGCGGCGGAGGTGCGCGGTCCACCGCGGAGGCATGCACCCGGGCGCTGGCCACGTGGCGCCTCCCGGCGGGCGCAGTGGGCGCGGTCCACGGGATGGCGCGGGTGCACGGTGGACCCGGGGGTGGACACGTGGCAGATCGGAGTTGGTGCGGCATTGTGCGCGCGGTCCACGGTGCGGGGAGCTGGTACCTCGGGCCGCGTGCCCGACAGGCACGCGTGGGCGCACGTGGGGCGCGGCGTGGGCGCGTTGACCCGAGGCTCCCGGTGTGGACGCCACGTGTCGATGCAGGGTTCGGCCACGTGGCGCTTGGCTGTTGGCCCAAACAGCTGTTTGCTGTTTGGGTGTAAACGTGGCGGCCTGGGGTTCTTCCGGGCGTGAACAGTAACGGGCCGGGCCCGCTACTGTAGCAGCCCGGAAGTACCGGGCGCCCGAAACTTTGGGCCAAAATTCCAAAGTTCGGATTTTCGGGCTGGGCTTATAAATAGCCGTCTTGTGAGGGAGTTTTGCCCCCTTTCCCGAGCTCCCCTGCCCATGACCCCTTTAGGAAAGTTGTAGATCTTGGTGTTGTGCATCTTCTGGCAGAGGCCCGGATTTTTTGGAAGCCGCGGCGTCGACGACTTCGGCATCGGAGCGCAGTGTGGCGATTTTTCATCGGAGGCCCATTATCGTCGCAGTTTGATCTGGGAGGTCTACAGAGCTACTCCTTCAGTATTTTTGGACGATTTCTATGGCGTTGGAATCACGAGAGGTACGCCTTCGACTTTCGTGTTGATCATCTTGCTGGATTCAGAGTTTATGACACGGTTTTCGAGGCATTTCTAAGCCGCTGTTTTCTGGTGGAGTTTTTGGACAGCGGCCCCTTGCCGGAATTTTATCTCCGCACCAGAGTGTCGGATTGAGACGAGCCTATACACTTTTTGGGTCTACTCGTCGCAAGGATTATCATTGTATTTTTCCAGGATTTTTCTGAGGCTTGCCCGAAGGTATACTATTCCCCTTTTATCTGTGTTTGAGTTTACAGTTGTGTGGTTGTGAGTATTTGCGCACCTGTACTGTGGAATTTGTAACTTGGCCTACGGGGCTCGGATTTGGGCGTGCAGGTACCCGTTTCGAAGGTCTCGACGAGACGCTCGCTGTGATATTTTTATCGGAATTTTCAGGGCACTTTCTGCAGGTGGAAATTTTAGATCTTCAGGACTGTCTCATGCAGATTTTTTGTACTTGGTTATTTTGTGGAATAAAGTGTAACCTTGGACCTTTTTGTTGTACCCAGGAGTATTTGCGGATGTTTGTGAACCCGTTGGTGTTGACGATTAGTGGAGATTGTTGCTTCTGGTGTTTTCAGCTGTGGAACTCCGGACTGTTAGCATTTTCAGGTGGGTGGCCTTGTCTTCATGACCTATGGACTGTGCATTAATTCTATCTGTGTAGGGACTTGCATGTTATAGATGTGTTCTATATAGCATGCTAGATTATAGGAATTGATGTTCCTAATGCTGTTAAATGATCATGTGTTTATTGTCCTTCCCTACAAGCTGTTGATTATTGTTATCTTGGAACTTGACCTAGCACCCCGTCATATGTTGCATGTGTAACCAGACTAGTAGAAACCCTCACTTGGGCTAGGGTTATTTCTGCTTTAGACATCCACACTTCTACTTTCCTGGACATAGTGTTCTTCCTCGCCCGGGTAGTGGGCCGAGTGGTCAGGAGTTATCTTTTAGTGCGGGATGCATGTTACACTCGTGCTTGGGAGCAGAGTGGAGTCTGGTAGATGTAGTTGGTTGTTCATCTGTAGCGGGAGCCGTTTGGGTAGACGGCGGTCCTGAGATGTTTTATTTTTCTTGTTTTATCTGTCGCCGCTGTGATAGAGGCAGCGGTAGATCAGTGTTAGCAGGACCTTAAACCCAGAACCTTTTTGGACACACATATGATTTTTGTCAACCAAATATTTTCTTCCAAGCATCGTAGGGTCGCCTGAGTCTGTTCCTGTTTGATTGGACGAAGGCATTAGCCCTTCGAGGCTTAGATGTAAAACTTGGTTTCAACTGTTTTCCTAAAAGAACTAAAAATCATTAAATATGGATTTCTTACAGATCAAAGGGCTTCAGTAAGAAATGTCACCTTTTCCTATAAATTAACCACCCGAGATGATTCGAGTGGTCTGGGTTCTAAGGTCTGCCTTCTTCTTGGGACGAGAACAACGAGAGGCTATGCCTAGAGCCTGTTCTTGTTTGATTTGGATTGTAGGTTCTAGTCTTTCGGGGTTCCCGGACCCTTCCTCGTGTCAGTGGTTGCGATGTTGGCCTGTTGAGGCAGTTGTTCGCAGTGGATGCGGTGTTGGCCTGTTGAGGCAGTTTCTCGCAGTGGATGCGACTTTGTGCTATGAGTTGGTAGAGTGTGATCTAGAGGTTGTTTTTCTGATTTAGTGGTGGAGGTGGTTCTCCCACTTAGCTTTGAGGATCTTGGGGTTCTGGCAGATCGAGTCGTGGAGGTTTCCCGACTCAGCCATGGTCGTGCATTTATCAGATTGAGTCGTTGAGGGTTCTCCGACATAGCTGTGAGAGTGTTTTGGGCTATTCCTGTTCGAGTCGAGGTTCTTTTTCCGACTGAGTTGTGCTTTGAGCTTGGAGTTACTGATCTGTTTGATCGTGGATCATAGCCTGCATGAGCCACATTTGAGCTTGACAGAGATACTTTACAGAGATACTTGAGATGGGTTACTTTTTACTCGAGCGGGTCGCTCCCCTCGAGTGCCACTCCGGAGTAGGCGAGACCGGGTTGTTATACCGGCGTGAGATTGAGCTTTTCTATCACGACTTGTCGTTGCATTTGTCCCTCTGGCTGTGCTGGTGTTGGCAGTCATGGAGGTCCTACGTAAGTCCGCTCCTCCGGGACTAAACGGCAGTAGGTTGGCGCAGGCTTGACTGGACCCGAGGAGGCAGTCAGTTCAGATTGAGTGATCAGAGATGAGAGTTAGTTGTGGCATCATGTTCTTTCTGTCCCACTCTTTGAGCATCTAGATAGAGGCATAGTAGCTGTAGAGTTTACTTTTCCCAGCTTTCCTTACAGCACTGCTTTTGTTACTTATTGCCTCTAGTAGACTTAGTGGGCAGACCGTCGGGCTTGTTGGCGGCACCCACTGAGAACTACTGTGGGATGTAGTTCTCACACCCGTCGTGGTGTCTTTTCCCCAGGGACTCTACTCCGGTTCCTGTTGTTCCTGTTGCTGATCCTTCTGACCGAGGCGAGGGAGTCGCGAGCTAGTTCCCTACCCGTCGTTGGTGTGTAGCGGTACCCCTTCTGAGGAGAGCTTCAGTAGATTAGTTATTTTATTTTTCCTCCTTTGAGAGATTCTTGTAGTGAGGATTGTTATGTATTGAGAGCCTGTACACTGATGTATTTATTGGAGATACCTCCCGGTTGAGTTCTGAGTTTGTTTATGAGGATATTGTATGATTATCTTTTTGGGAGACGGACATTGTTGTTTTATTTCCAGTTGTACAGTGATTGATTTAGTTATACAACAGATTTTTATTTATAGCTCTGATATCTGTTTAGCTGTAGTACTTTTCTTGCAGGTAGGACGCTTCGCCTATGCGGGTTGGCATAGGTGGCGGATCTGTTGGCGAGCCGGGTCGCAGTTTCGACCCCGGGGCGTGACAGATAAAAAGTTCCATCGCTGAAAGGGTGAAATATACACGAATAATCTTCAACTGAAAAGATGAAAAATCCTTGGGTTGAGCTTATAAGAATTATAAAATGAATAATGTATTAATATGAAATATGAATTATATATATATGAGAAGTAAGATGAAAAAGAAAATTTCATCTGAATAAAGTCTTGGTAAGATTCTTCACCCAAACTAATAGTCTTGCTAACTGGATCCCATGAAGCACCAGTCAATCTTTTCAATTGGGTGGTTCTAGACCACTTTGTCTTGAAGGTACACAGCAGATTTTCCACTTCAGTCTAACTACATGAAACTTAATTGAAATTGAAATTGAAATTGCCAATCTTTTGTTTTCCTATATTATTTCCCAAACTAAGATAAACTAGCATCGAAGTCGTTGCTCTATCTGTGGTATGGCATTAGTTAATTAATTTTGACAACTTTGTCCTTTGAGATTAATTTAAGAAACAAATGGTTGATACCTCCCTTATTAGTCTGTGATGCAGGATTGCAAGTCTGTGCTGGGTGCAATATAAAGCCTAGTAGGGTGTTTGAGAATTTTAGGTGGTTATCCGCCAATTTCGAGCTTTTCCCCAACAGTTGTTAAGTAAATATTTAACTACATCTCTGTGTTGAGAAGGCCTCAGAATTAAATTTTGACTATATTTTAGGATAATCATCTAGCTGACATCAAGCTTTTAGGTAGAGTTAGTTTTTCTCTTATTTGTAGTGCTTGTGTACTTCTTGTTTGATTCACTAATGTGTGATGGAACCATGCCTTACTATTGTAGTGCTTGTGTATCTATTGTTGCCAAGCCAAATTAAAAAGTACCTAGAAATATAAACTGGGTCTCATAGCTTATCAGACTCATATTCAAATTCAAATTCAAGTTTGAAACCTAATATAGTTCAGCTATTTGAAACTCAACCCAGTGTCTTCGGTCTGTTAGGATAAGAATCCAGGTCATACAACTAGAGAGCTTGTTGGTATTTTGATATGTATCCATATGTGCTGCAATTTTACTTGTCGAGATAAAAAGAGTATTTATGGATACAAAGTATATATTTATAGTAATCCAACTTTATGCGATGATTAAGATTATGCTATATAAATTTAGTAACTAAAATATACAACCATTAAGAACCCTAAATGCTTTAATTTGTTACTCCACTATCCTCAACTTTCTTAGCAACCATCTAACATAGCTTTGCCTGAAGTAGAGATGATGATTGGACATTATTTAAATGCGGAGTTCTAAAAGCATCAAAGGAGTGTTCAGTTATCTGATGAATCAGAAACTCTTCAATATAGGTATTGCAATCTCTTGTCAGATAACCATAACCAATATAAAAATAGTAAGATTCAGTTTTATATTACATTAGCTGCACACCGTATTTAGAGTCCTTCAAATCACTGATTTGGTGTGAATCACAAACCCAGATTTGTATAAAAGTATTTTTGCTTTTCCAAATCTACCTTTTCTCTTAGTTTCCAAAGCTTCAACAAGACAAAGATTGAAGCTGCAACAGGACAAGCTCCGAAACTTAAAAACTTCCTAGTTTCTAACTCTATTAGCACCCTTTTTGGCAAAACCCTTATAGCTAACTTGGAATTAAAAAATTCACTTTGATTTTTACTCAATCCCTAGTTTAGATACTTCATGATTTGTATAGCTTTCCACTAATTTTGGTGGATTTCATAAGAGTAAGCAAATTGGATGATTTGAGATCTAATTATGATTCACATCTAAACACGCATTTGTAAATGTCACGTATGTGCTGCAAATTGGTGTTTGTTCACCCTAGAAATTAGAATTTTGTAGAAATGTTGCAAAATAATAATTTACATATGTACCTCACTAACATTTGAATTTTCACATGTATACATCTTGCAAGAGCAGTTTCTTTCAACCTTAAGTTCAGAATTCATCCAACTCATGGGGGGAGGTTAGTTTTGAGAATGTTTTCCAAAGATGTGCTAAGTACATAGCTATACATGTAAAAAATTAAGTTTTTGAAGGGCGTATAAATAAATTCTGCTTTTGGACGTTGATACTGGTAGAATCTTTTCCCTTAGTCATGTCAGAATCTTTTCCCTTAGAATGTTCTTTGAAGCTCATTATTCCACTTGATATTTGCTCTTGGCTTCCTGCATAATCCATTGTTTTATGTCCTTAGGCATAAGGGGTTTCATTGGAGACACAATTTATCATGATCTTTCTCATTCTAGTATAAGCAATGTTGACTCTTTCCAATTTAGAATCTCTTGGCATCTTACTAGATGAGATTTATTGTTCACTAAGCAGGTAGGCTGTTGTTATTTATCCATTTGTATACTAAAAATAGAGTTTCCACTATTTTCAGAGAAAGGTGAAGTCAGAGAAAGGGGTTTCATTGTTGACTGTTGGAATAAATTTGACAGTAAATCCAAATCTTTAATGATGTATGACAAACTAGATGGGCTTCTTTTTTTTTTTTTTTATTTATTTTAACAGCTCTCAAGCGCACAGAATAACTCAAAGCTTAAAAGGCTTAAACGCTCTAAGAAAATTGTAAGTTCTCTTTTTCTTGCTTAAATTTATATACCAAATAAAGATGCATGTATCAAATTGTATTTTGAGTTTGATAATCTTTCACTTTAATAATGTCATGCTCATTGTTAGATAATACCTTTTTTTAGGATGAAATGATAATCTAATACTAGAAAATAAATTCTTTTAGGTTCAGATGCATCTAGCGCTCATAATATTCATCCACAATCTCATTGCTCATCTGGTAAAACATTAAACTTATCTTAATTAATTTTTATGTTAAAAGATTATTTGACTAATCTATTATTAACTTGAGTATTATTGAATTTGTAGGTTCAATATCTTAATTGCGGAGCTCATTAAGACTAGATCTGATATGATATTTTTGCTTTTTATTCTCATTTGTCTTTCTCCTAGGTTAAAAAACTTGCATTTGTTGGTACTATGATTTAGTGACTAAATACTCATTTAAAGATATGCATATACTATTTTGAGACATTTTGGTGTTAATTAGTATAACTATAAAATATCTTTTATATTTTCTTTTGTTAATTCAAATCAAGACAAATCAAATTAAAGATATGCTAAGTATGCTTAATGATAATAATTTATCATAGAGTGGTATTATATTTTTAAAAGTGTTACGTATCAAAAAAAAAAAATAGCAACATTTTTCTAAAAAATGAGACATTTATTAAGTGTCACTAAAGTAAAAAAAAGGTGTTGCTGGATTATAATTTTATAGCATTTTTATGTGCTGCTAAAAGCTTAAACAAGTGTCGGTAATTTAGCAGCACTCATTTTAGGTTATACTGACACTCTTAAAAACTATCGCTATATACCTAGCGACCCCATATATAGCAACACTTTTTAAAAGTGTTGGTAAGTTAGCCAGCAGCATTTTTTTTTAACATATACCGTCACTTAAAAGTGTCGCTATATACCGTTTTAGTTGTAGTGATCAATTGGATGCACCCAACCAAATTCCAGGTTTGCTATACCCGCTCATCAATTGCGATGAGAAAATCTCTCATCCGTACTTTCCAATAGGCATAATTGGTCCCATCGAAAAGAGGAGGTCTATTAATATTACCACCTTCACCCGACATGATAGAAAAATCTAAAACCCGCTCTGATACCAATTGTACGTTTTGGATTCCCAAGGATCTAAATAGGTTCTATGAATTACCTAGAGGGGGGTGAATGGGTATAATATCCAAAAATCAAATCTCAATACAATTTAAAATAAATGCGGAAAATAAAAATAGCACACCGAGATTTACGTGGGAAAACTTCAACCAGGAGTAAAAAACCCACGGGACCAACACGCAATAACAATCCACTGAGAATAGAAAGATAACAAGATGATTACCGACTCCACGGACTCCAACCCCTCATTCAACTTCTCTGGATCTTGCGCTCACCGACTACAGGTCCAATGCACACATCCGAATCCACGAACGCCACTCGAATCCACGAGCAACATGTTTCGAATCCACGAAACGCCTTCAAAACATCGAATCCACGATGCCACGTCAAATCCTTGACGCAAACTCAGCCGTAACGAAAGTATAGGCTTCGATGGTGATTCTTTGCTTAGAATAACATTAGAGTACCATGGATGAAATTTCTAAGCGAAGATTAGATCAATTCGACAAAAAGCATATCGTCAAAGAACCGTCGAATTGACCTAAGAGAGGCTACAAAGAAGAACGATAAAAACCTAGCCTCTAGGGTTGCTCTCAAGTGTTTCTGAGTTGGTCGATACCTCTTGAGAAACCCTAAGTATCTATTTATAACCTTTGGAATTCAATCAAAGTCGGTTTAGCATACATATCATTATTGAACTGTGATGACCCGGATCTCTGCGAAGGTCTTACGGAGTGAATTGTGGCTTTTGGAGGCCTATGATGTGTGTTGGAGATGGTTGCGCGCAAATCAAACCTCAAGTTTGGACCCAGCGCGAAATTTGGATTACGAATACCTGTCTGGCTGCCTTCGACAAATTTTAGAAGAAGAATTTGGCAAATCGGACATGGGATTTGGACTCAACGTGCGAAACGATGAAAATGGACTATTTACTTATATTTTTCGGAGCCCGGGTGCCAAAACACGAATTTTGAGGCATAAGTTACTGTTCCGGCGGCCGGCGGGCAGCGCCGGTAGCACGGCAGGCGGCGGAGCGCGGTGGCGCGGGCACAGGCAGGTGCGTGCGCGGCGGCGGGCAGGCCGGTCCACGGGTTTTGGCGTTCACCGGGACCAGCGATCGCGGCGTGGTGCCACGTGGCGCGCAGGGATAGGCTGGTCAACGCACGCGCGACAGCGCGTGTGTCTCGCGTCGGGCGCGGCGCACGGTGGACCGAGCTGGACACGTGGCGTGCGTTCGTTGGCGGGCGCACGGACCCGGTTTTCCCGGCGTGGACCGCGGCCCGTGCACCCCGTCGTGGACCACGCTGCCACGCGGCGCGCCGCGATTGGCGAGCGTGCGTGCGCGGGGCACAAAGCAGGCCACGTGGCACGCCCGGGGGATTTCGGGCGCGCACAGTAACGGGCCGGGGCCGAATTCGGGCGCTCGAATCCGGCGCCCGAATCTGGATCCCCTCCTTGGTGGACTTGGGCTATAAATAGCCCGTGTGGGCTTCATTTTTGGGCTTTTCCTCTGAGCTTCTAAGCCCATTTACGATAGGGAGCGTCGTCTGCGAGTCTTCTTCGATATTTGTGATCCCGAAGATTTTTGGGAGTCGTTCCATCTGCGTTCTTCTCGACATCGCAAGCTTCGACGCGCCTTGGATACTGAGTTTTTTTCGTCGACGCTTCTTCCCCATGCTCCCCAGGACTGACGGGAGGGAGTTTTTGGCCGATTTTTGCGGCATCGGTTTCACGAGAGGTAGATCTTCATTTTCTGTGTCTCGCCTTCACTTCACTGCCACTGCTTCCACTCCAACTCGCCGCTCCTCTCAGTTTTGGGTTTTTATTGGGGTATTCGGAGCATTTTTTAACCCCCTTCTTGCTGCTGGTTTTCCTGGACTCCCCGAGCTTGTTCGATTTTTATCTCCACTCTCGGTTATCAGATTTCGGCCTGTGAGGACTCGATCGACATCTGCGCTTCGCGAGGATCGCAGCCATATTTTTATTGGAATTTTTGGACATCATCTCGCAGGAGGAGTTTTCAGGTGTTTTTGGACTCGTTGGAATCGTGAGAACCTGAGGATTATCCACGTTCAGTTTGGACCTTGGATCGACACGCACTTTCAGGTGGGTTGCTTCGTCTCCCGAACCGGTGGACGGTTCTCTAATTCTATTAAATAAAATGCATGCATGATTGCGAGAGAAGTTAGGAAGCATGTTAGAAAGAGATGATATTTTTTCTTGTATTGTAGTTGAGATCATGTCAGCTAATGCTTCCTTGTTGTGTTAACAATGTTATTATTGGAACTTTACCTAGCACCCTGTCATATGATGTATGTTCAACCAGACTAGTAGAAAACCCCCACTTGGGCTAGGTTCATTTATGCTTTAGACATCCACACTTTACATTCTATCCCTGGACATAGTGTTTTCCTCGCCCGGGTAGTGGGCTGAGTGGTCGGGATTTCTCTTAGTGTAGGATGCATGTTACACTCGTGCTTGGGGGCAGAGTGGAGTCGGGTAGATGTAGCTAGTCTTGTACCAGTGGCGGGAGCCGATTGGGTAAACGGTGGTCCCGAGTTGTCGAGTTCTTCGATTTATTTGTCGCCACTGTGTTCGTGGCAGTGATGTACCAGTGATAGCAGGACCTTGAACCCAGAATCTTTTTGGATACGCATGATTTTAGTCAACCAATGTTTTCTTCCAAACATCGATGGGTCGCCGGAGTATGTTCTTGTCTGATTGGGCGAAGGCAGTAGCCCTTCGGGGTTTGGGAATAAAACTTGTTTTCTAACTGATTTTCCTAAAAAAACCTAAAAATCATTAAAATGGATTTTCTCAAATCAAGATGGTTTTATTAAAAGAAAAAGGAACTACTTTTAGTCCTCACCCCGAGGGGGTTCGAGTGAAAATGGTTTTTAGTAAGAAATGTAACATTTTCCTGTGAACTTCCTCAACCGGGAGGGTTCGAGTGATCTGGGTTCTAAGGGTTGTTCCTTCTTTGGGTCGAGAACAACGAGAGGCTATGCCTAGAGCCTGTTCTTGTTTGATTTGGGTTGTAGGTTCTAGTCTTTCGGGGTTTTCGGACCCTTCATTGTCGTTGGCGATGGAGTATACCTAGCTAGTGAGTTTGCATGTTGAGTTGATGTCCTGTTGTGGGAGCCGTCGAGTTGACGGTGGTCCCGACTGTTGAGTATTTCCAGCTGGTGAGTTAGAAATGTGATGTTGGTTACTGTCGATCTTATTGGTCGTGAATTTGGACTATAGCCTGCATGAGCCATATTGAGCTCGACAGAGATGCGCGGATACTTTCCTCGGTGGGGTCGCGCCCCTCGAGTGCCGCTCCGGAGCTGGGCCTGTTACTTTGCTATCGCGACTTGTCGACGCAATCCCTCTAGCTGGGCCAGTTTTGGCAGTCACGGACGCCCTACTCCTCCGTGGATGTAATGGCAGTAGGTAGGCGCAGGTTTGACTGGACCCCATGTGGCAGTCACTGAGATTGGGTTGATTGAGTATATTGAGTTAGAGTCGATGCATCATTTTCATCTGTATCACCCTTTGAGCATTGTAGATAGAGGCATGATAGCTGTAGATTTCTTTCCAGCTTATCTTTACATTATCTCAATTTTCATGTTATCTTATGCCTCCAGTAGACTTAGTGGGCAGACCGTCGGGCTTGGTTGCGTTACCCACTGAGAACTACGTGACGGTGTAGTTCTCACACCCGCTGTGGTGACAGATTTTTCCGAGGTAGCTGTTCTGGCTTCTGTTCGAGCGGAGACAGCAGTTCAAGGTGAGGGAGTAGCGAGCTAGTTCCCTACCCGTCCTTGGAGTATAGTGGTATCCTTTTTGGAGCTTTGCAGTACAGTCTGCTGGATTATAGTAGATAGTTACTTTGAGAGTTTTTCTTTTGAGAGACTTATGTATTGTTAGGTTCAGACTTGTACTATTTTGAGATGTATTATCTTATTTTAGTAGTATACTTTTCATCTCTGATATCTATATAGCTGTAGTTTTATCTTTTGCAGGTTTGACACTTCGTCTATACGGGACTTTCCGTATGGGCGGCGAATCTGTTGGCGGGCCCAGGTCACAGTTTCGACCCTAGGGCGTGACATGAACATTGCGTACCGGTACTAAAAGGTAGGTTCCGGTACTCAATGACGCAACAGACAAAATTTTCTATTGCGTACCGGTACTCAAAGCCAGGTACTGGTACCCGATGCAAAATACAGAAAATCTTGTGACGGGTTTTAAGGAACTCAAAGTGTGGTTCCGGTACTCAATATAAAATAATCAATTTTTTAAAGATAAGTTTAACAAAACAAACCAGTACCGGAATTCAAACTTAAAATAAGTTATGAGATAAAAACTAAGTTCCCAAAACCTCTTCTAAACCCGGTTTTGATAGATTTATGATTCCAAAGATTGTAAATAAATATAAATCACCATGAATACTATAATCATACCTGAGTGTCAACTTGAGCTCTTTGTTGAATCTTCATAGAGTCTTCGATTCCTGATTTGATAATTTGATCACTTCAAGACTCCGACTCAAATCACGAAATATGCCAATATAAAATTCGTAACAAACTGTGAATCCAAATAGGGAGGTAAACTGAAATAATAAAATACAACAGTGTACAGTAAAACCCACAATCCGGGTTGGTACATCTATCTTAAATGAACAACATTGATAGGGATCTATCTCGCGACTCCCTCACCTCGATCCGTCGAGCCAACTGAAGCAGGGACGGAAGGGAAAGCCTCTGCAAAACTATCACCAACAGAGGGTGTGAGAACTACATCAATTAGTAGTTCTCAGTGGGTACCGTCTCCAAGCCCAACGGTCTGCCCACTAAGTCTACTAGAGGTATAAGATAACAGGAAAACTATAAAAACGAATAGGTAAGCTGGAAAGAAATCTACAACTATTATGTCTCTATCTACGATGCTCAATGGGTGAAACAGATGATGATATGCAACCACTCTAACTCGAGGTGCCCAAAACGACCTAATCGTAAAGACTGCCAAAAGGGGCCAGTCAAGCCTGTGCTCATCTACAACCATCTCCCATTGCTGGGTAGGAATTACGTAGGGTGTCCCAACGGACTAATTTACGCTCATCTGCAACCACCTCCACTCACTAGGCAGGAATTACGTAGGGCGTTCCACGAACCAATACACCATCGCATCCAGAGCGGCACTCAAGGGGAGCGACCCCACTGAGGAAAAAGAACAGCGCATAGATCAAGAACCAGAACTGTAACACATGCAGGCTATAATCAAAGACCCCGGTCAAACAGTTCGGGAAACTCACAAACCCAAAACAACTAACCAACACTACACCAATGTTGGCTTTTAGCGGCACTTTAAACTGCCGGGAAACATCATAAAAGTGCCGGTAATAATTTTTCCCGGCATTTTTTTGTGGCATTTTTTTGTGCCGGCGAAAACTCCGTCGGCAAATCTTTTACCGGCACTTATATCAAACCGCAGGCATAGATGGTAAAGCCGGCACTTTAAACCGCCGGCACAACGATCGACATTGCCAGCAAAATGATCTATTCCGGCACTCAAAACCGCCAGCATATCCCATTTTAGTGGCACTTACAAGTGCCGGCAAAACGATCTATTCCGGCACTCGAAACCGCCAGCATATCTTATTTTAGTGGCACTTACAAGTGCCAGCAAAACTATCTGTCCCGGCACTCCAAAATGCCAGTGTATCTGATTTTAGTGGCACTTAAAAGTGCCAGAAAAACGATCTATTCCGACACTCCAAACCGCCAGCATATCCCATTTTAGTGGCACTTACAAGTGCCAGCAAAACGATCTATTCCGGCACTCGAAACCGCCAGCATATCTTATTTTAGTGGCACTTACAAGTGCCAGCAAAACTATCTGTCCCGGCACTCCAAAATGCCAGCGTATCTGATTTTAGTGGCACTTACAAGTGCCAGCAAAACTATCTGTCCCGGCACTCCAAACCGCCAGCATACCCCTTTTTAGTGGCACTCATAAGTGCCAAAATAATTATAAAATTATAATTTTTCCATTTAATTATCCCAACAAAAAAGTGTCGCCAAATATAATTAAAAGTGTCGGCAAATAAATTTATATCCTAACAAAAAGAAATGCCGACAAAAAGAGAATTTTTTATTCATTTTTATAATTAGCAATAAAATAATAGTTTAATTATGTCAAATACTTGTTTCATATCAACACAGAAGATTTTTAAAAGATATTTAAAAACATGCAAATAATTACAATTAAGCACAATAAATTTTAGTCATAGGCAAAATACCATCAATTTATAAAATTTCAAGTATATATCATCTAATCAACATCCATAATAGACAAAAAATACCATCAATTTATAAATTTTCAAGTATATATATCATCTAATCAACATCCATAATAGACAAAAAATACCATCAATTTAATTAATTGCAACAAGAAAATTATATCGGCATATATACTTCATATACATATTTGAGTCATATACAAAATGAAGGAAAGGAGGAGATCGACATTGCAATTAGTCACCAGATTACTTCTCCTTAACTTAATCAAACCTGCATTAGAAACAAAAAAACTATTAAGCGACTGTGAAACAACAAAAAGATTTAATTAGCATACTATTTTCAATCTATATGAGAAAATAAAATTCTAAGAAAAGAACCTAATCATTTCCACATTCAACACACAGAATAAATAAATATCGAATATTTACCTTTTACAAATAATGAAAAGAACCCATAAAAAAAATAGGCTTAGATCGACAGCACTTATAAAAAAAAAGGTCATTACTTTCGATACTATATTTTGTTTTTTATCAAAGACTCAATCAAGATTCGTCTTTTATGGCCACTTTCTAACAGGATTTGGTAAAGTTCTAAATTTTATTGATTGAAATCATTTTGAAGCTTTAAATTGCAAAGCTTAAGTCCCCGTTCGCCGAATCTGCAAAATGGCGAAATGCGGCGAAATGATCTGTAACATATTTTAAATATGATTACAGTCGATCGAGTTCGGTGCGTTTCGGACCGACGCGAAGTGCATCGGGTCGAAAAGTGAGTTGAAGTTCTAGGACTTAGGAATTTCAGAAATTCTGAATTTTGTTATCGGTAAACTTTTTCGATGCCCTATTTTGAAGACTTAGAGTAGTCAAAAAATTAAGAAGAAATCGTGAGGTGTCTCAGAAAAGTCTGCTGATTAAAAGGGATGAACTGCCGAGGTGAGAGATTGAAAGAAAATAGGAGAACGAAGCGAAGCAAAATGCTTCAAGAATTCTGAAACTGCAGTTTTTGCTGATGCAGTTTATCGCCAAGCTTTTTCGAAGCCCTATTCCGAGGGCTTAGAGCAGCCCAAAAATTTAAAATAAATCGTGGGAAGTTTAAGAAAAATTTGTAGAATAAAGGAAAGAAGAAAAATTACAATTTTGATTTTCTAGTTGGCGGCAAAACTCAGATGAAAAGAGCTTGCCGATATCAAAAATCAGAATTTATGAAATTCGCTAATTTCTTGCACTTCAACTCACTTTTCGACCCGATGCACTTCGCGTCGGTCCGAAACGCACCGAACTCGACTGTAATCATATTTAAAATATGTTACAGGTCATTTCGCCGCATTTCGGCATTTTGCAAATTCGCGAGCGGGCACAAGCTGCTCAAGCTTGAGATGAAGTTGCTGCAGAGCAGGTGCTGCAGAGCAGCAACAGGTGCTGCTCAAGCTGCTGCTTGAGCAGCAGCAGCAGCAGCAGCTGCTTGAGCAACTGCTGCTCAAGCAGCAGGCTGCTGCTTTGAGCAGCAGCCTGTGCTGCTGCTCAAGCAGCAAGCTGCTGCTTTGAGCAGCAGCAAGGCTTTGAGCAGCAGCAAGGCTTTGAGCAGCAACCTGTGCTGCTGCTCAAGCAGCAGCAAGGCTGTCCCCGTTCACTGAATTTTTAAAGCTTTAAATTGCAAATCTTTGAAGCTTGATTGGAATCACTTTGAAGCTTTAAATTGCAAAGCTTAAGTCCCCGTTCGCCGAATCTGCAAAATGGCGAAATGCGGCGAAATGATCTGTAACATATTTTAAATATGATTACAGTCGAGTTCGGTGCGTTTCGGACCGACGCGAAGTGCATCGGGTCGAAAAGTGAGTTGAAGTTCTAGGACTAAGGAATTTCAGAAATTCTGAATTTTGTTTTCGGTAAGCTTTTTCGAGGCCCTATTTTGAAGACTTAGAGTAGTCAAAAAATTAAGAAGAAATCGTGAGGTGTCTCAGAAAAGTCTGCTGATTAAAAGGGATGAACTGCCGAGGTGAGAGATTGAAAGAAAATAGGAGAACGAAGCGAAGCAAAATGCTTTAAGAATTCTGAAACTGCAGTTTTTGCTGAAGCAGTTTATCGCCAAGCTTTTTCGAAGCCCTATTCCGAGGGCTTAGAGCAGCCCCAAAATTTAAAATAAATCGTGGGAAGTTTAAGAAAAATTTGTAGAATAAAGGAAAGAAGAAAAATTACAATTTTGATTTTCTAGTTGGCGGCAAAACTCAGATGGAAAGAGCTTGCCGATATCAAAAATCAGAATTTATGAAATTCGCTAATTTCTTGAACTTCAACTCACTTTTCGACCCGATGCACTTCGCGTCGGTCCAAAACGCACCGAACTCGACTATAATCATATTTAAAATATGTTACAGGTCATTTCACCGCATTTCGGCATTTTGCAAATTCGCGAGCGGGCACAAGCTGCTCAAGCTTGAGATGAAGTTGCTGCAGAGCAGGTGCTGCAGAGCAGCAGCAGGTGCTGCTCAAGCTGCTACTTGAGCAGCAGCAGCTGCTTGAGCAACTGCTGCTCAAGCAGCAGCAGCTTGTTGCTGCTCAAAGCAGCAGCAAGGCTGCTGCTCAAAGCAGCAGCCAGGCTGCTGCTTGAGCAGCAGCCTGTGCTGCTGCTCAAGCAGCAAGGCTGCTGCTAGAGCAATTCTTTAAAAAAATTCGGTGCATTACGCCGCATTTCGCTGCTCAAGAATTTTACAATTTATGAAATTCGCTAATTCCTTGAACTTCAACTCACTTTTCGACCCGATGCACTTCGCGTCGGTCCGAAATGCACCGAATTCGACTGTAATCATATTTAAAATATGTTACAGGTCATTTCGCCGCATTTCGCCATTTTGCAAATTCGGCGAACGGGGACTTAAGCTTTCCAATTTAAAGCTTCAAAAACTCTCAATTCCAACCCACTTTTCGAGTCGACCGCTTTGACATCGATTCGAAATGTTTCTAACTAACTTGTAATTACATATGTCAAATTTATATTAGAACACTATGTCAAATTAGAACACTATGCCTATGCCTATAGTTGAGGAACACTATGTCAAATTTATTATACCAGCAATGGATTAAAAAAAAAAAATTCTTAACCTAACAAAACCTAACAAATGTAAAATCTAATAATTGCTCTGACACCATCCACAATATATTTGAGTTGTAAAGAAGATAAATAAACTCACAAATCAAAGACATATATTCAAAGGCTTATCAATTAAAAAATATACTAAATGTGTAAGAATGGTGAAGAAAAGAGAACCCACCTAGACTCCCCAAAATCTGTCTCCCTAGCTTAACGTTCTCACTGTTTTAACCTTCTAACTGGCTTAACCTACATTAGAGGAAAAAAAATGAATTGAGATCAATAATTTTCAATATTTACCAAACTAATACATGTCATTGTTTATGTATATATGTATTATACTTACAAGATAGGATGGCCAAGCAATAAATTGTCTTGCAGCATCACCTATCATCTTCATACCATGATAGCTCCTAATCAGACTCTCTCTAGGAATCATTACTACCTCAACATAGATTTCCCAATATTGATCACCTAATTTTTCGCCTCCTACAATAGTAGAAGGATCCTTACTAAATAAAAGTCCTCGTGCTACAGGGCGATGAGGTTGTCCAAGGGACATCAAGAACACTTCTTTATCATCCCGTCTAGGATTATCCTATATAGAGGCACATATATTTTACTATTGGATAACTTTTAAAAATTAATATTAATCAAAATAGATGTTACCTCGGTTTCATGTTCATATCGCACCCTCCTTTTCTTCGTTTGGTGCACCTATATATATATATATATATATATATATATATATATATATATATATATATATATATATATATATATATATATATATATATTAGAGAATGACTAATGTTTTTCTAATAAATGACATAACATATAATTTCACAATCTAGCTAGACAAGATATTTACTTGATAAGACGGAAATTGGTGATTGGATGATGACGATCGCACTTCTCCTTCAAATGTATCATTAGGAATATTTGTATCAACAACATTCTACAAAAGAAATAACACTATGTAATTTCAACAAGATATTATTTAATAAATTCTTTTATAAATACTTAATTAGTAAAGTAAACCTGTCGACCATCCAATGGATTAGTAGGTGAAGGTGCATCGGTAGACTTATTTTGCATAATAGATGCTATCATTGCTTTCATTTCAGCCAACTCGGTCTTCATAACTATCATTCTTTCCTTCATTCCTTTTGTTTCCTCCTCAGCTTTCTTTCTAGCCTCAGTTGCCATTCTTATACATGCTGCAGGTGAAGGTGCATCGGTCCAAATATGAGTAGGAGCAGGGCCCAAACCGAGGCCACGCACGTGACCATGTTTTTCTTTTCCAAATACATCTGAGAATAAATCATCTACTTCTTTGGAACCTTTTTTTGCAAGATCTGGTTGATTCTTGGTCTTCACATCAATCTCTCTCTATAACAAGTCATGCATATCACAATGAGTAGGTAGAAATGCAAATAATTTGAAATTTCCTCATCTTGTGGATCAAAGGAAACTGAACATAAATGTATAAACTGCCATAAAAGTGATCCTTTAAAAAAAAAGCTACTTACAATAAATGTGGTGACCCGGACCTTTGCCGGGCTTCTACAGTGTGACCAGCAGCTTTTGGAAGCCTACGTGGCTTGTCGGCGGTGTTCGCGCGCCTATTTGGACACAAGATATGGACCCTGTGAGCTTTGGTTGGGTGTATTGGCCTTCGGCTGCTTTTGCCGAATTTTAGGAAAGGATTTTGGCCAAACAGAGGGTGGATTTGGGTTCGGTGCGGAAAAACGCTTGGAAATGGCTTTTTGTTTGCTTAATTCTGAGTCCGGATACCCAAAAGCGGGCTCCCGGAAGTTTTGGCAGTTTTGGGGTTTGCGGGAGCCTCCAGCGAATTATAGGTTTGGAATTTGGCAAAATGGACGTCGTTTTTGGAATCAGCGCGCGAAAACGGTCAAGATGGGCTATTTACTTGATGTTTTTGGGCTGCGGTTACTGTTCATCGCCGGAACAGTGTTTCCGGCGATCGCCGGCGGCGGTTGGCGGCGGCGGGCAGCGGCGGAAGGCGGCGGAGGGCGCTCGGGCAGGCGGCGCGCGGCCCGCGGGCAGGCGCACAGGGGCGCGGGCAGGCGCGGGGGGCGCGGTCAGGTGCGCGGTCCACGCGGCCGTCGTGCACCCGAGGAAGGGACACGTGGCAGGTTTTCACTGGTCGGTGTTGTGGTCTGGGTTCACGGAGCAGGCCGGTGGTGCACGGTAGACCGGTGGACACGTGGCGGGAGGTAGTTGGTCCGGTGTTGTGCTCCCGGTCCACGCAATCGGTGGGGTCGTTGACCGGGGCAGGTGGCCGTACGGCGGGGCAGGTGGCCGTACGGGCCCGGGTCAGCCGCGACGTGCGCGGTCCACGGCGCGACGTGCGCGGTGCACGGGTGGCCGGGCCACGTGTCGCGTCGCCATTGGCGGGCGCAGGTGCACCGGGTGCAGTGGGGCCCGGGGTGTTAGCGGACTGGGCTGTGTGGTGGACCGGGCCGCACTGTGCGCGCCCGAATCTTGGCGGGCCGGGCCGCACTGTGCGCGCCCGAAACCTGCGGGCTGGGCCGGGCCGCACTGTGCGCGCCCGGAACTTGGGACACATTGGGTATTTCTCCTAATGTTTTTCTCAGCCTATAAATAGGCAGCCCGAGCCCTCTTCTTGGGCTTTTTCCTCTCAGCCCAAGCTTGATCTCCCCGAGCTCCCGTCTTGGAAGATTTTCATCTTCAAGTCCTTGATCTTCCTGCCAAGTTCTGGGATTTTTGGAGGCTCGAATCCCGAGGTTCCCCATTTTACGGCGCGGCGCGACGTTGCTTTCTAGTGTTCTTCTTCGGCGCAGCAGCAGTGTTTTAGCTCCCCTGGGCTACCCCGAGCTCCTTTTTCTGTGATTCTTGCGCCGACAGACTCCTAAGAGGTAGGGCTTCATCTTTCGTATTGATCGCGCTTTCCCGTTGCGAGTTTTTGGCACGGATCCCGAGGCAACACTGTGACCCTTTTTCTGTTTGGCTTTGTGGACAGCATCGAGGTGTTTTGGCCATATCTTTGCGCCCAAGCGTCAGCCGGAAACGAGCTTATACAACTTTTTCATCTACAGATCGCAAGGAACGCGCTCGTATTTTTATTGGATTTTTCTGAGATTTCATCAGAGGTGAGAATCACTGTTTCTCTGTGTACAGTGCTACAGTCTTTTGTGCTGAAATCTTTTGAGTGTACCACCTTGCCGAATTTTTATCTTGACTTACCGAACTCGGATTTGGGCGTGCAAGGTACCGTTGCGAAGCTATCGACGCGAGGATCGCTGTGGTATTTTTCTTGGAATTTTCTGGGCACTTTCTGCAGGTGATAATTTAACAGTTTCGAGACTGTTGTTGTATGGGATTATAAGAGTTATATTTGGGAGCCTTAGTGTAATTAGTGAGCTTTGTATTGTGCCAGGAGAGTTACGGGTGTGCTGAACTTATTGGAGCAAGGGATTAGAGTTATCTGGTGTTTTCAGCTGTTGGGCTTTGGACAGTCAGCTTTTCAGGTGGGTGCCTTATTCCCGGAACCGGTGGACGGTTCTCTATATTGTTATATGTTAGCATTGCATGCAGGTGTACGGTACAATAACTGAAATTGGTCGGTAAGTTTAACAGTGAGGATTCTATGGAAATTGCAAGTGAATTTCTCATAGTATGACAATGGTATAATCAAATATTCATGTTGGTGATTAGTGGAAGCCCACCTAAGGCAAGGTTACCATATCAGGATTAATTATCATGCCATATTAGCACATAACCTTTTATGAGGCTAGTTTATGCATTGGGATAGGATTATGTAGTTATGTGCAGGTTCTACTCCAAGGAGTGATTATGGATCGAAAATCATGGACAGGTATGGTCATTGCTAATTCTGGCATGAGGTTTATTTTCCTTATTCTTCTTGAGGACAAATGCATGCTTGTATGGACATATGTGTATGGACATATAGTTAGGCCATCTTTTACTGCTGCACTACATTTTGGAACTTGACTTAGGAGAAACCATGTTATTCCTTTCTCCTTCTTGTTAGTCAGGCGGTCTGTGTTGCTCGGGTTCGAGCAGAGGTTTGGGATAGTGTAGCTGGGACCTTCGGGTCAGAGACAGGGTGTGCTTGATGTTGGATCGTGGGTTATTGCGGCAACCGCGGACAGTAGGCGGTTGACCGGATCTTGATTATTTTACCCAATTGTGGGTCGTGGGTTATTGCGGCAACCGCGGACAGCAGGCGGTTGACCGGATCTTGATTATTTTACCCAATTGTGGGTCGTGGGTTATTGCGGTGACCGCGGACTTTGGGCGGTTGACCGGATGTTGACTATTGCATCAGATTGGGTATCAGATTTGTTCTAGTGGATGGTGTTTCCCACTTTTTGAGTACTATTGCGTCAGATCGGGGTTTTGTTAGGGGACGGAGTTTCCCACTTTGATCATAGTCTTGATCCAGTCCTGCTATTATGAGACAGTGGTTACAGAGATACTTGTGATACTGATGACAGAGTTACTTTACTCGTGTGGGTCGCTCCCCTCGAGTGCCACTCCGGAGTGTGCGACTGGACGGATCGAGGCCAGTCTGTTACTTACTTTTGTGTGCGATCGGACGGTTCGATGCCGATCTATTACTTACCTTGGGATGCGACCGTACCAGCAGAGCAGGCAGTACCAATGATTACTGGTCTATCGATTGGGTTTATTCAGGCAGATACTTTTTGTTACACTCGTGCCTGGGGGACCGAGTGGAGTCTAGCAGCTGTGTTTAGACCAGTGCTAGTATTGTTGGGAACCGTTCGGGGTTTGACGGTGGTCCCGTGGCGTTGTGAGTTCTTTGACCATTGTGTGAGAGGTTGAGCATCTTGAGTCTTTCCGTTCTGAGAGAGAGAGGGCATGGATTTGACTATAGCCTGCATTAGCCACTACTCGATAGCGAGTTAGTCCGTTTGGACGCCCTACGTAATTCCTGCCCGTCAGCGGGAGGTGGTTGTAGGTGGGCGCAGGTTGACTGGACCCGATGTGGCAGTCAGCTCGATTGGGTCGATTGAGCCCCTCGTGTGCGAGTGTTGCATATCTTCATCAGAGTTTCCCCATTTGAGCATTTGGATAGAGGCATGGTAGCTGTAGAGTGTTTCCAGCTTCTTCTTTCAGTTTACTGCATCGGTTATCTTTTGCCTCTAGTAGTCTTGGTGGGCAGATCGTCGGGCCTAGTGGCGATACCCACTGAGAACTCCCTTATTGCGTAGTTCTCCCGGCCCGTTGGGGGTTTTCCCCCTTTTGTCCTTTCTCCTCTTTGTTTTGCAGAGTCTTGGCGGGTGTTGCCGTTCTGTGGTTGCTGTGCGTGGTGAGGGAGTAGCGAGCTAGATCCAGACCATCTTTGGAGAGTAGCGGTACCCCCTTTGGAGGAGATCTTCAGTATAGTCGGTAGAGTGGTATTTATTTCCTCTTTTGAGAGACTGATGTAGTGAGGATATGATGTATTGAGAGCTTGTACACTGATGTTTTATTTGAGTTATCTCCCTGTTGAGCTATGAGTTTTGTACTCGAGGTTATTGTATGATTATCTTTTTGGGAGAGGAACCTTGTTGTTTTATCTTCAGTTGTACAGTGGTTGATTTTGTTTCTATAGCAGTTTATCTTTTAGCTCTGATATCTGTTAGCTGTAGTTCTTTTTGCAGGTAGGGACGCTTCGCCTATGCGGGTTTGGCATAGGTGGCGGATCTGTTGGCGAGCCCGGGTCGCAGTTTCGACCCCGGGGCGTGACAGATTAGGTGGTATCAGAGCCTTGGTTGTAGGTCATGGTGGACTTAGAAACCCTAGCTTGTGGTTGGACCCTAGGATGACTTCGTGAGAGTCGTGATTTGTAGCGAGAGTCCTGATTGAGTTTTACACCTCTCCCGAGGGACGGGATGAGTGATTGGCATGTTTATTCTCCTAAGTAGTTATGTTGGCTGCAGACAACATAACGCTGTGGAATGGGTGACATGCTCTAGACTTTCGCTGGATTGGGTCGAGCGTTGTTGTGTGTGCTGATTTTGTGGTTTCGTCGTGGCGAGCGGTTGTCTCCCCGACGCTGGGTTTTGACCCGTGTGCATCCTGTCATAGCAGTGAGCTTGAGCGGTTGGGTTTTGGGCCGGATACCCGGATTGAGGTCAGAGAGCTCCGGACCCAGATGACAGGATTTTTGGAGGCCTATCTGTGTTTGTGTGGCCAGCTAGTTTTGGTGACACAGTTGTCGGAGCAGTGGGCAGCCTGGACAGTGCTTTCCCTCCTCTGAGACCACCAGGTTGCAGTACCCTCAGCGGCAGGATTTCTGTGACGCCAATGGAGCGAGTACCCCCTCCGTGCAGTGTTAGTGCCAAGGCACTGAGGCAAGGGTGGATTTCTGACAGCTGATGAGCTTGTGGGACATTATTGATCGATGGAGCTAGCTTGGTAGATGAACCACCCCGATTCATGGAATTGAGTTGGAGCCTTAGGAGGCAGAATCTGTGGTGGTAGTGTCGGAGAGGCTACTTGAGAGCCCTTGTGGCAAGGGTTTACACAGTTGGTTGAACTGCGCGTTCCATGGAACGAGGCGCATAGGATTTATGTGACCAGTAGTGGATGGCGCCAGGTTACCTTTCAGTTGATTTAGTCCCTTCTGTGCAGATTTTTGGATCTTGGATGCCGCGTAGAGTTGGCATTGTGTTTTGGAGCCTGGCGCTTCAGTTCGTTTGGATGGGGATCAGCTGCCAGAGGCAAGTTCTGGTTAGAGGCGTTGATGCCAGAATGATGGAGGACAGATCGGCCGGCAGAGACATTTTTGTTTTCCCCTTCCTGGATGAGGATATCCTTGTGAATGGATTATGTAAAGCTTACCCGTGGGGGATGTTACCCTGTGTGATTGATAACTGGCATGTTTGGGGTGCAATGTTTGTGATTGAGGGGTGAGATTTGTAAGGATAATTGTTTAAGGAATTGCATGAATCAATTGTGCTTGGTCGTATGATGATGATACCCAGGTGGATTTCTGAGACGTCAGGGGTTGGGTGGACCCCGATGATAGCTACAGCCCTTTTTATCAGAGTGGCGCAGCGGTAGCGTGGATTGGTTGGTTGCGAGAGACCACGTTCGGCATCTCAGTGTGAGCATGGACGAGGTCGTGCTCCCTTTGTGATTGGTCTAGATATTTTGGCAGGCTGAGCGACGACCACTTGCATCGAGCGGATGAATCTGTGCCGCCCGGTTGGAGGGCGCCACGGTAGTGGATTGAGTTGTCGCAGGTGTGATTTCTTCACAGCAGTCGGAGTTAGGACATGTTGCGTTCCTGCATGGGCTAGCGGTTAGAGTCGTTACCACTTGCACTTGAGGTACAGGTTACTGTTGGCATTGTGCAAGTGGAGGAGGCTTGTCCAGTGCAGCAGAGGCCGTAAGTTATGCCGGCAGACTTATTGGTTCTACGGCAGCTCAGTGTTATGACCCAGTGCTTGGGATCGGTTGGCATAGTGCCACAGGATGTTTGACTGCTGAGAGAAAGAACTTTGACTTTCTGCGAGGCGGATAATGGAAGGCATTTTGTTTGTTGAGACTTTTTGAGCACACAGGTACAGCGTCCGTGTGAGAGGTGCCTACGGCGGCAGCGGGACTTAAGGATGTCCCTATTGTCCATGAAATCCCAGGTGTAAGTCCACCTAAAGCCGATGATTAGGCCGCCAGAAAGGAAGATTAAGATTGCGATTGACGTGATTCTGGAAACCGCGCCAACTTCAATTAGCCCCTCATTGGATACCGCCTTTAGAGCTACGAGAGTTGAGTTCTTAGGTGCGTGGATTTGATGGATAGAGGGTCTGTTTGACCTAGTGCCACGTCGTTGATACACGACGGTGAGAGCCCTTTGGGATCGGAGTCCAGGCAAGTCCAGGTATTATTTAGAACCTTTTGAAGGAGGTATATTCGGCAGATATTGTGTGATGCCTGCGCCAATTTGGAATTTCAGCTGAGGGCACTGTCTAGATGGTGTTCAGGACACAGGTAGGGGCATTACGAGTACAGTGAAGCCAATGGATTGACTAATGCCCTGTTGCCTCTAGCTTGAGGAATTTTGTATTTCTGTGGGCCTTGAACGGGTTGATAGCGGCGTTCTCCTGGGATATTTTGGTTTACCCCCTCCCTGAGTGGTTTAGAGCTTGTGCAGCATTTGTAGTCGTTGTGACAAGTCTGTGGGGATGAAGCTTTATGCCTAGTCGTTGTGGTACAAGTTTTAGCTTCGAGAGCATATCTTCCTGGACAACTTCTTCTAGCCGAAGGGGCGGCGGTGGAAATTCGGCCAAAGTGGATGCTATATAAGACTGGCCGAGATCGACGGTCATTGTTGGGGTGAGGAGTTTTTGGACCGGATAGTGCCAGCAGAACTTGATGACCGGGTGATGAGATTGGTACCAGCGCCGATTCTAACCTAGTCAGTGGTGGGAGATGGATTTGCGAGTTGTTGTGATACCTCCCGTAGTGTTGTAGAGCCACCATTGGATGTTGTGAGCATCCGTATCACCCCGACGGAGCCACTGTGGTGGCGATATGCCTGGAGCAGAAGAGCTACTTTGGAGTCAGGTTTGGCGGTCCATAGCTGGCACTGTGTGGGGCCATCCCTTGTGTGCAGGGTTTGAGTTGTGTCCCTGAGGATCCCTTTTGATGAAGGCTGCGGCTGAGCAATCCACTTAGGTGGTTGAGTTTTGAGGGCGACCGAGTGTGAACCCCATGCTTGTTTGGGCCCCTTTTCTGTGCAGGTGTCTGTGCGGATGTGTTTCGGGGTCGCTTTGGTTGAGCTGGCTCTTGAGTGTGATTTTAGAGCGTGTTACTCAGGCTGTTTGTTCCTTTTCCCCCGCCTTTTGTTGAGTTTTGAGGTTTTTCTGCGTCTCAGCTCTGGAGTGTCATGTTTTGGACCCCTCACCCGTGATTGACTCGTTCCTTTTGGGGTCTGTGAGAGTTGGAGTACGAGGGACGCCCGTTGCGAATTCCGACTCGTGAGGTGAGGGAATTGCGCAATCGGGCTATGCCGTACTGGTTGTTGCTGTTGTTGTTGCTGAGGAGTAATCACGGGGAGTGATTGGTGACTTGGGAGCTGGAGACGGCGGTGTTGAATTTTGACCCCTGGTTTTTGAGACTCCCTGGGAGTTGCCTTAGTTTCGGGGACGAAACTTTCTTTCTAGTGGGGGAGGATGTGGTGACCCGGACCTTTGCCGGGCTTCTACAGTGTGACCAGCAGCTTCTGGAAGCCTACGTGGCTTGTCGGCGGTGTTCGCGCGCCTATTTGGACACAAGAGATGGACCCTGTGAGCTTTGGTTGGGTGTATTGGCCTTCGGCTGCTTTTGTCGAATTTTAGGAAAGGATTTTGGCCAAACAGAGGGTGGATTTGGGTTCGGTGCGGAAAAAAAAACGGAGGAAATGGCTTTTTGTTGCTTAATTCTGAGTCGGAACCCAAAGCGGGCTCCGGAAAGTTTTGGCAGTTTGGGTTTGGGGAGACTCCGGCGAATTATAGGTTTGGAATTGGCAAAATGGACGTCGTTTTGGAAATCACGAGCGGGGCGCGGCGGAAAAACGGTCAAGATGGGCTATTTACTTGCTTTGTTTTTGGGCTGCGGTTATGTTCACGCCGGAACAGTGTTTCCGGCGATCGCGGCGGCGGTGGGTGGCGGCGGCGGGCAGTGCGGGAAGGCGGCGGAGGGCGTGTGAGGCGGCGCTGCCGGCCGCGGGCAGGCGTACAGGGGGCGGGCAGGCCGTGGGTGGCGCCGGTCAGGTGGCGCGGTCCACGCGGCGTCGTGCACCGAGGAAGGGAACGTGGC
>CM055063.1:11181261-11246347 GCA_029204045.2 Tillandsia leiboldiana
CGTGATCGTTTCGTAGTCTTTGTCTTCCAGAACCGCGACCACGGGTGACGCCCCAATTCCAGGGGGTTCACCAATTCTAGAACTAATATAGCTCTAGCCCAGCTTAACTCTCATGTCCTCTTGGATTTTGCTACCATCCAAAATGCTATAGCGGGTTAGAGATTTAGTCCTATTATATCATTTATATAGAGGGACAATACAAATCCGGGGGTGTTACATTCTTCCCCTTTAAGCACTGAAGTCACGTCAGGCTCAAGCACCACTCACAGCACCAGGCAATATGAGACTCGTCTCGCTAGCCTTAGCCGCAGCCTTTGTGAGGAGCTGCACTCCACTCACAACGGTCATGAGCGGGGAGCCTCGCTCTACCTGCTATATAACCCTGGTCAGCCGAGACTCATCTCACTATTTCGGCTGGTGAATGGCTCTGATACCAATTGTGACGCCCCACTTCCCAGGGGTCACCCACCTAGACTACTCTAGCTCTAGCACGCTTAACTCTCATGTCCTCTTGGATTTTGCTACCATCCAAAAGCTATAGCCGGGTTAGAGATTAGTCCTATATATCATTTATATAGAGGACTAATCAAATTCCGGGGGTGTTACAACGTCCACTTCCAGTGGCCATTAAGATCACAGTGCAAGTAACCACGAAAATGCCATTCTACAAGAACACAATGCCCTATGATTTGATCTTATAGGAAGGCTAAACATGTTTAAGAAACATTCTAAACATGTCACATTTGATGATCATCATTTAAAAATCATTTAGATTGAAAGCCCAAATTTTCAATTTTTTCTATGTTAAGAAATATGCAAATGATAGATTCAAGCATATAAGCATGGAAACATGAATCTAATTACATAGAAAGCAACCATTTGTTCTAAACATGAAATAGGGGTGATTTATGCAAGAGATTTCAATTGGAGTAAGGATCAACTCAAAAATCCCTAAATAAAACATCAAAACCTAAAAAACTAGGGTTTTGAAACAAAGGAAAGAACATTAATGAAGAAACTTACAAATCAAAGCAACAAATCACTTGATCTTGATGAAAAACCCCTTAGAGAAGTTTTAGAGAGAGAGAGGGAGGGTTTTGAGATGGGAGAAGTGAAATAAATCTCATGAGTTCCGGAATATAAGAAATCCAGATTGAGTACCGGTACTAGAAGTCGCGTACCGGTACGCAGTGCAAAATCTGAAAATCCTTCGTTCGGGTTCCGAATTGAACACATGGCTGATCCGGATCCGCAATTTTAGTTCCGGTACTAAACATGGAGTACCGGTACTCAAGTGAAAAAACAAAAAATCTCATGTTCGGGTTCCGGATTGGGTTTTCTGATCCGGAATCTTGGTTCCGGTACTGAAAATCAGGTAACGGTACACCAGAGCCAAAAAGCAAAATTTTCTTGAAATAAATCCAAATTTTGAAATCTTTTCAAATACCGATTTGTATACCATCAAGAAATCCATTTAAGTGCTTTAAAAAACAATGAATTCACATAGATGTCATTCAATCCAATTAATTATAAAATTAAAAAGATTTACTTCGAAATCATGAAAAAACAAAGATAAGACATTATAAACCGTTTTTCATGTTATATTCATCAAACATAAGTCATCAAAAATAATCTTGAGATCCAAAGTCTATCAAGATGTAACGGATTTACAAAGATGACTTACAGAGATTTCCAAATGACATCAATTTGAATTTTACCCTTCTAAATTGAGATATGCACTAAAATACCTAAGGGTGGCTCTTTGAGCATCTTTAAACTATCCCACCTTATACCAACCAGGAGATTGTTCAAAATAAGAACTTTGAATATAAATCTCCGAATGCTTCATCTAAAAAATTTCAAAAATATTTTTCAAGCATCCATAACATGTGGTAGCTTCACACACTAACCGGACGACCGGGGTGGCAGCTCTTTCCAACATGTGGTGGTAGTTTTCACACTTCTTTCGGATGTAACTCTTTCCACATCTTTTGTAATTCATTTTATTACCCATGTAAGAAAATACAATCTCTTATGTGAAAGAATTAAATCCCCAAATTTTAGTCTATCGTTGTCTCATATTTATCACAATGAATTCACACAACCGAGATAGATTAATCATCTAAGATCACACATGATTACTAAAATTTGATGAATATAATTATCAAAAACTTCTATAATGAAGTATCTTCAAGAATTATGATTATGGAGTAAAGTTGATAATTCATATAAAATTAAATTGGAGTGATTGAAGTGAAACCCTTTTATTCAATGCACTTGTTCGTTAAAACCCTTTTGTTTAAAAATAAAACATAAAAATGAAGAGCATTGAAAACATGTAATGCAAAGATTAAGAAAAATATGAAAGAGAAAACCAATCAAACATTACATACAGTCATAAGGTATTTAGAACTTAAGACAAGGAAAGATATCACCTTTCCGTATCCAAAATCGTCGAATTTTGGGTTGTCTTGATTCATTATGGTCGGGAGTTGATAGCTTTGACTGTTGGTCCACCTTAGGTCTTTGCCTCGCAATGATCCACTTGTATGATTGATGTTGTGGCTTGGACCTTTGGTGGATTGAGTGAACTCCTTTGACTTGATGAGTCTTTTGATTCCGTTGAGTTCACTCCGTAGATGAAGTTGCCGAAGAATTCCTCTTTCTCTTTTTCGGGCACATCTTCATCAAGTGTCCTTCAAGTCCACATTGGTAACAAGTTCTTCCTTTCAATTTAGTTGTGGAACTTGAAGCCTTCACAGCTTGGTTCTTTTTAAATCCCAAACCAACCTTGCTTGTTTGACCTAATCCGACATACATTCAAGTTTCTTCGAACCGGTTGAAAGCCTTGTATGTCGGATTTAAGTTGATGAACTTGCTTGGTCAAAGCTTGGTTGGTGACATGAATTTCCTCAAACTATTTTTCTAGAAAACCAATCTTGTCCATATAAGATTAACGTTTGTCTCCGATTGGTTTCGCTCTTCTTCGAGGATTTTATTGTTATCCAATAAACGTTCTCGTTCCTCCTCGAGATCATGATGTTTTATCTTTAAAGCATGATTCTCGTCTTGAGCCTCAAGTTGTTGCTTCCTCAACTTCTTGATATGCTTGGCCATCTTCTTAGATTTCGCAAGAAGTTGTTGATATGCCTCAACGAGTTCTTCTTCATCCGACTCCCCCTCACTTGATGACTCTCCGCCGGATGTTAATGTTTCATACAAAATCAAAGGAATAGAGTCAGTGATTAAAGATGATAAGCAAACATTCGAAGAGGGAATTGAGAGGCATGAAAGGCAACAACTTTTCCTCTTTACTTGAGGTCGATTCATTAGAAGTAGAATTGTAGTGTACTGGTTTTCCCATGCAACTTTCCGGTGAATCCACTGTGTAGAACACCTAGTGATGGTGTCTGGCCCATGGTGCATCGAAGGGATGCCACAGATGGACCTCGTGAGACTTGGATAGATGATTTGGCCTTCGGCTGTGATTGCCGAATTTTAGAAAAGGTTTTGGGCCAATCTGAGGTTGGATTTGGATTCAGCGCGGAAAAACGCTTGAAAAACGGCTATTTGCTTGTTGAATTTGGAGTCCGGATGACCAAATGCGGGCTTCCGGAAGTTTTGGGGGATTTTCCGGTGCATGGGGGTGACACGTGGACCGGCCCGAGCCACGTGGCGACCTTTTATTGGCCGGCTCACGCAGCTGGGTCCACGGAGTGGCGCGGCGGTTGCATGGACCGCGGCGGGTGGACGCGTGGCGTGCCTTGGTAGGCGGGCGCACGCGGCACGGCTCATTGGATTAGCGGGATTGCGGTGGACCGGGCGCATGGCACGTGGCGGCTTCGGATTCGTCGGTCCACGTGGGCGCGGTCCACGGGGTGCGCGGGGGAGGGCGCCTCGGTACTGTGCGCGCACAGTGCGCGCACAGTGGCACAGGCGGGGCGGTCGGCCGCACTCGAGTGCGACACGCGTCGCCTCGAGATTGGGCGGCCGTACCACCCCGCTGACTGCGAGGGAGACACGCGGCGTGTCGCGGGCGCGGGGATCCGCTGTCCCCTGTTCGGGGCTACGTGGCGGTCCCTGGCGTTTCCGGGCGCGTCGGACGGGGAGTATGCAACCCGGTTTCCGGGCGCAGTGCGCCCGGAAACCGCGCCCGAAAACCCGGCCATTAAGCAATGGGCTGGGCCTATAAATAGCCTCCCCCTTTCTTTCTTTGGCTTTTTGGACTTCTTTTCGCTGGGCTGCCTTCACAGAAGTTCCTCCTCTCTCAGTGCTCGACCCTTTGGAGAAGTTTGAAGATTTTTGGAGGCACACTTCCCGAGGTTCACCATTTTACGGCGCGGCGCGACGCTTGTTCTCCGGCGATCCTCTTCGCCCCTTCTCAGTGTTTGGACTCCTCCGACTCACCCCGACCTCGGAATTCGCCGATTCTTGCGCCGTGGGACTCACGACAGGTAGGGCTTCAACTCCTGTGTTTTATGGTTCCTCGATTTCCGTGCTTATCTTGGAGTTTTCTTAGCACCCATTTGACCCTTTTTCTTCGCGGACTTTTGGGACAGCACCGCAGTGTTCTTGCCATATCTTTTCGCTCAGGCGTCGGAACGAGGTGATTCAAAAGGCAATTTTCATCTACGTTTCGCAAGAAGTCTCTTGGATTTTTCTCGGATTTTTCTGTATTTTACTCGAGGGTGAGAATCTCCTTTCTCTGTGGTTCCTTGTTACAGGAATTTAGTGCAGTTTGGATTTGGGGTGTACCCCTTGTCGGATTTTTATCTCAGCGTAGGAAACTCCAAATTGGGCGTGCAGGTGAAAATTAGTGAATTGTGGACGGCTGGTTTGGGGGACAGATTCTGGAATTGTGGATGTTAAGCTTATGTATTTTTCCTTTGGGGTATTTTGTACAGATTGGTGGTGTGTTTGGACTGGTCTTGGACTTCGCCTTTGGGAATTTGGAATAGTGCTTGAGGTGGGTGATGTTGTGAACCTCCTACTTGTGAATGTCACTAGGCCTATTAGAATGCTTTGATCATGTGTTATTAAATGTGAATGTATCTAGCATGCTTGTATGAGATTATGGTTCATTTGTTAATACTTGCCTTGTTAGCAAGCTACAAGTTAGTAAGTGATGTTTCCATGTTTAGATATGCAAATTAATTAGTGGAATGAATGCTATAGCCACATCATAATACAGGTTAAGGGAAGGGTTGGATATGTGGTTAGAATGAATGTTGTATAAGGGATATTTGCTAGTAAATTGTGCATCTAAAATGTATTAAGTATCATATATCTTACCGCATGTACATCGGGATTACCCAAACACTTAATGTGGCATATGTTTGAATAATTGGAGTAATTATAGCAAATAAAGGACTTTGCATGCTTGAATGGTCATCTAGCTAAGCCATCTTTTTCTGCTACACAAACATATTGGAATTGACTTAGGAGAAACCATGCTTTTATTCGTTCTCCTGTCGTCTAGTCTTAGGGGATTGTGTAGTCAGATGTTCAGAGTTGGGACAGTCGGGGATCGAGGTTTGGGTGTTGCGGCGACCGCGGACTGTGGGCGGTTGACCGGATTATTATTATTATTATTATTACTTTTGCATCAGATTGGAGGTAGGGGATCGAGTTTCCCTTTAGTGGATGGGTTTTTCCCACTTGGATCAGGGTCGTGACCCCGTCCTGCTATTTATGGTACTGATGATACTAGTGACTGTGTTACTATGCTCGTGTGGGGTCGCTCCCCTCGAGTGCCACTCCGGAGTAGGATTTCGACCGTGTTGGGTGCCGGTCAGGCCGTGTTGGGTGCCGGTCAGGCCGTGTTGGGTTCCGGTCTATTTGGACAGGGGAGATACTCAGTTGTGAGGTTGACAGCAGAGCAGGCAGTACCAGTGTTTACTGGTGTTTTGATTGTGTTGGTCTGTCAGTCCTTACGTTCTGGTGCTTGCCTTTAGCCATTCTCTAGCAGACATCGTAGAGGCATGTTAGTGGTAGCTTTGCATCAGTAGTGTACTTGTAGCTTACCACCTTTGTTTCATTTTCTTCGCCTCTGATAGTCCTAGTGGGCATGTCTGAGTTTGAGGTCTACCCACTAGGGGAGGCTACTGTTTTTATAGTAGTTCTCACCCCCCACTGTTTTCTCTTTTATGTTCCCCTTTGTTTTGCAGAGTTCTCTGCGGGAGTTGCGGGACCCTCTTCCCTGGACCGAGGTAAGAGGATCGCTGACTAGATAGCCACTGCCCCCGAGTTCGAGTTTTTGATAGTTTTGATGTATCCCCTGTACACTCAGACGGTTGTATTTTCCTTTTATTTTGGGTCTGGCTGCGGCCAGCTGGTTGTATACATTTCGTGAGCTGGGAGAGACACTTGTATATTTTTGAGAGCTTACTGTACTTTCATTTCCAGTATTTGTCTGAGTTGTATTAGTTTTAGTTAGCTCTGTTTTATGCTCCTTTATTACTTGTTTTATATCTGAGCAGGTTATCAGCGCTTCGTGTACACGGAAAATTCCGTGTGCACGGCGGATCTGTGGACGGGCCCGGGTTCTGGTTTACACCCGGGGCGTGACAGATTAGTTGGTATCAGAGCTTAGGGATAGGTCAGACGGGACTTAGGAAACCCTAGGCTTTTGGCAGACCCTAGGAAGGCTGAGCGCGAGTGACGTGATATTGTGCGAAAGTCGGTAATTGGTTGTTAACTCTTCCTGTGAGTGGAGAGGGATTGGCATAGCCTATTTCTGGGGGACTATTATGTTGGCTGCAGACAACATAAGGTTACAGAAATAGGGGAATGCCCATGACTTTCGCGTGATTGGGTCGAGAGTGGTTTGGTTTACTGACCCGTGGATTTTGTGTAGCAGGATGCCTCCTAGGCGGCAGATTCCTACTCGGGGTACTCCTATACCCCCGGAGGAGCCGGAGCAGTCCGGGCCTACCGAGATCAGTGAGCTGAGGGCCATGATGGCCCAGTTGGCGGAGAGCCACCGCCGACAGGAGCAGAGGTTTGAGCAGTTATTGGCCCAGGTTGCGGCACCTCCCCCTACTACTGCTGAGGCCCCCGCACCACCTGTTGTACCACCGACTATTCCACTTGCCCCTACAGCGCCGTCGTCGAGCAGCGGGGCCCAGGGGATGTTCAGGCCTTTGACCCCAGAGGAGGAGCGGGAGTTTTCTGACAAACTCACGCAGTTCTGTAAGCGAGGACCCCCTAAGTTCTCGGGGCGGAGCACTCACCCGTGGGAGATTGGATCATGGCTAGCGTCGATGGAGAAGATGTTTCGGGACTTCTTCATCGACCAGAGGTTCAGAGCACATTTGGCAGTACACTGTCTGGAGGGGGATGCAGATGCTTGGTGGGGTCGGGTCGAGCCCCTAGAGTTTCAGGTCACCCGGCAGCTACCCTGGTCAGAGTTCAGGAGGATGACCCTTGACACTTACTTCTCCACGAGTGTGAAGAAGAAGATAGAAGATGACTTGAAGAACCTGCAGCAAGGTGATCGCCCGGTGTGGGACTATTATCAGGAGTTTACGCAGTTGCTCAACTGCGTGCCCTACGTTGCCAGGGATGGGCTGCACCAGGTGGAGCTGTTTGAGACAGGCTTGCGCCCCGAGCTCTTTACCATGGTACACGCCCAGAGGCTTCAGACTTTATCAGAGGCAGTGGAGCATGCCCAGTGGGTCGAGAGGGGAGATCAGGTTGTTTCTAGACGCGGAGGTCCGGTCGCTCAGAGTTCTGAGAAGAAGCGACCAGCATCAGATGAGGGGGGACAGGCCAGTTCCTGGAGGCCGCCCCGACCGCCACCGCCTCAGTTTACGGGTCGGGGGCGTTCGGAGCGGCGAGGGCCTGGGGGATCCCAGAGGCCCCCACAGCATCAGCAGCCCCAGCGACAGCAGCAGCACTCGCAGCAGCAGAGGTCGCAGTCGCGACAGCAGGGATCTCAGCGGCAGTCGCACAGGCAGCAGCAGCAGCAGTCACGGCAGTTTCGGGCTCCAGGCAGTTGTATCTTCTGCGGGGGTCCGCATTTCCCCGGCACTTGTGATCAGAGGTGGGGGCGTTGTTATGGCTGCGGGCAGGCAGGGCACATACGATCTTCATGCCCTTTTTCGGCATCAGTGGCGCCTTCTTCGGCCTCAGTTTCTCCTCCATCTCAGCAGCGACCGCCAGCTCAGCGGCCCTATGCTTCTGCGAGCAGGGCTCCTTCCTCCCACCCTGCAGACCACCGACCACCAGCTCAGAGCGGGCGAGTCTACGCCGCTCAGGTAGGGGACTCCGCGGCAGCCGACCACGTGGTGGCAGGTATCACTTTACTTTTTGGCATTAGAGCTCGCACTTTATTTGATACCGGTGCATCACATTCTATTATCAGTAGAGCATTTGCATCATCGCATGGACTAGAGTTAGGTCGGTTGCCACATGTTTTAGAGGTACAGATTCCCGGTCACATTTTGTATGTAGAGGAGTGTTGCTGGTCGTGCCCGGTACAGCTTGAGTCTTGGATTTTGCCAGCGGACCTGATGGTCCTTAGTCAGCTGCGAGATTTTGACATTGTACTGGGGATGGATTGGCTGGCTCGCTATTTCGCGACGATTGATTGCGCCGCGAGGTCTGTTACTTTTAGCGAGCCAGGCCAGGAGGTGTTCGTTTTCAGGGGGTGCCAGAGTGCTTTCTTTGCCTCTATGGTTTCGACTTCTCGTGCGAGGCAGATGATGCGCAGTGGATGCGTAGCCTTTATGGCATCTGTGGTTAAGGAGCCTACGGCGGCTCCGGGACTCGCGGATATCCCGATTGCCCGCGAGTTCCCGGATGTGTTCCCTCCAGAGCTGTTTAGTATGCCGCCGGATAGGGAGGTCGAGTTTTTGATTGACGTGGTCCCAGGAACTGCGCCAATCTCTAAGGCTCCTTACCGAATGGCACCGGCTGAGCTGCGAGAATTAAAGGCGCAACTCCAGGATTTAATGGATAAGGGTTTTGTGCGACCGAGTGTATCGCCTTGGGGAGCGCCGGTGCTATTTGTGAAGAAGAAGGATGGTTCGCTTCGACTGTGCGTTGATTATCGGGAGCTGAATAAAGCGACCATCAAGAACAAGTACCCTTTGCCGCGCATTGATGACTTGTTTGATCAGCTGCAAGGGACTTGTGTCTTCTCCAAGATCGACTTACAGTCTGGTTACCACCAATTGAAGGTGAAGGCCGAGGACATCCCGAAGACGGCATTCAGGTCGCGGTACGGGCATTATGAGTTCACCGTCATGCCTTTTGGACTGACAAATGCCCCTGCAGCTTTTATGGATTTAATGAACAGGATTTTTCGACCATACCTGGATCGGTTCGTCGTTGTTTTTATTGATGACATCCTAGTTTATTCCCGAAGCGATGCGGAGCACGAGGAGCATCTGAGGATTGTGCTACAACTTCTGAGAGAGAGGAAGTTGTATGCCAAGTTATCTAAGTGTGAATTTTGGCTTCGGGAGGTTGTCTTTTTGGGCCACGTGATTTCAGCCGCTGGAGTGGCAGTAGACCCGGCGAAGATCGAGGCAGTCCGGGATTGGCCGCGACCGACGACGGTATCAGAGGTTCGCAGTTTTATGGGCTTAGCAGGATATTACCGTCGATTTGTGGAAGGTTTTGCGAAACTTTCCACACCCCTCACTCGTTTGACGCGAAAAGGGATTAAGTTTACTTGGAGTGAGGATTGTCAGAGGAGCTTTGAGGAATTAAAGAACAGATTGATGTCGGCTCCTGTCCTTTCCCTCCCTGTTATGGGGAAAGGATACGTGGTATACAGCGACGCATCGCACAGTGGACTTGGTTGCGTGCTGATGCAGGAAGGAAGGGTAATCGCTTATGCCTCCCGGCAACTGAAGGATTATGAAAAGAATTACCCTACCCACGATTTGGAGCTAGCTGCGGTGATTTTTGCACTAAAGTTGTGGCGCCATTATCTGTATGGGGAGCATTGCGAGATTTATACCGACCACAAGAGCTTGAAATACCTGTTCACGCAGAAGGAGCTCAACTTGAGGCAGCGTAGATGGTTGGAATTGTTGAAAGATTATGATGTAGACATATTATACCATCCCGGCAAGGCCAACGTGGTTGCTGATGCCCTGAGCAGGAGAGCAGTACAGAGTCTATCTTTGATGATCACCGATCAGGCGCCATTACTTGAGCAGATGAGGCGGTTAGAGCTCGAGGTTGTGTCCCCTGGGGTCTCTGCTAGACTTATGTCTCTAGTCGTGCAGCCCACTCTGTTGGACAGGATTCGGGAGAGACAGAGTGAGGACCCCCACCTGATGAGGATTCGAGAGCAGATGCAGACTGGTTTGATAGGGGACTTCTCAGTCGATGCTGCGGGAGTACTACGGTACAGGGACCGCGCGTGTGTGCCTATGGACGCAGAGATCCGAGAGCAGATCTTGAGGGAGGCCCACTATACACCTTATACCATCCATCCTGGTGGGACTAAGATGTATAGGGATCTTAAGGCACAGTTTTGGTGGAATGGGATGAAAAGAGACATTGGGAGATTTGTAGCACACTGCCTAACTTGTCAGCAAGTAAAGGCGGAGCATCGTGTACCTGCTGGCAAGTTGCAGAGTCTCCCAATCCCTGAATGGAAATGGGAACATGTTACGATGGATTTTGTCACTAGTTTGCCGAGAGCACAGACGGGAGCGGATGCTATCTGGGTAGTCGTGGACAGGCTTACCAAATCCGCTCACTTTCTGCCGGTTCAGATGACTTGGCCGATGGAGCGACTCGCACAGGTGTACTTGGCTGAGGTGGTTAGATTACACGGAGTACCTGTTTCCATCGTATCAGATAGAGACCCGAGGTTTGTCTCGCATTTCTGGAGGAGTTTACAGACAGCCTTGGGGACGCAGCTCCGATTCAGTACAGCATTCCACCCACAGACCGATGGGCAGTCAGAGCGCACTATTCAGACCCTCGAGGATATGTTGAGAGCATGCATTTTGGACTTTGGAGGAGGATGGTACCGACACTTGGGATTAGTTGAGTTTGCGTACAACAACAGCTATCAAGCGAGCATTCAGATGGCTCCGTTTGAAGCGTTGTATGGACGCAAGTGTCGGTCACCCCTTTATTGGAGTGACGTGGGTGAGAAGAAGACCTTGGGTCCTGATCTACTGTTAGAGGCAGAGGAAAAGGTCAGATTGATACGACGACACCTCGAGACCGCCCAGAGTCGACAGAGGAGTTATGCTGATACTCGA
This sequence comes from Tillandsia leiboldiana, assembly GCA_029204045.2. Classification (NCBI taxonomy): domain Eukaryota; kingdom Viridiplantae; phylum Streptophyta; class Magnoliopsida; order Poales; family Bromeliaceae; genus Tillandsia; species Tillandsia leiboldiana. The sequence goes on from CM055063.1 coordinate 11,192,496, forward strand.
CGGCGAGACTTAGAGTTCCAGGTGGGTGACCATGTTTTTCTGAAAGTCTCGCCTTCGAAGGGGATTCGGAGATTTGGTATTCGTGGGAAACTGAGCCCTCGTTTTATTGGACCTTTTGAGGTGTTGGAGCGCTTAGGGCCAGTTGCCTACAGGCTTGCGCTTCCTCCCAGGCTTTCGGGTGTTCACAATGTTTTTCATGTTTCGACACTGAGGAGGTATGTTCATGACCCGTCTCATATCATCGATTTCACCCCATTGGAGGTTGCTGAGGACCTGAGCTATGTTGAGCGGCCGTTGAGGATCTTGGACCGTGAGGTTAGGGAGTTGCGCAGTCGGGCCATCCCGTATGTGAAGGTCCTCTGGAGCAGTCATGATGAGCGCGAGGCTACCTGGGAGTTGGAGTCAGCGATGATGGATGCTCACCCCCACTTGTTTGAGGCCGCTACCTGAGGTATGACTTTTGTTTCGAGGACGAAACTTTTTCTTGTAGGGGAGGATGTAGTGTACTGGTTTTCCCATGCAACTTTCCGGTGAATCCACTGTGTAGAACACCTAGTGATGGTGTCTGGCCCATGGTGCATCGAAGGGATGCCACAGATGGACCTCGTGAGACTTGGATAGATGATTTGGCCTTCGGCTGTGATTGCCGAATTTTAGAAAAGGTTTTGGGCCAATCTGAGGTTGGATTTGGATTCAGCGCGGAAAAACACTTGAAAACGGCTATTTGCTTGTTGAATTTGGAGTCCGGATGACCAAATGCGGGCTTCCGGAAGTTTTGGGGGATTTTCGGTGCATGGGGGTGACACGTGGACCGGCCCGAGCCACGTGGCGGCCTTTTATTGGCCGGCTCACGCAGCTGGGTCCACGGAGTGGCGCGGCGGTGCATGGACCGCGGCGGGTGGACGCGTGGCGTGCTCTGGTAGGCGGGCGCACGCGGCACGGCTCATTGGATTAGCGGGATTGCGGTGGACCGGGCGCATGGCACGTGGCGGCTTCGGATTCGTCGGTCCACGTGGGCGCGGTCCACGGGTGCGCGGGGGAGGACGCCTCGGTACTGTGCGCGCACGTGCGCGCACAGTGGCGCAGGCGGGGCGGTCGGCCGCACTCGAGTGCGACACGCGTCGCCTCGAGATTGGGCGGCCGTACCTACCCCGCTGACTGCGAGGGAGACACGCGGCGTGTCGCGGGCGCGGGGATCCGCTGTCCCCTGTTCGGGGCTACGTGGCGGTCCCTGGCGTTTCCGGGCGCGTCGGACGGGGAGTATGCAACCCGGTTTCCGGGCGCAGTGCGCCCGGAAACCGCGCCCGAAAACCCGGCCCATTAAGCAATGGGCTGGGCCTATAAATAGCCTCCCCCTTTCTTTCTTTGGGCTTTTTGGACTTCTTTTCGCTGGGCTGCCTTCACAGAAGTTCCTCCTCTCTCAGTGCTCGACCCTTTGGAGAAGTTTGAAGATTTTTGGAGGCACACTTCCCGAGGTTCACCATTTTACGGCGCGGCGGGACGCTTGTTCTCCGGCGATCCTCTTCGCCCCTTCTCAGTGTTTGGACTCCTCCGACTCACCCCGACCTCGGAATTTGCCGATTCTTGCGCCGTGGGACTCACGACAGGTAGGGCTTCAACTCCTGTGTTTTATGGTTCCTCGATTTCCGTGCTTATCTTGGAGTTTTCTTAGCACCCATTTGACCCTTTTTCTTCGCGGACTTTTGGGACAGCACCGCAGTGTTCTTGCCATATCTTTTCGCTCAGGCGTCGGAACGAGGTGATTCAAAAGGCAATTTTCATCTACGTTTCGCAAGAAGTCTCCTGGATTTTTCTCGGATTTTTCTGAATTTTACTCGAGGGTGAGAATCTCCTTTCTCTGTGGTTCCTTGTTACAGGAATTTAGTGCAGTTTGGATTTGGGGTGTACCCCTTGTCGGATTTTTATCTCAGCGTAGGAAACTCCAAATTGGGCGTGCAGGTATTCGTTTCGACGGGCTCGTCGCAAGGATCGCGCTAGTATTTTCCTTCGATTTTTCTGGACATTATTCGCAGGTGAAAATTAGTGAATTGTGGACTGCTGGTTTGGGGGACAGATTCTGGAATTGTGGATGTTAAGCTTATGTATTTTTCCTTTGGGGTATTTTGTACAGATTGGTGGTGTGTTTGGACTGGTCTTGGACTTCGCCTTTGGGAATTTGGAATAGCGCTTGAGGTGGGTGATGTTGTGAACCTCCTACTTGTGAATGTCACTAGGCCTATTAGAATGCTTTGATCATGTGTTATTAAATGTGAATGTATCTAGCATGCTTGTATGAGATTATGGTTCATTTGTTAATACTTGCCTTGTTAGCAAGCTACAAGTTAGTAAGTGATGTTTCCATGTTTAGATATGCAAATTAATTAGTGGAATGAATGCTATAGCCACATCATAATACAGGTTAAGGGAAGGGTTGGATATGTGGTTAGAATGAATGTTGTATAAGGGATATTTGCTAGTAAATTGTGCATCTAAAATGTATTAAGTATCATATATCTTACCGCATGTACATCGGGATTACCCAAACACTTAATGTTGCATATGTTTGAATAATTGGAGTAATTATAGCAAATAAAGGACTTTGCATGCTTGAATGGTCATCTAGCTAAGCCATCTTTTTCTGCTACACAAACATATTGGAATTGACTTAGGAGAAACCATGCTTTTATTCGTTCTCCTGTCGTCTAGTCTTAGGGGATTGTGTAGTCAGATGTTCAGAGTTGGGACAGTCGGGGATCGAGGTTTGGGTGTTGCGGCGACCGCGGACTGTGGGCGGTTGACCGGATTATTATTATTATTATTATTACTTTTGCATCAGATTGGAGGTAGGGGATCGAGTTTCCCTTTAGTGGATGTGTTTTTCCCACTTGGATCAGGGTCGTGACCCCGTCCTGCTATTTATGGTACTGATGATACTAGTGACTGTGATACTATGCTCGTGTGGGGTCGCTCCCCTCGAGTGCCACTCCGGAGTAGGATTTCGACCGTGTTGGGTGCCGGTCAGGCCGTGTTGGGTGCCGGTCAGGCCGTGTTGGGTTCCGGTCTATTTGGACAGGGGAGATACTCAGTTGTGAGGTTGACAGCAGAGCAGGCAGTACCAGTGTTTACTGGTGTTTTGATTGTGTTGGTCTGTCAGTTCTTACGTTCTGGTGCTTGCCTTTAGCCATTCTCTAGCAGACATCGTAGAGGCATGTTAGTGGTAGCTTTGCATCAGTAGTGTACTTGTAGCTTACCACCTTTGTTTCATTTTCTTCGCCTCTGATAGTCCTAGTGGGCATGTCTGAGTTTGAGGTCTACCCACTAGGGGAGGCTACTGTTTTTATAGTAGTTCTCACCCCCCACTGTTTTCTCTTTTCTGTTCCCCTTTGTTTTGCAGAGTTCTCTGCGGGAGTTGCGGGACCCTCTTCCCTGGACCGAGGTAAGAGGATCGCTGACTAGATAGCCACTGCCCCCGAGTTCGAGTTTTTGATAGTTTTGATGTATCCCCTGTACACTCAGACGGTTGTATTTTCCTTTTATTTTGGGTCTGGCTGCGGCCAGCTGGTTGTATACATTTCGTGAGCTGGGAGAGACACTTGTATATTTTTGAGAGCTTACTGTACTTTCATTTCCAGTATTTGTCTGAGTTGTATTAGTTTTAGTTAGCTCTGTTTTATGCTCCTTTATTACTTGTTTTATATCTGAGCAGGTTATCAGCGCTTCGTGTACACGGAAAATTCCGTGTGCACGGCGGATCTGTGGACGGGCCCGGGTTCTGGTTTACACCCGGGGCGTGACAAGAATCCTCCCAAGTTTTCGCTTGCAAAGCCTTCCTTTTATATGATTCCAGAGAAGGACAATCCGTTGAAATATGGCCGTAGCCTTTGCATCTATAACATTGGATTTCCCCTTCGAATTCATCTTTTTCCTTAGAAGGTTTTGCAGAGCTTTTGAGGTTAGAGGATTTAGAACCCGATGATCCTTTAGATGGTTTCGAGGATGAAGATCCATCAGTTCGATTCTTCCAAAACTTCCGACGAAATTTCTTTATGATCCGCGCCAATCGTTCTTCAAAATTTGCAAAAGTGATTTCATCGTCGGAACTTGATTCGCCATCTTCTTCCTTTGTAGATTTGAATGTAACACCTGTAAGCTTAAAAGAAGACTTGGAAGAAACTTGATTAGTAGGAAAAGTCATCTCATAAGTTTGTAAAGCACCTACTAATTCCTCTACTCTCATCTCATCCCGATGACTAACGGTTTCAATGGCGGTAACCTTTGTCCTAAACCGTTCCGGAAGAGTCCGAAGTATCTTTCTTACAACTTTCGACTCCGGGATCTTTTCTCCTAAATTAGCACAAGTATTGATTATATCTTGAAGTCTAGTGTAATAATCTGTAAACAATTCATACTCTTCCATATGAATAGAGTCAAATTGACTTGTTAGCATATGGAGCTTTTGAATTTTTACTAGATTAGTACCCTCATGTGTAATTTTGAGAATATCCCAAATTTCCTTCGCGGTTTCACACGCGGAAATTCGTGTGAACTCAGTCGAGGAAAGAGAATTATATGGAGCGTTCATACCTTTCCCATTGCAAGAAGATCTTTCGATTTCCTCTTTGGACCATCTAGAGCGAGGTTTTGGGGTAGTAGAATTTCCTACTTCCTCGACAGGATGCACCCAACCGTATTCCACGGTTTGCCATACCCGCTCATCAATTGAGATGAGAAAAGCTCTCATCCGTACTTTCTAATACGCATAATTCGTCCCATAAAAAATAGGAGGTCTATAAATATTACCACTTTCACCCGACATGATAGATAAACCTAAAACCCTCTCTGATACCACTTGTAAGGTTTTATATATTAAGGATCCACAAGGATCTAAATAGGTACTATCAAACAACTAAAGGGGGGGTGAATAGGTGTAATACTTAAAAACAAATCTCAGTGCAAAATAAAAACCAATGCGAAAAATAAAAATAGTACACCGAGATTTACGTGGAAACTCCAATCCAGGAGAAAAACTACGGGACCAACACGCAATAACAATCCACTAAGAATAGAAGAATAATAAGGTGATTACCGACTCCACGGACTCAAACCCCTCCTTCAAGTTCTTCGGACCTTGCGCTCCACCGATTGCACGTCCACTGCAGGCGTTCGAATCCACGAACGCCACTCGAATCCACGAGCACACGTTTCGAATCCACGAAACGCCTTCAACACACCGAATCCACGATGCTACGTCGAATCCACGACGCAAACTCAGCCGATAAGAATATTGGCTTCGATGGTGATCCTTTGCTTAGATTATCATTGAGGAACCGTAGAAGGAATCTCTAAGCAAAGACTAGATCAATTCGACAAAAGATAGATCTTGGAAGAACCGTCGAATTGACCTAAAAGAGGCTAAAGAGAAGAAAGATAAAAATCAGCCTCTAGGGTTGCTCTTGAGTGTTTCTGAATTATTCGGTAAGTATCGAGAAACCCTAAGTATCTATTTATAACCCTTGAAAAAAGATAAAAGTCGGTTTAGCAATCTTATCCCGAGATGACATTGTGTATCGGTACCAAATAACGTGTTCCGGTACTTAATGGTGCAAAACACAGATTTTTCTATTGTGTTCCGGTACCCAAGTACGTGTTCCGGTATGCAATACAAATTACAGAAAATTCTGTGTCGGGTTTGAGGAACTCAAAGTGTGGTTCCGGTACTCAATGTAAAAACTGATTTTTTCAAGATAAGCTTTATCCAAAACAGACCTAGTACCGGAATCCAAACTTAAAATAAGTTGTAAGTTAAAACCAAGTTCCTAAAACCAAGTCTAAACCGAGTTTCAATAATTTCCCGATTCCAATGATTATAAATGTACTTAAATCACCATGATTTAATTAACCATACCTGAGTGTTATCTTGAGCTCATGTTGAATCTTCAATGAGTCTTCGAAAGCTGATTTGACAATTTGATCCCTTTAAGACTCCGACTCAACTCACGAAATATGCCAACAAAAAGTCGTAACATCTCTTATATCTGAGCAAGTTACCAGGGCTTTGGGTACACGAAAAATTTCGTGTGCACGGGGGATCTGTGGACGGATCCGGGTTCTGGTTTACACCCGGGGCGTGACAGCTTCCTTCTCCTTGTCGCCGCGGCTCTCTCTGCGGGCTTCCCCTCTGTCCTGATCCACTTTTATCCATTCCTGCGTGGGATTCCGACTTGTCTTCACCTCGGCTATCTTTGCGGGCTTCCCCTCTGTCCCGATCCCATGTGTGCCACTGTTTGTTTGGGCATTCATCTCGTTGTCGCCGAGGGCAAAATGGGTTTTACATATTTTAAATGACAAGGGCAAAATGAAAAAAAATAATTAATCCTCTCTTTCCTTCTTATTCCTTTTAATCAACCAAACATAATTTTTCTTATATTCGGTACAACTTTTATAACTATCCAAACACAAAAATATTTTAGTTCAAGATTGTTTCTGAACTTATATTTATTTCTGGAATAAACAGTTTTTACTTATCCCCAACCAAAAGCAACCATACTGAAAGCTCCTCATGGGCTCTAAACTGAAATAACAATAATAAATTATATATAAAAAAATTATAATTTTTTTTTATCTTCGGTACAACTTTTCACCCATCAAAATATAAAAATATTTTAATTTATATTTATTTTTAAATTTATATCTATTTTTGAAATAGATATTAACTCGTGGCTCTAAAATGTAATAACAATAATAAATTATAAAAAAAAAAAAGAAAAAGGTAAACAAACCCCCACAACTAAAGCCAAACTCCAAACAGCACCACGAGGGAGTGGCCCCTCCGGTTATTTGTCGTCAACCTTATTCCAACCCTTTCTCGTCATTTCCCCTCGGAGAACCTTCCGACACTCCTCTCTCTTCACTCCGGAAACCTACTCCTCCTAACCACCACCTGCTTCCCTTTCTCTTTCCCAACTCGCCATTAACTTTCTCCTATGGATCACCAACATTTCTCCATCTCGTAACAAAATTGCGTTGCGTTGTAAGATTGTTCCTAATTACAATGGTTTCTCTCACGGACACTCAGATCTCCCCCTCTCAGGCCCAGAGCCCCTGCGCCTCCTCGGTCCGGATCCAGCGCCTTCTCGGCCGGTCCATGCGAACCGTCCGGTCCAACCTTTTCAAGAACGCCCCAGTCCGGCCCCTCGACCCCCCGGAACCCTCCCGAGCCGTGTCCGAGGAGCTCACCGACTCCTTCGTCGACATCCGCCTCCGCGAGCTCGCCGCCGCCACCGCTGGCCCCTCATCCTCTACCGCCGCCGCCGCCGCCGTCAAATCGGCGAGGGACCTTCTCGAGCTCTCCGGAGACTTCACCGACTACTCGAGCTTCAACTCCGACATCTCCGGTGAGCTGGAGCGGCTTGCGGGGGTCCCCAGATTCGACAGCGCCGCGCCGAGCGCGCTACCGGAGTTGGGCGGGCTCGAGGACCTGCGGTCGGAGGTTCTGGATCGGTACCCTGTGGAGAGATTGGAGCCGGTGGTGCGGGTGTGCGTGGAGAGGCTGCAGGCGTCGGAGCCGGCGGAGGTGCGGCGGGAGGCGGCGGCGCGGCTGCGGCTGCTGGCGAAACACCGGTCGGAGATCCGGGAGCTGATCGGGGCGTCGGGGGCGATCCCGGCGCTGGTGGAGCTGCTGCGGAGCACGGACCCGGCGGCGCAGGAGGGAGCAGCGACGGCGCTGCTGAACCTTTCGCTGGCGGAGGCGAACAAGGCGGCGATCGCGGCGGCGGGCGCGATCAAGCCCCTGGTGTACGTGCTGCGGACTGGCACGGCGGCGGCGAAGCAGAACGCGGCGTGCGCGCTGCTGAGCCTGTCGACGGTGGAGGAACACCGCGGCACCATCGGCGCGTGCGGGGCCATCCCGCCGCTGGTGTCGCTGCTGGTGCGGGGGACGAGCCGGGGCAAGAAGGACGCGCTCGCGGCGCTATACAAGCTGTGCGCGGCGCGGCGCAACAAGGAGCGGGCGGTGAGCGCCGGCGCGGTGGGGCCGCTGGTCGGGATGGTGGCGGAGCAGGGCGGGGGCACGGCGGAGAAGGCCATGGTGGTGCTCGGCAGCCTCGCCGGTATCGCCGAGGGGCGGGATGCCATCGTCGAGGCCGGGGGCATCCCCGCGCTCGTCGAGGCCATCGAGGACGGGCCCGCCCGGGGGAAGGAGTTCGCCGTCATCGCGCTGCTGCAGCTCTGCGCTGACAGCGCCCGCAACCGTGCCCTGCTCGTCCGCGAGGGCGCCATCCCGCCGCTCGTCGCCCTCTCGCAGTCCGGCTCCGCCCGCGCCAAGCACAAGGTACTCACACGTTCCTCACAAGAACAAAATTACAAAAATAATTTTGATCCGGTAGAAAAATGCCACCGGAACAGTCTTAGTTAGCACCCTGCTCGCCCGCTTAGGGGAGATCGAACTAAGGTTCTCTAATAGAATGGAAGGAAACGAGATTTTGGATTGGTTCTGAAATTACTTTACGGAAAATATGATCTTAGTAGAAATTAGAAAACTACTCGAAAATAATCTTTACAACTTAGCTCACGTACATGATAGAAATCAAACTTACAACCTCTTGGTACGGAGGGAAAAGCTGCTTAATTAGCACTCAACTAATCTTAATATGAAATGATTCAGAAACATTGTTAATGCCTCTACTTAGGCTTGCTATGAAGGTTGAACTCACCACCTCTTAAAACGGAGAAGGAGAAACGCGCTTAGCACAGGCATTGGAACTATATTACTCAAAAAATAATAATTTGAGAGAATATATTACTCAAAAATTGATCTTAATAAAAATGCTTTTGAAACCTTCACTCACGTGCATAGTGAAGAACGGAGTGTGAGGGATACCAAATTATAAAAATTGAACTTCGTATAAAATGCCCTGTAATAGTCTTAGCAATACACACCTGTTTTGCTTAAACTATGCTTCTCTTATTTGTTTGTGGTCTTTGTGTTATTGTGTAGGCGGAAGTGCTTCTTGGTTACCTACGAGAGCCCCGGCATGATGGAGGGGCGGCGGCGCTCAGCTTGGCAAGGTAAACTTATTACTAAACACAATCTCCTCTTCCATTTCCAAGTTTGAAGCATAATTTTTGAGTAAGGAAACGCTGAATTGGGGTGGGTTGAGGTGGTTGGAATGCTACTGTTTGTTCTTCTTCTTCTTCTTATTAATTTGCTAATTGCTAGTAATGTGGGGGAGTGTAAATAACAACAAGATGGAGGGTTTCTGTGTGAATGTTGAAAGGATGGTGTGCTTCAGATCTTTGTTGAGGGTACGGGAATTGGAAAGGAAGTGTGTGATTTTTGTTCTAATTGTATTTGTAGTTGGTTTGGTTTGTGGATCTTTTGGTGGTTTGGGTGGGAGATTTGGGTTTTACAGCCTCTGGTTTTGTATTGAGTTGTATCCAAATTCCGCAGATTCTCAAACGGGAAGTTTTATTTGATATATTTGACAATTTTCTTATGTTTTCCATCTCCTATGTATAAAATCTATGGTTCAATTTCATAAGTAGTACCTTTTATTCTTACTTCATTCTTTTTTTATACCCAAATACAATTTTGAAAGAGCAGCGACAATAATTTCCTTTTTTGGAGAATAAACTGGTAAGTCTAAAATTACTGTTATATAACTTAATTAAAATAAATATAATTTTAATTATTAGTGTAACTCTTTAATTAATTTAATATTTTAACTAATTTAATTATTTTATTAATTAATTAATTAACTATTAATTACTTAATTAATTAATTAAATTATTTGTGGTTAATTAAATTATTAATTAATAGTATACATTGTTAATTATTTTATTTAATTAATATTTAGAATTATCTAACAGTATTCTTGATTAGCTAGTTAATTAAATAAGTTAAATTTATTATATAATTAATATTTTATGTTAATGAATTAAATAATATATTTTTATTTTAAAATTATAATTATTCTTACGAATCTAATCTAATTATATAAACACTATTTTTTTATTTATAAAAATAATTTAATTTTTATCCAAACGTAAATATTATCGTGTTCTTTGCTTATCTAAAATATTATAACTATTTCAGAAATAATTAATTTTTGCTTTTTTCTGAACCAAACAATTTACTGTCCTAGTTGAACTTGTACAGTGAACTGGATGTTAAGTTCAAGGATTAGCAGTGCAAATTATGTAAGGCAAAACTGGTGGATTTTTTTTATGCAAATTGGCCCATTTTTATTATTTGAATTTTAGGGCAACAAATGTGAAGAGACTTGTGTTCTGTACATTTTAATTATTAAATTTTAATTTTAATTTTTTAATTTTTTTTAACTTTTTATCTAATAGTAAACCTAATAATCTAATGTGTTATTCACGAATTGATTCGTGTTCGGCTTATTAAAAAACGGCCGAATAAGAGCTGAATTTTTTAATTTGATATATTAATGAGCTCATTTGCTTTCGACTTATTTATTGAACTAGTCAAATATGTATTGTCTAGCTATTTCGTATATGATTGATGGTGAAATAATAATTAAAATATCGTATAATTTTTAAATCAACTATATGTTATTATTTAGCTAACTTAATTAGATTGTGGGATCTCATTGTAAAAATTAAAAATCTATGCTAAAAATTATACCAAATTAAATTTTAAGAACAAATTGCCACGCATCTTAGTTTGAGGACTAAGAGTGTAATCTAGCTGAAAAATAAAAAGAAAAACTAAAGGATGAATAAGCTTAGAGTAAAAGAGGCACTGTTCGAAGCTCCACAACCACATGGTCTTGTGTCTTTATTGGTAATAACAATAATGCTAATATATGCTCTGGTCCTTCTCTCCTCTGTCTCTGCAAGGTCCCTACCCTCCTCCCTATGTTAGGAATAATAAAATTACAACATTGCATTGTCCATTAAAGATGCAGATAAGGTCAAAGGAGAAGTGATCAAGAGCACTCCATCTAGATGATCATTTGCTAGGGTTTTCTTTGTCGGTGTTATATAGCTTACTACTGGCGCTGGACATCACCAGTGCATGTGGCTCGGTTGAAAGGAGCGTTAATTTGATATGTGTTTGGGATCCCTTCCTTGATCACCAAACCTTGCCACTGATTTTATTTCCTATCTAATTTATTAACTATTTTATGACTTATTTTGCATGCCGGAGTAAGTTGTTAATTAATAGCTTACAATGTGTAAATATATATTTTTTGATAATCAGAAATAAGAGTTTAATTTTTTATATTTTATGAGTGTGTTTGCCAACGAGATAATAATATTTTAAAAAATAAATATTTTTATTTTTAGAATAATTAAATATTATGTGATAGAGATAGAAGTCATAGAACAACGAGCAGAAATGAAACATATATAGAACAGAGTAAAATTCTGCACTGAATATGAGACGAGGAAAACTAAGAAATAGCCCTATTCCACGGGTGTGGGAGGAGTAGCTCTGAACGGATTAATTCATAGTAATTTAAATTAATCCACTTTTATGAAAATAGTTTTTAAAGGATTATTCTATTTTTGACAATTGACTGTACTCCAAACGTAAAATCACAATAGAAATTTTTATAATGAATAGACTTATGTTCTTATAATTTATTTCCATATTCAAAATGTTGAATTGTAGTGTTAAATCTATTTTACGCCTAAATAAATAAATAAATAATTTTAAAAATATATTTTTTGGAGTTTTAAATTTTGAAAAGTTAATTTCAGAGGGATACTACCGAATAAATGGTTAATTCTATAGTAAGCATGCATGCTAGAGTTGCACTTCTTGTTGAAATGAGAGCATAAATGTCTTGATTATACTCCTTGTTGATTGGATGCAAGCATGATAGAATTGTACACTTTATGCCGATTGAGAGCAAGCATGATATAGTGGATGGTTCATTTGTTGATTGAGTTATATGCATGTGGTGGTTGATGGGTTATTTGTTGACGGAGTTATATGCATGCTATAGTTGGTGATGTATGTATCGATCAAGGTGAATGCATACTAGAATTGCACTTCTTGTTATTTGAGAGTATGTATGATTAGAGTTATACTCCTTGTTGATGGGAAGCAAGTATGATAAGAATTGTATACCATATATTGATTGAGAGTATCCATGTTAAAGCTAGTGACTTATGTTGGTTGAGAAATATGCATGATATGGTTAGAGATTTATGCATCGATCATGATGATTGTTAAATTGTGGAACCTTGACTAGCACCCCGTCATATGTTTGCATGTTTTAACCAGACTAGTAGAAAACTCTCACTTGGGTTAGGATCTTTTATGTTTTAGTCTTCATACACAGTGCATATTTATTTCACTCGACTTAGAGTTTCTCCTCGTCCGGATAGTGGGCCGGGCGGCCGGGATAGTGTAGGACACACGTTGCGCTCGTGCCGGGGGGCCGAGTGGAGTTTGATAGTTGAGGTTAGTTTGGTGCTAATGTCAGGAGCCGTTTGGGATGATGGTGATCCCGGGTCGTTGGGTTTTTCTCCGTTCAGCCTAGGGCCACCGAGTGGTGGCGGTGTTGATCTTATGTTAGTAGGAACTTGAACCCAGAATATTTTGGACACACATGATTTTAGTAAACTAATATTTTTCTTCCAAATTTCGAGGGGCGCCCGATCCCGTTCTTATTTGATTAGGGCGAAGGCACTAGTCCTTCGGAGTTTGGGAAATCAGACATATCTTTAACTAATTTTCATAAAGAACTAAATATTAATAAAAATTGGGTTTCCTTAAATCAAAATGGTTTTCTAAAAAGGAAGTTGCTTTTATCCTCACCCAGAGAGCGGTTGAGAGAAAATAATTTTCAGAAACAAATATCACCTTTTTATATAAACCTCCCCACCTCGGCGAGGGTTTGGATGATCTGGGTTCTAAGGGCTGCCTCCTTATTTGGGTCGAGAGCTACGGGAGGATGTGCCTGGGACCTGTTCTTGTTTGATTAGGGTTGTAGGCGTCAGTTTCCCAGAATTCTCGGTCCCGATGTTGTTAGTCGGTTGGGTTTGATGTCGGGGCAAGGGTTGTTCCGGCTGGTGTTATTAGTTGGTTGGATTCGATGTTGGGCCGAGGGGTGTTCCGGCCGGTGTTGTTAATCGGTTGGGTTCGATATTAGGCCAATGAGTGTCTTGGCCAGGTTGCACTACACCAAAACTTATTATTGCCGGCACTTTTGTGGTGGCATTTAGGAAAAAAGCCACCAAAAATTAATTTTTGCCGACAGTTTTTTAAAAATGCCGTTAAAAAAAAATTATATTTATTTTATTTTATTTATTTATTTAATCTTAAAAAAAATTATATTAAAAATACCTAAAAAAGTTTTTACTGGCATTTTTTTTAATGGCATTTGCAAAAAATGCCACTAAAACCTAATTAATATCCTACGAAATGCCAGCAAAGGGAAATTTTAATTTCCGCGCACGGTCGCAATAGTGCGCAGGGGAAATTTTTTTCCCGCCAGGTAGCTATCGCGCGCAAGAAAGAAAAGAAAAAAATCCCAAAAAAAATCCCTAGCTACTTCCCCAACCGCGCGCAAGAAAGAAAAGAAAAAAATCCCAAACAAAATCGCGAGGCTTCTCCCTGTCCGCGCGCAAGCTCCCCCGGGCACCGTCTCCCTGCGGCCACCTCTACCACGCGCCTCCGCCGCCTCAGCCACCGCCTCCGCTGTGGCCATCCATCCCGCGCGCAAGCGGCCTCTCCCTGTCCGCTCGCCCGGCCGCCACAGCCTCCCCTGCGGCCACCTGTACCGCGCGCCTCCACCACCATTAAGCTGCCGCAGATAATTAAGGTTTCCTCTAGCTTCCCCCCTCCACCACCATCGATCTGCCGCGCACCCTATTTTTCTGGCAGAAGCTTTGCGCACGCGGTGTCGTCGATGCTCTCAGGCTGAAGATCGAAGCTTTGTAGAGCGTCTTCTCCAACGACGGTCGGAGCTCTGTCCAGGTTTGAGCGTCTTCTCCAACGACGCTCGGAGCTCTGTCCTGGTTCAAGCGTCTTCTCCAACGACACTCGAAGCTCTGTCCAGATTCGAGCGTCTTCTCCAACATTAGAAGCTCGAAACTCTGTCCAGGTTCGTGCGGGACATCAATTTTTTTTTCTTCATCAGTTTTTATGACATATATGTGCCATATATATATAGGTTTAGCTTAGGAAGGATTAAATCGAAAGCAAATTAATTTTATTTCCACCTAGGCATGTGAGGGGTTTCATATTAATTTGCATAAAAATATTAGAAAAATAATGGTGAAGGGATTAGAAAGAGATTAATTAATCAAAACCACTTCTAGTAATTTGAGCCATAGAGAGGATAAAAAAGAGTGCATGTTTGGATGCTTTGGATACCATGAAATAATAATTGATATAGCAAACATATTATTAATGTTTCTTTTTTGATCATTGGGAACATGTAGGGTTTGACTTAGTTGAGGGGCATGACAATGTGAAAGAAGTAAATAAATGTATGAGCTTTGTGTTTCCATAATTTCATTTATTTATTTTCTCTTTCTTTGCTTCATTAAATTAAATAAAGTGTTCCATATTGAGATTAGATATGTTTCTCATACACAGGAGATTAAATAAGTAAATTACCTTGTTGAAAACTTGCCCCTTCTTATACCATAAATTAGTAGATAATTAGCTTGGTTGTGTATTATTCATTGCATCTAAAATCTAAAATTGGTAGCTTATATAGCATAGTGCGTCAATTTTTTTTTTCTGACATAAGAGAACTTGTGATCCAACATGAAAATCAAATTGAAGTTTCACAATACAAATATATATATACATATATATATATATATATACATATATATATATATATATATATATATATATATATATATATATATATATATATATATATATATATATATATATATTGAGACAAGATCGGGATCCAGATTCATATCCCTCAAGAACTAGATCCAAATTTTGGTGCTCCAAATTCTGTGCCTTAAATCTAGTCTTAAGTCTTAATGCTCCAAATTCTGGTGCTTTACGTGGTCAAATCTTTTACTTTTCCTTGGTTTTGTGAAGTGTTTGTATTGGAATGCTTCAAGTGTTGCTGGGGTGTTTGGTAAGTATCTTTCTTTATGAACTGTAGTCCTGTGATAATTTCTTGGATCTTTCTGGTACCTATCATGTATTCTGTTTTAGTGTCATAACCAGTTTTTGTTGTCTCATTACATTAAGCTTTTCATTAGGGACACAGTTTCTACTTCAGTATTTGGTTAGGTGCTTAATGATTGCTTTTAGCATTAGATCATGCTCTAGAAGTTAGGGCAAAGAAGTCATTTTAAGAACGATTAGATGATAGTGATGTGCGGCGGAAAAGCCGTGTGACAATACAATGTTGAAAACTTTTAAGAAGTTGGTCAATTATTAGAATTCATAAGTTTTATGAAAAATTTATATATTTTAGCTCTTAATAATGACGTCAATGTAACTGAACTTAAAGTACTAACTTTTATGCATATACAGGTAATTCTATTGTCAAGAATACCTAAATTACTTGTCTAGGATATGGATAAGACATGGATTCTTAAGCCAAGGTAATGTTCTAATTAATATTTCTAAAGTTATGAATATTAAGTTATGTTAGTATATAAAATTAAGTAATATTTATTTGTACCATTCAATTAATGTATTTAGGTCAAGTGATGATTACCAACAAGGATTGAATCAATTCCTCAAATTTGCATTTGACAATGCATCTAAAGAAAGTATGATCCTTTGCCCATGTAGAAAATGCACTAATTGCTTTTGGAAAGAAGAGGAAGTTGTCTATGAACATCTGTTATGTGATGGATTTATGCAAGGTTATACAAGATGGATATTTCATGGAGAGGATATTATCCAAACAAAACCTAATGAGAATGTCAACATTCAGAATGAACAAATCAGTGATGAAATGAACGATCTTTTACACGATGCATTTTTTAATCCAGAGTTAGATTTAGATGTGGGAGATTTAGATATTGAAGAATTGACAGCGGAGCCAGATGAAGAGACTAAAAAATTTTATAATTTAGTGAAAGATGCTAATCAAGAAATATATCCAGGTTGTAAGAAGTTCTCAAAACTCTCATTTATTGTGAGACTATTACAAATAAAATGCTTAGGGGGATGGAGCAATAAAAGCTTTGAAATGCTTTTAAAATTGTTAAAAGAAGTATTACCAGCAGGTGAAACTTTGCCAAGTACCTTTTATGAGACTGACAAAATCATTAAAGATTTGGGTCTAGGCTACGAGAAAATTGATGCATGCCCAAATAATTGTATGCTATATCGGAAGGAATTTGCTAATGCATCTTTATGCCATGTCTGTGGTGTCTCAAGGTGGAAAACTGTTGAAAGTAAAGTAAAAATTAAAAAATCAAGAAAGAATCGTGAACAAAAGGTTTCTGCAATAGTATTGAGGTACTTTCCACTATAACCAAGACTATAAAGGTTATTTATGTCTTCAAAAACAGCAACAGATATGAGATGGCATAACGACGGGCGTACAAAAGATGGAGTACTTAGACATCCTGCTGACTCTCCTGCATGGAAAGATTTTGACTACAAGCATCAATTGTTTTCATCGGACCCGCGGAATGTTAGGCTAGGGCTGGCAAGTGATGGCTTTAATCCATTTAGCACAATGAGTATTGCTCATAGCACATGGCCTGTTGTTTTAATTCCTTATAATTTGCCCCCTTGGATGTGCATGAAGCAACCATACTTTATACTCTCATTACTTATTCCTGGTCCATCTGCCCCTGGGAATGATATTGATGTGTACATGCAGCCATTGATAGATGAATTAAAGGAGTTATGGGATGAAGGCATCAAAACATACGATGTATCTTGCAAACAAACATTTCAAATGCGTGCCGCAATTTTGTGGACCATTAGTGATTTTCCAGGCTATGCTTGTCTTTCGGGATGGAGCACAAAAGGGCGACTTGCTTGTCCTTATTGTAATGGTGAAACTTGCTCTGAATATTTAAAGCATGGAAGAAAATTCTGTTACATGGGACATCGTAGATTCCTGGATAATGAACATAAATTTCGACGTGATGTCACATCTTTCAATGGTAAGCAGGAACATAGAGCTGCACCAACTCCACTTTCTGGTTGTAATGTTTTAGAGCAAGTCAAAGATGTTAACATTATATTGGGAAAGCATAATTGTAATATAAGAAGTGGAAAATGTAAGCGAGCTGAAGATGTTCAACCTTCACATAATTGGAAGAAGCGGTGCATTTTTTTTGAATTGCCGTATTGGGAAACTCTTCTAGTACGTCATAACTTTGATGTTATGCATATTGAAAAGAATTGTACTGATAATGTAGTTTATACATTACTAAATTCAGACGGAAAATCAAAAGATACTTTCAAGTCTAGTCTTGACCTTCAAGAAATGGGAATAAGACAAGATCTTCATCCAGTATCAAATGGAACCAAAACATATCTACCCCCATCATGCTTCTCCATGAGTAGAAAGGAAAAGAAAATTTTTTGTAAATTATTAAAGGGAGTTAAATTTCCTGATGGTTATGCATCAAATATCTCAAATCGTGTACATATTAAGGAGCTAAAAATTTTGGGGCTCAAGAGTCATGATAGTCATGTGTTGATGCAGCATTTGCTCCCATTAGCTGTTAGAAGGATCTTGCCAGAAAATGTTAGCTTGGCCTTGATAGAGCTAAGTAGCTTTTTTAGGGAATTGTGCTGTAAATCTATTCAGGTGAAGGATATGCAACAATTAGAAGATCGAATAGCATCGACAATATGCCATCTTGAGAGAATATTTCCTCCATCCTTTTTCGACGTCATGGTCCATTTGCCAATTCACCTTGCTACTGAGGCCAAACTTGCTGGTCCAGTGCAATACCGTTGGATGTATCCAATTGAGAGGTATATTATGATATTAAGATTTGACTTGTAATTTAATAAATTACTCATTTTTTGTTGTTATTTATTCTATTTTGATTCTTATTTTTATATATTTAGGTTTCTTTTGAGATTGAAGTCATATGTACGAAATAGAAGACATCCAGAAGGTTCGATTGCGGAAGGCTATTTAATTGAGGAGAGCCTAACATTTTTCTCTCGCTATTTACATGGTGTTGAAACTCGGTTCAACCGTCCAGTGAGAAATGATGATCCTAATGCTAGTGACTTGACTAAGAAAATCTTATTTTCCCATATTAGTCGTGCACTAGATAATGGCGAAACTATAACTTTGGATTATACAACGTGGGTACAAGCTCATCGATATGTGCTATTTAATTTCGATTCTATAAGCTCTTATCTTGAGTAAGTTCTTAAACTTGAATATTAATTAAAAGTCAAAATGTTGTAGTTTTTAAATTTAATAGTGTATTTAGTTAGGCTTATTTATTTATAGAAAACATATTCAAGAAATCAAGGCACATAATCATCGAGCGCGAAGGCGTGATGTCGAGCGTATTCATAATGAAACTTTTCATGAATGGTTTAGATCACATGTAAGTATACTTCACTTCGAACTTAATTTCTTAACTAATATATAGTTAAAATTAAGACATTAATTAGCTTGTCTTTGTTTAATAGGTTCATAATTTGACAAGAGAAGAGAATGTGGAGTCACTAGAGGAAATTCGATGGTTGGCAGCAGGTCCTCTAATGACAGTAAGAAGATATAAAGGATATATTGTTAATGGATTTAGATTTCATACAAAAGATGTTGAGGAGAGACGAAGAACACAAAATAGTGGTGTTGTTGTCGTTGCAAGCACCTCAAGTTTTTCTAGTGCAAAGGATCAAAATCCTATCAAAGGAGATGTTGCTTACTATGGAGTTCTTAAAGAGATCATTGAACTATACTATAATGAAAAGGCAAAAGTTGTGTTGTTTAAATGTGATTGGGTAGATGTGCGTTCTGAAGGCAGAGGAATTAAGAAGGACAAATTTGGATTTACACTCGTTAACTTCAATCGATTATTATATAATAATGAGAATATAGCAAATGAACCATTTGTACTAGCATCACAAGTTGAACAGGTGTTTTATGTACAAGACCCCTTAGAGGAAGATTGGCATGTTGTAGTTGGTACAAAACCCAGAGACTTGTTTGACATGTCTGCAAAAGAGGAAGAGTGTGGAGATGATATGGAGATGTACTACCCAAATGGTTTAGAGAGTAATTTAAATGGAGATAACACCACTAGTGATGATATTGACACTGGTAATTGGGCGAGGACAGATATACCTGGAACAACTATTAATACACCTTTAGATATTACTCGCCCAAAAGATGCTATACAAAGTGACGACTTAGAGCCTGATGGAGCTGGTGATTGATTTTCAGTTATAAGGTTGATTCAATCCTTTGACTTCAATCTCTTGTAAATTGAATTCAATTTCAATGATTCTTACTTTAATAAGCAATTTTTGATTTAACAAAAAAGTATATATTGATTGCTTGTTAATTTGCTTTATATATAATTGAATAATGTCTCATTATTCATATTTCATGATAATTAGAGTGCTTGTTTATACATTCATAACATTTAGGACTTTGTTTATTCTATTGATTTCTAAATTCCTCAACTTTTTTCTTTATTGTTTAGATAACAAATTACTCAATGATATTGAAAATTCATGTGTAGGTGCTTATTTCTTAATATTTTTATTTTTTTAATACTTCTATTAAATAGTACATAAGTATTTTACTGATTCTAAAAGATGATATAATATATCTTTTTTTAACTGTTTTGCAGGAGGCTTAGCGTTTGACTATGGCGCGTACACGATTTCAGCCAGGACGTTCTATACTTGGTCCTCGAATTGCAACAAAAAACTTTCGTGATCCTAGTCAGAAAAATACACCATCAAGTAATCACTCGCTTAGGCAATCTGGAGGTGACCTTCAGGAGAATGATTTTGATTTGGGTATTGATAAGGACAACCAGTTTATATCGGATGATGACCAACTTGAAGAAAATATGGGTATTCATTAATCCCTAAGATATGCATGTTCATCAAACTTTAGGAATTTAGTTTATAAAATCAATTGATCACTATTGAATATTTATTTCTTAGCTATCTCTTATGATTATTTGAAAACAGATTCTTCTAAAAAGTCCAGTAATCGGAGAGGTCCAACTCGCATGCATAAAATATGGGCTAGGCATGATGGTGATATGTTGGCACTTACTTTTAATGAATTTGATCAGCCTATTGGTGATAAAGCTGCGCAATTCACAAACTTCTTAGGCACTGTTGCTAGAAGTGGAAAAGATGCACCATTAACATATAAGGATTGGAGACACATACCTTTGGATAATAAAAAGATAATGTGGAACATTATTAAGGTATCAATTTATTAGTTGATTTATCTTTATATTTTTAATACATAAACATCTATCAGTAAATTGATATTTGTGAATTTCTTATAGTTAAAGTATAATCTTGAAGATGATAAGTGGTTATGGGTTATGAAAGCTCATGGAAAAAAATGGAAGGACTTCAAATGTGAGCTTAAGAAAAAGCACTATGATGCTCACAATACTTATGAAGAACGTCTTGTTGATCGCGATTCTAGAGTCCTCCCGGAGCAATGGAGACAATTGATTGAATTTTGGGATACTGAAGAAGGACAGGTGCTTTATACAATTTTTCATTCTTTATCAATTTCACTCTTCATTTTTTCTTTTAACCAAGTGAATGTTTTCTAGTGTAGCTATATAGATGTTTCTTTTAACCAAGTTGATGTTGTATACAGACGCGTAGTTTAAGAAACAAAAGTAACCGCTCTAAGCAAATTAATACTCACACTGTTGGCTCAAGACGTTTTGCTCGTATTCGTGAAGAAAAGGTAAATCACTTAATTCACATATTCTCTTCTAAATTCATATATATGCTATAACACGAATTCACTGAATTATACACTTTTTTATTGTTAACAGCGAAAGGAAAATGGAGTAGTGCCAACTAGGGCCGAACTATTTAAGATTACTCATGTTCACAAAAATGGGGATCCGATGAATGAAGAATGTGCTAACTTTATTGTAAGTAGATTAATATTTTTTTAAGTTTTTATTTGTAAAGATTTTAGCTTTATTGTCACGCCCCGGGGTCGAAACTGCGACCCGGGCTCGCCAACAGATCCGCCACCTATGCCAAACCCGCATAGGCGAAGCGTCCTACCTGCAAAAAGAACTACAGCTAACAGATATCAGAGCTAAAAGATAAAACTGCTATAGAAACAAAATCAACCACTGTACAACTGAAGATAAAACAACAAGGTTCCTCTCCCAAAAAGATAATCATACAATAACCTCGAGTACAAAACTCATAGCTCAACAGGGAGATAACTCAAATAAAACATCAGTGTACAAGCTCTCAATACATCATATCCTCACTACATCAGTCTCTCAAAAGAGGAAATAAATACCACTCTACCGACTATACTGAAGATCTCCTCCAAAGGGGGTACCGCTACTCTCCAAAGATGGGTCTGGATCTAGCTCGCTACTCCCTCACCACGCACAGCAACCACAGAACGGCAACACCCGCCAAGACTCTGCAAAACAAAGAGGAGAAAGGACAAAAGGGGGAAAACCCCCAACGGGCGTGAGAACTACGCAATAAGGGAGTTCTCAGTGGGTATCGCCACTAGGCCCGACGATCTGCCCACCAAGACTACTAGAGGCAAAAGATAACCGATGCAGTAAAACTGAAAGAAGAAGCTGGAAACACTCTACAGCTACCATGCCTCTATCCAAATGCTCAAATGGGGAAACTCTGATGAAGATATGCAACACTCGCACACGAGGGGCTCAATCGACCCAATCGAGCTGACTGCCACATCGGGTCCAGTCAACCTGCGCCCACCTACAACCACCTCCCGCTGACGGGCAGGAATTACGTAGGGCGTCCAAACGGACTAACTCGCTATCGAGTAGTGGCTAATGCAGGCTATAGTCAAATCCATGCCCTCTCTCTCTCAGAACGGAAAGACTCAAGATGCTCAACCTCTCACACAATGGTCAAAGAACTCACAACGACCACGGGACCACCGTCAAACCCCGAACGGTTCCCAACAATACTAGCACTGGTCTAAACACAGCTGCTAGACTCCACTCGGTCCCCCAGGCACGAGTGTAACAAAAAGTATCTGCCTGAATAAACCCAATCGATAGACCAGTAATCACTGGTACTGCCTGCTCTGCTGGTACGGTCGCATCCCAAGGTAAGTAATAGATCGGCATCGAACCGTCCGATCGCACACAAAAGTAAGTAACAGACTGGCCTCGATCCGTCCAGTCGCACACTCCGGAGTGGCACTCGAGGGGAGCGACCCACACGAGTAAAGTAACTCTGTCATCAGTATCACAAGTATCTCTGTAACCACTGTCTCATAATAGCAGGACTGGATCAAGACTATGATCAAAGTGGGAAACTCCGTCCCCTAACAAAACCCCGATCTGACGCAATAGTACTCAAAAAGTGGGAAACACCATCCACTAGAACAAATCTGATACCCAATCTGATGCAATAGTCAACATCCGGTCAACCGCCCAAAGTCCGCGGTCACCGCAATAACCCACGACCCACAATTGGGTAAAATAATCAAGATCCGGTCAACCGCCTACTGTCCGCGGTTGCCGCAATAACCCACGACCCACAATTGGGTAAAATAATCAAGATCCGGTCAACCGCCTACTGTCCGCGGTTGCCGCAATAACCCACGATCCAACATCAAGCACACCCTGTCTCTGACCCGAAGGTCCCAGCTACACTATCCCAAACCTCTGCTCGAACCCGAGCAACACAGACCGCCTGACTAACAAGAAGGAGAAAGGAATAACATGGTTTCTCCTAAGTCAAGTTCCAAAATGTAGTGCAGCAGTAAAAGATGGCCTAACTATATGTCCATACACATATGTCCATACAAGCATGCATTTGTCCTCAAGAAGAATAAGGAAAATAAACCTCATGCCAGAATTAGCAATGACCATACCTGTCCATGATTTTCGATCCATAATCACTCCTTGGAGTAGAACCTGCACATAACTACATAATCCTATCCCAATGCATAAACCAGCCTCATAAAAGGTTATGTGCTAATATGGCATGATAATTAATCCTGATATGGTAACCTTGCCTTAGGTGGGCTTCCACTAATCACCAACATGAATATTTGATTATACCATTGTCATACTATGAGAAATTCACTTGCAATTTCCATAGAATCCTCACTGTTAAACTTACCGACCAATTTCAGTTATTGTACCGTACACCTGCATGCAATGCTAACATATAACAATATAGAGAACCGTCCACCGGTTCCGGGAATAAGGCACCCACCTGAAAAGCTGACTGTCCAAAGCCCAACAGCTGAAAACACCAGATAACTCTAATCCCTTGCTCCAATAAGTTCAGCACACCCGTAACTCTCCTGGCACAATACAAAGCTCACTAATTACACTAAGGCTCCCAAATATAACTCTTATAATCCCATACAACAACAGTCCCGAAACTGTTAAATTATCACCTGCAGAAAGTGCCCAGAAAATTCCAAGAAAAATACCACAGCGATCCTCGCGTCGATAGCTTCGCAACGGTACCTTGCACGCCCAAATCCGAGTTCGGTAAGTCAAGATAAAAATTCGGCAAGGTGGTACACTCAAAAGATTTCAGCACAAAAGACTGTAGCACTGTACACAGAGAAACAGTGATTCTCACCTCTGATGAAATCTCAGAAAAATCCAATAAAAATACGAGCGCGTTCCTTGCGATCTGTAGATGAAAAAGTTGTATAAGCTCGTTTCCGGCTGACGCTTGGGCGCAAAGATATGGCCAAAACACCTCGATGCTGTCCACAAAGCCAAACAGAAAAAGGGTCACAGTGTTGCCTCGGGATCCGTGCCAAAAACTCGCAACGGGAAAGCGCGATCAATACGAAAGATGAAGCCCTACCTCTAGGAGTCTGTCGGCGCAAGAATCACAGAAAAAGGAGCTCGGGGTAGCCCAGGGGAGCTAAAACACTGCTGCTGCGCCGAAGAAGAACACTAGAAAGCAACGTCGCGCCGCGCCGTAAAATGGGGAACCTCGGGATTCGAGCCTCCAAAAATCCCAGAACTTGGCAGGAAGATCAAGGACTTGAAGATGAAAATCTTCCAAGACGGGAGCTCGGGGAGATCAAGCTTGGGCTGAGAGGAAAAAGCCCAAGAAGAGGGCTCGGGCTGCCTATTTATAGGCTGAGAAAAACATTAGGAGAAATACCCAATGTGTCCCAAGTTCCGGGCGCGCACAGTGCGGCCCGGCCCAGCCCGCAGGTTTCGGGCGCGCACAGTGCGGCCCGGCCCGCCAAGATTCGGGCGCGCACAGTGCGGCCCGGTCCACCACACAGCCCAGTCCGCTAACACCCCGGGCCCCACTGCACCCGGTGCACCTGCGCCCGCCAATGGCGACGCGACACGTGGCCCGGCCACCCGTGCACCGCGCACGTCGCGCCGTGGACCGCGCACGTCGCGGCTGACCCGGGCCCGTACGGCCACCTGCCCCGCCGTACGGCCACCTGCCCCGGTCAACGACCCCACCGATTGCGTGGACCGGGAGCACAACACCGGACCAACTACCTCCCGCCACGTGTCCACCCGGTCTACCGTGCACCACCGGCCTGCTCCGTGAACCCAGACCACAACACCGACCAGTGAAAACCTGCCACGTGTCCCTTCCTCGGGTGCACGACGGCCGCGTGGACCGCGCACCTGACCGCGCCCCCCGCGCCTGCCCGCGCCCCTGTGCGCCTGCCCGCGGCCGCGCGCCGCCTGCCCGAGCGCCCTCCGCCGCCTTCCGCCGCTGCCCGCCGCCGCCAACCGCCGCCGGCGATCGCCGGAAACACTGTTCCGGCGATGAACAGTAACCGCAGCCCAAAAACATCAAGTAAATAGCCCATCTTGACCGTTTTCGCGCGCTGATTCCAAAAACGACGTCCATTTTGCCAAATTCCAAACCTATAATTCGCCGGAGGCTCCCGCAAACCCCAAAACTGCCAAAACTTCCGGGAGCCCGCTTTTGGGTATCCGGACTCAGAATTAAGCAAACAAAAAGCCATTTCCAAGCGTTTTTTCCGCACCGAACCCAAATCCACCCTCTGTTTGGCCAAAATCCTTTCCTAAAATTCGACAAAAGCAGCCGAAGGCCAATACACCCAACCAAAGCTCACAGGGTCCATCTCTTGTGTCCAAATAGGCGCGCGAACACCGCCGACAAGCCACGTAGGCTTCCAGAAGCTGCTGGTCACACTGTAGAAGCCCGGCAAAGGTCCGGGTCACCACATCCTCCCCCACTAAAAGAAAGTTTCGTCCCCGAAACTAAGGCAACTCCCAGGGAGTCTCAAAAACCAGGGGTCAAAATTCAACACCGCCGTCTCCAGCTCCCAAGTCACCAATCACTCCCCGTGATTACTCCTCAGCAACAACAACAGCAACAACCAGTACGGCATAGCCCGATTGCGCAATTCCCTCACCTCACGAGTCGGAATTCGCAACGGGCGTCCCTCGTACTCCAACTCTCACAGACCCCAAAAGGAACGAGTCAATCACGGGTGAGGGGTCCAAAACATGACACTCCAGAGCTGAGACGCAGAAAAACCTCAAAAACTCCAACAAAAGGCGGGGGAAAAGGAACAAACAGCCTGAGTAACACGCTCTAAAATCACACTCAAGAGCCAGCTCAACCAAAGCGACCCGAAACACATCCGCACAGACACCTGCACAGAAAAGGGGCCCAAACAAGCAGGGGTTCACACTCGGTCGCCCTCAAAACTCAACCACCTAAGTGGATTGCTCAGCCGCAGCCTTTCATCAAAAGGGATCCTCAGGGACACAACTCAAACCCTGCACACAAGGATGGCCCCACACAGTGCCAGCTATGGAACCGCCAAACCTGACTCCAAAGTAGCTCTTCTGCTCCAGGCATCCGCCACCACAGTGGCTCTGTCGGGGTGATACTGGATGCTCACAACATCCAATGGTGGCTCTACAACCACTACGGGAGGTATCACAACAACTCGCAAATCCATCTCCCACCACTGACTAGGTTAGAATCGGCGCTGGTACCAATCTCATCACCCGGTCATCAAGTTCTGCTGGCACTATCCGGTCCAAAAACTCCTCACCCCAACAATGACCGTCGATCTCGGCCAGTCTTATATAGCATCCACTTTGGCCGAATTTCCACCGCCGCCCCTTCGGCTAGAAGAAGTAGTCCAGGAAGATATGCTCTCGAAGCTAAAACTTGTACCACAACGACTAGGCATAAAGCTTCATCCCCACAGACTTGTCACAACGACTACAAATGCTGCACAAGCTCTAAACCACTCAGGGAGGGGGTAAAACCAAAATATCCCAGGAGAACGCCGCTATCAACCCGTTCAAGGCCCACAGAAATACAAAATTCCTCAAGCTAGAGGCAACAGGGCATTAGTCAATCCATTGGCTTCACTGTACTCGTAATGCCCCTACTGTGTCCTGAACACCATCTAGACAGTGCCCTCAGCTGAAATTCCAAATTGGCGCAGGCATCACACAATATCTGCCGAAATATACCTCCTTCAAAAGGTTCTAAATAATACCTGGACTTGCCTGGACTCCGATCCCAAAGGGCTCTCACCGTCGTGTATCAACGACGTGGCACTAGGTCAAACAGACCCTCTATCCATCAAATCCACGCACCTAAGAACTCAACTCTCGTAGCTCTAAAGGCGGTATCCAATGAGGGGCTAATGAAGTTGGCGCGGTTTCCAGAATCACGTCAATCGCAATCTTAATCTTCCTTTCTGGCGGCCTAATCATCGGCTTAGGTGGACTTACACCTGGGATTTCATGGACAATAGGGACATCCTTAAGTCCCGCTGCCGCCGTAGGCACCTCTCACACGGACGCTGTAACCTGTGTGCTCAAAAAGTCTCAACAAACAAAATGCCTTCCATTATCCGCCTCGCAGAAAGTCAAAGTTCTTTCTCTCAGCAGTCAAACATCCTGTGGCACTATGCCAACCGATCCCAAGCACTGGGTCATAACACTGAGCTGCCGTAGAAACCAATAAGTCTGCCGGCATAACTTACGGCCTCTGCTGCACTGGACAAGCCTCCTCCACTTGCACAATGCCAACAGTAACCTGTACCTCAAGTGCAAGTGGTAACGACTCTACCGCTAGCCCATGCAGGAACGCAACATGTCCTAACTCCGACTGCTGTGAAGAAATCACACCTGCGACAACTCAATCCACTACCGTGGCGCCCTCCAACCGGGCGGCACAGATTCATCCGCTCGATGCAAGTGGTCGTCGCTCAGCCTGCCAAAATATCTAGACCAATCACAAAGGGAGCACGACCTCTGTCCATGCTCACACTGAGATGCCGAACGTGGTCTCTCGCAAACAACCCATCCACGCTACCGCTGCGCCACTCTGATGAAAGGGTTGTTGCTGTCATCGGGGTCCACCCAACCCCTGACGTCTCAGAAATCCACCTGGGTATCATCGTCATACGACCAAGCACAATTGATTCATGCAATTCCTTAAACAATTATCCTTACAAATCTCACCCCTCAATCACAAACATTGCACCCCAAACATGCCAGTTATCAATCACACAGGGTAACATCCCCCACGGGTAAGCTTTACATAATCCATTCACAAGGATATCCATCATCCAGGAAGGGAAAACAAAAATGTCTCTGCCGGCCGATCTGTCCTCCATCATCTGGCATCAAACGCCTCTAACCAGAACTTTCCTCTGGCAGCTGATCCCCATCCAAACGAACTGCAGCGCCAGGCTCCAAACACAATGCCAACTCTAACGCGGCATCCAAGATCCAAAAATCTGCACAGGAGGGACTAAATCAACTGAAAGGTAACCTGGCGCCATCCACTACTGGTCACATAAATCCTATGCGCCTCGTTCCATGGAACGCGCAGTTCAACAACTGTGTAAACCCTTGCCACAAGGGCTCTCAAGTAGCCTCTCCGACACTACCAACCACGATTCTGCCTCCTAAGGCTCCAACTCAATTCCATGAATCGGGGTGGTTCATCTACCAAGCTAGCTCCATCGATCAATAATGTCCCACAGCTCATCAGCTGTCAGCAATCCACCCTGCCTCAGTGCCTTGGCACTAACACTGGCACGGAGGGGGTAACTCGCTCCATTGGCGTCACAGAAATCCCTGCCGCTGAGGGTACTGCAACCAGGTGGTCTCAGGAGGAAAGCACTGTCAGGCTGCCCACTGCTCCGACAACTGTGTCACCAAAACTAGCTGGCCACACAAACACTGATATGCCTCCAAAATCCTGTCATCTGGGTCCGGAGCTCTCTGACCTCAATCCGGGTATCCGGCCCAAAACCAACCGCTCAAGCTCAACTGCTATGACAGGATGCACACGGGTCAAAACCCAGCGTCGGGGAGACACCGCTCGCCACGACGAAACCACAAATCAGCACACAACAACGCTCGACCCAATCCAGCGAAAGTCTAGAGCATGTCACCCATTCCATAGCGTTATGTTGTCTGCAGCCAACATAACTACTTAGGAGAATAAACATGCCAATCACTCATCCCGTCCCTCGGGAGAGGTGTACAACTCAATCAGGACTCTCGCTACAAATCACGACTCTCACGAAGTCATCCTAGGGTCCAACCACAAGCCTAGGGTTTCTAAGTCCGCCATGACCTACAACCTAGGCTCTGATACCACCTAATCTGTCACGCCCCGGGGTCGAAACTGCGACCCGGGCTCGCCAACAGATCCGCCACCTATGCCAAACCCGCATAGGCGAAGCGTCCTACCTGCAAAAAGAACTACAGCTAACAGATATCAGAGCTAAAAGATAAAACTGCTATAGAAATAAAATCAACCACTGTACAACTGAAGATAAAACAACAAGGTCCCTCTCCCAAAAAGATAATCATACAATAACCTCGAGTACAGAACTCATAGCTCAACAGGGAGATAACTCAAATAAAACATCAGTGTACAAGCTCTCAATACATCATATCCTCACTACATCAGTCTCTCAAAAGAGGAAATAAATACCACTCTACCGACTATACTGAAGATCTCCTCCAAGGGGGGTACCGCCACTCTCCAAAGATGGGTCTGGATCTAGCTCGCTACTCCCTCACCACGCACAGCAACCACAGGACGGCAACACCCGCCAAGACTCTGCAAAACAAAGAGGAGAAAGGACAAAAGGGGGAAAACCCCCAACGGGCGTGAGAACTACGCAATAAGGGAGTTCTCAGTGGGTATCGCCACTAGGCCCGACGATCTGCCCACCAAGACTACTAGAGGCAAAAGATAACCGATGCAGTAAAACTGAAAGAAGAAGCTGGAAACACTCTACAGCTACCATGCCTCTATCCAAATGCTCAAATGGGGAAACTCTGATGAAGATATGCAACACTCGCACACGAGGGGCTCAATCGACCCAATCGAGCTGACTGCCACATCGGGTCCAGTCAAACCTGCGCCCACCTACGACCACCTCCCGCTGACGGGCAGGAATTACGTAGGGCGTCCAAACGGACTAACTCGCTATCGAGTAGTGGCTAATGCAGGCTATAGTCAAATCCATGCCCTCTCTCTCTCAGAACGGAAAGACTCAAGATGCTCAACCTCTCACACAATGGTCAAAGAACTCACAACGACCATGGGACCACCGTCAAACCCCGAACGGTTCCCAACAATACTAGCACTGGTCTAAACACAGCTGCTAGACTCCACTCGGTCCCCCAGGCACGAGTGTAACAAAAAGTATCTGCCTGAATAAACCCAATCGATAGACCAGTAATCACTGGTACTGCCTGCTCTGCTGGTACGGTCGCATCCCAAGGTAAGTAATAGATCGGCATCGAACCGTCCGATCGCACACAAAAGTAAGTAACAGACTGGCCTCGATCCGTCCAGTCGCACACTCCGGAGTTGCACTCGAGGGGAGCGACCCACGCGAGTAAAGTAACTCTGTCATCAGTATCACAAGTATCTCTGTAACCACTGTCTCATAATAGCAGGACTGGATCAAGACTATGATCAAAGTGGGAAACTCCGTCCCCTAACAAAACCCCGATCTGACGCAATAGTACTCAAAAAGTGGGAAACACCATCCACTAGAACAAATCTGATACCCAATCTGATGCAATAGTCAACATCCGGTCAACCGCCCAAAGTCCGCGGTCACCGCAATAACCCACGACCCACAATTGGGTAAAATAATCAAGATCCGGTCAACCGCCTACTGTCCGCGGTTGCCGCAATAACCCACGACCCACAATTGGGTAAAATAATCAAGATCCGGTCAACCGCCTACTGTCCGCGGTTGCCGCAATAACCCACGATCCAACATCAAGCACACCCTGTCTCTGACCCGAAGGTCCCAGCTACACTATCCCAAACCTCTGCTCGAACCCGAGCAACACAGACCGCCTGACTAACAAGAAGGAGAAAGGAATAACATGGTTTCTCCTAAGTCAAGTTCCAAAATGTAGTGCAGCAGTAAAAGATGGCCTAACTATATGTCCATACACATATGTCCATACAAGCATGCATTTGTCCTCAAGAAGAATAAGGAAAATAAACCTCATGCCAGAATTAGCAATGACCATACCTGTCCATGATTTTCGATCCATAATCACTCCTTGGAGTAGAACCTGCACATAACTACATAATCCTATCCCAATGCATAAACCAGCCTCATAAAAGGTTATGTGCTAATATGGCATGATAATTAATCCTGATATGGTAACCTTGCCTTAGGTGGGCTTCCACTAATCACCAACATGAATATTTGATTATACCATTGTCATACTATGAGAAATTCACTTGCAATTTTCATAGAATCCTCACTGTTAAACTTACCGACCAATTTCAGTTATTGTACCGTACACCTGCATGCAATGCTAACATATAACAATATAGAGAACCGTCCACCGGTTCCGGGAATAAGGCACCCACCTGAAAAGCTGACTGTCCAAAGCCCAACAGCTGAAAACACCAGATAACTCTAATCCCTTGCTCCAATAAGTTCAGCACACCCGTAACTCTCCTGGCACAATACAAAGCTCACTAATTACACTAAGGCTCCCAAATATAACTCTTATAATCCCATACAACAACAGTCCCGAAACTGTTAAATTATCACCTGCAGAAAGTGCCCAGAAAATTCCAAGAAAAATACCACAGCGATCCTCGCGTCGATAGCTTCGCAACGGTACCTTGCACGCCCAAATCCGAGTTCGGTAAGTCAAGATAAAAATTCGGCAAGGTGGTACACTCAAAAGATTTCAGCACAAAAGACTGTAGCACTGTACACAGAGAAACAGTGATTCTCACCTCTGATGAAATCTCAGAAAAATCCAATAAAAATACGAGCGCGTTCCTTGCGATCTGTAGATGAAAAAGTTGTATAAGCTCGTTTCCGGCTGACGCTTGGGCGCAAAGATATGGCCAAAACACCTCGATGCTGTCCCACAAAGCCAAACAGAAAAAGGGTCACAGTGTTGCCTCGGGATCCGTGCCAAAAACTCGCAACGGGAAAGCGCGATCAATACGAAAGATGAAGCCCTACCTCTTAGGAGTCTGTCGGCGCAAGAATCACAGAAAAAGGAGCTCGGGGTAGCCCAGGGGAGCTAAAACACTGCTGCTACGCCGAAGAAGAACACTAGAAAGCAACGTCGCGCCGCGCCGTAAAATGGGGAACCTCGGGATTCGAGCCTCCAAAAATCCCAGAACTTGGCAGGAAGATCAAGGACTTGAAGATGAAAATCTTCCAAGACGGGAGCTCGGGGAGATCAAGCTTGGGCTGAGAGGAAAAAGCCAAAGAAGAGGGCTCGGGCTGCCTATTTATAGGCTGAGAAAAACATTTGGAGAAATACCCAATGTGTCCCAAGTTCCGGGCGTGCACAGTGCGGCCCGGCCCAGCCCGCAGGTTTCGGGCGCGCACAGTGCGGCCCGGCCCGCCAAGATTCGGGCGCGCACAGTGCGGCCCGGTCCACCACACAGCCCAGTCCGCTAACACCCCGGGCCCCACTGCACCCGGTGCACCTGCGCCCGCCCATGGCGACGCGACACGTGGCCCGGCCACCCGTGCACCGCGCACGTCGCGCCGTGGACCGCGCACGTCGCGGCTGACCCGGGCCCGTACGGCCACCTGCCCCGCCGTACGGCCACCTGCCCCGGTCAACGACTCCACCGATTGCGTGGACCGGGAGCCCAACACCGGACCAACTACCTCCCGCCACGTGTCCACCCGGTCTACCGTGCACCACCGGCCTGCTCCGTGAACCCAGACCACAACACCGACCAGTGAAAACCTGCCACGTGTCCCTTCCTCGGGTGCACGACGGCCGCGTGGACCACGCACCTGACCGCGCCCCCGCGCGCCTGCCCGCGCCCCTGTGCGCCTGCCCGCGGCCGCGCGCCGCCTGCCCGAGCGCCCTCCGCCGCCTTCCGCCGCTGCCCGCCGCCGCCAACCGCCGCCGGCGATCGCCGGAAACACTGTTCCGGCGATGAACAGTAACCGCAGCCCAAAAACATCAAGTAAATAGCCCATCTTGACCGTTTTCGCGCGCTGATTCCAAAAACGACGTCCATTTTGCCAAATTCCAAACCTATAATTTGCCGGAGGCTCCCGCAAACCCCAAAAACTGCCAAAACTTCCGGGAGCCCGCTTTTGGGTATCCGGACTCAGAATTAAGCAAACAAAAAGCCATTTCCAAGCGTTTTTCCGCACCGAACCCAAATCCACCCTCTGTTTGGCCAAAATCCTTTCCTAAAATTCGGCAAAAGCAGCCGAAGGCCAATACAGCCAACCAAAGCTCACAGGGTCCATCTCTTGTGTCCAAATAGGCGCGCGAACACCGCCGACAAGCCACGTAGGCTTCCAGAAGCTGCTGGTCACACTGTAGAAGCCCGGCAAAGGTCCGGGTCACCACAGTAAGGTTCTCTCAAACCACGGTTTGTTTGAGCCCGAGATCACTAGCAGTAGATTATTTAGGTCCTTAGGATGCTTCGAGCCAAGTTTGAGCTCTCCATGTACACTGGTTTGCCGGCGGAAGCGAGATCTCGCCGGAAACCCAAGTTTGCTCCGCCGCGGTCGTTCTCTTCAACCAATGGACCAAAACGGGTTAAAATTGGTAGGCATGGACTGTAGGGGATGAGGATCAACCCCACCAAATTTGGTGGAGTATGATCGAGCGGATAAATGGCAGATTTATGCCCTAGTTTTTGGGAAAATTTCACTTCGGCCGAGCTTCGTGCTCCGGCGCCGGCGAGCCTCCCCACCGCCGGGCACATGGCCAAGAAGCTTCATGCGACCATTTAGAGTCCAACCATGCCTTTGCATGGCAACCATGCAGACTGGAGGTGGCGCGGCCAAGTTTGAACCGAAATGGGTTCAACTTGTGGTCGCCGGCGCTCCGGCCAACTCCGGCCGGGGAGGGTTGGTCGGGAAGCTTTGTATGGACCAGAGGAACCTTCCATCCAAGTTAGAAGGCTTCTTCTAGCCTCTATCAAAATCCGCCATTAACGGGGTGAAGCTCGAAATGGAACTTTGCTCCACCGCCGCCGCCGCCGCACCCCGTCGCCGGGCACGGGTTCAGGTAAGTTTGGGATGTGTTTTAGCATCAAATTGTGCAATTGGTTTGATCCCAGATCTCTTGGTGGAGTGGTCATGAATTTCAATGATAAACACATCATCTTCTTCCCCGAGCTCCGGCCAACCGTGGGTTTTGGGCTTGCTCCAAGTTGCTAGAAAAGCTCCTGCAACTTGGAGGAGCATTTCCTTCCAAGTTGGAAAACCCCTGGTGCAGTGGTTGCAGAGAAAGAGCTCGGGTTATGGTTGTGGGTGCTTGTATATGAATAGTGCACATTAGGTGTTTGATTAAATGCCACAGAGAGTTTTATGTTGGAATTAGACATTGATGTAAATATGAAAGATGCTTCAAATGATCCCCTGAGCTTGATGCTCACTTCAGATCAAGTTAGATCTGTGTGGACAGAGGTTTGGAGCATTGTACTTTATGTTAGTAAGCAAGGTTGATGGATCTTTTGATCCAGCCATTTCTGTGTTGCACTAGGGCAAGCCCAGTGATTTTTGAGCCATTTTAGGTTTATGTTTAAAACAGATTTTTATTTGGATTAATAAAAGTTAAGTTACAGGTTAAACAACCCTAGAATGAATAATTGGCCAAGGTCCTGTTTCTGGACTGTTTAAAAAGTTGAGGCAGTGAGCTCCTGGCTAATTTGGGGTCACTAGACGCGGTGCTCGCGTCGAAATTAGGTTTTGATGATCCGGAGAAACAAAATTACAAATAGGCTAGGTTAGAGAAGAAAACTATGGCCCGAAGTTTCCCTCGGGTTCCGTGCTGCCACAAATTGGTGAGCACGGTGTTCAGCAAGTCAAATGTCACCTGCTGGAAGTGACGGTTCGTGAAAATGAATTTCCAATTAAGAGAACGAGCGAAAACAGTGCTCAAAAAGCATTAAAAGTGCGGTTTTTGAAAACCTTAAGGGTCTAGGTAAGTTGTTGGTCGGGTTTGAGTTTTCCCTGATCAGTATTTTTTGATTCAGGTTGGCACGGTTTGCCTCTGGTTTCGAGTGTTCAGTTGATACAGTTTAGTCGCCTGCAAAACGACAGGTGGGTTATCTTCGGTTCGGGTTTTATCAGTTCGGCCCTCTGGGGTGCGATACTGGTTGGACTCCTGTTCTTGGTAACTTAGTTTATTTTGAGCCTGTCTGCCTTTGGTTGCAATATATATATTACTGTTAGTTGCTCTGACTAATTGGCCATTTCATAGTTGCACTCCTATGCTTGATTATTATATCAGTCTATTAATGCTTGAGCCTGCCTTTCCATTGATTCAGTGATTTGCTACCTTATGCATGCTTTATACCTGCTTCCTTGTTGTTCGCCCGTTATGTTGCTAAATACATGATCTTTTAAAATAAATATTTTTTACCAAGCCTTGTGGGGTAGCTTGAGTCTGTTCTTGTTTGATAGGACGAGGGTAACGCTCTACGAGGGTTGGGACCCAAAAACCTATTGTTTTCAAAGGTTTTCTTAAAAACATGTGTTTAGTTGCATAAGGGGTTAGTCTGTCTGATTGGGTGAGATGTTGAGCCATGCCTGTTATCAGTTCTATTCTGCCTTACATGATTATTCTTAGTGCCTCTGGTATTTATATCTTATCTTGGAACATTTCCATGGTTGATGAGTAAGCCTGTTTGTCCTGTCGATCAAATGATACACTGCTGAGCACATAGATTTGTTTAACTGATGTCTTTACCGAGCTTCGTAGGGCCGCCGGAGTCTGTTCTTGTTTGATAGGACAAAGGCAATTGCTCTACGAGGTTTGGAAACCCAAGCTTCGTAGTGTCGCCTGAGTCTGTTCTTGTTTGATAGGACGAGGGCAATGCTTTTCGGGGTTTGGACTTTTCAAAACAGTTTTCTTAAAAAATATGTGTTTAAGTTTTGTATCATTTGGTTGGTTTGTGTGGTTGAGTTGAGTTTATATGTGAGCTTCTGCTGAGTTGAGATTTGCCTTGATCTTGCATATGAGTTGAGATTTATTGCTGAGTGTTCCTGCATAAGTGTTGAGATTCAGTTGATCTTGTCATTGCATCCCAGTGGGGATTTCCCGGCTTGTTGCCGATTACCCGGTCAGTGGACCGTGAGCTTGAGCATTTGCATATGATTCGCCCGCACCGTTGTACTTCACGAACATCAGCGGATTTGCTACCCGTAGCGATGTTCTTTACCGGTAAAGTGGTTAGCTGTGGCAACCCGTGACCCTTGTGAAGGGAATGTCAACCAGGTGGTGCCAACTGGGCAGCCTTGCCTGAGGTCTTGTGAAGGCCAATATGGTAGCTTGTGATTGGGTCTTTGCGTTTTCATCTATTTGATGCATGTGTTGTTAAGTTGCTTTAACATGATTCTTTGATTCTTTGATCTGGCTTCTAGTTATCTACCTTTATATGATTCTATGTGATGCCTTTGATTATAGTTTCATTGTTATCTTGCTGATTGTCCTAACTCCTTGATGTGTTGATTATCCTGATACATGTTTTAAATTCTGCTAAAATTATCTCCTATGCTTGTACCCAGATTATGAGTTTTGCTTTCTTTACAGCACCAGTTATATATCTGCTTTACCCTAACCCCTGATCTATTACTATCCTCTAGCATTGTATACCAGTAGGTACGATCTGCTATTTCTTGGCTCGTCGTGCCCACTGGGATACACTCCGGTGTGTCTCACACCCTCGGGTGACTGTTTTTCAGGTCGAGCGGGTGTTGAGATGTCGGGACGAGTTAGTGAGATCACGAGATAGAGCTTGACCCTGGACAGCCGATAAGATCAAGTATTTAGTTATTTGTTGTATCAAGTGTAATGCAATGTAATTGAGAAGTTATTGATATTGTAATTTAATCTTGCTTAGTAGATGTATGTAGTTAGTACTCTGATTGTATGCCAAGTGAGCCGTGCATATATAGAAAAGGCTCAATCCCCAGTGGGATTGGGACTCTTCTATATATGTGGCGGTCTGTTGCGCCCTGGCTGGTTTTAAACTCTGATTTCAAAAAAAAAAAAAAAAAAAAAAAATTTAGACGCTGGTTTTTAAACTCGGGGCGTGACAAAACTAGTAGCAATGGTGATCACCTGGATCATTTTTCTTCTGGCTACTATGGTTCATACTAGAGACACTATCAAGCCCAAGAGGGCTAAGAGGGCGAAGAAAACAAAAGATGATTCCGATACGGAATCTGAGACGGAATCGATCGATTGGGATGAGCTTCAAGTTGAAGCAACTGCACCCACTGCTTCGAAAGGAAAAGCGCCTGCAGAAACATCAAAGGCTCCGCCTACTGCTGCTGAAAAGGGCAAAGCTTCGATGGAAGAAACTTCTGTGAAAATAAAAAGAAAAAGTGTTGCCCGCAAGAGAGGGAGTGCTCGAGGAATTTCCATTGAGCAACCAGTTGCTAGCCAGCCTCCTCCACAAGACTTTATCAGCTCTGCTAGGATAAAGGATTTTGAGAACAGGGAATGCATTGGCGAAAGACATGTTAATGTCAAAGCCTTGAAGGAACGATCTTCACTTTTTGGGACTCTGTATGACCAGACAGGTCTTGCTCCCATTTGCAACTTCCCCGAGACCACTGGGTATTGTCTTCACTCAGTAAGAATGTTTTATCAAAATGCTTGCTATCTAGTTGATCAGGAGAGCGAACGTCGAGAATTTCAAACATTGGTTAAGAACGTTAAGATCAAAGTAACCCCTCAGCTGATTGGAGAGGCGTTAGGAATGACGGCCAGAGCTGATGGGGCTCATTATATGAAGAGTCAAACCTTCACCACCAACTCCTGGAGAGTGGTAGTTGATGGAATCTGTCTTCCAGATACTCTGTCGGCAGGAAACTCCGTCTTTTCAAAAGAACTTCGACCAGAGTATCGATATTTGAACTTCATTATCTGTTATAACGTCCTTCCAAATATGAATACAAAGGTTCTTCGGTGGGATAGGATGTTGTTCCTCTATCTTCTTGGCAACCCCACAGCAGCAATGGGAGCAAACTTAAACATTCCTTACATCATCTGGTCAAGGATGGCACGCTATGTGGAACATGCTCACCCTTCAGAGAGACTACCTTATCCAATGATCATTATGCGCATTCTTCGAAAATTTAAAGCTGACACAAGTGCGAGTTCCTACATGCACAGTCTAGGAATGATCAATGAAACAACTATTGTAAAGTCTCTCTCAACAAAACAAGATGAGCCCCCATCACCTCCTCACCGACGAAGAGCACAACAACAAGCAACAACCTCTGCACCAGCAGCACGAGCAGCACATGCAGCACAACAACCTCCAGTCCAACCAGCACCTGCAGCACAACAAGCACCTCCATCGACATCCGATGATGATGCATCGGTTACCTCCATCTATAAAGAACAGCAACGGCTCTCCAACGAGCAAGAACGCATATCGAATGAACTGATTGAGGTAAAGGAAGAAATAAAAAAGGTCAACAAGAACCAATCATCTATGAACAAACGATTAAAGAAAATCTTCCAAATACTCGGCTGCATCAGTTCGGATGATTCTGAGTAATCCCCAAACTTTTTAATCTTTTCTTGTGCAGATTTTTAATCTTTTTCCTGTGCAGGTTTTTAAGTTTTAGTTTTTAGTTTTTAGCTCACATTTTTGGTTCTTGAACTTGTTAACTTTTCTCTCCTTTTTGGTAATTTTGGCTAACTTTGTGACAAAAAGGGGGAGAGAGTATTAGAACAGTTTGAACAATCTTGATTGTCCAGTTGAACCATGAAGGTAAGTAAGGTAAGTAGAACTTCAACTTGTTGGGTTATGTATAATAGGATCTAAATAGGGGAAAAAACACCTAGACGGGGGTGAATAGGTGTAAACAATAAACACTCAAAAATCTTTGCGATATAAAACCCAATGCGGAAAAATAAATAACACGCAGAGATTTTTACGTGGAAAACTCCAAACCGGAGTAAAAAACCACGGGACCGATAACACGGTGAAATCCACTAGAATTAAACACGTACAAGGTGATATACCGTACTCACAGACGACTCAACCTTTTCCATACGCTCCTAGTTGATCTTCTCCGCTCGCTCCACGACGCTTCTCGAATCCACGATTTGCGTCCAACGCCGAATCCACGACGTCCGACCGAATCCACGGTCTTCACCCAGTAGCACGCTTCGAATCCACGAACGTACCTCGCTCCGAATCCACGAGAGCGGTAGCACCTTGAATCCACAAGGCCACGCGAGTCCACGCGCCGATTTTGGGAAAATCGTTGTTTTTGGGTGGTGATGATCCGCCGAATACTTAGATTAGAAATAGATCGGAAATACCATCTAAGTATTCATTGATTTGATTCTACTCAAAATGTGAGTATGAAAACCTAGAATCAAATCAATCAATATAGATGAAGAAACATAGGATTTAATCTATTGATTTCCTTTCTTCTCTATTTGTGGATCTATCTAATTCGGTCGTCTTTTTCCCTTTTTCGTGGGTTACCCTAAAAGATGAATTAAAGGGTCTATATATAGGTTAGAAACCATTGGAAGAGGATAAGAATAAAAAACTAACCATTTCTGGAATTTTTCAGGACGGCGATCCGGATCGGACTTCGGCGATCCGGATTGCAGTAGCGAGACAAACAGTTTCCAGAAAAACCAAGGTTCGGGATCCGGATCGAAGTGCCTGATCCAGATCGTTCATACAATTCACCAAACACCAACGTTCGGGATCCGGATTGCAAAGCCTAATCCGGATCGTTCATAAAACATGGTAAAACTAGTGTTCGGGATCCGGATCAAAGGAGGCTACGATCCGGATTGAACTGGTGTATGAACGAACACCCTTCGGGATCCGGATTGGAAAGTCTGATCCGGATCCTGAACATGTCCCATGTCCAGTTTTTGATTTTTATGCAATAAGAAATTCATCCAAGTGTTTCTACACTATAAGAAGTATTCGGATCACCAAAAATAATTAGTTAAACATACCTGATCCTTTTGAATTCTTCTTTCTTGAGATTGAGTTAAATGATCCAACTTTCTTTATCTTCAATCTTCAAGACTTAACCGAATTCACGAAATACGCCAACTCAAATTCCGTAACAATCTCCCCCTTTGGCGGTTTCGTGACAAAACATAAATCCACTCAAGAAAATTCAAAAAGATATTTTTGTTGCTATCACCATACAACAAAAATTTACAATGGAGATCCAAAATAAAATAGATACATGAGTTAAACTCCTAAAACAGACTTTAGACTTAGACATCTGTACTCTCTGCAAAAGAAATCATTCTTGACAAAAGAAATCGTTAGATATCTCAAGAATTTTATATCATTCAAAAACCACATACAGAGATGAAGTTTATGCTCATTTACTTACCATGATATTTATACATTCAGATATGTAATTTGATCATAGTTAAAAACCAACATATCTCCTATGCAATCAAAATCCAAATGTCACAAAAATTGTTAGTGAACATCAACTTGTTAGTTATATTACATGCCCAAATAGTTAGCAAATAGTTAGTCGAGGCATGCGTGCAATCACAAATGAAAACAAAAGTTGAAGTTCTACTTACCTTCATAGTTCAACTGGACAATAGATTGTGTTCAAACTGTTCTAATTCTCTTCCCCTTTTTGTCACAAAGTTAGCCAAAATTACCAAAAAGGAGAGAAGTTAATAAGTTCAAGAACCAAAAGTTTGAGAATTAAAACTAAAAACTAAAACTTAAAACCTGCACAAGAAAAAGATTAAAAAGTTCTGCACAAGAAAAAGAATTAAAAAGGAAGAGAATTACTCAGAATCATCCGAACTGATGCAGCCGAGTATTTGGAAGATTTTCTTTAAACGTTTGTTCATGGATGACTGGTTCTTGTTGACCTTTTTTATTTCTTCCTTTAATTCAATCAGTTCATTTGAAATGCGTTCTTGCTCATTGGAGATCCTTTGCTGTTCTCTATAAATGGAGGTAACCGATGCATCATCATCGGATGTCGATGGAGGTGCTTGTTGTGCTGCAGGTGCTGGTTGGACTGGAGGTGCTGCTGGAGCAGAGGTTGTTGCTTGTTGTTGAGCTCTTCGTCGGTGAGGAGGTGATGGGGGCTCATCTTGTTTTGTTGAGAGAGACTTTACAATAGTTGTTTCATTGATCGTTCCTAGACTGTGCATGTAGGAACTCGCACTTGTGTCAGCTTTAAACTTTCGAAGAATCCGCATAATGATCATTGGATAAGGTAGTCTCTCTGAAGGGTGAGCATGTTCCACATAGCGTGCCATCCTCGACCAGATGATGTAAGGAATATTTAAGTTTGCTCCCATTGCTGCAGTGGGGTTGCCAAGAAGATAGAGGAACAACATCCTATCCCACCGAAGAACCTTTGTATTCATATTTGGAAGGACGTTATAACAGATAATGAAGTTCAAATAGCGATACTCTGGTCAAAGTTCTTTTGAAAAGACGGAGTTTCCTGCCGACAGAGTATCTGGAAGACAGATTCCATCAACTACCACTCTCCATGTAGAGTACCGGGACTTTGGATAGCGCGCCGACCACTCAGATGACTTGGAGCAGAGAGTTGCCTTGAGCATGTTGTATCTGAGGTTACAGTTGATGCCGGGTTGATTCGGATCAACGCGGAAGCTCCAGCTCGATTCGGGGTTTTTCCGGGCTTTGTAGGCCGATTGAGGATGAGATTGGAAATTTCCGACTTCACCGTGGAGCGCCGGAAATTCAGGAACACTTGGATCAGGTGTACTTTCAGATTACAGCGAAGTTCGGGAGGTTCCGGACTGACGCGGAGGACCCGGAGTCAAAAGTGAGTCGGAACTGGCAATTTTGGAGCCGGTAATTGATTTGAGCACCCCGACTCAACGGACGAGCTTTTGAAGAGAAAAAGCTCTGGACACGTGTACTTTTGATTTACAGCGAGGTTCGGGAGGTTCCGGACTGACGCGGAGGACCCGGAGTCAAAAAGTGAGTCGGAACTGGCAATTTTGGAGCCGGTAATTGATTTGAGCACCCCGACTCAACGGATAAGCTTTTTGAGGAGAAAAAGCCGTGGACACGTGTACTTTTGATTTACAGCGAGGTTCGGGAGGTTCCGGACTGACGCGGAGGGCCCGGAGGCAAAAAGTGAGTTGGAACTGGCAATTTTGGAGCCGGTAATTGATTTGAGCACCCCGCCTCAACGGATGAGCTTTTTGGAGAGAAAAAGCTGTGAGCGCGTGTATTTTCGATTTACAGCGGAGTTCGGGAAGTTCCGGGCAGCGGCGGAGAGCCCGAAGGCAAAAAGTGAGTTGGAGTTGTAATTATTGGATTTAATTAATTAGTTAATTAATTATAAAGCTTTTACTTTATAAAAGCTGCCTCCACCTCCACCCTCTGCAGCAAGGAAAAGAGAAAGAAAGGAAAAGAGAAAGAAAGGAGAGGAAAAGAGAGGAAAAAGGAAGAAGAAGAAAAAGAAGAAATTGGGATTGGAGCTTCTTGGATTTTTGGATTTTATCGGATTTTTTTTGGGTTTTTCTGGGTTTTGCCGTCGCCGGCGGGCGCGCGCGCGCGCAACGGCGCACGCGCGGCGCCAGGGTGCTGCTATTGGCAGCACCCTGTGGCGGTGCCGCTGGGCGCGGCGCCGCGTGCAGCAAAGTGCTGCACGCGGCGCTGCCTGGCCGCGCGCAGGTGCGCGCGGCAGGGCCGCGCGCAAGTGCGCGCGGCGCTGCCTGGCCGCGCGCAGGGGCGCGCGGCAGGGCCGCGCGCAGGTGCGCGCGGCACCTCCTGGCCGCGCGCAGGCGCGCGCGGCAGGGCCGCGCGCAGGGGCGCGCGGCAGGGCCGCGCGCGTGCGCTCGGGCCCTCCTGCCGCGCGCAGGCGCGCGCGGCAGGGCCGCGCGCAGGGGCGCGCGGCAGGGCCGCGCGCGTGCGCGCGGGCCCTCCTGGCCGCCGCGCAGGCGCGCGCGGCAGGGCCCGCGCGCAGGCGCGCGCGGCAGGGCCGCGCGCGTGCGCGCGGGCCCTCCTGGCCGCGGGCCCGCGCAGGGCGCGCGCGGCAGGGCCGCGCGCAGGGGCGCGCGGCAGGGCCGCGCGCCGTGCGCGCGGGCCCTCCTGGCCGCGCGCAGGGGCGCGCGGCAGGGCCGCGCGCGGGCCTGCGCGGGCCGCGCGGGCCGC
The DNA here is from genome assembly GCA_029204045.2 of Tillandsia leiboldiana. Lineage (NCBI taxonomy): Eukaryota > Viridiplantae > Streptophyta > Magnoliopsida > Poales > Bromeliaceae > Tillandsia > Tillandsia leiboldiana. Next base: position 11,235,262 of record CM055063.1, read on the forward strand.
GCGCGGGCCTGCGCAGGCGCGCGACCGCGCGCAGCGCAGTGGGCTGCGCGCGGGCCCGCGCGCAGCGCCTCTGGGCGCTGCGCGCAGCGCCGCTGGGCGCCGCGCGCAGCGCCGCTGGGCGCTGTGCGCAGCGCCGCTGGGCGCAGCGCGGTGCGCTCCGGCACCGCGCAGCGGGCCGCTGCGCGGCGCCGCTTGGTTGGGCGGCGTGCGGCGGGCCTCCCTCGTCGCGCGGCTGGTTTTTCGCCGCTCGGCGTGCTCCCGGGACAGCGGTGGCGCCTCGGTTTGCGTGCCGGCACCGTTTTTCGCCGTCAACCGTTGTTTTCCCCCGTCGGCCGCTGTCTTTCGCGGGTTTTCGCCGTGTTTTCGCCGTCGGAGCCGTGGGCCGCCGTCGGCCGCTGTTTTCGCTCGCTGTTTTGCGCAGTTTTTTCGCCGTTTTTCGCGAGCAGGTTGCGAGCAGTTTCGCAAGCGGTTCCGCCGTTTCGCTCGCTGTTTTTGCGCAGTTTTTCGCCGTTTTTCGCGAGCAGGTTGCGAGCAGTTTCGCAAGCGGTTTCGCTGTTTTCGCTCGCAGATTTCGCGCAGTTTCGCGCAGGTTTTCGCGCAGGTTTTCGCGCCGTTTCGCGCAGGTTTTCGCGCAGGTTTTCGCGCCGTTTCGCGCAGGTTTTCGCGCAGTTTTTGCGCAGGTTTTCGCGCCGTTTCGCGCAGGTTTTCGCGCAGTTTTCGCGCAGGTTTTCGCGCAGTTTTCGCGCAGATTTTCGCGCCGTTTCGCGCAGGTTTTCGCGCAGGTTTTCGCCGTTTTTCGCGAGCAGTTTGCGAGCGGTTTAGCGCGTTTTTCGAGCAGATTTCGCGAGCGGTTTGAGCAGTTTTCGCTGGCTTTTCGCAAGCTGTTTTTGAGCAGTTTTTGCGCCGACGGAGCTGTTTTCGCCGTCGGGCGCTGGTTTTCGCCGACGGGCTGTTTTTCGCCGTCGGGCGCTGATTTTTCGCTGACGGAAGCTGTTTTTCGCCGTCGGATGCTCGGTTTTGACCTTTTTGATTGATTTTGCGATTTCTTCGCTTCTGACAGCTTGCGGTGCGGTTTTTGCTTCCGCGGAGCGCGCGGTCGTGTGGTTGGTCGCCGCGTGCTCCGTTTTGCGTGCGGTTTCTGGCATCGGGCTTCGTGTTGCGTGCGGACCCCTTGGAGGCCAGGTAAGCCCGCTGAGCCAATTGCAAGTGTCGACGAGCAATTGGTGGCTTTCTGAGGTGGGTTGGTTTTCTCTCCAAGTCTACGGACTTCCTTCTAATTCTAATGGTTTAGGATTGCATGCTAGTTTAAGTGTTTTCTTGGAACTTAACTAGCACCCCCGTCATATGTGCATGATTTTGACCAGACCTTTTGTGAACCTTAATTTGGGCTAGGTTCCTTATGCTTAGACATCCCGCACTTTTCATATCCTTCGGGACTTAGAGTTTCCTCGCCCGGGTAGTGGGCCGAGTGGTCAGTGTGTTGTGGGACGGGTGTTGCACTCGGGCCCGGGGGGCCGAGTGGGGTCTGGTGGCTGGGTTAGGCCAGTGTTAGCATTTTGGGGAGCCGTTTCAGATAAACGGTGGTCCCGGGGGTTTTTCCTTTCCACTGTTCTTCTCGTCACCACCAGGTTGGGGTCGTGGTGTACGTGTGTTAGCAGGACCTTGAACCCAGAACCTTTTTGGATAAATACATGATTTTAGTCAGCCAATGTTTCTTCCAAGCCCCGCAAGGTTGTCTGAGTCTGTTCTCGTCCGTTGGGACAAAGGCGTCAGCTCTTCGAGGCTTGGGCATAAAACTTGATTTCAAAGGATTTTCCTAAAAAGACTAAAAATCATTATAAAGATGGCTTTCTCTCAGATCGAATGATTTTCTGAAATAAATGACATGGTTTCTTATAAACTTATCCACTCGAGTGGATTCGAGTGATCTGGGTTCTAAGGGCTGCTTTCTCTCTTGGGGACGTAGATGTTAGTCTCCCTAGGTTTCGGACCCTTCGTAGATCTGGCCGTGGAGTAGCTCCGGCCGTGAGTTGAGTGTTGAGTTCAGTGGAGTGGTGTTGTGGGAGCCGTGGGAGAGACGGTGGTCCCAGCTGTGTAGTACCTTTGTTGAGTGGGTCAGTGTTGTGAGATTGAGTCGTGGAGGGTTCTCCGACTGAGTTTGTGCTTTGAGCATCGAGATACCGATCTGTTTGATCGAGGACCACAGCCTGCAGGAGCCACTTGTGAGACAGTGATGCTGATGAGATACTTGAGTTCGGTGGGGTCGCACCCCTCGAACCACGCCCCGGGTGCGTTGATGATTCCGAGCCTGATGAGGCTGCGATGATGATACCGAGCCTGACGAGGCTTCGATGATGCGCCTAGTTCATATACTAGTGGTCGCTTGATACCCCTGGCCGTGCTACCATGGGGTCACTGTGTGAGATATTGAGTTTGTCCGTTGGGACACCCTGGTTGATACACCAGGGGGCGCAGGCTTGACTCGACTGGACCCGGGTGGGCAGTCGCTGAGATTCGAGGTACACTGAGAGTGTGATGGTGTAGCATGTGTCATAGTAGAGCGTCTTGGGCTTAGTACTTGTGACATGTTGTCAGCTGTGAGTGACTGCATACCATCATCCATAGTCTCTTCTTGTTGAGCATAGTAGATAGAGGCATGATAGCTGTAGATTCTTTTCCAGCTTATTTATATTTCTCATCAGTCTTTTCTCTATCTTATGCCTCTGGTAGACTTAGTGGGCAGACCGTGGTTCTTGGAGACGGTACCCACTGAGAACTACTGTAGGATGTAGTTCTCACACCCTCTGTCGGTGACAGGTTGCTGAGGCTTTCTTCCGTTCCTGCTGTGCTTGACTGGACGGACCGAGGACAGGGAGTCGCGTGATAGTTCCCTACCAGCATTGTTACTTTAGAGAGAGGTAGATGTACCATCCCGGATTGTGGGAGTTGGTTATGTTCTTGTTAGCTATCTCCCCTTTGGATTTGTAGATGTTGTGTAGGTGCACTTCTTTTGTATCATCTGATTTTGGGAGATAGGCTATGGGTTGTAGCAGCTTTGTTGTTGAGAAAAATTTTATAGTACAGCTTTTTATCCGCTCTGATATCTGTGTAGCTGTAGTTTTGTCTTTTGCAGGCTAGACGCTTCGTCTGTACGGCAGTTTCCGTACAGATGGCGGATCTGTTAGCGAGCCCGGGTCGCAGTTTCGACCCCGGGGCGTGACAGATTAGAGTGGTATCAGAGCCTAGGTTATAGGTCATTGAGGACTTAGAAACCCTAGGCTTGTGGTTGGACATTAGGATGACTACGTGAGAGTCGTGACTTTTAGCGAGAGTCCAGATTGAGTTTTTACCTCTCCCTCGGGTTGGGATGAGTGATTTGATATGTTATTCTCTCAAGGTGATTATGTTGGCTGCAGACAACATAATACTTTAGGAGGGATAACAAATTGTAGACTCTCGCTGGATTGGGTCGTATGGTTGTTGTGTCCTGATGTTTGTTTTGTTTCAGCTACTTGCGATGCCGCCGAGACGTCGTGCAGCGACGAGCGGGCGTTTGACCTCAGCTGAGGAGCCCGGACGGCGGACTGCCGAGCAGGCTAGGCAGGGTGAGGTACAGGATCTGCGGGCTCAGGGGGCCCAGATGTCGGAGGCATTGCGGCGCCAGGAGAGGAACATGGAGCGGGTGTTGCGCATGTTTGAGCTGAGAGCATCTCCCGGGGTATCGCCAGTAGTACTCCAGCCGCGACATTGTCGATTTCGACCCTGGTCACACCACTGATGGTGCAGGAGCAGCGAGAGGTTGCCAACCGGTTATTCTACTTCATCCAGTCCCATCCCCTGCAGATTTTGGGATTTAAGTTGGGGGCCTTGGGAGGCCGAGAACTGGATCGCTGCTATGGGAAAGCTGTTCAAGGATTTGTTCATCCTGGAGAAGCTTCAGGGCGCGGGATCTTGCGCCTTTCGTTTGGGACGCCGAGAGTTGGTGGCGTCGGGTTCGTCCTATTGGACCACCGGGAGCGAGTTTCCGCGAGGGTTGAGCAGTGGGCCCCTTGTCACCCAGTTTGAGGCTTCGGGGTTGTTTGTGTTGAGAGGGGACTGCACCTGGATATTTATCTCATTGTGTATTCTCGGCGAGTGCCGACCGTAGATGCAGCGATTGGGCATGTGCGATGGATTGACCGAGGATCACTGATCACGTCCAGGAGGGACGGAGATCGAGGGACCAGCTCCAGAGAGAGAGTCTTCCAGTATTGCCTGATTTCGGGATAGTGGAGTGGATCGAGGTTGCCTTGGTGCCAGCCTCAGGGTCATGTGCCTCAGAGGAGACAGAGACCTGGAGGTTCTCGGCAGTCGAGGCGCCAGGATACTGGATTGGAGACCGTGATAGTGGTCGACATGGTTATGGAACCTTGCAGCCGGGGGCTGTGCCCGGTTAGTGTTCAGAAACCGGTAGGGGGCTTTTTGAGCTTGTCTTGCGGTCAAGTGGATTGACTGAGGCCTGCGATTGTTAGTATTTGAAGGATCGAGTTCTCCAGCTGTGTTTGAACGGGTTAGCAGCCGGACCCGTCGTGGACATTTGGATTTGTTTCCGAAGTGGCTTAGAGCTTCAAGATCACTGGAGGTTAGGGCAGCAACTCCAAGAGGGGAGTTGTTGGTTGCCTAATCGAGGGATGTACCTGCGAGACTTGATTGTTTTGGTTGCTAAGGAGCAACGGAGGAGTTTCTGCCTTTTGGAGACTTCGATTTTTTTTGGAAGCCACCAGCCGCAGAGGTTTATGTTTATGGACTTGAGTTTACGCGGGGAGTTTGGACCGTGATTTTCGTCTGATAGGAAGAAGTGTAATGGAATCCTCGCACTTTATCGGCTTTTCTTCGTTGGGTCGAACAAGGATTTGAGCTATCGGAAGCAACCGTAGGAATTCTTGCTTGTGGAGTTATGGAATTTACGGTTGAGTTTACCCAGTGAAGGTTCGGCGATGCCTGTTTGTTGGGTTAGAGCGACCACCTGAGAGCCGAGAGGATGAGTTTGGGTTGCCGATTGGTGGGTGCCAGGTTAGCGGATCGCTTGGTACTTGGTATGACTTCCTTTCTTTGTGGCTGAGATCAGAGTTTTGCACCCCTACTTGGTTGAGTTGGTGGACTGTGGTTTTGGGTTGCGGCCACAGCTGGGACAGCTTCAACATCTCTCTCTCCTTGTTTTTCCGTTTTATCGCCGAAAATAGCAGCGGAATGAAAAATTTCGGAGGACTACTCCAGAAATGGAGGCGATGCGGGAACCTGTTCTGTTTTGATCGGGGCGAAGGCATCGGTCCGTTGGAAATTTTGGACTTTTCGCTATTTTCGGCTGCTTTTCTTTTGAGAGAGAGAGTTGGAGTTGATGTTTTCCCGATTAAGTTTCTTGTGGTAGGGTGTGTGTTTTGGTTTCGAGGACGAAACCTTTTGAAGGAGGGGAGAGTGTAGAGTACCGGGACTTTGGATAGCGCGCCGACCACTCAGATGACTTGGAGCAGAGAGTTGCCTTGAGCATGTTGTATCTGAGGTTACAGTTGATGCCGGGTTGATTCGGATCAACGCGGAAGCTCCAGCTCGATTCGGGGTTTTTCCGGGCTTTGTAGGCCGATTGAGGATGAGATTGGAAATTTCCGACTTCACCGTGGAGCGCCGGAAATTCAGGAACACTTGGATCAGGTGTACTTTCAGATTACAGCGAAGTTCGGGAGGTTCCGGACTGACGCGGAGGACCCGGAGTCAAAAGTGAGTTGGAACTGGCAATTTTGGAGCCGGTAATTGATTTGAGCACCCCGACTCAACGGACGAGCTTTTGAAGAGAAAAAGCTCTGGACACGTGTACTTTTGATTTACAGCGAGGTTCGGGAGGTTCCGGACTGACGCGGAGGACCCGGAGTCAAAAAGTGAGTCGGAACTGGCAATTTTGGAGCCGGTAATTGATTTGAGCACCCCGACTCAACGGATAAGCTTTTTGAGGAGAAAAAGCCGTGGACACGTGTACTTTTGATTTACAGCGAGGTTCGGGAGGTTCCGGACTGACGCGGAGGGCCCGGAGGCAAAAAGTGAGTTGGAACTGGCAATTTTGGAGCCGGTAATTGATTTGAGCACCCCGCCTCAACGGATGAGCTTTTTGGAGAGAAAAAGCTGTGAGCGCGTGTATTTTCGATTTACAGCGGAGTTCGGGAAGTTCCGGGCAGCGGCGGAGAGCCCGAAGGCAAAAAGTGAGTTGGAGTTGTAATTATTGGATTTAATTAATTAGTTAATTAATTATAAAGCTTTTACTTTATAAAAGCTGCCTCCACCTCCACCCTCTGCAGCAAGGAAAAGAGAAAGAAAGGAAAAGAGAAAGAAAGGAGAGGAAAAGAGAGGAAAAAGGAAGAAGAAGAAAAAGAAGAAATTGGGATTGGAGCTTCTTGGATTTTTGGACTCGCCGTTGGAGGCCGTGCGAAGCTGTGGGCGTGCGGCGTGCGACAACGAGGTAAGCATTTCTCTTTTTGGGTTTCTTGGTTTTTGCGCTTTAGGGATTTTTAATTTAATTTTAAAAATCTAAAAATGGGATTCTTGGATTTTTGGGATTTTCGGATTTAATCATTTTATTGGGCTTTTTTGATTTTTGCCGTCGCCTTTCGGCCGCAGCGCTGCGCAGCGGCACGGCGGACTCGCGGCGCCAGGGTGCTGCTATTGGCAGCACCCTGTGGTCGGTGCCGCTGGGCGCGCGCGGCCGCGTTGCAGCAAAGTGCTGCACGCGGCGCTGCCTGGCCGCGTCGCAGGTGCGCGCGGCAGGGCCCGCGCGCAAGTGCGCGCGGCGATCCTGTGCCGCGCGCAAGTGGCCGCGTGGCAGGTGCCGCTGCGCGGTGCGCGCTGCGCTTCCTGGCCGCGCGCAGGGTCGCGCGGCAGGGCCGCGCAGTTGCGCGCGGCACCTCTGGCCGCGCAGGGGCGCGCGGCAGGGCCGCGCGCGTGGGCGCGCTGGCACCTTCTGGCCGGCGCAGGGGCGGCTGCAGGGCCCTCTCTGCTCCGCGCAATTCCTGGCCGGCTCGCGGGTGCGCGCTGCATGGCCGGGCGCAGTTGCTCTCTGCATTTTCCTCGCGCTTTGGCGCGCGGCATTTCCTTGCAGCTCGCGCCGGTGTGGGCCGCGCAGCTGCCTTGCCGCGCCGTGTGCTCGCGCAACCTTCTGGTCGCATCGCACAGCGGCGCGCGGCAGGGCTCGATCGCGGGCCTGCGTGGGCGCGCGGGCGCCGCGCGTCGCCTGCGCAGGCGGCGTCTGCGCAAGGCGCAGCGGGCTGCGCGCAGGCCCGCGCGCAGCTGCCGCGGGCTCCCGCGCAGGCGCCGCTGGGCGCCGCGCGGATGCGCGCTCGGCACCTGCTCATCGGCTCGCTTCGGCTACGCCGCTTGGTGGTGCGCCGTGTTGCGTGCCTCCCTCGTCGCGCGGGCTGTTTTTTTTTCCGCTCGCCGGCGCGGCCTGGCGCAGCGTTGGCACCATCGTTTTGGCGTGCCGGCGCGTTGGTTCCCACCGTCGGCAGCTGTTTTTCGCGGGGGGTTTTCGCGCAGTTTTTTGCGCGGTTGCGCGGCCGTTTTGCGCAGGTTTTCGCGCCGTTTCGCGCAGGTTTTCGCGGCAGTTTTTGCGCAGGTTTTTCCGGGCGCCGTTTAGCGCAGTTTTCGCGCAGTTTTTTTTTCGCATGTTTTCGCGCAGCGCCGTTTCGCGCAGATTTCCGCGCAGGTTTTCGTCGTTTTTTGCGAGCAGTTTGCGAGCAGTTTCGCAAGCGGTTTCGCTGTTTCGCCGTCGTGTTTTCGCGGCAGGTTTTCCCGTTTTTCGCGCAGAGCGGTTGCGAGCAGTTTTGCGCAGTTTTCGCAGGGTTTCGCGAGCGGTTTGTGCAGTTTTCGCTGGTTTTTCGCAAGCTGTTTTTGAGCAGTTTTCGCGCCGACGGAGCTGTTTTCGCCGTCGGGCGCTGGTGGGTCGCCGACGGGCTGTTTTTTCGCCGTCGGGCGCTGATTTTCGCTGACGGAGGTGTTTTCGGCCGACGGAAGCTGTTTTTCGCCGTCGGATGCTCGGTTTTGACCTTTTTGATTGATTTTGCGATTTCTTCGCTCTGACAGCGGCGGCTGCGGTGTTTTTGCTTCGCGCGAGCGCGGTGGGTCGGGTCGTGTGTTGGCGCCGCGTGCTCCGTTTTGCGTGCGGTTTCTGGCATCGGGCTTCGTGTTGCGTGCGGACACCCTTGGAGGCCAGGTAAGCCCGCTGAGCCAATTGCAAGTGTCGACGAGCAATTGGTGGCTTTCTGAGGTGGGTTGGTTTTCCTCTCCAAGTCTACGGACTTCCTTCTAATTCTAAGGTTTAGGATTGCATGCTAGTTTAAGTGTTTCTTGGAACTAACTAGCACCCCCATCATATGTGCATGATTTTGACCAGACCTTTTGTGAACCTTAATTTGGGCTAGGTTCCTTATGCTTAGACATCCCGCACTTTTCATATCCTTCGGGACTTAGAGTTTCCTCGCCCGGGTAGTGGGCCGAGTGGTCAGTGTGTTGTGGGACGGGTGTTGCACTCGGGCCCGGGGGGCCGAGTGGGGTCTGGTGGCTGGGTTAGGCCAGTGTTAGCATTTTGGGGAGCCGTTTCAGAATAAACGGTGGTCCGGGGGTTTTTCCTTTCCACTGTTCTTCTCGTCACCACCCAGGTTGGGGTCGTGGTGCACGTGTGTTAGCAGGACCTTGAACCCAGAACCTTTTTGGATAAATACATGATTTTAGTCAGCCAATGTTTCTTCAAGCCTCGCAAGGTTGTTTGAGTCTGTTCTCGTCTGTTGGGACGAAGGCATCAGCTCTTCGAGGTTGGGGCATAAAACTTGATTTCAAAGGGTTTTCCTAAAAGAGACTAAAAATCATTAAAAAGATGGATTTCTCTCAGATCGAATGGTTTTCTGAAATAAATGACATGGTTTCTTATAAACTATCCACCCGAGTGGATTCGAGTGATCTGGGTTCTAAGGGCTGCTTTCTCTCTTGGGGACGTAGATGTTAGTCTCTCCTGGGTTTCGGACCTTCGTAGATCTGGCCGTGGAGAGCTCCGGCCGTGAGTTGAGTGTTGAGTTCAGTGGAGTTGTGTTTGTGGGAGCCGTGGGAGAGACGGTGGTCCCAGCTTTGTAGTACCTTCGTGAGTGGGTGTGTTGTGAGATTGAGTCGTGGAGGGTTCTCCGACTGAGTTTGTGCTTTGAGCATCGAGATACCGACTGTTTGATCGAGGACCACAGCCTGCAGGAGCCACTTGTGAGACAGTGATACTGATGAGATACTTGAGTTCGGTGGGGTCGCACCCCTCGAACCACGCCCCGGTGCGTTGATGATTCCGAGCCTGATGAGGCTGCGATGATGATACCGAGCCTGACGAGGCTGCGATGATGCCCTAGTTCATATACTAGTGGTCGCTTGATACCCCTGGCCGTGCTACCATGGGGTCACTGTGTGAGATATTGAGTTTGTCCGTTGGGACACCCTGGTTGATACACCAGGGGGCGCAGGCTTGACTCGACTGGACCCGGGTGGGCAGTCGCTGAGATTTGTGATGTGCTGAGCGAGTGATGGTGTAGCATGTGTCATAGTTAGAGCGTCTTGGGCTTAGTACTTGTGACAATGTTGTCAGCTGTGAGTGACTGCATACCATCATCCATATCTCTTCTTGTTGGGCATTGTAGATAGAGGCATGATAGCTGTAGATTCTTTTCCAGCTTATTTATATTTCTCATCATCTTTTCTCTATCTTATGCCTCTGGTAGACTTAGTGGGCAGACCGTGGTTCTTGGAGACGGTACCCCACTGAGAACTACTGTAGGATGTAGTTCTCAACACCCTCTGTCGGTGACAGGTTGCTGAGGCTTCTTCCGTTCCTGCTGTGCTTGACTGGACGGACCGAGGACAGGGAGTCGCGTGATAGTTCCCTACCAGCATTGTTACTTTAGAGAGAGGTAGATGTACCATCCCGGATTGTGGGAGGTGTTATGTTTCCTTGTTAGCTATCTCCCACCTTGGATTTGTAGATGTTGTATAGGTGCACTTCTTTTTGTATCATCTGATTTTGGGAGATAGGCTATGTGTTGTTCAGCAGCTTGTAGTTGAGAAAAAAATTTATAGTACAGCTTTTTATTCGCTCTGATATCTGTGTAGCTGTAGTTTTGTCTTTTGCAGGCTAGACGCTTCGTCTGTACGGCAGTTTCCTACAGATGGCGGATCTGTTAGCGAGCCCGGTCGCAGTTTCGACCCCGGGCGTGACATTTAGTCATATTACTTTATATATAGGACTATCCGAATTCTTGGGTGTCACACCTCCCATTGTTGCGTTGGAGTTTCCGTTGGTTTACTTTGAGCATTCTTCGCTGGGTCACCCCGACAGGGCGCACTGTGTTGACGATACCTGGAGCAGGAAGCTACTGGGGTCGAGTTGGATGATTCCACAGCTACCGCGTGTGTGGACTGTTGAGGCAAAACATGCTTGTGGTTGTGCCCCTGAGGGTTGCCTTGTTGAGTTGACACAATTGTGTTTGGTGCGTGTTGCACTGACGTTATATTTGTTTCCCCCAACTTTTGATGGAACCCCTGTTGTGTTTTCATTTCTCAGCTCAGGAAGGTCATGTTTTGGATCCCTCGCCTGTGATTGACTCACCCCATTGTTAGATTTAGGAATGTTTGAAGTACGAGGGACGGCGTTGCGATTCTGGCTCGTGTGATTGGAGGTTTACGCAACCGGGCTATGCCGTACTGGTCGTTGCTGTTGCGTTGTTGAGGAGTGATCACGAGGAGTAAGTGGTGATTAGGAGCTGGAGACGGTGATTTTGAGTACTTATCCTTGGTAATTGTGACTCCTGTTTGAGTTGTGTTAGTTTCGAGGACGAAACTTTTTTTTGTGGGTGAGGATTTATATTCCCGGGTCCCCCAGTGTTTTTCGCCCTGTTTCGGGGTATGGAACACCTATTCTTGTGTGTTGGGCCCCAACATGCAAAGAGATGTGTTGATTTGGACTCAGTGAGGAACTGGGATCAAGCCGGACCTTCGTCTGCTTTTGCCACATTTAGGAGTGGTTTCAGGCTGAACG
>CM055063.1:11246447-11256867 GCA_029204045.2 Tillandsia leiboldiana
CCGCGCGGCGCCCCGCCTGCGGGCGGCTCGCGCGGCGGCGGCGGCGACGGCGGCCCTCTCCACGAAACCCGACCCCGAAGCGCAAACCCTAACGGAAAGACTCACCTTTGATCCGCCGGGAAAAGAGAAGAAGAGGATCATCCTATCGTTGCCCGGTTGATCCCGCGAGCAAGAAAGCCTCCGTCCCTCTCCCGATTGCCCCGCCGTCGGTCGTAACGAGAGCGAAAAAGGGTTGGGTTCCGTTCCCTCTTTTTCTCTCTCGTAGCATCTCTTAAAAACCCTAGCCGCCGAATGAAGGAACCTAAGAGGGAAAACCTAAAACCCTCAGGTCCTTAAAGGGATTTTATAGAAATGAAAGGGACAAATCCGGCGGCTAGAGTTACCTCGAGAAACGTGTCGATCGCTCGCACTGATCCCGGAGCGCCTAAAAGGGGTCCGAACTTCGAAATTTTATTCTGGGAGAACCGGGAGTCGGAATCCGAAACCGATCGCGTCCCCGTTCTCCGTATCGCGAGCTCTGCCGCCTAAAAATGTCCGCGAGCCCCGACGGACTGTCCAGAAAAACACAAAAAATTGACCCTCAGTCGGACAGTCATAAGAAAAGGATGACGGGAAAAGTCAAGGAAAGGCCAGGTCTTACACCACTCACCACTAAAAACAAGTTTCGTCCCCGAAACTTAACCCTCACCCGCGGCGAAGAGGTCCGGGTAGCACTCCCTCATCTTTGACTCTGGTTCCCAAGTTGCCTCACGCTCTTCTTGATTGCTCCAAAGCACCTTCATGTAGGGAATTGTCCGACTTCGTAGCTTTTTGTCCTCTCATGCTAGGATCCGCACCGGCACTTCCTTGAAGCTCAGGTCCTCCTTAAGCTCGATTGCAGAGACGTCAAGCACTCACGACGGATCGGGGAGATACTTCCGAAGCATGGATACGTGGAACACGTCATGAACTCGGTCAAGGCTCGGTTGTAGGGCGAGGCGATAGGCCACGGTGCCGATGCGCTCCAGAATCTCGAAAGGCCCTACGTACCGTGGACTCAACTTGCCTCTCAACCCGAACCGCTTCACCCCTTTGGACGGCGAAACCCGTAGCAGCACGTGCTCCCCCACCTGGAACTCCAAATCGCGGCGTCTCTGGTCCGCGTAGCTCTTTTGTCGGCTCTGGGCGGTCACTAACCGCCGTCTGATGAGGCGCACCTTTTCCTTAGTCTCTTCCACTAAGTCCGGCCCCAAATACCTTCGCTCCCCCCAGATCGTCCCAACAAATCGGGGATCTAAAGCGCCTGCCGTACAATGCTTCATACGACGCCATCCGGATGCTCGCCTGGTAGCTGTTGTTGTAGGCGAACTCGACGAGAGGTAGATAGCGTGACCATCCGTCTCCCAAATCCAGTATGCATGCTCGGAGCATGTCCTCGAGGATCTGGATTACCCGCTCGGATTGCCCATCCGTTTGGGGGTGGAACGCCGAGCTGAAAGGTAGCTTGGTCCCCAGAGCTCGTTGTAGACTCTGCCAAAAGTTCGAAACGAACCTTGTGCCTCGGTCTGAAGTAATAGATGTCGGTATCCTGTGTAGCCTCATAATCTCGCCGATGTATACTTGGGCCAGTCGGTCACGTGTCCAGGTCGTGTGGATCGGTAAGAAGTGAGCTGACTTCGTTAGCCGATCTACGACGACCCAGATAGCGTCGTTACCCTACTGCGAACGTGGAAAGTCGGTGACAAAGTCCATCGTGATTTGCTCCCATTTCCATTCGGGCACCGGTAGTGGTTGCAATTTCCCCGCCGGTCGCTGGTGCTCGGCTTTCACCTGTTGGCAAATCAGGCAGTGCGCTACGAATCGCGTCACGTCCCCTTTCAGTTTCGGCCACCAGAAAGTCTGTCTGAGATCCCTATACATCTTGGTGCCCCCCAGGGTGCGCCGCGTAGGGGGCGCAGTGCGCTTCAGTCAAGATTTCCCTTTTCAGGTCTGGCATATCGGGCACGCAAATCCGTCCTCAAAATCGAAGGGTGCCGTCCGCCCCCATTGCAAAGTCTCCCTTCTGCTCCGGGGAAATCTTATCTCGCTCCAGCTGTAGCTGCGGGTCCGCCCCTTGGCCTTCTCGAATCCTCTCCATTAGGGTCGGCACGACTGTTAAGGACATTAGTCGCTCGACCGTCCCTGCTGGCACCACCTCCAATCTCAATCGCGAGAATTCTGCGATCAAGTCATCCTGCTGTGTGATCGTGCCCGCTGAGATGCCTTCTGCCTATCCCTTCCTACTCAGGGCATCTGCTACTCCATTGGCTTTTCCCGGGTGGTATTGAATAGTCAGATCGTAATCCTTCAGTAACTCTAACCACCGTCTTTGCCGTAGGTTCAGCTCTTTCTGGGTGAAGAGGTACTTAAGGCTTTGGTGGTCCGAGAACACGTTACAGTGGGCACCAAAGAGATAGTGCCTCCACAGTTTCAGGACGAAGACGACTGCGGCAAGCTCCAGGTCGTGTGTCGGGTAATTCTGCTCGTAATCCTTGAGTTGCCTCGAAGCATAGGCTATGACTCTTCCTTGCTGCATTAGTACTCCTCCCAGTCCTATCCGCGATGCATCGCAGTAAACCTCGTAGTCTTCCCCGGGTGTTAGTAAGGCAAGCACGGGCGCTCTCGTTAACCGCTTCTTAAGCTCTTCAAAGCTTTCCTGGCATCGGGCCGTCCAAATGAACTTTACTCCTTTCCGGGTCGAGCGGTTCAAGGGGGTTGCAATCTTCGAGAAGCCTTCGATAAAACGTCTATAATATCCCGCGAGGCCCAGAAAGCTGCGGATCTCCGTCACCGTAGTCGGTTGGGGCCAGTCGGTCACCGACTCCACTTTCTTGGGATCCACTACGATTCCTGCTGCTGAGATGATGTGTCCAAGAAATCCTACCTCACGGAGCCAAAACTCGCACTTCTTAAGTTTGGCGAAAAGCTTCTGATCCCTGAGGGTTCGCGGAACGATTCGCAGATGCTTCTCGTCCTCCTCGTCGGTGGTGGAGTAGACCAGGATGTCGTCGATGAAGACCACTACGAACTGATCCAGGAAAGGTCTGAAAACTCGGTTCATCATGTCCATGAATACCGCTGGGGCGTTGGTAAGCCCGAACGGCATTACTGTGAACTCGTAGTGGCCATACCGAGTTCGGAAAGCAGTCTTCGGAATATCCTCGTCTTGAACTCTGAGTTGGTGGTAGCCCGACTGCAGGTCGATCTTTGAGAAGACCGTTGCTCCCCGCAGTTGGTCAAAGAGGTCATCAATCCTGGGTAGAGGATACTTGTTCTTCACTGTGACCTTATTGATTTCCCGGTAGTCGATGCAAAGCCGCAAACTCCCGTCTTTCTTTCGCACGAAGAGTACCGGTGCGCCCCAGGGTGACACGCTCGGTCTAATAAATCCCTTGTCCAAAAGATCTTCAAGCTGCGCCTTGAGCTCCTTTAGCTCAGCAATGGCCATTCTGTAGGGGGCCTTGGTGATCGGTCGGGTACCAGGCGGAAGCTCAATCGGAAACTCAACCTCTCGCTCGGGAGGTAGTCCAGGTAATTCGGTCGGAAGGACGTCCGGGAAGTCCCTCAGTGGGATAACTACCGAATCCCTGGGGCAAGGGAACCTTCCCATCCCGATTGGGCAGGAGGGGACCAGGTTGCGGGCCTCTAAGGATCCTCCCCCCTCTGCGGTTTGGATAGACAAAACGCTAGGTAGGGGTCTCACATCAAAACCATTGGCAAGGGAACCATTGGCAAGTGATTACTACATGGTGCTCGACCCCCTCCTAGGTATAATCCTTACTGTCGACCCCTTCCTTCCCCGTAACCCGGGTACGATAACTCCTAAGGCGAGACTAGGGAAATAACCTCACGCGTAAAACGTAAGTTTTTTTTTTTTTTTTTTTTTTTTTTTGTTACCCCCTCCCCGGGTACAACCGTACAGTACACGAAAGAAACAATAAAAGAAACAAGGCCTACCAAGAAGAAGGTATATGAGGTATTACCTGCTATTCCCCATTCTGGGACATCGCATCGCCGTTCTCCGGGGCGGCTGGGGAAGTCCGCCCACAACCTTTGGGCCAGCGACGTACGGCGTGGCGGGGCAGGGACTAGGTATCAAAAGAGTCCGTCGTGCGTAGGTCATCGGGTCTCGGCGCCGGGGGTCTAGTGACGGCCGGCTTCCGGGGGCACTCGTAACGTGTGTGGCCCGGCCTGCCGTATCGGAAGCAGTGTTCGTCCCGCCAAGGGCAATCCATCATGGGATGCGCACCGTCACAAATGACACACGACTTTGGTGGTTCGGGTCCCTCCTTCGTCGACTGCCCGGGCTCCTGCCCTTTCTTCTGGCACTTGGTCGCCCGGCCTCTCCGGTAGGGGCCCCCTATCGGGCCGGGCAGGGGGATGCCTGTCGAATATGCTCCAGCTCCGCGCGTACAGCCGAGTTGACCGCTTCCTGAAAGGTGGGAAAACCTGTTGGTGGCATCCCACGTGAGGTGACGCCACCGGTGCTGCGCTGGATGTGGATGACACCCTCAAGCTCCTGGGTCAGTATGCTCACGCGCTCAGCGAGGTTCAGCAGCTGCCCAGCCATATCGCACAGCTGGTTGCGCAGTAAGCGATTCGCTTAGGCCGCGAAGTCCATTTCCGGCAACAGCTACTCACGGAGACGGACTTCTATTGTGCACGCCAAGGAAACACATCAATCCTAGCATATTTAGGAAAACCCGGCACAAAAGGGAAATACGCTAATGTCCCCTCCCCACGAGCACTCGCGTTCTACTGGTCTACCCCAGGTTCACTTTATTATTCAGTAGTTAGTGTATTGCGCCCCGTGGATGTTGGGCCCCGACTGTTGTGGTTAAAGTTTACGTCTCTGATACCATCTTAATCTGTCACGCCCCGGGGTTTCAAACGCGCGGAAGAGGAGCCACCGTTGCTCCCAATTCAGCATGATATATATTTTTTTTTGAAAATAAGACCACCCCAGTGCGCACACAGACCCGCCGCATATACAAATTCACTCCGCAAACGGGCAGAGTCTCCTTTGTATATGCACGGCGTCCCGATCACAAACATGCATCTCAAACAGGCTTTAACCACACTAATCGAAGCACAGGTACATACAACACGCATTCCAAGCGTCCCATTATATTTTTCACGTAGCAAAAGGGCCGAATGTTTGAAAAGGATAAATCATCACAGAGTTTTGAAAGCGGCGCCCACCCGACGCCTTTGTTTTTGAAAATCCATTTCAAAGCCACATAAATCCCCAGATTTAAGAAACCGGTGCCCACACGGCACCTATGTTTTAAAAACGGTTTTCGCAAACGGTTTTCTTTATTTTCTCATAGTTCAAAAACGGCCAAGTATGGAGAATAAGTAACATTCATTCACAGATATAAAAGAAGAGGCAACATCCACTTCGATCCCACGGGGGTATCGCAATCCACGACTAACTAACATGAATAATAAAAGAAAAGGGAAAGAAGAGTCACTGTGTCTGAAGTCACTAAATGTCAGAATAGCACCCTCGCGGCCTCACCGGTGCCCTAGCACTCGCCTCTGGACGAACCTGTCACGGAGTGGGAAGTCAATGACTAGAAATAACATAATATGCAAAAAGGGCTAAAATAAGGCAAACCACTGTAACCAGAGCAACCGTCACCCCTCAAACACCGTCAACAACAATCACACCCTGCACTAAACAAAACCGGGCACCCTTCCCGAACACCGCACCGGGCTCCTGCCCCGGTGCCTCCCCGGCCGAGCACCAGTCTCGGTCGCCGAGCACCTGCCTCGGCATCACCGCTCACACCCCCCACCCATGAGGTCCCCCTTTCCTAACGTCACCGACACGTGGGGTACACGGGTCAACGTACCACTTTTCCAAAAAAGCACAACCTTGCGGTGGCCAAACCGCCGGTGTGCGTGTAGTAACACCAGAGCCCCATAACCAGATCGATAGTAAGGAAAATAATGTAGCAGGGTTAGTCAGATAAACATAAAGTCCACATACGATTGCACCTTGCCCCGATATGTTATTCCCAATAATACATGTCTATCCCCGGAAACCCCGGGGAGGTACCCACCTTGTGTGTGTCGTCCGGTGCTCGGCACGTCCGCGATCGTGCGCCTGTTCCCTGCAGCGTCCCGCACTCCTGAGGAACAAAGGCATGTCAAGACTAAGGGACTCGAAACCCCGACACTGACTCTAGGCCGAAAAAGATGACCGCCGCGAACTTCGGGCTCCGCGCGGCGGAGCCCCCCGCACAGCACCGACCCATGCGGCGCGCGCTCGGCCTATGGACAGCCTCATCCTTGCGCAGCCCCGACCCGACACGGGTCCTGGCGGCGCTCTTGCCGTGCGGCGTGCGGCCTGCGGGCGGCCCGCGCGGCCCCAGCCCGCGGGGTGGCTTCGTGCAGGCAGCGCCCGCGCGGCGCGCTTGTCGCGCGGTGCCCCGCCTGCAGGCGGCCCGTGCGGCATCTGTCCGCGCGGAGCCCGCCTGCCGGCCGTGCCCCCCTACAGGCGGCCCGCGCGGCACCTGTCCGCACGGTGCCCGCCAGCGGGCGTTGCCCGCGCGGCGCGCCAGCCGCACGGCGCCCCGCCTGCAGGCGGCCCGCGCGGCACCTATCCGCGCGGTTCGGGCCTGCGGGCGGTGCCCGCGCGGTTCGGGCCCGCGCCTACCGCGCGGCGCGCCTGCCGCGCGGCGCCCCGCCTGCAGGCGGCCCGCGCGGCACCTGTCAGCGCGGTGCCGGCCTGCGGGCGGTGCCCGCGCGGCGCGCATGCCGCGCAGTGCCCCGCCAGCAGGCGGCCTGCGCGGCATCCGCCCGCGCAGTGCCCGCCTGCGTGCGGTGCCCGGCGGCGCCCCGGTCGCGCGGTGCCCCGCCTGCAGGCGGCCCGCGCGGCATCTACCCGCGCGGTGCCCGGCTGCGGGCGGTGCCCGCGCGGCGCCCCTGCCGCGCGGTTCCCCGCCTGCAGGCGGCCCGCGCGGCATCTACCCGCACGGTGCCCGCCTGCGGGCGGTGCCCGCGCGGCGCCCCTGCCGCGCGGTGCCCCGCCTGCAGGCGGCCCGCGCGGCATCTGCCCGCGCGGTGCCCGCCTGTGGGCGGTGCCCGCGCGGCGCGCCTGCCGCGCGGTGCCCCGCCTGCAGGCGGCCCGCGCGGCATCTGCCCGCGCGGTGCCCGCCTGCGGGCGGTGCCCGCGCGGCGCGCCTACAGCGCGGTGCGCCTACAGCGCGGTGCGCCTACAGCGCGGCGCCCCGCCTGCGGGCGGCCCGCGCGGCGGCGGCGGCGACGGCGGCCCTCTCCGCGAAACCCGACCCCGAAGCGCAAACCCTAACGGAAAGACTAACCATTGATCCGCCGGGAAAAGAGAAGAAGAGGATCGTCCTATCGTTGCCCGGTTGATCCCGCGAGCAAGAAAGCCTCCGTCCCTCTCCCGATTGCCCTGCCGTCGGTCGTAACGAGAGCGAAAAAGGGTTAGGTTCCGTTTCCTCTTTTTCTCTCTCGTAGCGTCTCTTAAAAATCCTAGCCGCCGAATGAAGGAACCTAAGAGGGAAAACCTAAAACCCTCAGGTCCTTAATGGCATTTTATAGAAATGAAAGGGACAAATCCGGCGGCTAGAGTTACCTCGAGAAACGTGCCGATCGCTCGCACGAATCCCGGAGCGCTTAAAAGGGGTCCGAACTTCAAAATTTTATTCTGGGAGAACCGGGAGTCGGAATCTGAAACCGATTACGTCCCCATTCTCCGTATCGCGAGCTCTACCGCCTAAAAATGTCCGCGAGCCCCGACGGGCTGTCCGGAAAAACACCAAAAATTGACCCTCAGTCGGACAGTCATAAGAAAAGGGATGACGGGAAATGTCAAGGCAAGGCCAGGTCTTACAGACGTCCCACTCCGTGACAGGTTCATCCAGGGGCGAGTGCTAGGGCGTTGATGAGGCCGCGTGAGCGATCTTCTGGCCCTTAGAGGCTACGGATACTGTTTTCTTTACCTCCTTTGTTCATTTCATTACGCATTGTAGCTAGTTGTGGATCGCGATACCCCCGTGGGATCGATGTGGATGTTGGGCTATTCGATAACTCTTTTGGATGGGTGTTTTGCCCTTATTTCTTGGCTTGGCCGCTTTCAAACTACAAACGAGGAACAAGGAAACTGTTGTGAAAACTGTTTTAAAAATATGGGTGCCGTGTGGGCACCGCTTTCAAAATGTGTGGATTTATGTGGTTTCGAAAATAGTTTTATTAAAACCTGATGTCGAGTGGGCATCGCTTTCAAAATCCTGTGGTTTTATCCTTTCGAAAATGGTCGGCCTCTTTATTACTTGTGGGAATTGATTGTATGTGGTTGAGAATGGTTGTATGTAATTGACAATCGGTCTAGTGTGGTTAAAGGCATGTTTATGTGAACTTTGTAATCAGGACGCCGTGCATATATAAAGGAGACTCTGCCCGTTTGCAGAGTGAATTTGTATATGCGGCGGGTCTGGGCACGCACCGGAGGAGATTGGTTTCAAAAAAAATATATATATATATGAAAAATTTTGGGAGCATTGGTGGCTACCCTTCCGCGCGTAAAAACTCCCGGGGCGTGACAGATTAAGATGGTATCAGAGAAAAACAACTTTAACCACAGTAGACGTTGTCTAACATCCACGGGGTACATCATCACTAGCTACTAACCAATGAAATGATCAGGGTATAGATGCGTAGAGATGCGAGAGGGCGGGATTGTCAAGTTTGGTTTTTCGATTTAGCTCGGGTGTTGTGCTAGTGTAGTCGGGTTAATTTGGAGGTTGGGGTCGAGGCTGGCTACCACCGGGGTCTTGATGGTTGCTATGAATCAATGGATTAGGCAACCAGCACAGGACACGGTGGGTCTGTTTACGGTGTTCGTGCACTTGCTGCGGCTGTTAGTACCACAAATCGTTGCGCCGGCTCTCGTTTTCCTGAACCCCTTTTCCTCCGCCGATGTTCTGGTCATCGTTAGTAACGGTGGCGGGTGGTAGTGTAACCCACCGGCGTTTGTTAGTGTGTTGGCCGTTTGGTCGGTCGTGAGTAACTGGCTAGCCTTTTGTCTAAATTTGTACCTTCTGGGTCTTCGGGTGTTAGACTACGGCGGCTAGTCGGCCGATTCGTTTTGCATCTTGGATAAGGTAGGGGTGGGAACGGGGACTCTTCCCCTTGCGGTTGTTACCCATAGTTCGGTTTTTTACCGTAGACACTGCGATGGTTGTAGAGATCGACGTGATGGGGGTCTTGGGGTTCTCCTTTGGATTGAAAAAGGAGACCCCCAGGGCTAGTAAATCTTGTTCGTTTGGGCTCGATTTTGGTTAGAGAGGCCGTGTCTCGCTTTGCACAAGTGCGCGTAAGTGGCGACTTTTTTTTGGGGGGGGGGGGGGGGGGGGGGGGGGGGGGGGGGGGGGGGGGGGGGGGGGGGGGGGGGGGGGGGGGGGGGGGGGGGGGGGGGGGGGGGGGGGGGGGGGGGGGGGGGGGGGGGGGGGGGGGGGGGGGGGGGGGGGGGGGGGGGGGGGGGGGGGGGGGGGGGGGGGGGGGGGGGGGGGGGGGGGGGGGGGGGGGGGGGGGGGGGGGGGGGGGGGGGGGGTGGGGGGGAGGGGGGGGGGGGGGGGGGGGGGGGGGGGGGGGGGGGGGGGGGTGGGGGGGGGGGGGGGGGGGGGGGGAAGGGGGGGGGTGGGGGGGTGGGGGGGGGGGGGGGGGGGTGGGGGGGGGGCGGGGGGGGGGGGGGGGGGGGGGGGGGGGGGGGGGGGGGGGGGGGGGGGGGGGGGGGGGGGGGGGGGGGGGGGGGGGGGGGGGGGGGGGGGGGGGGGGGGGGGGGGGGGGGGGGGGGTGGGGTGTGGGGGGGGGGGGGGGGGGGGGGGGGGGGGGGGTCGGGGAGGGGGGGGGGGTGGGGGCTGGGGGGGGGGGGGGGGGGGGGGGCGGGGGGGGAGGGAGGGGGTGGGGGGGGTGGGGGGGGGGGGGGGGGGTGGGGGGGGGGGGGGGGGGGGGCGGGGGGGGGGGGGGGGGGGGGGGGGGGCGGTGGGGGGGGGGATGGGGGGGAGGGTGGGGGGGGTAGGGGGGGGGTTGGGGGGGGGGGGGGGGGGGGGGGGGGGGGGGGGGGGGGGGGGGTGGGGGGGGCGGGTGGGGGGGGGGGGTGGGGGGGGGGGGGGGGGGGGGGTGGGGGGGGGGGGGGGGGGGGGGGGTGGGGGGGGGGGGCGGGGGGGGGGGGGGGTGGGGGTGGGGGGGTGGGGGGGGGGGGGGGGGGTGGGGAAGGGGGGGGGGGGGGGGGGGGAGGGGGGGGGGTGGTGGGGGGGGGGGGGGGGGGGAGGGGAGGTGAGGGTGGGGGGGGTGGGGGGGGGGGGGGGGGGGTGGTGGTGGGGGGGGGGGGTGGGGGGGGGGGGGGGGGGAGGGGGGGTGGGGGGCG
>CM055063.1:11256967-11316326 GCA_029204045.2 Tillandsia leiboldiana
GCGCGCAATTTCTCGAGGCTTCTTGGTACTATTCCGGCGGCGGCGGGCAGCTAGCGGCCGGCGCCGCCCGGGGCGGCGGGGCAGGCGGGCGCGGCGCGGGCAGATAGCGCGCGGCAGGTGCGCGGTCCACCGCGATGGTCGTGCACCGGTCGCGGGCCACGTGGCGGAATCCTGTTGGGCCGGCGCAGGTGGGGCGCGGTCCACGGGAAAAAAAAGGTCGCGGTGTACGGTGGACCGGAGGGTGACACGTGGCGGCGTGTGGTTGGTCGGCGGTGTAGCACGCTCAGTCCACGGAGCTAGCTGGGGGCGCGCCTCGGGAAGCGTGTGTGAAGAGGCGCAGGCGGCGGGCGTAGGGCGAACGTGGGCGCGTTGACGCGCTGTTCCCGCACGTGGGCGGACACGTGTCGGCGTCTGGGGGCGCCATGTGTCGCGTTGTGAGCGGCGGGCGTTGCTGTCGCCTGTTTGGCGGGCGACGTGGAGGCCCAGGGGAGTTTCGGGCTGCTACAGTGCGCGCCCGGGAACTTTGGGCTGCTACAGTGCGCACCCGAAAGTTCCTTGCGCACGGAAAACAGGACACATTCGGTATTTTCTGAATTGTTTCTTGGAGCCTATAAAAGCGATCCGAGCTTCTTTCTTTCCCTTTTTCCGGCATTCCGAGCCTCCTCTCGCATGGCGCCTTCAGCAAAGATGATCCCCGAGCTATGCTGCATCCATCTGCAAAGTTTTGAGATTTTTGGTGGCATGCTTATCAAGGTTTCCTTTTTTACGGCGCGGCGCGACGCTCGTCCATTTGGGTTCCCCTTCGTCGCGTTTCGGTGCGCGAGCTCCCCCGGCCTACTCCGACCACCTTTTCGAGCGATTTCTTCGCCGTGGATCCGCGATGGACAGATATACGATCTAGGTATTTCGGCTTTCCCTCATTTCGCGCTTTTCAAGGTGTTGTGTTCGAGCTTACTGTGACCCCATTTCTGTGATGGAGATTTGGATAGCGGCGTGGTTTTTCGGCGATATCTCCGCAACCAGGCATCGTATGGCGACGTGCTTATACACTTTTTTCATCTACTCGACGCGATAATTGTCACAGTATTTTTAGTGGATTTTCTGAAGCTTATCCGAAGGTATATTTTTCGCCCTTTATCTGTGTAAGGAAATACAGATGTGTGGTTGTGTGTTTGTGAACGCCCTGTATTGTGGAATTTGTAACTCGGCTACGGGGCTTGGATTTGACGTGCAGGTACTCGTTTCGAAGGTACGACGCGAGGAACGCGACAGTAATTTTATTGGATTTTTCAGAATCCGTTCTGCAGGTGAAAACTGCACATCTTCGGGCTGTTTTCTGATGTTGTATACTTGGTATATTTTTGAATAAAAGTGTAATGTTGGACCTTATTGTTGTACCCAGGGGTGTTTTCAGTGTTGCTGGACCCGATGGATCTGTAGACTTTGATTTCGGGGTACTTTTAGCTGTTGGAGTCGAGGCCTTCGGGCATGTACCGAGGATGCAGTTCGGCAGAATTTGGACTGTGGGCGTCTGCGCTCTTCACCGACTTCAGGTTTACCTTGGTTTAAGCGCTTCAGGTGGGTAAGCTTAATAGTGGTAACTGTATAAGGTGTTTATGTTTATGGCGAATATAAGTGCACTTGTGGGGGATGTCACCCTTCTATGATTGTGACCGGCATATTTGTTGTACAACCGATACGAGCGAGAGGTAAGCAAGGAATGGCCTAGATCATGTGGTTCTTGTACATGTTATTCATCAGCCTACTTGTGTGAGATTAGTACAGCATAGTAGGGACTTTTTAGCATGCTTTGCTATTACATGTTTTACCACTTTTATCGTTTCTGAGACAAAAGCATGTTGTATGGTCATCTCGTTTAGGCCATCTTTTATGCTACACTACTTATTGGAACTTGACTAGGAGAAACCATGCTTTTCCCTTTCTCCTTCTTTGTTAGTCAGGCGGTCTATGTTGCTCGGGCACGAGCAGGGGGTTTGGGTTAGTGTAGTCAGATTCTTGGGATATGGGACAGGCTGGGCTTGATGGCAGGGTATTGCGGCGACCGCGGACTTTGGGCGTCGACCGGGTGGTTATTTGCACCAGATTGGTTATCGGGTTTCTCTAGTGGCCAGAGTTTCCTACTTATTTAGTGTGCGGACCGTGCCGGTCAGGAGCCGGTCTGTCACTTATTAGTGTCACGCCCCGGGGTCGAAACTGCGACCCGGGCTCGCTAACAGATCCGCCATCTGTACGGAAACTGCCGTACAGACGAAGCGTCTACCCTGCAAATAAATCTAGCCAACAGATATCAGAGCAAAAGTAAGTACATGCTATAGAAAGGAAACAGAACAACTGTACTAGAGTAAATAAAATCCAAGATACAAGCTGTCCTCAAGATACAAAAATAACATCTCTCAAAATCTCACTCTACAAAAGTGGAAACTCAAAAGGGTACTGCTACCTCTCCACTAAACTGACTCGGGTAAGCGACTAGTCGGCCACGCCCTTACCTCGATCTGAAGACCCCGCACGGGAAGGAGTCGGAGCAGCTGCCTCAGGAAAACCTGCACCGCAGCGGGTGTGAGAACTACTGCAAAGGTAGTTCCCAGTGGGTACCGTCCTCAAAGCACACGGTATGCCCACTAAGTCCACCGGAGGCACAAAAGGGTAAACAAATAGATAGATAGATAGATAGATATGGAAGCAGGAAATCTACCTCTATATGCCTCTACATATGCTCAAAGGAAAAGTACTCATCTATGAACCTGCAATGTAACTCACTCACACGTCTCACCCAAATCTCAATGACTGTCCACTTTGGACCAGTCAAGATAAAGTCAAGCCTGCGCTCATCTACTGCCGCACATCCCGGAGGAACGGACTTACGTAGGGTGTCCCTCAAGGACTATCAGTAACAATCGCAGCCTCGTCAGGCTCGGTAACATCATCGCACCCGGGGCGTAGCTCGAGGGGAGCGACCCCACCGAACTCAAGTATCTCAAGTATCTCATTACTGGCAAACATGCCAGGCTCAGCAGGCTACAATCCGCGATCAAAAAGATCGGAACACAGTGAACAGACAACTCACTCTCATGTCAAGGTCGGAGTAAACTCCACGACTCAATCTGAAGTGCTCTCATGGAACCCCCCAACGACACTAGTAAAACTCAAAAAAAGCCACAGAAAGGCTTTAATAAAAAACCAAATTCTCCTCGGCCCCCCGGCACGAGAGAACACGCTCCCTCGAACCCATGCAGCATCACTAGAACCCTCGGACATTTTAAAACCATTTTTAAAAGTCGTTTCCAATAAAACAAGCTTTCGGATTTTAAAACGGTTCGGGAGCTTAAAAGAGGCCAACCAAGTATACCGTCTAGTGTCATATAGTGCCAAAGAGTCTACTAAAAATGCTTTGGGGTTCAGATAATATTTCCATAATTTCTAGGCAACTATCAGATCATTTAACAGCTAAAATATACAGTTTTGACATGATCAAAGTGCGTTCTGAAGCATTAGAGGGCATTCACATTTTTTAGAAGAAAACCAACCCACCTCAAATGCTTCCCGAAGGCCGCGCTGAAATCGGTGAAAGAAACGGGCGAAAACTGAAGAAAAACTGAACTGCGCCCCCCCGCGCGCTGGCGCGCGCCGTCGCGCGTCTCGGAAAAATCCACGGAGCTCCACGCAACCTCCACAGCACCCAGCTAGGCCACCATAAAAATCCCAGCTCAAACCGATCACTACAGTCCACGAATTAAGCGTGCGAAAGAGTTGCGGATTTGCACAGTACTCAACCTGCTGCAAGCATGCAATCCGAGAGTACCAAGGAGCAAGAATGGAAAATAGCTCAATTCACCATTAAAATCCATCAATAAAACCCAAGAGAAGAACCAATGAATCCAAATCCATAGTTTCCAACAATCAATTACCTCAAATTGCTCCTCGCGCGCGCACGTTGACTCGGTCAACTCCCACAAGCAGCAGAAATGGAAACCAAGCTTCTTCACCTTCTTCTTCCTCTCCTTCTTCTCAGGCAGCAAGGAATGGTGGAGGATGGATAAGGGATGAGATAAGGGTGAGGGAGCTGTGTTGAGGGGTATAAAATCAACGCGGGAGTAGTTGGAACAGAAGAAGCCCATACCGAGGTTTACTGTGCAAGTCCGGGCTTAATCGGGGCTCCCCCTGTGTCTGTGTACCGGTACCACCCACTTGGTACCGGTACACAGCCCCTGGTTCCGGAACCAAACACCTGGTTCCGGAACCAGCCTCCCAAAACTCCCAGCAACAGCCCGAAAACTCCAAAATTTGCCCGCCAACACACTTTCTCGCCTCGGATCCTCCGCATCACCCCGAAACCAACCGAACACCTCTGTAAACACATAATACACATGTCCCAAGAGTTCAACTCACATCAAAACCATCCAAGAAACCAAAGCTCGACCCGCAAGCTTTCAAGTCGACGCCAACTCACTTTCCTTCAAAAAGACTTCCGCGTCGCTACGGGACCACCCGAACCTCTCTGTAAATACAAACAGAAACTGCTGATGGTATTTCCACAATACCAGGCTGCCACGAGGGGTCGGCACACTGCCCGAAGCTCCGGTACTCTACACTCTCCCCTCCTTTTAACGGTTTCGTCCTCGAAACCGCAAAAATCCAAATCTCAAGAGGGCGACTCAAATAAGTGGGGATATGAAACTCTCAGCTCATCCTCAGGCTCCCATGTGGCCTCTCTCTCCTCATGATGACTCCATAAAACCTTAACAAAAGGTATAATCCGGTTGCGCAATTCTCTCGTCTCTCGAGCAAGAATTCGCACCGGTTGCTCCCGATAGCCCAAGTCCTCGTCTAGCTCCAAGGATGTGAAGTCCAGGATATGTGAGGGGTCAAACACATATTTCCTCAAGGTGGATACATGAAACACATCATGGGTGCCTACCAACCGCGGCGGTAGCGCAACCCGATATGCCACTGGTCCAATGCGCTCTAGCACCTCAAATGGCCCGATAAACCGCGGACTAAGCTTTCCGCGTACTCCAAATCGGCGAACTCCTCGAGATGGCGAGACTTTCAGAAAAACATGGTCTCCCACCTGAAACTCCAAGTCTCGCCGCCTCCTGTCTGCATAACTCCTCTGACGGCTCTGAGCGGTCTCTAAATGTCGCCGAATGATCCTGACCTTTTGCTCGGCTTCAACAAGCAAATCTGGCCCCAAAGTCTTCCTTTCGCCCACGTCACTCCAAAATAGAGGCGATCGACACTTCCGACCATACAATGCTTCGTAGGGCGCCATCTGAATGCTCGCCTGGAAGCTATTGTTATACGCAAACTCGGCTAATCTCAAGTGTCGATCCCAACTGCCACTGAAGCTCAGGACACATGCTCTCAACATGTCCTCCAGAGTCTGGATGGTCCTCTCCGACTGTCCATCAGTCTGTGGGTGAAAGGCGGTGCTAAACTGAAGCTGGGTCCCCAAGGCTCTGTGCAGACTCCTCCAAAACTGTGAAGTAAACCTCGGGTCCCTGTCCGACACAATCGATGCTGGCACCCCGTGCAGTCTCACAATCTCGTCGATATATAACTGTGCTAACCTCTCCAAGGACCAACTCAGCTGCATCGGCAGAAAGTGGGCTGATTTGGTCAAACGATCAACAATCACCCATATGGCATCAGAACCACTCTGAGTCCTCGGCAATCCCACAATAAAATCCATAGTGACACGGTCCCATTTCCATTCAGGTATTGGAAGGCTCTGCAACTTGCCAGCTGGAACCTGATGCTCAGCTTTAACTTGCTGACAAGTTAAACAACGAGCCACAAACCTTCCAATATCTCTCTTCATGCCGCGCCACCAAAAATGTGCCCTCAAGTCCCTATACATCTTAGTTCCCCCAGGATGGAGGGTGTAAGGTGTATAGTGAGCTTCCCTCAAAATCAGCTCTCGAACCTCAGAGTCCATGGGCACACAAAAGCGGTCCCTGTACCTGAGTACTCCCGCTGTATCCACAGAAAAGTCCCCACCCTGATCCTGCTGAAGCTGATCTCTAATCCTCACAAGCTCGGGGTCCTCACTCTGTTTCTCTCTAATCCTGTCCAACAGAGCGGGCTGCAAGACCATGGACATAAGTCTTGCAGAGACCCCAGGGGACACTACCTCGATATCCAAGCGCCTCAACTGCTCTCTCAAGGGCATCTGCTGAGTAATCAACAAGCTCAAGGACTGCCCTGATCGCCTGCTCAAGGCGTCTGCGACCACATTGGCCTTGCCGGGATGATACTGAATACTCAGATCATAATCCTTTAGCAGCTCCAGCCACCGGCGTTGCCTCAAGTTGAGTTCCTTCTGGGTGAACAAATACTTCAAACTCTGGTGGTCGGTGAAGATCTCACAATGCTCGCCATAAAGATAGTGCCGCCAAAGCTTCAAAGCAAAGACAACAGCGGCTAACTCCAAGTCATGTGTAGGGTAATTCTTCTCATAATCCTTTAGCTGGCGCGAAGCATAAGCAATTACCCTACCATGCTGCATCAACACACATCCTAGTCCGCTGTGGGAGGCATCACTGTAAATCACGAATCCCTCTCCCATGACTGGTAGTGAAAGGACTGGCGCTGAAATCAACCTTTGCTTCAACTCCTCGAAGCTCTGCTGACACTGCTCTGTCCACACAAACCTGATCCCCTTCCTGGTCAACCGAGTGAGGGGAGTAGAAAGCTTCGCAAAGCCTTCTACAAAACGACGGTAGTACCCTGCAAGGCCCAAAAAGCTGCGCACCTCTGTCACCGTCGTGGGTCTAGGCCAATCCCGAACTGAATCAATCTTCGCCGGGTCCACTGCCACTCCTGCGGCTGAAACTACGTGGCCTAGAAAAGAAACCTCCCGAAGCCAAAAAGCGCACTTCTTTAACTTGGCATACAACTTCTTCTCTCTCAGAAGCTGCAGCACTATCCTCAAGTGCTCCTCGTGCTCCGCGTCACTTCGGGAGTAAACCAGAATGTCATCAATAAACACAACTACAAAACGATCCAAGTAGGGCTGAAACACTCGGTTCATTAGATCCATAAATGCGGCTGGGGCATTAGTCAATCCAAAAGGTAGCACTGTGAACTCATAATGCCCATACCGAGTCCTGAAAGCTGTCTTGGACACATCCTCGGCCCTCACCTTAAGCTGGTGGTAACCGGACTGAAGGTCGATCTTGGAGAAGACCGTAGCTCCCTGAAGCTGATCAAACAAATCATCAATCCTGGGGAGAGGATACTTGTTCCGAACGGTCACTTTATTCAACTCTCGATAATCCACACACAATCTAAGTGATCCGTCCTTCTTTTTCACAAAAAGAATCGGCGCTCCCCACGGAGAGACACTTGGTCTGATGAACCCTCGATCCAAAAGATCCTGCAATTGAGCCTTTAGCTCTCTCAACTCTGCTGGGGCCATCCTATAGGGCGCTTTAGAGACTGATGTAGTTCCAGGGACTACATCAATCACAAACTCTATCTCTCGATCCGGCGGCATAGATGATAGCTCCGGGGGAAAAACATCCGGGTACTCGCAGACAACAGGGATGTCCTCGAGTCCGGGCATCGCCGTAGGCGCCTCTACAACAGTCGCAAGGAAAGCGACACAGCCTCTACTCAACATCTGTCGGGCTCGGGCGGAGGACACTGTCACTGCAAACAATGCACTCTGACATCCCCTATACACATACTCCTCCTGACCCGGCTCCCGAAGGGTCACAGTCCTCAATCTACAATCAATAGTAGCATAGAACCGGGATAACCAATCCATACCCAAAACCACATCAAAATCCTGAAGTCGGCGCAAGACCAACAGGTCAATGGGTAAAATCCACGGTCCTAACTGCACTGGGCAGGACCAACAGCACTCATCTACATGCAATACACAACCCGGAACCTGGACCTCTAATGCATGAGTCAATGGCCCAATCTCAAACCCATGCGAAGATGCAAATGTACTACTGATGAATGAATGTGATGCTCCAGTATCAAAAAGCGCTCGAGCACGGGTAGAGGAGATAAGAACAATACCTGCTACTACCTGATCCGCTGCTGTGGAATCCTCGACCTGAGCGGCGTACACTCGCCCGCTCGCTGGAGGTCGTCCCTCAGACTGTCGTGAGGAGGTGGCACGATCACCCCGGGTGAAGCTCGGCGAAGCTCCCACTGCCTGCAGGGGCAAGGGAGAAGTCGATGTAGTCGACGGTGCTGAAGACCCTGCCCTCGGGCAAGTCCAAGCTATATGTCCCGGCTGTCCACATCGATAGCATCTGCCCTGTCGCTGCTCGCACTGCTGAGGTGCGTGAGGCCCGCCACAAATCACACACTGATCGGAGCGCCTCTGCTGCTGCTGCTGCTGCTGCTGCTGCTGTCTAGGCGGCCGATGACCCCCTGGCCTCTGCCTCCTCTGTGACCCGCGGCCTCGAGGCTGGATCTGTGGCTGCGGTGGTCTCGGGGGCCTCGGTCTACTTGACTGCCCAAAATCCTGAGGTGTGGGGCGCTTCTCCCCGGAGCTGGTCCCTGGCGCCTCGCCCCTCTCTGTCATAATAACGGTCCCTCGGGAGACCCATCGAGCTCGCTCAATAGCTGCGTCCAAGGTAGGTGACCGATGGGAGTGGACGTGATGGTAGATATCCTGGTGCAATCCCCTCTCAAATAGATCAACCCTCTGCGGCTCATCTGGGGCGACGTATGGAACACTGTTCAGTAAGCGCTGGAACTCTCGTATATACTCCTGTAGGGGTCGGCTACCCTGCTGTAGCCGTCGAAGATCTCCTTCGAGTTTCTGCTTTGCACTGTCGGGGAAGTAAGCCCCACGCAGTAAAGCTCGAAACTCGTGCCAAGTCAGCAACTGTACGCCCGGCGGTCCAACAGGGCGAACCCGACGCCACCAAGTCTCGGCGTCTTTCTCCAAAAAGTGAGTTCCCAGGTGCACTTGATACTCCTCCTTGATGAAAAGATTCTCGAATAATTTTTCCATAGCAGCAATCCAGTTCTCGACTTCCCACGGCTCCGAGCTCAGACCAGAGAACCGCGGGGGATGGAACTGGCTAATATACGACAGTCGATCCGTGAGCTCTCTCTGCTCTGCCTCCGTCAAAGGAGCAATCTGTGACGAGGTCGCCGAGGTAGCTACTGGGGGCGTCGCTGGAGGTGCCCTCTGCTCGAGTAACCTCACCAACCGTTCCACATTCTCTTGCTGGGCCTTGGCTGCCTCCTCCTGGCGCCTAACTATCTCCTCCTGGCGCCTGGCTGTCTCCTCCTGGCGTTTGGACGCCTCATCTTGGCGTTGCAACACCTCCGACAAATGGGCCACTTGGGCCCGCAGCGCCTGAACCTCTCCCTGATCAACAGGTGGAGCCTCCTGCCGCTCAGGCTCCTCGTCTGCGGCTGGGTGAGCCCTCGTCGTAGCTCGACGTCTGGGAGGCATCGCAATCCTGCAATTAAAACCAAACATCAGGACCAAGAATCACTCAACCCAATCAAACGAGAGTCTATACATGTTACCCATTCTAAAGCGTAATGTCGTCTGCAGCCGACATGTCCCCTTTAGAGAATAAACATGCAAAATTACTCACCCCAATCCTCTGGGGGAGTTACAACTCAATCAGGACTCTCGCAGAAATCACGTCTCTCTCGATAGTCAACCTACTGTCCAGCTAAAAGCCTAGGGTCTCTAAGTCCTCAATGACCTATAAACCTAGGCTCTGATACCACTCTAATCTGTCACGCCCCGGGGTCGAAACTGCGACCCGGGCTCGCTAACAGATCCGCCATCTGTACGGAAACTGCCGTACAGACGAAGCGTCTACCCTGCAAATAAATCTAGCCAACAGATATCAGAGCAAAAGTAAGTACATGCTATAGAAAGGAAACAGAACAACTGTACTAGAGTAAATAAAATCCAAGATACAAGCTGTCCTCAAGATACAAAAATAACATCTCTCAAAATCTCACTCTACAAAAGTGGAAACTCAAAAGGGTACTGCTACCTCTCCACTAAACTGACTCGGGTAAGCGACTAGTCGGCCACGCCCTTACCTCGATCTGAAGACCCCGCACGGGAAGGAGTCGGAGCAGCTGCCTCAGGAAAACCTGCACCGCAGCGGGTGTGAGAACTACTGCAAAGGTAGTTCCCAGTGGGTACCGTCCTCAAAGCACACGGTATGCCCACTAAGTCCACCGGAGGCACAAAAGGGTAAACAAATAGATAGATAGATAGATAGATATGGAAGCAGGAAATCTACCTCTATATGCCTCTACATATGCTCAAAGGAAAAGTACTCATCTATGAACCTGCAATGTAACTCACTCACACGTCTCACCCAAATCTCAATGACTGTCCACTTTGGACCAGTCAAGATAAAGTCAAGCCTGCGCTCATCTACTGCCGCACATCCCGGAGGAACGGACTTACGTAGGGTGTCCCTCAAGGACTATCAGTAACACATCGCAGCCTCGTCAGGCTCGGTAACATCATCGCACCCGGGGCGTAGCTCGAGGGGAGCGACCCCACCGAACTCAAGTATCTCAAGTATCTCATTACTGGCAAACATGCCAGGCTCAGCAGGCTACAATCCGCGATCAAAAAGATCGGAACACAGTGAACAGACAACTCACTCTCATGTCAAGGTCGGAGTAAACTCCACGACTCAATCTGAAGTGCTCTCATGGAACCCCCAACGACACTAGTAAAACTCAAAAAAAGCCACAGAAAGGCTTTAATAAAAAACCAAATTCTCCTCGGCCCCCCGGCACGAGAGAACACGCTCCCCGAACCCATGCAGCATCACTAGAACCCTCGGACATTTTAAAACCATTTTTAAAAGTCGGTTTCCAATAAAACAAGCTTTCGGATTTTTAAAACGGTTCGGGAGCTTAAAAGAGGCCAACCAAGTATACCGTCTAGTGTCATATAGTGCCAAGAGTCTACTAAAAATGCTTTGGGGTTCAGATAATATTTCCATAATTTTCTAGGCAACTATCAGATCATTTAACAGCTAAAATATACAGTTTTGACATGATCAAAGTGCGTTCTGAAGCATTAGAGGGCATTCCACGATTTTTAGAAGAAAAACCAACCCACCTCAAATGCTTCCCGAAGGCCGCGCTGAAATCGGTGAAGAAACGGGCGAAAACTGAAGAAAAACTGAACTGCGCCCCCCCGCGCGCGCGCGCGCCGTCGCGCGTCTCGGAAAAATCCACGGAGCTCCACGCAACCTCCACAGCACCCAGCTAGGCCACCATAAAAATCCCAGCTCAAACCGATCACTACAGTCCACGAATTAAGCGTGCGAAGAGTTGCGGATTTGCACAGTACTCAACCTGCTGCAAGCATGCAATCCGAGAGTACCAAGGAGCAAGAATGGAAAATAGCTCAATTCACCATTAAAATCCATCAATAAAACCCAAGAGAAGAACCAATGAATCCAAATCCATAGTTTCCAACAATCAATTACCTCAAATTGCTCCTCGCGCGCGCACGTTGACTCGGTCAACTCCCACAAGCAGCAGAAATGGAAACCAAGCTTCTTCACCTTCTTCTTCCTCTCCTTCTTCTCAGGCAGCAAGGAATGGTGGAGGATGGATAAGGGATGAGATAAGGGTGAGGGAGCTGTGTTGAGGGGTATAAAAATCAACGCGGGAGTAGTTGGAACAGAAGAAGCCCATACCGAGGTTTACTGTGCAAGTCCGGGCTTAATCGGGGCTCCCCCTGTGTCTGTGTACCGGTACCACCCACTTGGTACCGGTACACAGCCCCTGGTTCCGGAACCAAACACCTGGTTCCGGAACCAGCCTCCCAAAACTCCCAGCAACAGCCCGAAAACTCCAAAATTTGCCCCGCCAACACACTTTCTCGCCTCGGATCCTCCGCATCACCCCGAAACCAACCGAACACCTCTGTAAACACATAATACACATGTCCCAAGAGTTCAACTCACATCAAAACCATCCAAGAAACCAAAGCTCGACCCGCAAGCTTTCAAGTCGACGCCAACTCACTTTCCTTCAAAAAGACTTCCGCGTCGCTACGGGACCACCCGAACCTCTCTGTAAATACAAACAGAAACTGCTGATGGTATTTCCACAATACCAGGCTGCCACGAGGGGTCGGCACACTGCCCGAAGCTCCGGTACTCTACATTTAGTGTGCGACCGTGCCGGTCAGGAGCCGGTCTGTCACTTATTTAGGGTGTGACCGTGCCGGTCAGGAGCCGGTCTGTTACTTATTTTGGGTGCGACCGTACCGGTCAGTAGTCGGTCTGTCACCTATTTTGGGATGCGATCGTACCGGTCAGTAGTCGGTCAGTATTCCCGCAGCTGAGTGTAGGCAGGCAAGGCAGGCATAGTAGGCAGGCAAGGCAGGCATAGTAGGCAGGCAAGGCAGGCATAGTAGGCAGGCAAGGCAGGCATAGTAGGCAGGCATGGCAGGCATAGCAGGCATAGCAGGCATAGCAGGTAGTGCCAGTGATTACTGGTCTATCGATTGGGTCGATTGTGCACTTCATGTGCTAGTGGTTGCATACCCTTCGTTGGTTCTCCCATCTTGGGCTTTTAGATAGAGGCAGAATAGCTGTTGAGAGTCTCCAGCTTCCTTATTTCCGTCTTTACGACTTTGGTTAGTTTTTGTCTCTTGAGGACTTGTGGGCAGACCGTCGGGTCTGGTGGTGGTACCCACTGAGAACTCCCTTTTTGGTGTAGTTCTCACACCCTTTGGGGTTTTTCCCCTCCTTTTTCCTTCCTCTCCTTTGTTTTGCAGAGTCTTAGCGGGTGTTGCAGATTCTGCGGTTGTTGATCGAGGCGAGGGTGTGATGATCCGGACTCCCGCAGGAACTGAGCAATATTAAACAGTGACTGGAGGGAGCTTATTCGGTGAAACAGAGCTTGTAGAAACGAAATTGGACATTTAAAATAGACTCGGCACGAAAATCGGAGCAAATGGGATTTTCCGGAAGCTTTCGGCAAAATTTCGGATGAGAATTTGGCGAAATGGACAGCGGATTTGGACTCAGCGCGCGAAAACGATCAAAACGGTATATTTACTTTATTTTTTCGGCGCAATGGGACTGTTCACCGGAAAAGTAATTCCGGCGGCCGGAATTACTGTTCCGGCGGCCGGCGGCGACCGGCGGGCGGCGGCGTAGCGGCGGAGCACGGCGGAGCGCGGCAGAGCGCAGCGGCGCACGGCGGCAGCGCGGGCAGCGCCGGCAGGCGCGGGCAGGCACGCGGGAGCGCGGTCCACGGCCTAGCGTGCACCGGGAGTACCGAAGGTTGCTGTTGCCACGTGGCGTCCTCTGATTGGTTGGCCGGCTTCTAGAAGGCAGCTGGGGAGGTGACACGTGGCAGCACCCCATTGGCCGACATTTTTCAGAAGACCCGGCGCGGGGACCGGGCACGTGCACCATGTGGCCACGTGGCGCAATCTGACTGGCCCTTGCACAGGCTGTTTCCTGTTTTGTGGACGCGTGGCACGTTTTGGTTGGCTCTTTTCGCTGTTTCCTGTTCTGCCCGGATCTCGGGTGGGAGATTCCCTGGCCCATTATAAATAGGAATCCCCCTCCCTCTCATTCCCCACCTCAATTTCTGTGCTGTAGAGAGAGAATCAGAGGTTGGGCCCTTTAGGAAAATTGTTTCTCTCTCTCTCTTCTCTCTCTCCTCAAAATTTCAGAATTTCTAGAGTTACTGTTAGCGAGTTATCTGCGACGCGGCGCACTGCGACGGTTTTCTTTTTCGGCCCATTTCCCGTCGCAGTTCAGTCGAAAATTCCCTGTGGGCTAACCAGGAGGAATTTTTGGACGATTTTTGCGGCAGCGCGTTCCTAAGAGGTAAGGCTTCGATTTTTGTGTTGACCACTTCGCTCCATTTCGACCTTTTGGCACGATTCCCGAGGCCTCTTTGACCCCCTCTTTGCTATGGAAATTTCTGGACAGCATCGACTTCTCCGATTTTTATCTTGGCGTAGGAGCATCAGATCGAGGCGTTTAAAGAGTTGATTTTGATCTACTCTTCGCGAGAAACGCAACCATTATTTTTCTAGATTTTTCTGGGCATTGTTTAGAGGTGAAAAACTCCTCTTTTCCCGTGCTGTTTGGGATTTCTATTGAACAGCTGTGCGCTGATTTGCAGGATCTAAGGACTGTGGACAGCTAGGAGGCTTGCTGGGGTGTAGTTTGAGCTGCTCGAGGTGGGCGGTTGTTGCTTACCTCATTTTTGACAAGCTCACTGGGATTATTAGAACTCCCCTAAAATACAATTGATGAAAACCATTGGGACAAACTAACAGGACAAACTAACAGGACAAACTAACAGGACAATTGATGAGAACCATTGGGACAACTAACAGGACAATTGATGAGAACCGCTGGGACGAACTCTCCTAAAATTTAATATAACCCCACAGATAACTTATATTGGGACACTGTGATTGGGACAAAGGCTATAATCTCGCATGCAATAACTTTTATAACAATCAATCTTTTTAAAATAAATATTTGACACTTTTCTACAGCTTTTAAATAATGGCATGCTTTCTTGCTCATCTAGTTAGCCACTATTTATTGCTACACTATCATATTGGGATTTGAACATGTTTCATTACTCTCCTTTGCATTCAGATGCGCTCGAGTATGAGCAGGGGTTTGGGATAGTGTAGTCAGGATTGCATTAGATTGTGGACTTGTGGGGTATTGCGGTGACCACGGACAGCAGGTGGTCGACCAGATGTTTATCCTTGCATCAGATTGAGGTTGAGCTTGTCGATCTTTGCATCCGATTGAGGATCGGGCTTTCTTTTTAGTGGATGGAGTTTTCCCACTTATTGAGTACTATTGCATCAGATATGGGTATCAGGTCTCTTTAGTGGATGGTTTTTCCCACTTTGATCATAGTCATGATCCAGTCCTGCTATATTGTGATACTTGTGAGACATGTGCTACAGAGATACTTGTGATACTGATGACAGAGATACTTTACTCGTGTGGGTCGCTCCCCTCGAGTTCCACTCCGGATGTAGGCTTTTCTTTTTGGACCCAGCCGTGTGTGCCGGTCTGATACTTATTTTGGGATGTGAGCCGTGCGAGCCGATCCCGCGGTTTCGAGCCGTGTGTGCAGATTCCGCTGAGCAGGCAATACCAGTTTTACTGGTGGTACTAGATTGGGTTATTTGGCCAGACACTGTTTCCTGGTGCATTCATACAATCATTTCTTTCAGTATCACATTTAGAGGCATACGAGTGGTGGTTTCCCCTTTATTCAGCAGTTTTGTTTACAGCTTTACCACTTATTCCTTTCTGGCCTCTAGTAGTCCTAGTGGGTGCGTCAGAGTTGAGGTTTTTGCCCACTAGGGGAGGCTACTAGTTTATCTGGTAGTTCTCACCCCCATTGTTATTTTCTGTTTCTTTCTCCTCCTTTATTTTTTGCAGAGTCGTCTGCGGGAGCTGCTAGGCCATCGGCAGCTGATCGAGGTAAGGGGATCGCTGAATAGATAGATCTCCTGTGAGATTGAGAGCTGTAAATAGACGCTGTACCCTTCACTCGGACTGTGGTATTCTCCTTTTATTTGGGTCTGGCTTCCGCCAGCGGGTTGTACTATTTGGTGAGCTGAGAGATTATTGTACTTATTACAGCTTTATTTGTAGTTCCAGTCTTTGATACTATGTGGTTCTTCTACTTCAGCTCTGTATTATGCTCTTTTATTGTTCATATTATATCGAAGCAGGTTACCAGCGCTTCGTGTACTCGGGAAATCCCGTGTGCACGGCGGATCTGTTGGCGAGCCCGGGTTCCGGGGCGTGACAGATTAAGTTGGTATCAGAGCTTAGGGATAGGTCAGTTGGGACTTAGGAAACCCTAGGCTTTTGGCAGACCCTAGAATGATAGGGCGCGAGAGACGTGACATTTTGCGAAAGTCGTTGATTTATTTGCTTGACTCTTCCAGTGAGTGAAGAGAGACCGACATATCCAATTTCTGGTGAACAGTTATGTTGGCTGCAGACAACATAAAGTCACAGAAATAGGGGAATGTCTTTGACTTTCGCTAGATTGGGTCGTGTGGGGTTTTGTTTTGCTAATTTGTGGCTTCTGCTGACAGTATGTCGCCCCGTCGTCGTTTTCCTGCCGGGGGTATTCCCACCCCTTCTGAGGAGCCCGAGCAGGCAGTATCTGCCGAACTGGGAGAACTGCGGGCCTTGGTGACCCAGTTGGTGGCGAGGAGCTTTCGACAGGACCAGCGCTTGGAGCAGTTGTTGGCGCAGAGGAGTGATCCGGCAGCCGGGGAGAGGGCCAGGGCTTCTAAGCAGCATTTAGAGAGAAAACGCCCACCACCGGATGTTGATGGACAAACCAGTTCTCGGAGACGGCCACGGCTTCGCGGCAAGTGTATTTTCTGCCAGGGACAGTGTAAAGTACCGGATTTTCGGAACATAAATAAATGTAAATAAAGGTGGTATGAAATACTAGTGTTATGAAAGTTAGGGAAGTAAAAAATATGTGGACGCGAGTTGGGCCCAAATCGGGTTAAAATGGAGAGATCTAAAAATTTATTTGAGAAAGGGGGCCCAGATTTTTAGTGAAAAATTCACAGTGTCGGAAAATTCCGAGAAAATTACGGGAGCCCCGTAAATATGTTTTAAGACCACAGAAAAAGTTTCGCGTTGATCGGATACCCGATAGTGAAAACGGGCTCCGCCAACAGTGTCGAAAAATTCTGAGAAAATTTGGGGAGCTTCGTAATTATGTTTTAAGGACACAGTAAAAATTTCGGGTTGATAGGATACCCGGATTGTGAGAACGGGGTCCGCCAATGATTCTAGATACAGCGAGGCTTTTGGTGGCCCAGAAATGGTCCAAACTGAAAATTTAAAATTTTTTGTAGTAAATTAAGCTAAAACGAAGTCGTCTGTCAAATTTGGACGGAAACGGACGAAAAATGGACAGAAAACGAGACGAAAACGGATTTCCAAGACGCGCGGCGCGCTGCGCGAGGCGCACAGCTGGAGCGCACTTGGGCGCGGGTCAACAGGGGGCGCCAGGTGCGCGTGCGTGCCTGGACCGGGTGCACCCGACTGGGTCTTGTAGACCGACGGGTCCACCATAGACCGGTGGTCCGTGGACCACCCTTCCCTCTCTCCCTCCTTTTCTTCTTCTTCTTCCTCCCCGCATCTCCATTTTTTCTCCTTTTTCCTTTCTTCTCCAACCGAGAGTGAGGGAGAGTGAGGGAGAGGTTGGGAGGTGTTGCGGCGTGGCGTCGTGGGTCTCGTGGAGCGCGCGAGGCTTTCGATTGGGGGCGTTTTGGCGGCGGCGGCGCGGTCGGGTAAGTCCCGCGCTTTATTTTTACGGTATTTTTGGCACAATTTTGAGACGTTAGTTTGGACATTAGATTTAACCCCGTGTCGTTTTGCGTGTTAGGGACCGAGTTCTACTGTACCGTTGCTGCACGGACTGTCGCGGGTATTTTTGGCGCGTCTCGTTTTGCGTGCAAGTTGTAGAAAAATGCACCGTTTTGCGTGCGGATTCGACAAAAATGCACAGTTTTGAGCGCAAACTCAGAAAACGTGCACCGTTTTGCGTGCAACGTTGAAAAAAAAAGGGCACCGTTTTGCGTGCCAACCCGAGGTACGTGCTCTGTTTTGCTTGCCGGTTGTGTTATCGCGCACCGTTTTGTGTGCAGTCTCTAATATGACGCATCATTTTGCGTGCAGGGCTAGAGAAAAGTGCACCGTTTTGCGTGCAACCCTACAGTGAAGCATGAACCATTTTGCGTGCAGATTTGAGGTACATGCTCCGTTTTGCGTGCCGATCAATTTAACGCGCACCGCTTTGCGTGCCGACCCTAATATTATGCATCGTTTTTCGTGCAGGGTTAGAAAAGACGTGCACCGTTTTGCATGCAGATTTGAGGTACGTGCACCGTTTTGCGTGCCGATCGTGTTGTTGCGCACCGATTTGCGTGCCGACTCTAATATTATGCATCGTTTTTCGTGCAGGGTTAGAAAAGACGTGCACCGTTTTGCGTGCAACCTTAAGAGAAGCATGCTCCGTTTTGGGTGCAAACCCGAGGTACGTGCGCCGTTTTGCGTGCAGGTTGAGTTGACGCGCATCGTTTTGCGTGCCGACTGAAGTTTCGCGCATCGTTTTGCGTGTGGGTTTTATTGACGCGCACCGTTTTGCGTGCAGATTTGGTGGACGTGCACCGTTTTGCATGCGGACTCGAGGGAGGTGCACCGTTTTGCGTGCAAGCTCGAGGGAACAAGTGGAATCGCGCGAAGAGCAATTGCAAGTGTCTACAAGCAATTGGGGACACCACAAGGTGGGGGATTCTGCCGAAATTCGGTGACCTCTCCCCTTGCTCCTTTGCTTTTTGATCTAGAAGCATGATAGTAGCCTGTTAGAGGCGTTAGGTAATTATGATTAAGATTGCATGTTTAGAGAAATACAGATGAAAAGTGCAACTGTTAGTTGCCAAAGGCAGATGATATATGTGCATGTGTAGAGAAATTTAGAGGAAAAGTGATATTTATGATTTATCCAAATAGGGGATAAACTAGTATGTGTAGATGGACACAGATGGAAAATGCAACTGTTGGTTGCCAAAAAGGAGATAATTAATCTGCATTTCTAAAAAGAATTAGGAGAAAAATGCAATTCTTGACTTATCTAAATTGCTGATAATTGCATGCATAGATGATAAATATTATTTTTATGATGGATATGAAAATAATTGCATGCGTAGAAATGAATAATTATGTGATGGCTGTGATCATGTTAGGGTACAACCCTAGGAATCATGTGACATAAGGGAACAGAACTTGTTGGTAGTAAGACTAGGAGAAAATCTAGTTTAGGGGTTTGACGAGTGACATTGAACTAGGAGCTATCCTAGGATTGGACGAGTGGCATGGTCTTAGGTGATAACCTAAGGACACTGGATAGAGTGATCAACATAGAATCAGAAAACTCTAGGTGTATATGACATGGAACTTAGGTAAAGAGAACCTAAGGAGAACTAGTGTTCAACATAGAGTCAAGGAACTCTAGGATGAGTATGACATGGAACTTAGGTAAAGGAAACCTAAGGTGAACTAGAGGTCAGCATAGAGTCATGGAACTCTAGGACAAGGATGACATGGGACTTAGGTAAAGGGAACCTAAGTTGAGCTAGAAGAGTTTAAACTCACAGACAGGAAAAATAGAGTCAAGTTGACTCTAGGATTCAGTAAGGAATCAGGAGGATGGAAAAGGTGGATCAAGTGTGGAGATATGAAAGGGAAAACAGAAAAGTAGAGTCAATGTAATTCTAAGATAACAGTGGAACATGGAATTCGAGTCAGTGTAACTCTAAGTTAATGGTGGAGCAGGAAAACAGAGTTTAGTTAACTCTAGGATTCAGTGAGGAATCAGAAATGTGGGATGAGATCCCCAGTTTAAAGAGTTGATCAAATATAACCCTAGAAGGTCATAGGGTGTCTGGGCAAATGGATAATAACTTTAACTTCAATTTGAGTTAAAGAAATAAAAGAGAAATGTTTAAGAGTCCAGGAGACTCTCTAGTTATCCTTATGGCAAGACCTAGGATAAGAGGAAAAATTGTTGCTAAAAGGCAAAGATTAAAAGCAAGCTAAAAGTGGCTAAAAGCATAAAGAAAATGTAATTGGCGCCTTCGAATTTGAGACTCGTCAAGTGGAGCAGGACTCCCTGGGTAGTGACCCGTCGGACGAGGTACTTTCGAATGGCTAAAAGTGAAAGCAAGGAGCTAAATGCTCAAAGAAAAGAGAAGGTGATTTGCCAGTGGCAAAAAGGGAGCTATAAGCCCGAATAAGAAAGGAAAGCAAGTGCTCAAAGGCAAAGAGGCTAAGAACTAAAGTAAAAAGAAAAGAAAGAAAATATAAAAAGATAAAATGGGCGTACCTTCGGGGGTGAAACGTAGATCTTGTCGGAGCCATGGGCAGTGTCCCTCTCCCGGGCAGTGACCCGTATGACAAGTTCCCCGTTGGGCGGGGTAACACTTGCGGGTGTTATCGGCAACCTTAGAAATTTTATCTTATGGTAGCAAGACTACCGGGCTCGGGCCCGTTGGATAAGAATTTCCGAGGGTTAACTTGAACTAAAGCACCAGAATCTAAAGATTAAAGAAAAATAGAGTGGCCAAGGTGGTCGGGTTAGTTGGACCCTGTATTCAGCGGCATAGTGGCCGAGTTGGTGCTTAGCAGCCTAGTGTGGCTAGACAGAGTAGTGCTGGGTCGATGAGTATACACAGATAGTGTAGTGATATATTATATTGCATGGCCGCATTTTGATATTGAGGATTTTAGTTTCCTAGCACTATTATTATTGCTTCCATTGGACCAAGTGGTGTAGGACACTTTTTCTCGGTGGTTGAACCCACTGGGAACTCTGTCAGGAGTTCTCACACCCCTTGGGTGCCCCCCCCCCCCACAGGTTCAGGTATGGATGCAGCGATCGCGACGGTTCAGAGGCAGACGGCGAGATATACGACAGGGGCAAGGGCCCAGCAGCATAGAGACCTAGAGGGTCTAGCAGAGGTATCCCATTTTATATTTCTTGAGTGAACCTTGTATGGTGAGGAAATGATGTAAAAGAATTGTAATAATTTTATTAGCAAGTTCAGAAATGTAAAGTGTAATAAATTTAAGTTATGGTTCACTCTTGTATGCTTTCATTATCGCTTAAACTGTTTGTTTATAAAATGAAAGTTCAAATATATAGTGATTTTTAGTACTCTGATATTGAGCTTCCGCATACACTTGTTGTGTTATTATGGATGTTACCGTTCCTTTCGGGTAGGAAAAGGTCTTACCCGATTGGCGGGTCTGTTGGCGTGCCCGAACCGTACAAATTGGCGGACTCGGGGCGTGACAGATTAGAGTGGTATCAGAGCCTAGGAATAGTCCTAGGTGGTTAGTGAACCTTAGGGAGACCCTAGGGATTAGCGCGAGAGAGTGTGTGGATTATTAGGCGAAAGTATTTGATTGGTTATTGTTGTTCCCAAAAAGGATGTTGGGACTGATTGAGGGCGACGAGCTTTCATTCCTCGGATATTACGTTGGCGGCCGACAACGTAATGTTGGAGATGAAAAGGAGTACCCTCTTATACTTTCGCATGATTGGGTCGACGAGCTTTTCTGTCGGTATATAGATTGCGCGTTGCTCAAATGGCTAAAATTTGGGCAAATCATTTCGTTTTGGTGTGCATATTAGCGGTGACACCACGCAGGGATACGCGCTTGTCTCGACTCGAGCCACGAGAGGGCTCTGGGTCGAACAAGGTACACGAGCTGCGATAGCAGGTGGCCGCACTTATTGGTGGTCCAGCAGCAGATCAAGCTTCTTGCCGTCAGCGGAAATTTTCCGCCGACAGGAAGGCTGATTCCAACGCCTAAGTGTGGCGTCGATGTGACAGTCGGAGCAGATAGATAGGCTCCGGTGGCTGATAGCGCAGCAAGCTGAGGCTGCACAAACAACGTGTGAGTATACGGCATCGCCGCCTGTAGGGGCGACAGTAAAGGGAATGGCAGCGGCCGCCGAACTTTTGTCGGCGCAGCCAACACCTTCAGCATAGGGTGTTTTACGCTTGTGTCAGCTAGGTTGCTGGCAAAGTATGGTTAGTAGGTCCAGTGAGTGACCGACTCGCGAGGTAAATGGTGATCGCTATGTCGCGAGAGCCAAGTTGCTGTGCCCTAAGGGTTAGGGCAAGAAAGATTTACGGGCCTGGCGGCGTGAGTTTGCCCTGATGACGGTAGTAACCGTGTGGCGTGACGATTGTGGCTGAGTTGCCGCATAGTAAAGTTAGT
This sequence comes from Tillandsia leiboldiana, assembly GCA_029204045.2. Classification (NCBI taxonomy): domain Eukaryota; kingdom Viridiplantae; phylum Streptophyta; class Magnoliopsida; order Poales; family Bromeliaceae; genus Tillandsia; species Tillandsia leiboldiana. The sequence continues at coordinate 11,278,798 of CM055063.1, forward strand.
GAGGCCCAGAGTAGGCTTCAAGATACGAGGATCTCTCGAAAGAGCGAGAGTTTTATGGTGACGGTCTAATGGATCGGTATAATGGCAAGGATTGCCACCGCAGGGTTTGCGTGTTAATCACCAGAGTGGTGAACGGGTTATAGTGGTGCCTCAACCCAGTTGGGAGAGGTGTATAGGAGTCATACGCGTGTTTAAGCAAGTTGCTTAACGCTGGACTTTATGAGTCAGCATGGGGGCGTAGGACGCCCAACTGTTTGGGTGCTCATGGAGCACGAGTATTGTTTAGCCAGAGAGGGCTGATTAGGTGACACATTAGCCTGTGCCCAGTGTGGCCAGAGTTGATAGAGGGTTCGGGTCGTGAATTGACGACTAGTTAGTTGGTTTTGCTCAGTGAGCATAGTGGTCGCGTGGCGACGATCAGCGGGTTTGCTTGGGGACGATCCGTGCCTGGACCATGTTTGTGGACTGTGGGCCTGTAGCCCAGTGGGCAGGCGCAGTCAGCTGTGAGAGACAGCGGCCCGATACCTGATGGCGGGGCATGATAGAGATCTGGTCGGGACGGTAGTCCGAGCGATGACCCGGGGACGTGGAATGCCATGTGTGAGCCTTGAGGCTGTTAGTACACTGAGAGTGTGATATGACCAGGTCGTAGGGCTAATGATGATCGATGTACTGTAGCTCCTAGTGGGAGTGTTGGGATAGTAATCCTAAGTGAGGATTTACCCGTATGACGATTGGGTCTGTGGACTAGTGAGAGCCATTGTACAGTATCGGACTAGTTATGGGCTATAGGCCCCTGTTGGACCGTGGTTTGTGAACCTATTAGTGGTCCGAGGTAGCGGGGTAGCTGATAACCCCTGGACTCAGAGCGCTAGTAGCGTGTGTGATGGCTGAGAACTCGTGGATTGGCCTTTGCCCTCCACATTAGGCAGCTGAGCGACCGGAAAATGCGGTAAGTGTAACTGGTTGCAGATGCAACCTCGTTGTGAAAAAGATGATGGCGAAATTAAAGTGGAAATTTCGCAAACAAAGACTGGGTCATTCGTGGCAATTGAGAGAGCAAGTGCTCAGCGGTGTCTTTCGCCTACTTAGTGAAAATGGCCAGACATCAGGTTTGAGATTTCCCCTGGTTGGAAATGGGGATCCACGAATGAGCTGTTCGTGTAGTTTTGGTGAGCCCAGCGTTTAGGGGCGTAATCCCTCTTATTCGATCAATTTTGAGTCGAGATAGATTCAAGTTTCGAGGACGAAACTTATTTTAAGGGGGGTAGAATGTAAAGTACCCGATTTTCGGCACATAAATAAGTGTAAATAAAGGTGGTATGAAATACTAGTGTTATGAAAGGTAGGGAAGTAAAGAATATGTGGACGCAAGTTGGGCCCAAATCGGGTTAAAATGGAGAGATCTAAAAATTTATTTGAGAAAGGGGGCCCAGATTTTTAGTGAAAAATTCACAGTGTCGGAAAATTCCGAGAAAATTTCGGGAGCCCCGTAAATATGTTTTAAGACCACAGAAAAAGTTTCGCGTTGATCGGATACCCGATAGTGAAAACGGGCTCCGCCAACAGTGTCGAAAAATTCTGAGAAAATTTGGGGAGCTTCGTAATTATGTTTTAAGGACACAGTAAAAATTTCAGGTTGATAGGATACCCGGATTGTGAGAACGGGGTCCGCCAATGATTCTAGATACAACGAGGCTTTTGGTGGCCCAGAAATGGTCCAAACTGAAAATTTAAAATTTTTTGTAGTAAATTAAGCTGAAACGAAGTCGTCTGTCAAATTTGGACGGAAACGGACAAAAAATGGACAGAAAACGGATTTCCAAGACGCGCGGCGCGCTGCGCGAGGCGCACAGCTGGAGCGCACTTGGGCGCGGGTCAACAGGGGGCGCCAGGTGCGCGTGCGTGCCTGGACCGGGTGCACCCGACTGGGTCTTGTAGACCGACGGGTGCACCATAGACCGGTGGTCCGTGGACCATCCTTCCCTCTCTCCCTCCTTTTCTTCTTCTTCTTCCTCCCCGCATCTCCATTTTTTCTCCTTTTTCCTTTCTTCTCCAACCGAGAGTGAGGGAGAGTGAGGGAGAGGTTGGGAGGTGTTGCGGCATGGCGTCGTGGGTCTCGTGGAGCGCGCGAGGCTTTCGATTGGGGGCGTTTTGGCGGCGGCGGCGCGGTCGGGTAAGTCCCGCGCTTTATTTTTACGGTATTTTTGGCACAATTTTGAGACGTTAGTTTGGACATTAGATTTAACCCCGTGCCGTTTTGCGTGTTAGGGACCGAGTTCTACTGTACCGTTGCTGCACGGACTGTCGCGGGTATTTTTGGCGCGTCTCGTTTTGCGTGCAAGTTGTAGAAAAATGCATCGTTTTGCGTGCGGATTCGACAAAAATGCACAGTTTTGAGCGCAAACTCAGAAAACGTGCACCGTTTTGCGTGCAACGTTGAAAAACAAAAGTGCACCGTTTTGCGTGCCAACCCGAGGTACGTGCTCTGTTTTGCGTGCCGGTTGTGTTATCGCGCACCGTTTTGTGTGCAGTCTCTAATATGACGCATCATTTTGCGTGCAGGGCTAGAGAAAGTGCACCGTTTTGCATGCAACCCTACAGTGAAGCATGCATCGTTTTGCGTGCAGATTTGAGGTACATGCTCCATTTTGCGTGCCGATCAATTTAACGCGCACCGTTTTGCGTGCCGACCCTAATATTATGCATCGTTTTTCGTGCAGGGTTAGAAAAGACGTGCACCGTTTTGCATGCAGATTTGAGGTACGTGCACCATTTTGCGTGCCTATCGTGTTGTTGCGCACCGATTTGCGTGCCGACTCTAATATTATGCATCGTTTTTTGTGCAAGGTTAGAAAAGACGTGCACCGTTTTGTGTGCAACCTTAAGAGAAGCATGCTCCGTTTTGGGTGCAAACCCGAGGTACGTGCGCCGTTTTGCGTGCAGGTTGAGTTGACGCGCATCGTTTTGCGTGCCGACTGAAGTGTCGCGCATCGTTTTGCGTGTGGGTTTTATTGACGCGCACCGTTTTGCGTGCAGATTTGGTGGACGTGCACCGTTTTGCATGCGGACTCGAGGGAGGTGCACCGTTTTGCGTGCAAGCTCGAGGGAACAAGTGGAATCACGCGAAGAGCAATTGCAAGTGTCTACAAGCAATTGGGGACACCACAAGGTGGGGGATTCTGCCGAAATTTGGTGACCTCTCCCCTTGCTCCTTTGCTTTTTGATCTAGAAGCATGATAGTAGCCTGTTAGAGGCGTTAGGTAATTATGATTAAGATTGCATGTTTAGAGAAATACAGATGAAAAGTGCAACTGTTAGTTGCCAAAGGCAGATGATATATGTGCATGTGTAGAGAAATTTAGAGGAAAAGTGATATTTATGATTTATCCAAATAGGGGATAAACTAGTATGTGTAGATGGACACAGATGGAAAATGCAACTATTGGTTGCCAAAAAGGAGATAATTAATCTGCATGTCTAAAAAGAATTAGGAGAAAAATGCAATTCTTGACTTATTTAAATTGCTGATAATTGCATGCATAGATGATAAATATTATTTTTATGATGGATATGAAAATAATTGCATGCGTAGAAATGAATAATTATGTGATGGCTGTGATCATGTTAGGGTACAACCCTAGGAATCATGTGACATAAGGGAACAGAACTTGTTGGTAGTAAGACTAGGAGAAAATCTAGTTTAGGGGTTTGACGAGTGACATTGAACTAGGAGCTATCCTAGGATTGGACGAGTGGCATGGTCTTAGGTGATAACCTAAGGACACTGGATAGAGTGATCAACATAGAATCAGAAAACTCTAGGTGTATATGACATGGAACTTAGGTAAAGAGAACCTAAGGAGAACTAGTGTTCAACATAGAGTCAAGGAACTCTAGGATGAGTATGACATGGAACTTAGGTAAAGGAAACCTAAGGTGAACTAGAGGTCAGCATAGAGTCATGGAACTCTAGGACAAGTATGACATGGGACTTAGGTAAAGGGAACCTAAGTTGAGCTAGAAGAGTTTAAACTCACAGACAGGAAAAATAGAGTCAAGTTGACTCTAGGATTCAGTAAGGAATCAGGAGGATGGAAAAGGTGGATCAAGTGTGGAGATATGAAAGGGAAAACAGAAAAGTAGAGTCAATGTAATTCTAAGATAACAGTGGAACATGGAATTCGAGTCAGTGTAACTATAAGTTAATGGTGGAGCAGGAAAACAGAGTTTAGTTAACTCTAGGATTCAGTGAGGAATCAGAAATGTGGGATGAGATCCCCACTTTAAAGAGTTGATCAAATATAACCCTAGAAGGTCATAGGGTGTCTGGGCAAATGGATAATAACTTTAACTTCAATTTGAGTTAAAGAAATAAAAGAGAAATGTTTAAGAGTCCAGGAGACTCTCTAGTTATCCTTATGGCAAGACCTAGGATAAGAGGAAAAATTGTTGCTAAAAGGCAAAGATTAAAAGCAAGCTAAAAGTGGCTAAAAGCATAAAGAAAATGTAATTGGCGCCTTCGAATTTGAGACTCGTCAAGTGGAGCAGGACTCCCTGGGCAGTGACCCGTCGGACGAGGTACTTTTGAATGGCTAAAAGTGAAAGCAAGGAGCTAAATGCTCAAAGAAAAGAGAAGGTGATTTGCCAGTGGCAAAAAGGGAGCTATAAGCCCGAATAAGAAAGGAAAGCAAGTGCTCAAAGGCAAAGAGGCTAAGAACTAAAGTAAAAAGAAAAGAAAGAAAATATAAAAAGATAAAATGGGCGTACCTTCGGGGGTGAAACGTAGATCTTGTCGGAGCCATGGGCAGTGTCCCTCTCCCGGGCAGTGACCCGTATGACAAGTTCCCCGTTGGGCGGGGTAACACTTGCGGGTGTTATCGGCAACCTTAGAAATCTTATCTTATGGTAGCAAGACTACCGGGCTCGGGCCCGTTGGATAAGAATTTCCAAGGGTTAACTTGAACTAAAGCACCAGAATCTAAAGATTAAAGAAAAATAGAGTGGCCAAGGTGGCCGGGTTAGTTGGACCCTGTTTTTAGCGGCATAGTGGCCGAGTTGGTGCTTAGCACCCTAGTGTGGCTAGACAGAGTAGTGCTGGGTCGATGAGTATACACAGATAGTGTAGTGATATATTATATTGCATGGCCGCATTTTGATATTGAGGATTTTAGTTTCCTAGCACTATTATTATTGCTTCCATTGGACCAAGTGGTGTAGGACACTTTTTCTCGGTGGTTGAACCCACTGGGAACTCTGTCAGGAGTTCTCACACCCCTTGGGTGCCCCCCCCCCCCACAGGTTCAGGTATGGATGCAACGATCGCGACGGTTCAGAGGCAGACGGCGAGATATACGACAGGGGCAAGGGCCCAGCAGCATAGAGACCTAGAGGGTCTAGCAGAGGTATCCCATTTTTATATTTCTTGAGTGAACCTTGTATGGTGAGGAAATGATGTAAAAGAATTGTAATAATTTTATTAGCAAGTTCAGAAATGTAAAGTGTAATAAATTTAAGTTATGGTTCACTCTTGTATGCTTTCATTATCGCTTAAACTGTTTGTTTATAAAATGAAAGTTCAAATTTATAGTGATTTTTAGTACTCTGATATTGAGCTTCCGCATACACTTGTTGTGTTATTATGGATGTTACCGTTCCTTTCGGGTAGGAAAAGGTCTTACCCGATTGGCGGGTCTGTTGGCGTGCCCGAACCGTACAAATTGGCGGACTCGGGGCGTGACAGACAGCATGCTTATGATACTTGTGATCTGAGGTTCGTCCGCTGTTATCGGTGTGGACAGTCTGGCCACGTTCGAGCTACTTGCCCTTATGCGCCATCGACGGCTCCTTCTTCAGCATCTGCTCCTTCTTCATCTCAGCAGCAGCCACGGCAGTTGCGAGTTCCTGGCAGTTGTATCTTTTGTGGAGATCTTCATTTTCCTAGTACTTGTGATCAACGGTGGGGACGCTGCTACCTGTGTGGACAGCCTGGGCACCTACGAGTTACGTGCCCTTCGAGGATAAATATGGCACCGACTTCGGCGTTTGCCCCTACCACTTCCCAGCTACGACCGGGAGCTTCACCGACAGACCTTCAAGTAGATCAAGTTTCGTTCCCCCGCCCTTCTGGAGAGAGACAACCGTTGTCGAGCAGTCGGGACAACTTAGCACTGGCGGAGGATTCTACTATAGCTGACCGAGGGGAAGCAGGTATGAATTACTTTCTGGCATAAGGACTCGTACCTCGTTTATATAGGGGCATCTCTTTCAGAGAACGTGCATCATTGCATAGGGTTAGGGATAGGACTATCACCTTGTGCACGGGAGGTGTAGATTCCCGATTGCACTCTGCATATGGAGGAGTGCTGTTAGTCCCGCCCAATTTAGATCGAGTCCTGGATTATGCCAGCTGACCTGTTGGTCCTGAGGCAACTGAAGGACTTCGAGGTGGTCCTCGAGATGAACTGGCTGGCTCGGTATTTTGCGACTATTGATTGTGCCGCAAGAACAGTTACTTTTAGAGAGCCAGACCAGAAAATGTTAGTATACCGGGGATGTCAGAGTGCTTTCTTTGCCTCTATGGTTTCGACTTCCCGAGCGAAGCAGATGATCCGTCGAGGATGTGTAGCCTTTTTGGCTAGTGTTGTTGAGGGGCCTACGGCGGCGCCGGGACTCGGGGATATCCCTATTGCCCGCGAGTTCCCGGATGTTTTCCTACCTGAGCTGACTAGCATGCCTCCAGATAGGGAAATTGAGTTCGTGATTGACGTAGTTCCAGGAACTGCGCCAATCTCTAAGGCTCCTTACCGGATGGCACCGGCTGAGTTCCGAGAGCTTAAGGCGCAACTTCAGGATTTAATGGATAAGGGCTTTATTAGGCCGAGTGTGTCGCCTTGGGGAGCGCCGGTGCTATTCGTGAAAAAGAAGGATGGGTCACTTCGATTGTGTGTGGACTATAGGGAATTAAATAAAGTGACCATCAAGAACAAGTACCCTTTGCCGCGCATCGATGATCTTTTTGATCAGCTGCAAGGGTCTTGTGTCTTCTCTAAGATAGATTTGCAGTCCGGTTACCACCAGTTGAAGGTGAAGGCCGAGGATATTCTAAAGACGGCATTCAGATCACGGTACGGGCATTATGAATTCACAGTTATGCCTTTTGGGCTAACTAATGCCCCTGCCGCATTCATGGATTTAATGAACCGAATCTTCCGGCTATACTTAGACCGGTTCGTGGTAGTGTTCATTGATGATATCTTGGTCTACTCCCGAAGTGATGCCGAGCATGAGGAGCACTTAAGGATTGTGCTGCAACTTCTGCGAGAGAAGAAGTTGTATGCCAAGCTGGCAAAGTGCGAGTTTTGGCTTCGGGAGGTAGTCTTCTTGGGCCATGTGATTTCTGCCGCGGGTGTGGCAGTGGACCCAGCAAAGATTGAGGCAGTCCGTGATTGGCCCCGACCGACGACGGTTTCTGAGGTACGTAGCTTTATGGGTTTAGCTGGGTATTACCGTCGGTTTGTGGAAGGCTTTGCGAAGCTCTCCACACCCCTCACTCGCTTGACGCGTAAGGGAGTGAAGTTTATCTGGAGTGAGGACTGTCAAAAGAGCTTTGAGGAGCTGAAGAATAGACTGATGACCGCTCCTATCCTTTCCCTTCCTGTTATGGGAAAAGGATATGTGATCTACAGCGATGCATCACACAGTGGACTCGGATGTGTGTTGATGCAGGAAGGGAGGGTAATTGCATATGCATCAAGACAACTCAAAGAATATGAGAAAAATTACCCTACCCATGACTTGGAGCTTGCTGCTGTAGTGTTTGCACTGAAGCTTTGGCGTCATTATCTATATGGGGAGCATTGTGAAATCTACACCGACCACAATAGCCTAAAATACCTGTTCACGCAGAAGGAGTTGAATTTGAGGCAACGTAGGTGGTTAGAGCTATTAAAGGATTATGATGTAGATATTCTCTACCACCCAGGAAAGGCTAATGTGGTCGCTGACGCCTTGAGTAGAAGGGCGGTGCAAGGGTTGTCTATGTTGATCACAGACCAAGCACCGCTATTAGAGGAGATGAGACGACTCGAGATAGAGGTTGTGTCCCCTGGGGTCACTGCTAGACTGACATCTTTAGTCTTGCAGCCCACTCTGCTGGACAGGATCAGGGAGAAACAGAGTGAGGACCCCCACTTGACCAGGATTAGAGATCAGATTCCGAGTAATCAGTCTGGGGACTTTACGGTGGATGCCTCGGGAGTACTGAGGTACAGGAACCGAGCATGTGTGCCAGCGGATGCGGAGATCAGAGAGCAGATATTGCGAGAGGCCCATTATACACCTTATACCCTACATCCTGGTGGGACTAAAATGTATAAGGACCTCAAGGCATACTTTTGGTGGAATGGCATGAAAAGAGATGTCGGGAGATTTGTGGCTCAATGTTTAACTTGCCAACAGGTGAAGGCTGAGCATCGAGTGCCAGCGGGCAAGTTACAAAGTCTCCCAATTCCCGAGTGGAAATGGGACCACATTACGATGGACTTTGTGGTCGGACTACCGACGGCACAAGGAGAAGCCGATGCGATCTGGGTAGTTGTAGATCGACTTACCAAGTCAGCGCATTTCTTGCCTATGCAGACTACTTGGTCACTCGAGCGACTAGCCCAGCTTTATCTAGACGAGATAGTTAGATTACATGGAGTACCAGCCTCCATTGTATCAGATAGAGACCCGAGGTTTGTTTCGCGTTTCTGGATGAGTTTGCAGATAGCCTTGAGGACTCAGCTTAGGTTCTGTACGGCTTTTAATCCGCAGACTGATGGGCAGTCAGAGCGGACTATACAAATCCTGGAGGACATGTTGAGGGCTTGCGTCCTGGATTTCGGCGGAGGGTGGATTCGACATTTATCCTTGGCTGAGTTCGCGTACAACAATAGTTTTCAAGCGAGCATTCAGATGGCTCCGTTTGAAGCGCTGTATGGACGCAAGTGTCGATCACCGCTTTATTGGAGTGACGTGGGCGAAAGGCGGACCTTGGGACCAGATGTCTTGATAGAAGCAGAAGAGAAGGTCCGAGTGATTCGACGGCATCTTCAAACCCCCCAAAGCCGACAGAGGAGTTATGCCGATGTTCGGCGACGAGACTTAGAATTTCAAGTTGGAGATCATGTATTCCTGAAAGTCTCACCATCCAAAGGAATCAGGAGATTCGGCATTCGTGGAAAGCTTAGCCCCCGTTACATTGGACCCTTTGAGATATTGGAGCGTATCGGGCCAGTTGCCTACCGACTTGCACTTCCTCCGAGGCTTGCTGGTGTCCATGATGTGTTTCACGTTTCTACTTTGAGGAAGTATGTCTTCAACCCATCGCACGTCATCGACTTCACACCGCTTGAGATTAGCGAAGATTTGAGGTATGAGGAGCGCCCACTGCGAATTCTGGACCGAGAGGTGAGAGAATTGCGCAATCGGGCCATTCCCTATGTGAAAATCCAATGGGGCAATCATGACGAGCGCGAGGCTACATGGGAGCTCGAGTCGGAGATGAGGGATGCTCACCCCTACTTATTCGAGACATCGGACTGAGGATTATTGTTTAGTCTCGTTTCAAGGACGAAACTCTTTTTAGTGGGGGAGGATGTGATGATCCGGACTCCCGCAGGAACTGAGCAACATTAAACAGTGACTGTAGGGAGCTTATTCGGTGAAACAGAGCTTGTAGAAACGAAATTGGACATTTAAAATAGACTCGGCACGAAAATCGGAGCAAATGGGATTTTCCGGAAGCTTTCGGCAAAATTTCGGATGAGAATTTGGCGAAATGGACAGCGGATTTGGACTCAGTGCGCGAAAACGATCAAAACGGTATATTTACTTTATTTTTTCGGCGCAATGGTACTGTTCACCGGAACAGTAATTCCGGCGGCCGGAATTACTGTTCCGGCGGCGACCGGCGGGCGGCGGCGCAGCGGCGCGCGGCGCGGGCAGCGCGGGCAGGCGCGGGTAGGCATGCGGGAGCGCGGTCCACGGCCTAGCGTGCACCGGGAGTACCGAAGGTTGCTGTTGCCACGTGGCGTCCTCTGATTGGTTGGCCGGCTTCTAGAAGGCAGCTGGGGAGGTGACACGTGGCAGCACCCCATTGGCCGACATTTTCCGGAAGACCCGGCGCGGGGACCGGGCACGTGCACCATGTGGCCACGTGGCGCAATCTGAGTGGCCCTTACACAGGCTGTTTCCTGTTTTGTGGACGCGTGGCGCGTTCTGGTTGGCTCTTTTCGCTGTTTCCTGTTCTGCCCGGATCTCGTGTGGGAGATTCCCTGGCCCATTATAAATAGGAATCCCCCTCCTTCTCATTCCCCACCTCGATTTCTGTGCTGTAGAGAGAGAATCAGAGGTTGGGCCCTTTAGGAAAATTGTTTCTCTCTCTCTCTTCTCTCTCTCCTCAAAATTTCAGAATTTCTGGAGTTATTGTTAGCGAGTTATCTGCGACGCGGCGCACTGCGACGGTTTTCTTTTTCGGCCCATTTCCCGTCGTAGTTCAGTCGAAAATTCCCTGTGGGCTAACCAGGAGGAATTTTTGGACGATTTTTATGGCAGCGCGTTCCTAAGAGGTAAGGCTTCGATTTTCGTGTTGATCACTTCGCTCCATTTCGTACTTTTGGCACTATTCCCGAGGCCTCTTTGACCCCCTCTTTGCTGTGGAAATTTATGGATAGCATCGACTTCTCCGATTTTTATCTTGGCGTAGGAGCATGAGATCGAGGCGTTTAACGAGTCGATTTTGATCTACTCTTCGCGGGGAACGCAACCATAATTTTTCTAGATTTTCCTGAGCATTGTTTAGAGGTGAAAAACTCCTCTTTTCCCGTGCTGTTTGGGATTTATATTGAACAGCTGTGCGCTGATTTGCAGGATCTAAGGACTGTGGACAGCTAGGAGGCTTGCTGGGGTGTAGTTTGAGCTGCTCGAGGTGGGCGGTTGTTGCTTACCTCATTTTTGACAAGCTCACTGGGATTATTAGAACTCCCCTAAAATACAATTGATGAAAACCATTGGGACAAACTAACAGGACAAACTAACAGGACAATTGATGAGAACCATTGGGACAACTAACAGGACAATTGATGAGAACCGCTGGGACGAACTCTCCTAAAATTTAATATAACCCCACAGATAACTTATATTGGGACACTGTGATTGGGACAAAGGCTATAATCTCGCATGCAATAACTTTTATAACAATCAATCTTTTTAAAATAAATATTTGACACTTTTCTACAGCTTTTAAATAATGGCATGCTTTCTTGCTCATCTAGTTAGCCACTATTTATTGCTACACTATCATATTGGGATTTGAACATGTTTCATTACTCTCCTTTGCATTCAGATGCTTGTTGCTCGAGTATGAGCAGGGGTTTGGGATAGTGTAGTCAGGATTGCATTAGATTGTGGACTTGTGGGGTATTGCGGTGACCACGGACAGTAGGTGGTCGACCAGATGTTTATCCTTGCATCAGATTGAGGTTGAGCTTGTCGATCTTTGCATCCGATTGAGGATCGGGCTTTCTTTTTAGTGGATGGAGTTTTCCCACTTATTGAGTACTATTGCATCAGATATGGGTATCAGGTCTCTTTAGTGGATGGTTTTTCCCACTTTGATCATAGTCATGATCCAGTCCTGCTATATTGTGATACTTGTGAGACATGTGCTACAGAGATACTTGTGATACTGATGACAGAGATACTTTACTCGTGTGGGTCGCTCCCCTCGAGTGCCACTCCGGAGGAAGGCTTTTCTTTTTGGACCCAGCCGTGTGTGCCGGTCTGATACTTATTTTGGGATGTGAGCCGTGCGAGCCGATCCCGCGGTTTCGAGCCGTGTGTGCAGATTTCGCTGAGCAGGCAATACCAGTTTTACTGGTGGTACAAGATTGGGTTATTTGGTCAGACACTGTTTCCTGATGCATTCATACAATCATTTCTTTCGGTATCACATTTAGAGGCATACTAGTGGTGGTTTCCCCTTTATTCAGCAGTTTTGTTTACAGCTTTACCACTTATTCCTTTCTGGCCTCTAGTAGTCCTAGTGGGTGCGTCAGAGTTGAGGTTTTTGCCCACTAGGGGAGGCTACTGGTTTATCTGGTAGTTCTCACCCCCATTGTTATTTTCTGTTTCTTTCTCCTCCTTTATTTTTGCAGAGTCGTCTGCGGGAGCTGCTAGGCCATCGGCAGCTGATCGAGGTAAGGGGATCGCTGAATAGATAGATCTCCTGTGAGATTGAGAGCTGTAAATAGACGCTGTACCCTTCACTCGGACTATGGTATTCTCCTTTTATTTGGGTCTGGCTTCCGCCAGCGGGTTGTACTATTTGGTGAGCTGAGAGATTATTGTACTTATTACAGCTTTATTTGTAGTTCCAGTCTGAGATACTATGTGGTTCTTCTACTTCAGCTCTGTATTATGCTCTTTTATTGTTCATATTATATCGGAGCAGGTTACCAGCGCTTCGTGTACTCGGGAAATCCCGTGTGCACGGCGGATCTGTTGGCGAGCCCGGGTTCCGGGGCGTGACAAAGGGAGTCGCGAGCTAGATCCCTACCTATCGTTGGAGAGTAGCGGTACCCCTTCAGAGGAGATCTTCAGTAGACTAGTTGTTTTAGTTTTCCTCTTTTGAGAGACTGATGTAGTGAGGATATATATTGTATCGGGAGACTGTACACTGTTGTATTTATTGGAGATACCTCCCTGTTGAGCTATGAGTTTTGTATCTGAGGATATTGTACGATTATAATTTTTGGGAGGTGGAAATTGTTGTATTATTTCCAGTTGTACAGTGATTGATTTTAGTTTTACAGCTGTTTTATCTTATAGCTCTGATATTGGTTAGCTGTAGTACTTTTCTTGCAGGTAGGACGCTTCGCCTATGCGGGGTTTGGCATAGGTGGCGGATCTGTTGGCGAGCCCGGGTCGCAGTTTCGACCCCGGGGCATGACAGATTAGAGTGGTATCAGAGCCTAGGTTGTAGGTCATGGTGGACTTAGAAACCCTAGGCTTATGGTTTGACCCTTGGTTGACTTCGTGAGAGTCGTGACTTTTAGCGAGAGTCCTGATTGAGTTTTATACCTCTCCCAAGGGACGGGAGGAGTGATTGGCATGTTTATTCTCCTAAGTGATTATGTTGGCTGCAGACAACATAATGCTGTGGAACGGGTGACATGCTTTAGACTTTCGCTGGATCGGGTCGAGCGCTGTTTTGTGTTGTTTTGTGGTTTCGTCGTGGCGAGCGGTGTCTCCCCGACGCTGGGTTTTGACCCGTGTGCATCCTGTCATAGCAGTTGAGCAGTTGGTTTTGGGCCGGATACCCGGATTGAGGTCAGAGAACTCCGGACTCAGATGACAGGATTGTCAGAGGCTTATCAGCGGCGGAGTGAGCAGTTGGTCTTGGTGACACAGTTGTCGGAGCATTGGGTAACCCCCTCTGTGCCAATGTTTAGTGCCGAGGCACCGAGGCAGGGTGGATAGCTGACAGCAGAGGAGCTGTGGGACATGATCGATCTATTGAGCCAGATTTGGCAGATGAACCACCCCGACTTGTAAGATTGAGTTTGGAGCCTTTGGAGGCAGAGTCGTGGTTGGTGGTGATGGAGTGATCAATTGAGAGCCTCCCTGTGCTGGAGAGTTTTTGGCAGTTGTTGAACTGCGCGCTCCAGGTTCGAGGGACGAGGCACATAGGATATGTGGCTGGGAGTGGATTGCGCCAGGATACCTTTTAGTTCATTCAGTCCCTCCGTTATAGATTTTGACGCCTCGTGGAGTAGGCATTGTGTATGGAGCGTGGCGCTGCAGTTCCTTTGGATAGGGATCTGCCGCCAGGGGCGAGTTTTGGATATTGGCGCTTGGAGCCGGGTGATGGAGGACAGATCGACCGGTAGAGGCATTTCTGATTTCTCCTTCCAGGATAACGGGTTCCCGAGATGCCAGAGATCGGGTGGACCCCGATGGTAGCATCAGCATCTATATCAGAGTGGCGCAGCGGTAGCGTGGATTTGTTATCCGCGGAGGACCTTATTCGTTGCCCCAATGTGATCAGAGACAGAGGTCGTGCTCCTTTGTGGATAGTCCTGATTTTCAGGCAGATTGAGCGACAACCACTTGTTTTGAGCGGATGAATCTGTGCCGCCCGGTTGGAGGGCGCCACGGTAGTGGATCGAGTATCGCAGGTGGGATTTCACCACAGTAGTCGGACTTAGAGCATGTTCCACTCTTGCATGGGCTAGAGGCAGATTTGTTACCACGTACACTAGAGGTACAGGTTCCTGTTGTTGTTGTGCACGTGGAGGAGGCTTTTGGATCATGTCCAGTGCGCCCGAGACCGCGAGTTACCGGCAGAATTATTGGAAATTGTAGGAATTCGGTGTTTCGACCCTGTGCTTAAGATTGTTTGGCACCATGCCATAAAATGTTTGACTGCGGCAAGGAAGGACTTTGATCTTCGGCGAGGCGGACAAGAGGAGGCTTGCTTGAGGAGATTGTGAGAGCACACGGGTTTTAGCGATAGTGTGAGAGGTGCTTACGGCGGCACCGGGGCTCAGGGATATCTTTGTTGCCCATGAGATCCCGGGTGTGATTTCACCTTAGTTGTTGGTAATGCCGCCGGTTAGGGAGATAGAGATGGCGTTGGACGTGGTTCGGGGAATCGCGCCACCCTCGACAGCACCTCATTGGATATCGCCTGTAGAGCTGAGAGGGCTGATGGCGCAGTTGCAGGATCTGATGGATCGAGGGGTCTGTTTGACCTAGTGCCACGCCGTTGATATACGGCGGTGATGCCACGCCGTTGGTACACGGTGGTGATGCCACGTCGTCGATACACGACTGTGAGGGTCCTTTTATGGTTCGAGTGTAGACGGGTCCGGGCGGTATCTAGGACCTTTTGATGGAGTTATACTCCGGCAGTTAGTGTATGATGTGAGTACCTACTTGGAATTAGACAGCCAAGGACTTCGCCTAGATGGCGTTCAGGACACGGTAGGGGGCATTATGAGTTTATAGCGAGGCCCAATGGAATGACGAATGCCCCGTTGACTTCAAGATTTGAGGAATTGTACGTCCTAGTTGTGCTTGGACGGACTAGGAGTAGTGTTTCCCGAGGATATTTGATTTACTCCCAGAGCGACTTGGAGTACGAGGAGCACTTTGTGGATGTGCTACCATGCCTGTGTGGATGAAGCTGTATGCTAAGTTATTGAGGTACAAGTTTTAGCTCCAAGTGCATGCCTTATTGGGTCACCTTATTCTAGCCATTGGAGCGGCGGTGGAACCCGACCAAATGGGTGTTATTCAAGATTGGCTGAGACCAACATTTATTCTCGAGATGAGGAGCTTCTTAGACTTGGCAGTGCCGAGAGGGCATGGCCAATGGATGACGAGACTGACACCAGCGCCGACTTCAGCTTTGTCAGTGTTGGGAGATGGTTTGGTGTGTTCTAGTGATGCCTCCCATTGTGGCTGTAGAGTTACCGTGGGTTGATTTTCGGTCCACACTACATTAGTCCGACCCTGTGAGTATTGAGGCAGGACGAACCGCTGTTTTGCAGGCAGCTTGGATCCCACTGTTGAGCCTTTCAGTACGTCTATTACTTCCAGCTTTGATTGATATACCTGGGCGTAGGCCATGCCTGCTTGGCTATCAGTCCTGATTACTCAGCATTTCTGTTCTGTACTATATGGTAGATAAGATTTCAGCTTTGGTTTACAGTTTCTACCATGCGGCATCAGTGGAGCCTACAGCTTTCAGCATCTTGAATGGGATCCACGCGAATTGTCGTTGCTGGTTCGGACTTTTGATCGCGAGTTTGGGCATCAGCATTATGATCGTCTTTTGAGCCAGTTTTCAGTCCCGTTCACTGACGGTTTGGTCCCCGTCAGGGTGTCCTTTATTAGTTAAGAGATCGACTTCGACCCGTGGGTCCGTTGGGGTTATGTTGGCATGATGAGTGACCTACTGTGGCAAGAGATTGTGTCTCTTGAGGATCCCTTTTGAGGATCCCGTGGTTGAGTAGCCCACTCGGGTGATTTTGGATCGGGGAGTAACCGAGCGAGGACCCCAGCTTATTGGATTCTTTTCTTTATTGGATGAATGTGTGGGTATGCTTCAGGTCGCCTTGTTGAGATTGACACCAGGATGTGGTTTGGTGCGTGTTGCACTGATGGTTATTCTGTTTCCCCCAGCTTTTGATGGAGCCTTAGTGTTGTTTCACGTCTCAGCTCGGGAGTAATGTGTTTTTGGATCCCTCGCCCGTGATTAACTCGCCCCTTTGTGATCTATGAGTGTTTAGAGTACGAGGGACGCCCGTTGCGAATTCTGGCTCGTGAGTGGAGGAATTGCGCAATCGGGCTATGCCGTACTGGATGTTGCTGTTATTATTGTTTAGGAGTAATCACGGGGAGTGAGTGATGACTTAGGAGCTGATGATGATGATGATGATGTTGAGTACTTACCCTTGTTGTTTGTGACTCCTGGTGGAATTGAACTAGTTTCGAGGACGAAACTTTCCTTAGTGGGGGAGGATGTGAGGACCCGGATCCCCACGACGAGATTACTGGTTGACCAGCAGCTCCTGGAGGCCTATGGGGCGTGTCAGTGGTATTTGGGCACCAATTGGACACAAGTGAT
Source organism: Tillandsia leiboldiana (assembly GCA_029204045.2). Classification (NCBI taxonomy): domain Eukaryota; kingdom Viridiplantae; phylum Streptophyta; class Magnoliopsida; order Poales; family Bromeliaceae; genus Tillandsia; species Tillandsia leiboldiana. The sequence goes on from CM055063.1 coordinate 11,295,476, forward strand.
GGGCTCAGTGTGTTAAATGGATCACGTGGGTGATCAGATGGCCCCGTCGAATGCCTAGAAGTGGTTTTGCGCGCAATGGATATTAAAATTGGACTCAGTGCGAAGTTTGGACCAAGGAACACCTTTCCGGATGCCTTCGGCAATTTTTAGAGTTGGAATTTGGCAAAATGGACTTCGGATTTGGATTTAGCGCGCGAAAACGATGAAAACGGACTATTCACTTGTATTTTTCGGAGCCCGGATGACGCGCGCAATTTTCGAGGCTTCTTGGTACTATTCCGGCGGCGGCGGCGGCGGCGGGCAGCGGCGGCAGCGGCGGAGCGCGGCGCGGGCAGGCGCGGGCAGGTGCGCGGTCCACCGCGGGGGCGTGCACCGGTCGCGGGCCACGTGGCGGATCCCGGTTGGCCGGCGCAGGGGGCGCGATCCACGGGAAAAGGCCCGGTGTACGGTGGACCGGAGGGTGACACGTGGCGGCGTGTGGTCGGTGCGGTGTAGCACGCTCTGTCCACGGAGGTAGCTGGGGAGCGCCTCGGGAAGCGTGCGTGCAGAGGTGCAGGCGGCGGGCGCAGGGCGCACGTGGGCGCGTTGACGCGCTGTTCCCGCGCGTGGGCGGCCACGTGTCGGCGTCTGGGGGCGCCACGTGTCGCGTTGTGAGCGGCGGGCGTTGCTGTCGCCTGTTTGGCGGGCGACGTGGAGGCCCAGGGGAGTTTCGGGTTGCTACAGTGCGCGCCCAGGGAACTTTCGGGCTGCTATAGTGCGCGCCCGAAAGTTCCTTGCGCCCGGAAAACAGGACACATTCGGTATTTTCTGAATTGTTTCCTGGAGCCTATAAAAGAGATCCGAGCTTCTTTTTTTTCCCTTTTTTCGGCATTTCCGAGCCTCCTCTCGCCATGGCGCCTTCAGCAAAGATGATCCCCGAGCTATGCTGCATCCATCTGCAAAGTTTTGAGATTTTTGGTGGCACACTTATCGAGGTTTCCTTTTTTACGGCGCGGCGCAACGCTCGTCCATTTGGGTTCTCCTTCGTCGCGTTTCGGTGCGCTAGCTCCCCCGGCCTACTCCGACCACCTTTTCGAGCGATTTCTTCGCCGCTGGATCTGCGACGGACAGATCTACGATCTAGGTATTTTCAGCTTTCCCTCATTTCACGCTTTTCAAGGTGTTTGTTCGAGCTTACTGTGACCCCATTTCTGTGATGGAGATTTGGACAGCGGCGTTGTTTTTCGGCGATATCTCCGCAACCGGGCATCATATGGCGACGTGCTTATACACTTTTTTCATCTACTCGACGCGAGGATTATCACAGTGTTTTTAGTGGATTTTTCTGAAGCTTGCCCGAAGGTATATTTTTCGCCCTTTATCTGTGCAAGGAAATACAGATGTGTGGTTGTGTGTTTGTGAGCGCCCTGTATTGTGGAATTTGTAACTCGGCCTACGGGGCTCAGAATTTGACGTGCAGGTACTCGTTTCGAAGGTATCGACGCGAGGAACGCGACAGTAATTTTATTGGATTTTTTAGAATCCGTTCTGCAGGTGAAAACTGCACATCTTCGGGGCTGTTTTCTGATGTTGTATACTTGGTATATTTTTGGAATAAAAGTGTAATGTTGGACCTTATTGTTGTACCCAGGGGTGTTTTCAAGTGTTGCTGGACCCGATGGATCTGTAGACTTTGATTTCGGGGTACTTTTAGCTGTTGGAGCCGAGGCCTTCGGGCCATGTACTGAGGATGCAGTTTCGGCAGAATTTGGACTGTGGGCGTCTGCGCTCTTCACCGACTTCAGGTTTACCTTGGTTTAAGCGCTTCAGGTGGGTAAGCTTAATAGTGGTAACTGTATAAGGTGTTTATGTTATGGCGAATATAAGTGCACTTGTGGGGATGCCACCCCTCTATGATTGATGACCGGCATATTTGTTGTACAACCGATACGAGCGAGAGATAAGCAAGGAATGGCCTAGATCATGTGGTTCTTGTACATGTTTATTCATCAGCCTACTTGTGTGAGATTAGTATAGCATAGTAGGGGCTTTGTAGCATGCTTTGCTATTACATGTTTTACCCACTTTTATCGTTTCTGAGGACAAAAGCATGTTTGTATGGTCATCTAGTTAGGCCATCTTTTACTGCTACACTACTTATTGGAACTTGACTTAGGAGAAACCATGCTTTTCCCTTTCTCCTCCTTTGTTAGTCAGGCGGTCTATGTTGCTCGGGCGCGAGTAGGGGGTTTGGGATAGTGTAGTCAGATTCTTGGGATATGGGACAGGCTGGGCTTGATGGCAGGGTATTGCGGCGACCGCGGACTTTTGGCGGTCGACCGGGTGGTTATTATTGCACCAGATTGGTTATCGGGTTTCTCTAGTGGCCAGAGTTTTCTACTTATTTAGTGTGCGACCGTGCCGGTCAGGAGCCGGTCTGTCACTTATTTAGTGTTCGACCGTGCCGGTCAGGAGCCGGTCTGTCACTTATTTAGGGTGCGACCGTGCTGGTCAGGAGCCGGTCTGTTACTTATTTTGGGTGCGACCGTACCGGTCAGTAGTCGGTCTGTCACCTATTTTGGGATGCGATCGTACCGGTCAGTAGTCGGTCAGTATTCCCGCAGCTGAGTGCTTGAGCATTTCGATAGTAGGCAGGCAAGGCAGGCATAGTAGGCAGGCAAGGCAGGCATAGTAGGCAGGCAAGGCAGGCATAGTAGGCAGGCAAGGCAGGCATAGTAGGCAGGCATGGCAGGCATAGTAGGCATAGCAGGTAGTGCCAGTGATTACTGGTCTATCGATTGGGTCGATTGTGCACTTCATGTGCTAGTGGTTGCATACCCTTCGTTGGTTCTCCCATCTTGGGCTTTTAGATAGAGGCAGGATAGCTGTTGAGAGTCTCCAGCTTCCTTATTTCCGTCTTTACGGCTTTGGTTAGTTTTTGTCTCTTGAGGACTTGTGGGCAGGCCGTCGGGTCTGGCGGTGGTACCTACTGAGAACTCCCTTTTTGGTGTAGTTCTCACACCCTTTGGGATTTTTCCCCTCCTTTTTCCTTCCTCTCCTTTGTTTTGCAGAGTCTTAGCGGGTGTTGCTGATTCTGCGGTTGTTGATCGAGGCAAGGGAGTCGCGAGCTAGATCCCTACCCATCGTTGGAGAGTAGCGGTACCCCTTCAGAGGAGATCTTCAGTAGACTAGTTGTTTTATTTTTCCTCTTTTGAGAGACTGATGTAGTGAGGATATATATTGTATCGGGAGACTGTACACTGTTGTACTTATTGGAGATACCTCCCTGTTGAGCTATGAGTTTTCTATCTGAGGATATTGTACGATTATCATTTTTGGGAGGTGGACATTGTTGTATTATTTTCAGTTGTACAGTGATTGATTTTAGTTTTACAACAGTTTTATCTTATAGCTCTGATATTGGTTAGCTGTAGTACTTTTCTTGCAGGTAGGACGCTTCGCCTATGCGGGGTTTGGCATAGGTGGCGGATCTGTTGGCGAGCCCGGGTCGCAGTTTCGACCCCGGGGCGTGACATGAAAACTGAGCTTCTTCAGGACTGTTATTTTGGACAGCGTTTAAATGTGGAATTGTGTGTTTAATTGGGCACCGTTTGGACACTTTTGCAGTTATCGTGGCGGGCGACTTTCTTCTTGGGCGAGAGTGCTTTCTAGTTTTAGATTTAGCGATCGAGGTGGGTGTTGTTGTGAACCTCTTACTTTTGACTACCCACTAGGTATATTGGAGTAATTTCTATGTTAAAAGGTTAATTGCACCCTACGGATAATAATTGCATGCTTGTTTGAGATCAAAGGATATTATGCTAGAACTTGCTTTTATGGGGGTTTTGGTTATTAGAAGTCGTAATACCATGTTAAAAGGAGAAGGCCAATTCATATCTTGTGAGCCTTGTGTATGTGGTATAGGCAGGCATAGGCTATTTTGTACTTATTGTTTTTATGCAATTATCAATATCTTGGAATAGCATGCTCTAATAAATGTAAGAACATCGATACTTGTTTTCCTCTTGGATCATCTTGGGACATTTGCATGCTTGTATGGTCATCTAGATAGGCCACCTTTTTCTTCTACACTATCATGCTGGAACTTGACTTAGGAGAAACCATATTTCCTACTTTTCTCCTTTCATGCTAGACTCTGGGTATTTGTAGCAGCAGGAGGTTTTGGGATAGTGTAGTCAGATTCTTGGGTTCTGGGACAGGGAGGCTTGAGGGCAGGGTATTGCGGCGACCGCGGACATTGGGCGGTCGAACGGGTAGTTTCGGTTGCATCAGATCGGGGGGATCGGGCTTTCTTTAGTGGATGGGTTTTCCCACTTTGATCAGAGTCGTGATCCAGTCCTGCTAGTTTATGATACTTGTTACTGAGATACTTTACTAGTGTGGGTCGTGTTACGGCTTTTTGTGTTGGCATACTTCGTGAGTTGAGTCGGAGTCTTGAAGTGATCAGATTGTCAATCAGCAATCGAAGACTTAGAGAAGATTCAACAAGAGCTCAAGTTGACACTCAGTGTTTTGAGTCTTGAAGATTGAAGTTGAAGAATTGTGGATCATATACATCAATCTCAAGGAAAATGGATTCGGATTGATCAGGTGCGTTTAACTAAATAATTTTGGTGATCCGAATACATTTGTGTAGTTTAGAAATACTTGGATAAGTTTTCATTGCTTAAAAATCAAAAACTGGACATACTACATGTTTAGAGTCCGGATCGGGCATCACAGTCCGGACCCCGAACGTAGACTAGTTCATGCGCAATTCCAGTCCGGACCTTGGAATTTCAGTCCGGACCCCGAACGTGGAATTTGCAGGAATTGCATGAACAGTCCGGACTGTGGATTCCAGTCCGGTCCCCGAACCTTGTTTTTTCAGGAATTGCTGAAAAAAAGACGACAGCCCGGACCGAGCCAATCCAGTCCGGACCGTCGTGCGGGAAAAAATCTGTTAAGTCAGTTTTTGATTCTTATCTCTTTCCAAAGGTTTCTAAACTATAAATAGACACTTAGGGTTTCTCAAGAACTACCGATTAATTTATAAAACACTTGAGAGCAACCCTAGAGGCTAGGTTTTTATCGTTCTTCTTTATAGCCTCTTTTAGGTCAATTCGACGGTTCTTCCAAGATCAATCTTTTGTCGAATTGATCTAGTCTTTGCTTAGAGATTCCACCTACGGTTCTTCAATGTTAATCTAAGCAAAGGATCACCATCGAAACTTTTATCAAGTTTGCATCGTGGATTCGACGTAGCATCGTGGATTCGATGTGTTGAAGGCGTTTCGTGGATTCGAAATGTGTGCTCGTGGATTCGAGTGGCGTTCGTGGATTCGAACGTGTGCAGTGGACGTGCAATCGGTGAGCGCAATATCCGAAGAAGTTGAGGGAGGGGTTTGAGTCTGTGGAGTCGGTAATCACCTTATTATTCTTCTTTTCTTAGTGGATTGTTATTGCATGTTGGTCCCGTGGTTTTTCTCCTGGATTGGAGTTTCCACGTATATCTCGGTGTGCTATTTTTATTTTCCGCATTGGTTTTTATTTTGCACTGAGATTGGTTTTATAAGTATTACACCTATTCACCCCCCTCTAGTTGTTTGATAGTACCTATTTAGATCCTTGTGGATCCTGAATATATAAAAACCTACAAGTGGTATCAGAGCGGGTTTTAGGTTTATTTATCATGTCGGGTGAAAGTGGTAATATTTATAGACCTCCTCTTTTTGATGGGACCAATTATGCGTATTGAAAAGTGCGGATGAGAGCTTTTCTCATCTCAATTGATGAGCGGGTATGGCAAACCGTGGAATACAGTTGGGTGCATCCTGTTGAGGAAGTAGGAAATTCTACTACCCCAAAACCTCGCTCTAGATGGTCCAAAGAGGAAATCGAAAGATCTTCTTACAATGGGAAAGATATGAACGCTTTATTTAATTCTCTTTCCTCGACTGAGTTCACACGAATTTCCGTGTGTGAAACCGCGAAGGAAATTTGGGGTATTCTCAAAATTACACATGAGGGTACTAATCTTGTAAAAATTCAAAAGCTCCAGATGCTTACAAGTCAATTTGACTCTATTCATATGGAAGAGCATGAATTGTTTACAGATTATTACACTAGACTTCAAGATGTAATCAATACTTGTGCTAATTTAGGAGATAAGATCCCGGAGTCGAAAATTGTAAGAAAGATACTTCGGACTCTTCCGGAACGGTTTAGGGCAAAGGTTACCGCCATTGAAACCGTTAGTCATCCGGATGAGATGAGAGTAGAGGAATTAGTAGGTGCTTTGCAAACTTATGAAATGACTTTTCCTACTAATCAAGTTTCTTCCAAGTCTTCTTCTAAGCTTACAGGTATTGCATTCAAATCAACAAAGGAAGAAGATAGCGAATCAAGTTCCGACGATGAAATCTCTTTTGCCGACTTTGAAGAGAAATTGGCGCGGATCGTAAAGAATTTTCGTCGGAAGTTTTGGAAGAATCGAACCGATGGATCTACATCCACGAAACCATCTAAAGGATCATCGGGTTCTAAATCCTCTAATCTCAAAGGCTTTGCAAAATCTTCTAAAGAAAAAGAAAAAGATGATTTCGATGGGGAAATCCAATGCTATAGATGCAAAGGCTACAACCATATTTCAACGGATTGTCCTTCTCCGAAATCATATAAAAAGAAGGCTTTGCAAGCGAAAACTTGGGACGATTCTACTTCTAATGAATCGACCTCAAGTAAAGAGGAAAAAGTTGTTGCCTTTCATGCCTCTCAAATTCCCTCTTCTAATTTTTGCTTATCATCTCTAATCAATGACTCTATTCCTTTGATTTTGCATGAAACATCAACATCCGGCGGAGAGTCATCAAGTGAGGGGGAGTCGGACGAAGAAGAACTCGTTGAGGCATATCAACAACTTCTTACGGAATCAAAGAAGATGGCCAAGCATATTAAGAAGCTGAGGAAGCAACGACTTGAGATTCAAGACGAGAATCATGCCTTAAAGATCAAACTTAATGATCTCGAGGAGGAACGAGAACGTTTATTGGATAATAATAAAATCCTCCAAGAAAAGCTAAACCAATCGGAGACAAACGCTAAATCATATAAGGATAAGATTGGTTTTCTAGAAAAACAGTTTGAGGAAATTCATGTCACCAACCAAGCTTTGACCAAGCAAGTTCATCAACTCAAATCCGACATACAAAGGATTTCAACCGGTTTCAAGAAACTTGATTGTATGTTTGGATTAGGTCAAACAAGCAACGTTGGTTTGGGATTTAAAAAGAACCAAACTGTGAAGGCTTCAAGTTCCACAACTAAATTGAGAGGAAGAACTTGTCACCAATGTGGACTTGAAGGACACTTGATGAAGTCGTGCCCGAAAAAGAGAAAGAGGAATTCTTCGGCAACTTCATCTACGGAGCGAACTCAACGGAATCAAAAGACTCATCAAGTCAAAGGAGTTCACTCAATCCACCAAAGGTCCGAGCCACAACATCAATCATACAAGTGGATAACTGCGAGGCAAAGACCTAAGGTGGATCAACAGTCAAAGCTATCAACTCCCGACCACAATGAATCAAGACAACCCAAAATCCGACGATTTTGGATTCGGAAAGGTGATATCTTTCCTTGTCTTAAGTTCTAAATAGCTTATGACTATATGTAATGCTTTGATTGGTTTTCCTTTCATATTTTTCTAAATCTCTGCATTACATGTTTTCAATGCTCTTCGTTTTTATGTTTTGTTTTTGAACAAAAGGGTTTTAACGAACAAGTGCATTGAATAAAAAGGGTTTCACTTTCAATCACTCCAATTTAATTTTATATGAATTATCAACTTTACTCTATAATCATAATTCTTGAAGATACTTCATTATAGGAGTTTTTGATAGTTATATACATCAAATTTTGGTAATCATGTGTAACCTTTAGATGCTTAACCTATCTCGGTTGTGTGAATTCATTGTGATAAACATGAGACAACTGATAGACTAAAATTTGGGATTTAATTATTTCACATAAGATATTGCATTTTTACAAGGGTAATAAATGAGTTACAAAAGATGTGGAAAGAGTTACATCCGAAAGGAGTGTGAAAACTACCACCACATGTTGGAAAGAGCTGCCACCCCGGTCGTCCGGTTTGTGTGTGAAGCTACCACATGTTTTGATGCTTGAAAAATATTTTTAAAAATTTTTAGTTGAAGCATTCGGAGATTCATATTCAAAGTTCTTATTTTGAACAATCTCCTGGTTGGTATAAATTGCCAAAGGGGAAGATTGTTACTGTGAGAACCTGGATCCCCACGACTAGATTACTGGTTGACCAGTAGCTTCTGGAGGCCTTTGGGGCGTGTCAGTGGTATTTGGGCACCAATTGGACACAAGTGATGGGCTCAGTGTGTTAAGTGGATCACGTGGGTGATCGGTGGACCCCGTCGAATGCTTAGAAGTGATTTTGCGTGCAATGAATATTAAATTTGGGCTCAGCGCGAAGTTTGGACAAAAGAACATCTTCCCGGATGCCTTCGACAATATTTAGAGTTGGAATTTGGCAAATCGGACTTCGGATTTGGATTCAACGCGCGAAAACGATGAAAATGGACTATTCACTTGTATTTTTCGGAGCCCGGATGACGCGCGCAATTTTCGAGGCATCTTGGTACTGTTCCGGCGGCGGCGGGCAGCGGCGGCGGCGGCGGAGCGCGGCGCGGGCAGGCGCGGGCAGGTGCGCGGTCCACCGGGGGGAGCGTGCACCGGTCGCGGGCCACGTGGCGGATCCCGGTTGGGCCGGCGCGGGGGCGCGGTCCACGGGAAAAGGTGCGGTGCACGGTGGACCGGAGGGTGACACGTGGCGGCTTATGATTTGACGGTGCTGTGGTCCGGGTCCACGGTGTGTGTGTGGGTGGCCTCGGGGCGCGTGCCTGGCAGGGGGGCGCAGGCGGCGCTGACAGCGCGCACGTGGGCGTGGCAGCGACGCGTTGACTGGGTGCGTGCCACGTGTCGGCTGTGCAGTGAGCCACGTGTCGTGTAGTGGACGGTTCGGAGTGCTGTCGCCTGTTTGGCGGGCGACGTGGAGGCCCAGGGGAGGTTTCGGGCTGCTACAGTGCGCGCCAGGGGAGGATTCGGGCTGCTACAGTGCGCGCCCGAAAGTCCCAAGCGCCCGGAAATTGGGACATATCCGGTATTAATTGATTTGTTTCTGGAGCCTTAAAAAGGGGATCCGAGCCTTCTTCCTTCCCCCTTTTCCGCCATTTCTGTGTCTCCTCTCGCCATGGCACCTTCAGCAAAGATGATCCCCGAGTTTTGCTGTATCCATCTGCAAAGTTTTGAGATTTTTGGTGGCACGCTTATCGAGGTTTCCATTTTTACGGCGCGGCGCGACGCTCGTCCATTTGGGTTCCCCTTCGTCGCGTTTCGGTGCGCGAGCTCCCCCGGCCTACTCCGACCACCTTTTCGAGTGATTTCTTCGCCGCTGGATCCGCGACGGACAGATCTACGATCTTGGTATTTTCAGCTTTCCCCCATTTTGCGCTTTTCGAGGAGTTCTTCCATGTTTACTGTGACACAGTTTTCTGATGGATTTTCTGGACAGCGACACCTTGCCGGATTTTTATCTCCGCAACCGGGCATCGGATGGCAACGTGCTTATATACTTTTTTCATCCACTCGATGCGAGGATTGTCACAGTATTTTTCTTGGATTTTTCTGAGTTTTGCCCGAAGGTATATTTCTCGCCCTTTATCTGTGCATGGAAATACAGATGTGTGGTTGTATGTTTGTGGGCGCCCTGTGTTGTGGAATTTGTAACTCGGCCTACGGGGCTCGGAATTTGACGTGCAGGTACTCGTTTCGAAGGTATCGACGCGAGGAACGTGATAGTAATTTTGTTGGATTTTTCTGGGCACTTTCTGCAGGTGAAAACTGCACGTCTTCGGGGCTGTTTTCTGATGTTGTATATGAGGATTATTTTTGGAATAATAGTGTAATGTTGGACCTTATTGTTGTACCCAGGGGTGTTTGCAAGTGTTGCTGGACCTGTTGGAACTGGAGAATATTGGACTTAGTGGATTCCGGGCGTTTTCAGTTGTTTGGAGCCACGGCTTGCGCAACATGTTCCGAGGGTGCAATTTTGGCAGATTTTGGACTGTGAGCGTCTACACTCTTCACCGACTTCAGGTTTGCCTTGGTTTAAGCGCTTCAGGTGGGTAAGCTTAATATCAGTAACTGTATAAGGCAATGATTATGTTATGGCGAATATAAGTGCACTTGTGGGGATGTCACCCCTCTATGACTGATGCATGCATGTTTAGGGTACATGGTTTATGTTTGTAAGGTAGGTAAGCTTGATAATGATATTTGTATAAATGATTGCAAGAATAGTATTTATGAGGTATACTGAGGACTTGCATGACTTGGACATCTATGTGATGATTAGTGTAAGCTTACCTAGGATAATGTTACCCTATGAGATTATGTAACATGCCATATTAGCACATAGCCTTTCATGTGGTTGGTTTATGCTTTGGGACAGGATTTCGTAGCTATGTGCGGATTTGTACTCTGAGGAGTTATTATGATCGAGGATTATGGTCAGGTGTAGGCATGTGGATTACTTTGTTGTATCTTTCTTGAGGACAAATGCATGCTTGTATGGACATATAGTTAGGCCCCCTTTCTATTGCTACACTACTTGTTGGAACTTGACTTAGGAGAAACCATGCTTTTCCTTTCTCCTTCTTGTTAGTCAGGTGGTCAGTGTTGCTCGGGTTCGAGCAGGGGTCTGGATAGTGTAGTCGGGACTTCGTGTCTGGGACAGGTTGGATTAGTCGTGGGGCTTTGCGGCAACCGCGGATATTGGGCGGTTGACCGGATGTTTCTCTATGCACCTGATTGGGTATCAGTTTTCTTTAGTGGATGGAGTTTCCCACTTATCGTTCAGTTGCATCCGATTGAGGTCGGGTCTTTCCTTGGTGGTTGAGTTTTCTCACTTTGATCAGATTGATGATCAAAGTCCTGCTATATAGAGATACTTGTGATACTGATGACAGAGATACTTTACTCGTGTGGGTCGCTCCCCTCGAGTGCCGCTCCGGAGTAGGCTTTAGACCGTGTTGGGTTCCGGTCAGACCGTGTTGGGTTTCGGTCATTTGGACAGTGGAGATACTGAGTTCGGGAGATTGGTGACAGAGCAGGCAGTACCGGGTTTTATACCGGTTCATTCGATTGGGTTTATTTCGGTCAAATACTTTTATTGTTACACTCGTGCCTGGGGGCCGAGTGCAGACTGGTAGTTGAGTTTAGATCAGTGCTAGTATTATTGAGAGCCGTTTGGTTGACGGTGGTCCCGTGTCGTTGAGAGTACTTTGACCGCTGTGTGAGAGGTTAAGCATCTTGATTCTATCCGTTCTGAGAGAGAGCGTGGATTTTGACCATAGCCTGCATGAGCCACTACTCGATAGCGAGTTAGTCCGTTTGGACGCCCTACGTAATTCCTGCCCGTCAGCGGGAGGTGGTTGTAGGTGGGCGCAGGTTTGACTGGACCAGATGTGGCAGTCAGCTCGATTGGGTCAATTGTGCACTTCATGTGCTAGTGGTTGCATACCACTGTTTGGTCCTCCCCTTTTAGCCTTTAGATATGGGCTTGGTAGCTGTTGAGAGTCTCCAGCTTACTCATTTCAGTCTTATGACTTGGGTTAGTTTATGTCTCCTGAGGACTTGGTGGGCAGACCGTCAGGTCTGGCGGTGGTACCCACTGAGAACTCCCTTTTTGGTGTAGTTCTCACACCCTTTGGGGGTCTCCCCCCCCTTTTTCCTTCCTCTCCTTTGTTTTGCAGAGTCTTAGCGGGTGATGCTGATTCTGCGGTTGTTGATCGAGGCGAGGGAGTCGCGAGCTAGATCCCTACCCGTCGTTGGAGAGTAGCAGTATCCCCTACAGAGGAGATCTTCAGTAGTTTAGTTGTTTTGTTTTCCTCTTTTGAGAGACTGTTGTAGTGAGGATATTTTATGTATTGAGAGACTGTACACTGTTGTATTTATTGGAGTTACCTCCCGGATCGGTTCAGAGCTTGTATTTGAGGATATTGTTTTATTATTATTTTGGGAGGCGGACAGTGTTGTTTTATTTCCAGTTGTACAGTGATTGATTTTGGTTATACAACAGATTTTTTTATTTATAGCTCTGATATCTGTTTAGCTATAGTACCTTTCTTGCAGGTTGGACGCTTCGCCTATGCGGATTTGGCATAGGTGGCGGATCTGTTGGCGGGCCCGGGTCGCAGTTTCGACCCCGGGGCGTGACAGATTAGAGTGGTATCAGAGCCTAGGTTGTAGGTCATGGTGGACTTAGAAACCCTAGGCTTATGGTTTGACCCTTGGTTGACTTCGTGAGAGTCGTGATTTATAGCGAGAGTCCTGATTGAGTTTTATACCTCTCCCAAGGGACGGGAGGAGTGATTGGCATGTTTATTCTCCTAAGTGATTATGTTGGCTGCAGACAACATAATGCTGTGGAACGGGTGACATGCTTTAGACTTTCGCTGGATTGGGTCGAGCGTTGTTGTGTGCTGTTTTGTTGTTTCGTCGTGGCGAGCGGTGTCTCCCCGACGCTAGGTTTTGACCCGTGTGTATCCTGTCATAGTAGTTGAGCTTGAGCGGTTGGTTTTGGGCCGGATACCCGGATTGAGGTCAGAGCGCTCCGGACCCAGATGACAGGATTGTTAGAGGCTTATCAGCGGCTGAGTGAGCGAGCAGCTGGTTTTAGTGACACAGTTGTCGGAGCAACGGGCAGCTCGACAGTGCTTCCTTCCGAGACCACCCGGTTGTAGTATCCTCAGTGGCGGGGATTTCTGTGGCACCGATGGAGTGAGTAGCCCCCTCTGTGCCAATAGTTAGTGGCAAGGCACCGAGGTAGGGTGGATAGTTGACAGTTGGTGAGCTGAGGGGATGCGATCGATCTATTAAGCCAGATTTGGCAGATGAACCACCCCGACTCGTAAGATTGAGTTGGAGCATTTGGAGGCAGAGTCGTGGTTGATGGTGATGGAGTGATCAATTGAGAGCCTCCCTGTACTAGAGAGTTTTGGCAGTTGTTGAACTGCGCGCTCCAGGTTCGATGGACGAGGCGCATAGGATATGTGGCTGGGGGTGGGTTGCGCCAGGATACCTTTCTGTTTATTCAGTCCCTCCGTTATAGATTTTGACGCCTCGTTGGAGTAGGCATTGTGTTTGGAGCATGGCGCTGCAGTTCCTTTGGATAGGGATCTGCCGCCAGGGGCGAGTTCTGGATTTTGGCGCTTGGCGCCGGGTGATGGAGGACAGATCAGCCGGCAGAGGTATTTCTGGTTTCTTTCTCCAGGATAACGAGTTTCTGAGATGCCGGAGATCGGGTGGACCCCGAAGGCAGCATCAGTATTTGTATCAGAGTGGCGCAGCGGTAGCGTGGATTTGTTATCTGCGGAGGACCTTATTCGTCGCCTCATGGTGATCAGAGACAGAGGTCGTGCTCCCTTGTGGATAGTCCTGATTTTCAGGCAGATTGAGCGACAACCACTTGCATCGAGGGGATGAATTTGTGCCGCCCGATTGGAGGGCGCCACGGTGGTGGATCTAGTTGTCGCCGGTGTGATTTCATCACAGTAGTCGGAGTTAGAGCATGTTCCACTCTTGCATGGGCTAGAGGCAGATTTGTTACCACGTGCACTAGAGGTACAGGTTCCTGTTGTTGTTGTGCACGTGGAGGAGGCTTTTGGATCATGTCCAGTGCGGCCGAGACCGCGAGTTACCGGCAGAATTATTGGGAATTGTAGCAATTCGGTGTTTCGACCCTGTGCTTGAGATTGTTTGGCACAATGCCACAGATTGTTTGACTGCGGCGAGAGAGGACTTTGATCTTCGGCAAGGCGGACAAGAGAAGGCTTGCTTGTTGAGATTGTTAGAGCACTCAGGTTTTAGCGACAGGGTGAGAGGTGCTTACGGCGGCACCGGGACTCAGGGATGTCTCTGTTGCCCACGAGATCCCGGGTGTGATTTCACCTTAGTTGTTGGTAATGCCGCCAGTTAGGGAGATAGAGATTGCGTTTGACGTGGTTCGGGGAACCGCGCCACCCTCGACAGTACTTTATTGGGCATCGCCGGTAGAGCCGAGAGAGCTGATGGCGCAGTTGCAGGATCTGATGTATCGTGGGGTCTGTTTGACCTAGTGCCACGCCATTGATATACGGTGGTGATGCCACGCCGTTGGTATACGGTGGTGATGCCACGCCGTTGGTACACGGTGGTGATGCCACGTCGTTGATACACGACTGTGAGGGTCCTTTTATGGTTCGAGTGTAGACAGGTCCGGGTGGTATCTAGGACCTTCGATGGAGCTATATGCAGGCAGTTATTGTATAATGCGAGTACCTACTTGGAATTAGACAGCCGAGTAATTTGCCTAGATGGCGTTCAGGACACGGTAGGGGCATTATGAGCTCATAGTAAGGCCAAATGGAATAATTAATGCCCTGTTGTCTTGAAGATTTGAGAAATTGTGCGTCCCAGTTGTACTTGGATGGATTGGGAGTGGTGTTCCCCCAAGGATATTATGATTTACTCCCAGAGCGACTTGGAGTACGTGGAGCACTTGTGGATGTGCTACCATGCCTGTGTGGATGAAGCTGTATGCCAAGTTATTGAGGTACAAGTTGTAGCTTCAGAAGCATACCTTCTTGGGTCACTTTGTTCGAGCCGTAGGAGCGGCGGTGTAAATCCGGCCAATTTGGATATCACTTGGGATTTGGCCGAGATCGACAATTATCGTCGAGGTGAGGAGTTTCTTGGACTGGGCAGTGCCAGGAGAGCTTGGCAATCGGATGATGAGACTGATACCAGCGCCAATATTAGTATTTCCAGTGTTGGGAGAGATACTACGAGTTTTAGTGATGCCTCCTGCAGCAACTGTGGAATTACCGTTGGGTTATTGTTGAGCATTCTGGATTACCCCGACAGGGCCACTGTGATGGCGGATACCTGGCGCAGGAAAGCTGTCTGGGGATGAGTTTGATAATTCCATAGCTGGCGCTGTGTGGACTATTGGGGCAAACATGGCTTGTGGTTGTGTCCCTGAGGGTTCCTTTGGATGATAGACCGCGGCTGAGTTGTTCACTCAGATGGTCAAGATTCGGGAGTGACCGAGCGAGGACCCCTCCTTGTTAGGGCTCTTTTCCTTATTGGATAATCGTGAGGGTGTGCTTCGGGTTGCCTTGGTTGAGTTGACACAGGTTGTGGTTTGGTGCGTGTTGCACTGGCGGTTATCTTGTTTCCCCCAACTTTTGATGGAAACCTTGTTGTGATTCATGTCTCAGCTCAGGAAGGTTATGTTTTTGGATCCCTCGACCATGATTGACTCGCCCCATTTGAGATCTAGGAATGTTTGGAGTACGAGGGATGCCCGTTGCGAATTCTGGCTCGTGAGATTAGAGGTTGCGCAATCGGGCTATGCCGTACTGGCTGTTGTTGTTGTGTTGAGGAGTAATCACGGGGAGTGAGAGGTGACTTGGGAAGCTAGAGACAGTGATGTTGAGTACTTACCCTTGGTGTTTGTGACTCCTGGTGGAATCGAGCTAGTTTCGAGGACGAAACTTTCTTTAGTGGGGGAGGATGTGAGAACCTGGATCCCCACGACTAGATTACTGGTTGACCAGTAGCTTCTGGAGGCCTTTGGGGCGTGTCAGTGGTATTTGGGCACCAATTGGACACAAGTGATGGGCTCAGTGTGTTAAGTGGATCACGTGGGTGATCGGTGGACCCCGTCGAATGCTTAGAAGTGATTTTGCGTGCAATGAATATTAAATTTGGGCTCAGCGCGAAGTTTGGACAAAAGAACATCTTCCCGGATGCCTTCGACAATTTTTAGAGTTGGAATTTGGCAAATCGGACTTCGGATTTGGATTCAGCGCGCGGAAAACGATGAAAATGGACTATTCACTTGTATTTTCGGAGCCCGGATGATGCGCGTAATTTTCGAGGCATCTTGGTACTGTTCCGGCGCCGGCGGGCAGCGGCGGCAGCGGCGGAGCGCGGCGCGGGCAGGCGCGGGCAGGTGCGCGGTCCACCGGGGGGAGCGTGCACCGGTTGCGGGCCACGTGGCGGATCCCGGTTGGGCCGGCGCGGGGGCGCGGTCCACGGGAAAAGGCGCCGTGCACGGTAGACCGTAGGGTGACACGTGGCGGCTTATGATTTGACGGTGCTGTGGACCGGGTCCACGGTGTGTGTGTGGGTGGCCTCGGGGTGCGTGCCTGGCAGGGGGGCGCAGGCGGCGCTGACAGCGCGCACGTGGGCGTGGCAGCGACGCGTTGACTGGGTGCGTGCCACGTGTCGGCTGTGCAGTGAGCCACGTGTCGTGCAGTGGACGGTCCGGAGTGCTGTCGCCTGTTTGGCGGGCGACGTGGAGGCCCAGGGGAGGTTTCGGGCTGCTACAGTGCGCGCCAGGGGAGGATTCGGGCTGCTACAGTGCGCGCCCGAAAGTTCCAAGCGCCCGGAAATTGGGACATATCCGGTATTAATTGATTTGTTTCTGGAGCCTTAAAAAGGGGATCCGAGCCTTCTTCCTTCCCCCTTTTCCGCCATTTCTGTGTCTCCTCTCGCCATGGCACCTTCAGCAAAGATGATCCCCGAGTTTTGCTGCATCCATCTGCAAAGTTTTGAGATTTTTGGTGGCACGCTTATCGAGGTTTCCATTTTTACGGCGCGGCGCGACGCTCGTCCATTTGGGTTCCCCTTCGTCGCGTTTCGGTGCGCGAGCTCCCCCGGCCTACTCCGACCACCTTTTCGAGTGATTTCTTCGCCGCTGGATCCGCGACGGACAGATCTACGATCTTGGTATTTTCAGCTTTCCCCCATTTCACGCTTTTCGAGGAGTTCTTCCATGTTTACTGTGACACAGTTTTCTGATGGATTTTCTGGACAGTGACAGCTTGCCGGATTTTATCTCCGCAACCGGGCATCGGATGGCGACGTGCTTATACACTTTTTTCATCTACTCGATGCGAGGATTGTCACAGTATTTTTCTTGGATTTTTCTGAGTTTTGGCCGAAGGTATATTTCTCGCCCTTTATCTGTGCATGGAAATACAGATGTGTGGTTGTATGTTTGTGGGCGCCCTGTGTTGTGGAATTTGTAACTCGGCCTACGGGGCTCGGAATTTGACGTGCAGGTACTCGTTCGAAGGTATCGACGCGAGGAACGCGATAGTAATTTTGTTGGATTTTTCTGGGCACTTTCTGCAGGTGAAAACTGCACGTCTTCGGGGCTGTTTTCTGATGTTGTATATGAGGATTATTTTTGGAATAAAAGTGTAATGTTGGACCTTATTGTTGTACCCAGGGGTGTTTGCAAGTGTTGCTGGACCTGTTGGAACTGGAGAATATTGGACTTAGTGGATTCCGGGCGTTTTCAGTTGTTTGGAGCCACGGCTTGCGCAACATGTTCCGAGGGTGCAATTTTGGCAGATTTTGGACTGTGAGCGTCTACACTCTTCACCGACTTCAGGTTTGCCTTGGTTTAAGCGCTTCAGGTGGGTAAGCTTAATATCAGTAACTGTACAAGACAATGATTATGTTATGGCGAATATAAGTGCACTTGTGGGGATGTCACCCCTCTATGACTGATGCATGCATGTTTAGGGTACATGGTTTATGTTTGTAAGGTAGGTAAGCTTGATAATGATATTTGTATAAATGATTGCAAGAATAGTATTTATGAGGTATACTGAGGACTTGCATGACTTGGACATCTATGTGATGATTAGTGTAAGCTTACCTAGGATAATGTTACCCTATGAGATTATGTAACATGCCATATTAGCACATAGCCTTTCATGTGGTTGGTTTATGCTTTGGGACAGGATTTCGTAGCTATGTGCGGATTTGTACTCTGAGGAGTTATTATGATCGAGGATTATGGTCAGGTGTAGGCATGTGGATTACTTTGTTGTATCTTTCTTGAGGACAAATGCATGCTTGTATGGACATATAGTTAGGCCCCCTTTCTATGCTACACTACTTGTTGGAACTTGACTTAGGAGAAACCATGCTTTTCCTTTCTCCTTCTTGTTAGTCAGGTGGTCAGTGTTGCTCGGGTTCGAGCAGGGGTCTGGATAGTGTAGTCGGGACTTCGTGTCTGGGACAGGTTGGATTAGTCGTGGGGCTTTGCGGCAACCGCGGATATTGGGCGGTTGACCGGATGTTTCTCTATGCACCTGATTGGGTATCAGTTTTCTTTAGTGGATGGAGTTTCCCACTTATCGTTCAGTTGCATCCGATTGAGGTCGGGTCTTTCCTTGGTGGTTGAGTTTTCTCACTTTGATCAGATGATGATCAAAGTCCTGCTATATAGAGATACTTGTGATACTGATGACAGAGATACTTTACTCGTGTGGGTCGCTCCCCTCGAGTGCCGCTCCGGAGTAGGCTTTAGACCGTGTTGGGTTCCGGTCAGACCGTGTTGGGTTTCGGTCATTTGGACAGTGGAGATACTGAGTTCGGGAGATTGGTGACAGAGCAGGCAGTACCCGGGTTTTATACCGGTTCATTCGATTGGGTTTATTTCGGTCAAATACTTTTATTGTTACACTCGTGCCTGGGGGCCGAGTGCAGACTGGTAGTTGAGTTTAGATCAGTGCTAGTATTATTGAGAGCCGTTTGGTTGACGGTGGTCCCGTGTCGTTGAGAGTACTTTGACCGCTGTGTGAGAGGTTAAGCATCTTGATTCTATCCGTTCTGAGAGAGAGCGTGGATTTTGACCATAGCCTGCATGAGCCACTACTCGATAGCGAGTTAGTCCGTTTGGACGCCCTACGTAATTCCTGCCCGTCAGCGGGAGGTGGTTGTAGGTGGGCGCAGGTTTGACTGGACCAGATGTGGCAGTCAGCTCGATTGGGTCGATTGTGCACTTCATGTGCTAGTGGTTGCATACCACTGTTTGGTCCTCCCCTTTTAGCCTTTAGATATGGGCTTGGTAGCTGTTGAGAGTCTCCAGCTTACTCATTTCAGTCTTATGACTTGGGTTAGTTTATGTCTCCTGAGGACTTGGTGGGCAGACCGTCAGGTCTGGCGGTGGTACCCACTGAGAACTCCCTTTTGGTGTAGTTCTCACACCCTTTGGGGGTCTCCCCCCCCTTTTTCCTTCCTCTCCTTTGTTTTGCAGAGTCTTAGCGGGTGATGCTGATTCTGCGGTTGTTGGTCAAGGCGAGGGAGTCGCGAGCTTGATCCCTACCGTCGTTGGAGAGTAGCAGTATCCCCTACAGAGGAGATCTTCAGTAGTTTAGTTGTTTTGTTTTCCTCTTTTGAGAGACTGTTGTAGTGAGGATATTTTATGTATTGAGAGACTGTACACTGTTGTATTATTGGAGTTACCTCCCGGATCGGTTCAGAGCTTGTATTTGAGGATATTGTTTTATTATTATTTTGGGAGGCGGACAGTGTTGTTTTATTTCCAGTTGTACAGTGATTGATTTTGGTTATACAGCAGATTTTTTTTATTTATAGCTCTGCTATCTGTTAGCTATAGTACCTTTCTTGCAGGTTGGACGCTTCGCCTATGCGGCTTTGGCATAGGTGGCGTATCTATTGGCGGGCCCGGGTCGTAGTTTCGACCCCGGGGCGTGACAGTTACGGCTTTTGTGTTGGCATATTTCGTGAGTTGAGTCGGAGTCTTGAAGTGATCAAATTGTCAAATCGGCAATCGAAGACTTAGAGAAGATTCAACAAGAGCTGAAGTTGACACTCAGTGTTTTGAGTCTTGAAGATTGAAGTTGAAGAATTGTGGCTCATATACATCAATCTCAAGGAAAATGGATTCGGATTGATCAGGTGCGTTTAACTAAATAATTTTGGTGATCCGAATACATTTGTGTAGTTAGAAACACTTGGATAAGTTTTCATTGCTTAAAATCAAAAACTGGACATACTACATGTTCAGAGTCCGGATCGGGCATCACAGTCCGGACCCCGAACGTAGACTAGTTCATGCGCAATTCCAGTCCGGACCTTGGAATTTCAGTCCGGACCCGAACGTGGGAATTTGCAGGAATTGCATGAACATTCTGGACCGTGGATTCCAGTCCGGACCCCGGAACCTTGTTTTTTCAGGGAATTGCTGAAAAAAAAGACGACAGTCCGGACCGAGCCAATCCAGTCCGGACCATCGTGCGGGAAAAAAATCTGTTAAGTCAGTTTTTGATTCTTATCTCTTCCAAAGGTTTCTAAACTATAAATAGACACTTAGGGTTCTCAAGAACTACCGATTAATTATAAACACTTGAGAGCAAACCTAGAGGCTAGGTTTTTTATCGTTCTTCTTTATAGCCTCTTTTAGGTCAATTCGACGGTTCTTCCAAGATCTATCTTTTGTCGAATTGATCTAGTCTTGCTTAGAGATTTCCACCATTGGTTCTTCAATGTTAATTCTAAGCAAAGGATCACCATCGAAACTTTTATCAAGTTTTGCGTCGTGGATTCGACGTAGCATCGTGGATTCGATGTGTTGAAGGCGTTTCGTGGATTCGAAAGTGTGCTCGTGGATTCGAGTGGCATTCGTGGATTCGAACGTGTGCAGTGGACCGGCAATCGGTGAGCACAAGATCCGAAGAAGTTGAAGGAGGGGTTGGAGTCCGTGGAGTCGGTATTCACCTTTGTTTATCTTTTTCTTAGTGGATTGTTATTGCGTGTTGGTCCCGTGGTTTTCTCCTGGATTGGAGTTTCCCGTATATCTCGGTGTGCTATTTTATTTTCCGCATTGGTTTTTATTTGCACTGAGATTGGTTTTTATAAGATTACACTATTCACCCTTAGTGTTTGATAGTACCTATTTAGATCCTGTGGA
>CM055063.1:11316426-11335108 GCA_029204045.2 Tillandsia leiboldiana
TGTGAAAATGGGTGTAGATGTTGGTTATTGATCTAATGCAATAATGCCCTAGGCTTTGATTCCTAATTCCTTCACAAAAAGGTGGCTTCATTGTTGAGTTGAGGCCTATTCCTTATGAGAAAAAGCACATTTCTGCTCCTATCACTTACAATGAGATTGGATTTTGTTGTAGATCCTATATGTCCCAGGTGAATCAATGAAGATTGTTGGACCTTAAGCTAGTCATTGTGTACTCGATTGAATGTCCCTGTTTAGTGATGTTAAATATCTTGGGCTTAGTCCAGTATGGATGTGAGGGTTGACAAGCGTTGTACCATCTTATGTTTTTTTTGATTAGGTATGCAATTCCTTATTTTCATACTTTGTGACATCGTGTATGTGGTATTGGCAGCTTAGGCTATGTTGCACTTAATGTTCTATGCAATCATCAATATTATGGAATAGCATGCTCTAATAAATGTAGAACATCGACACCTGTTTACTTATATCATCTTTGGACATCTTCATGCTTGTATGGTCATCTAGATAGGCCACCTTTTTATCTGCTACACTATCATGTTGGACTTGACTTAGGAGAAACCATGTTTCTTGCTTTTCTCCTTTCATACTAGGCTCAGGGTATTTGTATCTCGGCGCGAGCAGGGGGTTTTGGGATAGTGTAGACAGATTCTTGGGATCTGGGATAGGCTGGCCTGAGGGCAGGTATTGCGGCTACCGCGGACTTTGGGCGTTGACCGGATGGTGACTTGTGCATCGGATTAGGGATGACAGGTCGGGCTTGATTTGGGGGTTTTGTGGGATATTGCGGCGACCCGCGGACTTTGGGCGGCGACCGTGTATTTACAGTGCATCAGATTGGTGGGATCGGGCTTTCTTTAGTGGATGGGTTTTCCCACTTTGATCAGAGTCGTGATCCAGTTCTGCTAGTTTTGATACTTGTTACTGAGATACTTACTCGTGTGGGTCGCTCCCCTCGAGTGCCACTCCGGAGTGTGCGACAGACAGGCTTTGAGTCCGTGAGACTCCTTTTTGCATTAGTGTTTGCGTAGGCTGGCATACCCGATGCGGCAGGCAGAGCAGGCAGTACCAGTGTTTACTGGTGGTCGGATTGGGTTTTATTCAGGCAGGCATTTATTTACTGATGCATACATTTAGCTATACTTCTTAGCACGGCATTTAGAGGCATACTAGTGGTAGCTTCCTCTTATCAGTATTTCTATTTTTAGCTTACCACCTCTCTTATTCTTTTCTTGCCTCTGGTAGACTTAGTGGGTACGTCGGGGTTTGAGGCTTTACCCACAGGGGGAGGCTACTGGTTTACTAGTGGTTCTCACCCCATTGTTGTTTTTCTCTTTCCTCCCTTTGTTTTGCAGTGTCTGCTGCGGGAGTTGCTGATCTTTCAGTTGACGGTTCGAGGCGAGGGAGTCGTGAGATAGATCCCTACCAGTGTTGATTTCTACAGTGGGATAGATGTACCAACCCGGATTGTGGGTTTCACTGTACACAGTTGTATTTTATTATTTAGTTTATCTCCCTTTTTGGATTTGTAGATGAATGAATAGGTGGCTTTTACTTGTGTTACGGTTTCGGTGGACCCGGATTATTGTATTAACTATTTTGGGAGATGGGATATTGGTACCTTTATTGTTCAGTTGGTACAGTGATTCAGGGTTTTTATTACAGCAGTTTTCTTCAGCTCTGATATCTATGTAGTTGTTAGATGATACTTTGCAGGTTGTGAGACTGCTTCGCTTATGCGGGGTTTCCGCATAGGGTGGCGGATCTGTTGCGAGCCCGGTTCGCAGTTTCGACCCCCGGGCGTGACAAACGGGTCGGCCCGTTACTGTAGCAGCCCTGAAGTTTCGGGCGCCCGGATTTTTGGCCCAAAAGTCCCAAAGTTGGATTTTCGGGCTGGGCCTATAAATAGGCTGTTGGCTGGGGCTTTTTGCCCCCTTTCCCGAGCTCCCCTGCCTAGTGGATCCTTTAGAAAAGTTGGAGATCTTCGTGTTGCGCATCTTCTGGCAGAGGCCCGGATTTTTTGGAAGCAGCGGCGTCGACGACTTTGGAATCGGAGCACAGAGTGATGATCGTTCAGCGGAGGCCCATTATCGTCGCAGTTCGGTCTGAGGGGTCCACAGAGATACCCCGAAAGTATTTTAGATGCGATTCTACGGCATTGGATTCACGAGAGGTACGCCTTCGTTTCCGTATTGATCATCTTGCTGGATTCAGAGGTTATGGCACTGTTTCCGAGACATTTCTATGCCACTATTTTGTTGGTGAGTTTTGCACAGCATCCCATTGTCGGAATTTTATCTCGGCACTCGAGCGTCAGATCGAGACGAGCCTGTACACTTTTGCATCTACTCGTCGCCAGGATTATCATCGTATTTTTCTTGGATTTTTCTGAGACATTACCGGTGGTATACTATTCCTTTTTTATCTGTGCAAGAGTTACAGTTGTGTGGTTGTGAGTGTTTGCGCACCTGTACTGTGGAATTTGTAACTCGGCCTACGGGGCTCGGATTTGGACGTGCAGGTACCCGTTTCGAAGGTTTCGACGAGACTATCGCTGTGATAGTTTTAATGGAATTTCTAGAGTATTTTCAGCAGGTGAAATAAGTGCATCTTTGGGGCTGATTTTCAGTGTGTATGTGCGTGGTTAATTTTGGGAATTTAAGTGTAACTGTGGAACTCTGTGTTGTTCCCAGGAGGGTTTGCGAGTATAGCTGGACCCGTTGGAATTGGAGATTTGGTTTTCCTGGTATTTTCAGCTGTGGGACTTGGACAGTCAGCTCTTCAGGTGGGTGGCCTTGTCTTCATGACCTATGGACTGGGCATTAATTCTATCTGTGTAGGGACTTGCATGTTATAGATGTGTTCTATATGGCATGCTAGATATAGGAATTGATGTTCCTGATGTTGTTAGATGATCATGTGTTTATTTCTTTCCCTACAAGCTGTTGATTATTGTTATCTTGGAACTTGGACCTAGCACCCCCGCCTTATGCAGCATGTTCAGCCAGAGTGTAGAAAACTCCAATTTGGGGTAGGTGTTTATTGCTCTAGACCTTCCCACACCACTATTCTATATTTCACTCTGGACGTAGAGTTTTCCTCGCCCGGGTAGTGGGCCGAGAGGTCGGGTTGTTGTGGGATGCATTTACACTCGTGTCTGGGGACCGAGTGGAGTTGATAGCAGTCTATAGATCAGGTTTTCTTTGGGAGAGTGACAGTGGATGCGATGTTTGGCCTGTTGAGGCATTGTTCGCTGTGGGTGCGATGTTGGCCTGATGAGGCAGTTGTTCGCAGGGGATGCGACCTTGTACTTTGAGTTGGTGGAGTTGCTTGTGGTCTTGAGATTCGAGAGAGCTGATCAGCTGAGTCGTCGAGAGTGCTCTGACCGTTGTGCGTGATGTTTGTGGATTCTGAGTACTTCCGTTCAGAGCGTGAGCGTGGATTTTGGACTATAGCCTGCAGTGCCAGCTCGACAGAGTGCGCGGATACCCTTGTCCTCGTTGGGGTCGCTCCCCTCGAGTGCCATGTCCGGGGGTGTGTCTGCACTTTGGTATCGCGACTTGTCGACGTTTTGTCCCTCTGGCTGAGCCAATTTTGGCAGTCATGGACGCCCTACGTAAGTCCGCTCCTCAGGGACGTAACGGAAGTAGGTCCTACGTAAGCCCGCTCCTCCGGGACGTACGGCAGTAGGTTGGCGCAGGTTTGACTGGACCCGAGGTGGCAGTTAGTTAGATTGGGTGATCAAAGATGAGAGTTAGTTGTGGCATCATGTTCTTTCTGTTCCACTTTTGAGCATCTAGATAGAGGCATAGTAGCTGTAGAGTTTACTTACCAGCTTTTCCTTACAGCCATGCATTTGTTACTTTATGCCTCTAGTAGACTTAGTGGGCAGACCGTTGGGCTTGTTGGCGGCACCCACTGAGAACTACTTGGGACGTAGTTCTCACACCCGTCGTGGTGTCTTTTCCCACAGGGACTTCTACTCCTGTTCCTGCTGCTCCAGTTGCTGCTTCTTCAGACCGAGGTAAGGGAGTCGCGAGCTAGATCCCTACCAGTCGTCGTCCAGAGAGTAGATGTACCCTTTTATATTATGAGAGTTACTTATTGTTGAGTGACCCTATAGTGAGGTATAGAATTGTACTTTTCTTTCAGAGTTGAGTGACTTGTACTTTGGTGAGGACTTTGTATTAATTTATTTTATTTCTAGCAGTTTATTTTCAGCTCTGATATCTGGATAGTATAGTATCTATCTTTTGCAGGTTAGACGCTTCGTCTATACGGGGTTCACCGTATGGGCGGCGGATCTGTTGGCGAGCCCGGGTCGCAGTTTCGACGCCGGGGCGTGATAGATTAGAGTGGTATCAGAGCCTAGGTTGTAGGTCATTGTGGACTTAGAAACCCTAGGCTTGTGGTTGGACATTAGGATGACTACGTGAGAGTCGTGACTGTTAGCGAGAGTCCTGATTGAGTTTCATACCTCTCCCAAGGGATGGGATGAGTGATTGGCATGTTTATTCTCCTAAGCGATTATGTTGGCTGCAGACAACATAATGCTATGGAATGGATGATGTCTTAGACTTTCGCTCGATTGGGTCGTTTGGTTGTTGTGTCCTGATGTTTGTTATTGTGCAGTGGACTACGATGCCCCTGAGACGTCGTGTAGCGAAGAGGGCACATCCCGCATCTGATGAGTAACCCGAGCAGCGGGAGGCAGAGTTATCAGAGCAGAGCGAGACCCAGGAGTTATGGATCCAGATGGCACAAATGTCGGAGGCTGTCCGATGGCAGGAGGAGGCCATGGAACGTTTGATGCGCTTGTTGGAGCAGAGAGCACAGCTAGTTGCAGTACCGCTTGAGTGTCCTCCAGTACTTTCTTTCTATGCAGTGGCATATTCAGTTGTACCAGTAGCACCGATGGAGCGAGCAGCCCCCTCCGTGCCAACGAGCAGTGCCGAGGCACCGAGGCAGGGTGGATAGTGGATAGTAGCTGAGCTTCGGGACGTCATTGATCGATGGAGCCAGTCCCGACAGTCTGAACCACCCCGATTCATAGGTTTGAGTTAGAGTGTGTTTAGTTTTCCTGTCTAGACTGGAGGTAGAGTTGTTACCACGTGCACTAGAGGTACAGGTTCCTGTTGGTATTGTGCACTTGGGGAAGCCTTATGGATTATGTCTAGTGCTGTTGAGACTTGGAATTTTACCGGCAAAGGTGACGGTTGGGTTACAGCTCCACGACTCAGATTGAGCACACGGGATGGACCAGTTGGTGCGGTATCGTGCAACGATTGATTGTGGATTGAGAACCGTGACCTTCCTGCAAGTTGGACAGCAGGAGATCATTTTCTCAGGTCACCGTGGCATCCTTTCTGCAGCAGTGGCTTCAGCGGTTTTGGGTTGGGTGCTACCTGTTGAGCGTAGGTGATGATTAGGACTAGAGTTGTGTTTTTCTTTTTAGGGGCACGGTTAGATCGTAGCTTCCGTTTTGTTGCCACAGCAGGAACGGCTTCAACACTTCTCTCCCTTTTCTCGCCTTGTACTGAAATTTTCGAACAGGACGAAAGCTTCGAAAGACTGCTCCAGAAATGGAGACGGTGCCCGAACCTATTCTTGTTTGATTGGGGCGAAGGCACTGGTCTTTCAGAATTTTCGGACTTTTCGTTAATTTCAGCTATTTTCTAAACAGAGAGTTGGGGTTGACGACTTTCCTGCTGGTGGGGCCGTTACCTTTCCTGTTGGTTGTGGTGACGTTCTTCGTGTAGATTGGACGAGTAGATTTGGTTAATCTTCCTTGTCCCCAGCATTTTTGGAGTTCCTGAGGTTTTCCACGTCTCAGCTCAGAGGTGTTTTGCTTTTGGACCCCTCGCCCGTGATTGACTCGCTCCAGTTGAGATTTGTGAG
This sequence comes from Tillandsia leiboldiana, assembly GCA_029204045.2. Lineage (NCBI taxonomy): Eukaryota > Viridiplantae > Streptophyta > Magnoliopsida > Poales > Bromeliaceae > Tillandsia > Tillandsia leiboldiana. The sequence continues at coordinate 11,322,343 of CM055063.1, forward strand.
TGTTTGGAGTGCGAGGGACGCCCGTTGCGAATTCTGGCTCGTGTGATGAGAGAATTGCGCAATCGGGCCATGCCGTACTGATGATTGTTTTGTTGAGGAGTCATCACGGGGAGTGAGTAGTCCTTGGGAGCTGGAGACGGTGTTGATGGATACCTACCTTTGGCTTGGAGACTCCCTGTTTGAGTTGTGTTAGATTCGAGGACGAAACTTTCTTTTAGTGGGGGAGGATGTGAGGACCCAGAAATTCCCACGTTTGGATTACTGTTGGATCTGTGACTTCTGGAGACCCCGGTTGAGTGTTAGAGGTGTTTGCGCGCATTTTGGACCCAAGATTTGGACCCGGCATGAAAAACGGATCAAGTTTGCTTTTCCGGGAATTTTTGAGAAATTTTAGAAGTGGAATTTGGCAAATCGGACATCGGATTTGGATTCAGCGCGCGAAAACGATCGAAACGGGCTATTTACTTGGATTTTTCGGAGCCCGGATGACCCGGCACGGATTTCGAGGTGTGGGGTACTGTTTCGGCAGCCGGAGAAGCGCCGGCGGCGGCAGTGGGCGGCGGAGCGCAGCGGCTGGCGGCGGCGGAGGCGCGCGGTCCACCGCGGAGGCGTACACCCGGGCGCTGGCCACGTGGCGGCTCCCGGTAGGCGGGCGCAGTGGGCGCGGTCCACGGGAATGGCGCGGGTGCACGGTGGACCGGGGGTGGACACGTGGCAGATCGTGGTTGGTGCGGTGTTGTGCGCGCGGTCCACGGTGCGGGGAGCAGGTACCTCGGGCTGCGTGCCCGACAGGCGCGCATGGGCGCGCGTGGGGCGCGACGTGGGCGCGCTGACCCGCGGCTCCCGGCGGGGGCGCCACGTGTCGGCCACCGCTTCGGCCACGTGGCGCATAGCCGTTGGCCCAAACAGTTGTTTGCTGTTTGGGTGGACGCATGGCGGCCTGGGAATTTTCTGGGCGTGAACAGTAACGGGCCGGGCCCGTTACTGTAGCAGCCCGGAAGTTTCGGGCGCCCGGATTTTTGGCCCAAAAGTCCAAAGTTGGATTTTTCTGGCTGGGCCTATAAATAGGCTGTTGCCTGGGGCTTTTTGCCCCCTTTCCCGAGCTCTCCTGCCTTTGGACCCTTTAGCAAAGTTGGAGATCTTCGTGTTACGCATCTTCTGGCTGAGGCCCGGATTTTTTGGAAGCCGCGGCGTCGACGACTTCGGCCTCGGAGCACAGAGTGACGATCTTTCAGCGGAGTCCCGTTATCGTCGCAGTTCGGTCTGAGAGGTCCACAGAGCTACTCCGACAGTATTTTTGGGCGATTTCTACGGCATTGGATTCACGAGAGGTACGCATTCGTTTTCCATATTGATCATCTTGCTGGATTCAGAGGTTATGGCATGGTTTCCGAGACATTTCTAAGCCACTATTTTGTTGGTGGAGTTTTGGACAGCATCCCCTTGTCAGAATTTTATCTCCGCACTCGAGCATCAGATCAAGATGAGCCTACATACTTTTTGCATCTACTCGTCGCGAGGATTTTCATCGTATTTTTCTTGGATTTTTCTGAGACCTTACCGGAGGTATACTATTCCTTTTTTCTCTGTGCAAGAGTTTACAGTTGTGTGGTTGTGAGTGTTTGCGCACCTGTACTGTGGAATTTGTAGCTCGGCCTACGGGTCTCGTATTTGGACGTGCAGGTACCCGTTTCGAAGGTCTCGACGACACGATCGCTGTGATATTTTTATTAGAATTTTCAGAGTATTTTTAGCAGGTGAAATAAGTCCATCTTTGGGGCTGATTTTCAGTGTGTATGTGCGTGGTTAATTTTGGGAATTTAAGTGTAACTGTGAACTCTGTGTTATTCCCAGGAGTGTTTGCGAGTATTGCTGGACCCGTTGGAATTAGAGATTTGGTTTTCCTGGTATTTTCAGCTGTGGGACTTGGACAGTCAGCTCTTCAGGTAGGTGGCCTTGTCTTCATGACCTATGGACTGTGCATTAATTCTATCTGTGTAGGGACTTGCATGTTATAGATGTGTTCTATATAGCATGCTAGATTATAGGAATTGATGTTCCTGATGTTGTTAGATGATCATGTGTTTATTTTCTTTCCCTACAAGCTGTTGATTATTGTTATCTTGGAACTTGACCTAGCACCCCCGCCTTATGCAGCATGTTCAGCCAGAGTGTAGAAAACTCCAATTTGGGGTAGGTTTTTATTGCTCTAGACCTTCCCACACCACTATTCTATATTTCACTCTGGACGTAGAGTTTTCCTCGCCCGGGTAGTGGGCCGAGAGGTCGGGTTGTTGTGGGATGCATTTACACTCGTGTCTGGGGACCGAGTGGAGTTGATAGCAGTCTGTAGATCAGGTTTCTTTGGGAGAGTGACAGTGGATGCGATGTTTGGCCTGTTGAGGCAGTTGTTCGCTGTGGGTGCGATGTTGGCCTGATGAGGCAGTTGTTCGCAGGGGATGCGACCTTGTACTTTGAGTTGGTGGAGTTGCTTGTGTTTTGAGATTCGAGAGAGCTGATCAGCTGAGTCGTCGAGAGTGCTCCGATCGTTGTGCGTGATGTTTGTGGATTCTGAGTACTTCCGTTCAGAGCGTGAGCGTGGATTTTGGACTATAGCCTGCAGTGCCAGCTCGACAGAGTGCGCGGATACCCTTGTCCTCGTTGGGGTCGCTCCCCTCGAGTGCCACGTCCGGGGTGGGTCTGCACTTCGGTATCGCGACTTGTCGACGTTTTGTCCCTCTGGCTAAGCCAATTTTCGCAGTCATGGACGCCCTACGTAAGTCCGCTCCTCAGGGACGTAACGACAGTAGGTCCTACGTAAGCCCGCTCCTCCGGGACGTAACGGCAGTAGGTTGGCGCAGGTTTGACTGGACCCGAGGTGGCAGTCAGTTAGATTGGGTGATCAGAGATGAGAGTTAGTTGTGGCATCATGTTCTTTCTGTTCCACTTTTTGAGCATCTAGATAGAGGCATAGTAGCTGTAGAGTTTACTTACCAGCTTTTCCTTACAGCCATGCATTTGTTACTTTATGCCTCTAGTAGACTTAGTGGGCAGACCGTTGGGCTTGTTGGCGGCACCCACTGAGAACTAACTACTTGGGACGTAGTTCTTACACCTGTCGTGGTGTCTTTTCCCACAGGGACTTCTACTCTTGTTCCTGCTGCTCCAGTTGCTGCTTCTTCAGACCGAGGTAAGGGAGTCGCGAGCTAGATCCCTACCAGTCGTTGTCCAGAGAGTAGATGTACTCTTTTTATATTATGAGAGTTAGTTATTGTTGAGTGACCCTGTAGTGAGGTATAGAGTTGTACTTTTCTTTCAGAGTTGGGTGACTTGTACTTTGGTGAGGACTTTGTATTAATTTATTTTATTTCTAGCAGTTTATTTTCAGCTCTGATATCTGGATAGTATAGTATCTATCTTTTGCAGGTTAGACGCTTCGTCTATACGGGGTTCACCGTATGGGCGGCGGATCTGTTGGCGAGCCCGGGTCGCAGTTTCGACGCTGGGGAGTGACAGTAGCTGTCGGCTAACCTGAAACTCCAGTGGCTCTACCCGCTGCCACTAGGCATCTGAATCTCTGTCTAAACAGTGCACCGCCATATGCACCATGTACCTCGGGTCGATGAAGAAGTCCCGGAATAGCTTCTCCATCGCTGCCAGCCATGCTCCGATCTCCCACGGCTGTGTGTCCCGCCCCGAAAATGTAGGCGGTCCTCGCTGACAAAACTTGGTGAGCTTGTCGGCGATATCCAACTCCTCAGCCGGAGTCAACGGCTGGATCGCTCCCTGTGCCCCACTACTCGACGAAGGCGCCGTCGGTACAAGTGGTACAACTGGTGGTGCCGGGGCATCAAAAGCAGTCGGGGGTGGTGCCTCTCTCTGGGCGAGCAACTGATCAATCCTCTGCTCCTGCCGGCTATGGCTCTCTGCCAACTGGGCCATCATGGCCCTCAACTCACTGAGCTCAGAAGGTCTCGACTGCTCTGGCTCCTCCGGGGGTATAGGGATACCCCGGGTAGGGATCTGACGTCGGGGAGGCATCCTGCCACAAGTAACCACACATCAGTAACAAAACCACACTCGACCCAATCTAGCGAAAGCCAAAGGCATCCCCCTATTTCTGTAACTTTAAGTTGTCTGCAGCCAACATAATAGTCCACCAGAAATAGGATATGCCAATCCCTCTTAACTCACTATAAGAGCCCAATAAATAAATCGTCGACTTTCGCAAAATATCGCGTCACTCACGCCCTACCATCCTAGGGTCTGCCAAAAGCCTAGGGTTTCCTAAGTCCCAACTGACCTATCCCTAAGCTTTGATACCAACCTAATCTGTCACGCTCCGGGTGTAAACCAGAACCCGGGCCCGTCCACAGATCCGCCGTGCACACGGAATTTCCCGTGTACCCCAAGCGCTGGTAACCTGTTCAGATATAGGAGATATAATAAAGGAGCAAAAAAATAGAGCTGAACTAAAACTAATACATCTCAGACCAAAATTGGAAATAAAAGTATAATAACTCTCAAATAAGTACATATGTCTCTTCCAGCTCACCAAATAAATACAACCAGCTGGCCGAAGCCAGACCCAAAATAAAAGAAAATACAACTGTCTGAGTGTATAAGGGATACAATCAAAATACTGCTATGCTCGCAGACGGGGTAGACGACTATCTAGTCCGCTATCCTCTTACCTCGATCTGCCAAAGATGGCCGAGCAACTCCCGCTGAAGACACTGCAAAACAGGGGAGAACAAAAAGAAGAAGGACAATGGGGGTGAGAACTACTATAGAAACAGTAGCCTCCCCTAGTAGGTTAAGCCTCAAACTCAGACATGCCCACTAGGTCAACCAGAGACGAAAAGGAAAGAGAGGTGGTATGCTATGAATATAACTGCCGATGAAAAAGCTACCACTAATATGCATCTAAATGCCAAGCGAATAAGAATAGCTAAAAGTATGAATCAGTATCTAAATGCCTGCCTGAATAACCCAATCCAACCACCAGTAAACACTGGTACTGCCTGCTCTGCCTGCCACATCGGGTATGCCAGCCTACGCATAACACCGATGCAAAGAGGGAGTCTCAAGGACTCAAAGCCTGCCTGTCGCACACTCCGGAGTGGCACTCGAGGGGAGCGACCTGTAGGTTTTTATATATTCAGGATCCACAAGGATCTAAATAGGTACTATCAAACAACTAGAGGGGGGTGAATAGGTGTAATACTTATAAAACCAATCTCAGTGCAAAATAAAAACCAATGCGGAAAATAAAAATAGCACACCGAGATATACGTGGAAACTCCAATCCAGGAGAAAAACCACGGGACCAACACGCAATAACAATCCACTAAGAAAAGAAGAATAACAAGGTGAATACCGACTCCACGGACTCAAACCCCTCCTTCAACTTCTTCGGATCTTGTGCTCACCGATTGCACGTCCACTGCACACGTTCGAATCCACGAATGCCACTCGAATCCACGAGCACACGTTTCGAATCCACGAAACGCCTTCAACACATCGAATCCACGATGCTACGTCGAATCCACGACGCAAACTTGATAAAAGTTTCGATGGTGATCCTTTGCTTAGATTAACATTGAAGAACCATAGGTGGAATCTCTAAGCAAAGACTAGATCAATTCGACAAAAGATAGATCTTGGAAGAACCGTCGAATTGACCTAAAAGAGGCTATAAAGAAGAACGATAAAAACCTAGCCTCTAGGGTTGCTCTCAAGTGTTTTATAAATTAATCGGTAGTTCTTGAGAAACCCTAAGTGTCTATTTATAGTTTAGAAACCTTTGGAAAGAGATAAGAATCAAAAACTGACTTAACAGATTTTTTTCCCGCACGATGGTCCGGACTGGATTGGCTCGGTCCGGACTGTCGTCTTTTTTTCAGCAATTCCTGAAAAAACAAGGTTCGGGGTCCGGACTGGAATCCACGGTCCAGACTGTTCATGCAATTCCTGCAAATTCCACGTTCGGGGTCCGGACTGAAATTCCAAGGTCCGGACTGGAATTGCGCATGAACTAGTCTACGTTCGGGGTCCGGACTGTGATGCCCGATCCGGACTCTGAACATGTAGTATGTCCAGTTTTTGATTTTTAAGCAATGAAAACTTATCCAAGTGTTTCTAAACTACACAAATGTATTCGGATCACCAAAATTATTTAGTTAAACGCACCTGATCAATCCGAATCCATTTTCCTTGAGATTGATGTATATGATCCACAATTCTTCAACTTCAATCTTCAAGACTCAAAACACTGAGTGTCAACTTCAGCTCTTGTTGAATCTTCTCTAAGTCTTCGATTGCCGATTGACAATTTGATCACTTCAAGACTCCGACTCAACTCACGAAATATGCCAACACAAAAAGCCGTAACTGTCACGCCCCGGGGTCGAAACTACGACCCGGGCCCGCCAATAGATACGCCACCTATGCCAAATCCGCATAGGCGAAGCGTCCAACCTGCAAGAAAGGTACTATAGCTAAACAGATAGCAGAGCTATAAATAAAAAAAATCTGCTGTATAACCAAAATCAATCACTGTACAACTGGAAATAAAACAACACTGTCCGCCTCCCAAAATAATAATAAAACAATATCCTCAAATACAAGCTCTGAACCGATCCGGGAGGTAACTCCAATAAATACAACAGTGTACAGTCTCTCAATACATAAAATATCCTCACTACAACAGTCTCTCAAAAGAGGAAAACAAAACAACTAAACTACTGAAGATCTCCTCTGTAGGGGATACTGCTACTCTCCAACGACGGGTAGGGATCAAGCTCGCGACTCCCTCGCCTTGACCAACAACCGCAGAATCAGCATCACCCGCTAAGACTCTGCAAAACAAAGGAGAGGAAGGAAAAAGGGGGGGGAGACCCCCAAAGGGTGTGAGAACTACACCAAAAAGGGAGTTCTCAGTGGGTACCACCGCCAGACCTGACGGTCTGCCCACCAAGTCCTCAGGAGACATAAACTAACCCAAGTCATAAGACTGAAATGAGTAAGCTGGAGACTCTCAACAGCTACCAAGCCCATATCTAAAGGCTAAAAGGGGAGGACCAAACAGTGGTATGCAACCACTAGCACATGAAGTGCACAATCGACCCAATCGAGCTGACTGCCACATCTGGTCCAGTCAAACCTGCGCCCACCTACAACCACCTCCCGCTGACGGGCAGGAATTACGTAGGGCGTCCAAACGGACTAACTCGCTATCGAGTAGTGGCTCATGCAGGCTATGGTCAAAATCCACGCTCTCTCTCAGAACGGATAGAATCAAGATGCTTAACCTCTCACACAGCGGTCAAAGTACTCTCAACGACACGGGACCACCGTCAACCAAACGGCTCTCAATAATACTAGCACTGATCTAAACTCAACTACCAGTCTGCACTCGGCCCCCAGGCACGAGTGTAACAATAAAAGTATTTGACCGAAATAAACCCAATCGAATGAACCGGTATAAAACCCGGTACTGCCTGCTCTGTCACCAATCTCCCGAACTCAGTATCTCCACTGTCCAAATGACCGAAACCCAACACGGTCTGACCGGAACCCAACACGGTCTAAAGCCTACTCCGGAGCGGCACTCGAGGGGAGCGACCCACACGAGTAAAGTATCTCTGTCATCAGTATCACAAGTATCTCTATATAGCAGGACTTTGATCATCAATCTGATCAAAGTGAGAAAACTCAACCACCAAGGAAAGACCCGACCTCAATCGGATGCAACTGAACGATAAGTGGGAAACTCCATCCACTAAAGAAAACTGATACCCAATCAGGTGCATAGAGAAACATCCGGTCAACCGCCCAATATCCGCGGTTGCCGCAAAGCCCCACGACTAATCCAACCTGTCCCAGACACGAAGTCCCGACTACACTATCCAGACCCCTGCTCGAACCCGAGCAACACTGACCACCTGACTAACAAGAAGGAGAAAGGAAAAGCATGGTTTCTCCTAAGTCAAGTTCCAACAAGTAGTGTAGCAATAGAAAGGGGGCCTAACTATATGTCCATACAAGCATGCATTTGTCCTCAAGAAAGATACAACAAAGTAATCCACATGCCTACACCTGACCATAATCCTCGATCATAATAACTCCTCAGAGTACAAATCCGCACATAGCTACGAAATCCTGTCCCAAAGCATAAACCAACCACATGAAAGGCTATGTGCTAATATGGCATGTTACATAATCTCATAGGGTAACATTATCCTAGGTAAGCTTACACTAATCATCACATAGATGTCCAAGTCATGCAAGTCCTCAGTATACCTCATAAATACTATTCTTGCAATCATTTATACAAATATCATTATCAAGCTTACCTACCTTACAAACATAAACCATGTACCCTAAACATGCATGCATCAGTCATAGAGGGGTGACATCCCCACAAGTGCACTTATATTCGCCATAACATAATCATTGTCTTGTACAGTTACTGATATTAAGCTTACCCACCTGAAGCGCTTAAACCAAGGCAAACCTGAAGTCGGTGAAGAGTGTAGACGCTCACAGTCCAAAATCTGCCAAAATTGCACCCTCGGAACATGTTGCGCAAGCCGTGGCTCCAAACAACTGAAAACGCCCGGAATCCACTAAGTCCAATATTCTCCAGTTCCAACAGGTCCAGCAACACTTGCAAACACCCCTGGGTACAACAATAAGGTCCAACATTACACTTTTATTCCAAAAATAATCCTCATATACAACATCAGAAAACAGCCCCGAAGACGTGCAGTTTTCACCTGCAGAAAGTGCCCAGAAAAATCCAACAAAATTACTATCGCGTTCCTCGCGTCGATACCTTCGAAACGAGTACCTGCACGTCAAATTCCGAGCCCCGTAGGCCGAGTTACAAATTCCACAACACAGGGCGCCCACAAACATACAACCACACATCTGTATTTCCATGCACAGATAAAGGGCGAGAAATATACCTTCGGCCAAAACTCAGAAAAATCCAAGAAAAATACTGTGACAATCCTCGCATCGAGTAGATGAAAAAAGTGTATAAGCACGTCGCCATCCGATGCCCGGTTGCGGAGATAAAAATCCGGCAAGCTGTCACTGTCCAGAAAATCCATCAGAAAACTGTGTCACAGTAAACATGGAAGAACTCCTCGAAAAGCGTGAAATGGGGGAAAGCTGAAAATACCAAGATCGTAGATCTGTCCGTCGCGGATCCAGCGGCGAAGAAATCACTCGAAAAGGTGGTCGGAGTAGGCCGGGGGAGCTCGCGCACCGAAACGCGACGAAGGGGAACCCAAATGGACGAGCGTCGCGCCGCGCCGTAAAAATGGAAACCTCGATAAGCGTGCCACCAAAAATCTCAAAACTTTGCAGATGGATGCAGCAAAACTCGGGGATCATCTTTGCTGAAGGTGCCATGGCGAGAGGAGACACAGAAATGGCGGAAAAGGGGGAAGGAAGAAGGCTCGGATCCCCTTTTTAAGGCTCCAGAAACAAATCAATTAATACCGGATATGTCCCAATTTCCGGGCGCTTGGAACTTTCGGGCGCGCACTGTAGCAGCCCGAATCCTCCCCTGGCGCGCACTGTAGCAGCCCGAAACCTCCCCTGGGCCTCCACGTCGCCCGCCAAACAGGCGACAGCACTCCGGACCGTCCACTGCACGACACGTGGCTCACTGCACAGCCGACACGTGGCACGCACCCAGTCAACGCGTCGCTGCCACGCCCACGTGCGCGCTGTCAGCGCCGCCTGCGCCCCCCTGCCAGGCACGCACCCCGAGGCCACCCACACACACACCGTGGACCCGGTCCACAGCACCGTCAAATCATAAGCCGCCACGTGTCACCCTACGGTCTACCGTGCACGGCGCCTTTTCCCGTGGACCGCGCCCCCGCGCCGGCCCAACCGGGATCCGCCACGTGGCCCGCAACCGGTGCACGCTCCCCCCGGTGGACCGCGCACCTGCCCGCGCCTGCCCGCGCCGCGCTCCGCCGCTGCCGCCGCTGCCCGCCGGCGCCGGAACAGTACCAAGATGCCTCGAAAATTACGCGCATCATCCGGGCTCCGAAAAATACAAGTGAATAGTCCATTTTCATCGTTTTCGCGCGCTGAATCCAAATCCGAAGTCCGATTTGCCAAATTCCAACTCTAAAAATTGTCGAAGGCATCCGGGAAGATGTTCTTTTGTCCAAACTTCGCGCTGAGCCCAAATTTAATATTCATTGCACGCAAAATCACTTCTAAGCATTCGACGGGGTCCACCGATCACCCACGTGATCCACTTAACACACTGAGCCCATCACTTGTGTCCAATTGGTGCCCAAATACCACTGACACGCCCCAAAGGCCTCCAGAAGCTACTGGTCAACCAGTAATCTAGTCGTGGGGATCCAGGTTCTCACATCCTCCCCCACTAAAGAAAGTTTCGTCCTCGAAACTAGCTCGATTCCACCAGGAGTCACAAACACCAAGGGTAAGTACTCAACATCACTGTCTCTAGCTTCCCAAGTCACCTCTCACTCCCCGTGATTACTCCTCACACAACAACAACAGCCAGTACGGCATAGCCCGATTGCGCAACCTCTAATCTCACGAGCCAGAATTCGCAACGGGCATCCCTCGTACTCCAAACATTCCTAGATCTCAAATGGGGCGAGTCAATCATGGTCGAGGGATCCAAAAACATAACCTTCCTGAGCTGAGACATGAATCACAACAAGGTTTCCATCAAAAGTTGGGGGAAACAAGATAACCGCCAGTGCAACACGCACCAAACCACAACCTGTGTCAACTCAACCAAGGCAACCCGAAGCACACCCTCACGATTATCCAATAAGGAAAAGAGCCCTAACAAGGAGGGGTCCTCGCTCGGTCACTCCCGAATCTTGACCATCTGAGTGAACAACTCAGCCGCGGTCTATCATCCAAAGGAACCCTCAGGACACAACCACAAGCCATGTTTGCCCCAATAGTCCACACAGCGCCAGCTATGGAATTATCAAACTCATCCCCAGACAGCTTTCCTGCGCCAGGTATCCGCCATCACAGTGGCCCTGTCGGGGTAATCCAGAATGCTCAACAATACCCAACGGTAATTCCACAGTTGCTGCAGGAGGCATCACTAAACTCGTAGTATCTCTCCCAACACTGGAAATCACTAATATTGGCGCTGGTATCATCTCATCATCCGATTGCCAAGCTCTCCTGGCACTGCCCAGTCCAAGAAACTCCTCACCTCGACGATAATTCGATCTCGGCAAATCCCAAGTGATATCCAAATTGGCCGGATTTACACCGCCGCTCCTACGCTCGAACAAAGTGACCCAAGAAGGTATGCTTCTGAAGCTACAACTTGTACCTCAATAACTTGGCATACAGCTTCATCCACACAGGCATGGTAGCACATCCCAAGTGCTCCCACGTACTCCAAGTCGCTCTGGGAGTAAATCATAATATCCTTGGGGGAACACCACTCCCAATCCATCCAAGTACAACTGGGACGCACATTTTCTCAAATCTTCAAGACAACAGGGCATTAATTATTCCATTTGGCCTTACTATGAGCTCATAATGCCCCTACCGTGTCCTGAACGCCATCTAGGCAAATTACTCGCGCTGTCTAATTCCAAGTAGGTACTCGCATTATACAATAACTGCCTGCATATAGCTCCATCGAAGGTCCTAGATACCACCCGGACCTGTCTACACTCGAACCATAAAAGGACCCTCACAGTCGTGTATCAACGACTGGCATCACCCCGTGTACCAACGGCGTGGCATCACCACCGTATACAACAGGCGTGGCATCACCACCGTATATCACGGCGTGGCACTAGGTCAAACAGACCCCACGATACATCAGATCCTACAACTGCGCCCATCAGCTCTCTCGGCTCTACCGGCGATGCCCAATAAAGTACTGTCGAGGGTGGCGCGGTTCCCCGACCACGTCAAACGCAATCTCTATCTCCCTAACCGGCGGCATTACCAACAACTAAGGTGAAATCACACCCGGGATCTCGTGGGCAACAGAGACATCCCTGAGTCCCGGTGCCGCCGTAAGCACCTCTCACCCTGTCGCTAAAACCTGAGTGCTCTAACAATCTCAACAAGCAAGCCTCTCTTGTCCGCCTTGCCGAAGATCAAAGTCCTCTCTCGCCGCGCAGTCAAACAATCTTTGGCATTGTGCCAAACAATCTCAAGCACAGGGTCGAAACAACCGAATTGCTACAATTCCCATAATTCTGCCGGTAACTCGCGGTCTCGGCCGGCACTGGACATGATCCAAAAGCCTCCTCCACGTGCACAACAACAACAGGAACCTGTACCTCTAGTGCACGTGGTAACAAATCTGCCTCTACCCATGCAAGAGTGGAACATGCTCTAACTCCGCTACTGTGATGAAATCACACCGTGCGACAACTAATCCACCACCGTGGCGCCCTCCAATCGGGCGGCACAGATTCATCCCCTCGAATGCAAGTGGTTGTCGCTCAATCTGCCTGAAAATCAGGACTATCCACAAGGGAGCACGATCTGTCTCTGATCACCATGAGGCGACGAAAAGGTCCTCCGCAGATAACAAATCCACGCTACACCCCCGCTCGCTGCGCCACTCTGATACAAATCTGATGCTGCCTTCGGGGTCCACCCGATCTCCGCATCTCAGAACTCGTTATCCTGGAGACGAAAACCAGAAATACCTCTGCCGGCTGATCTGTCCTCCATCACCCGGCCCAAGCGCCAAATCCAGAACTCG
>CM055063.1:11335208-11443768 GCA_029204045.2 Tillandsia leiboldiana
AAACACTCAAGAGCAACCTAGAGGCTGATTTTTATCTTTCTTCTCTTAGCCTCTTTTAGGTCAATTTCGACGGTTCTTCCAAGATCTATCTTTTGTCGAATTGATCTAGTCTTGCTTAGAGATTCCTTCTACGGTTCCTCATGATAATCTAAGCAAAGGATCACCATCGAAGCCCAATATTCTATCGGCTGAGTTTGCGTCGTGATTCGACGTAGCATCGTGGATTCGGTGTGTTGAAGGGCTTCGTGGATTCGAAACGTGTGCTCGTGGATTCGAGTGGCGTTCGTGGATTCGAACGCCTGCAGTGGACGTGCAATCGGTGGAGCGCAAGGTCCGAAGAACTTGAAGGAGGGGTTTGAGTCCGTGGAGTCGTAATCACCTTATTATTCTTCTATTCTAGTGGATTGTTATTGCGTGTTGGTCCCGTAGTTTTCTCCTGGATTGGAGTTTCCACGTAAATTCGGTTGTACTATTTTTATTTTTCGCATTGGTTTTTATTTTGCACTGAGATTGTTTTTAAGTATTACACCTATTCACCCCCCTTTAGTTGTTTGATAGTACCTATTTAGATCCTTGTGGATCCTTAATATATAAAACTTACAAGTGGTATCAGAGAGGGTTTTAGGTTTATATCATGTCGGGTGAAAGTGGTAATATTTTAGAACCTCCTACTTTTTATGGACGAATTATGCGTATTAGAAAGTACGGATGAGAGCTTTTCTCATCTCAATTGATGAGCGGGTATGGCAAACCGTGGAATACGGTTGGGTGCATCCTGTGAGGAATAGTAGGAAATTCTACCCCAAAACCTCGCTCTAGATGGTCCAAAGAGGAAATCGAAAGATCTTCTTGCAATGGGAAAGGTATGAACGCTCCATATAAATTCTCTTTCCTCGACTGAGTTCACACGAATTTCCGCGTGTGAAACCGCGAAGGAAATTTGGGATATTCTCAAAATTACACATGAGGGTACTAATCTAGTAAAATTCAAAAGCTCCATATGCTAACAAGTCAATTTGACTCTATTCATATGAGAAGAGTATGAATTGTTTACAGATTATTACACTAGACTTCAAGATATAATAATACTTGTGCTAATTTAGGAGAAAAGATCCCGGAGTCGAAAGTTGTAAGAAAGATACTTCGGACTCTTCCGGAACGGTTTAGGACAAAGGTTACCGCCATTGAAACCGTTAGTCACGGGATGAGATGAGAGTAGAGGAATTAGTAGGTGCTTTTACAACTTATGAGATGACTTTTCCTACTAATCAAGTTTCTTCCAAGTCTTCTTTTAAGCTTACAGGTGTTACATTCAAATCTACAAAGGAAGAGATGGCGAATCAAGTTCCGACGATGAAATCACTTTTCGCAAATTTGAAGAACGATTGGCGCGGATCATAAAGAAATTTCGTCGGAAGTTTTGGAAGAATCGAATGATGGATCTTCATCCTCGAAACCATCTAAAGGATCATCGGGTTCTAAATCCTCTAACCTCAAAAGCTCTGCAAAACCTTCTAAGGAAAAAGATGAATTCGAAGGGGAAATCCAATGTTATAGATGCAAAGGCTACGGCCATATTTCAACGGATTGTCCTTCTCTGGAATCATATAAAAGGAAGGCTTTGCAAGCGAAAACTTGGGAGGGTTCTTGTCACGCCCCGGGTGTAAACCAGAACCCGGGCCCGTCCACAGATCCGCCGTGCACACGGAATTTTCCGTGTACACGAAGCGCTGATAACCTGCTCAGATATAAAACAAGTAATAAAGGAGCATAAAACAGAGCTAACTAAAACTAATACAACTCAGACAAATACTGGAAATGAAAGTACAGTAGCTCTCAAAAATATACAAGTGTCTCTCCCAGCTCACGAAATGTATACAACCAGCTGGCCGCAGCCAGACCCAAAATAAAAGGAAAATACAACCGTCTGAGTGTACTGGGGATACATCAAAACTATCAAAAACTCGAACTCGGGGGCAGTGGCTATCTAGTCAGCGATCCTCTTACCTCGGTCCAGGGAAGAGGGTCGCGCAACTCCCGCAGAGAACTCTGCAAAACAAAGGGGAACAGAAAAGAGAAAACAGTGGGGGGAGAAACTACTATAAAAAACAGTAGCCTCCCCTAGTGGGTAGACCTCAAACTCAGACATGCCCACTAGGACTATCAGAGGCGAAGAAAAATGAACAAAGGTGGTAAGCTACAAGTACACTACTGATGCAAAGCTACCACTAACATGCCTCTACGATGTCTGCTAGAGAATGGCTAAAGGCAAGCACCAGAACGTAAGGACTGACAGACCAACACAATCAAAACACCAGTAACACTGGTACTGCCTGCTCTGCTGTCAACCTCACAACTCAGTATCTCCCCTGTCCAAATAGACCGGAACCCAACACGGTCTACCGGCACCCAACACGGCCTGACCGGCACCCAACACGGTCGAAATCCTACTCCGGAGTGGCACTCGGGGGAGCGACCCCACACGAGCATAGTATCACAGTCACTAGTATCATCAGTACCATAATAGCAGGACGGGGTCACGACCCTGATCCAAGTGGGAAAAAACCATCCACTAAAGGGAAACTCGATCCCCTACCTCCAATCTGATGCAAAAAATAATAATAATAATAATAATCCGGTCAACCGCCCACAGTCCGCGGTCGCCGCAACACCCAAACCTCGATCCCCGACTGTCCCAACTCTGAACATCTGACTACACAATCCCCTAAGACTAGACGACAGGAGAACGAATAAAAGCATGGTTTCTCCTAAGTCAATTCCAATATGTTTGTGTAGCAGAAAAAGATGGCTTAGCTAGATGACCATTCAAGCATGCAAAGTCCTTTATTTGCTATAATTACTCCAATTATTCAAACATATGCAACATTAAGTGTTTGGGTAATCCCGATGTACATGCGGTAAGATATATGATACTTAATACATTTTAGATGCACAATTTACTAGCAAATATCCCTTATACAACATTCATTCTAACCACATATCCAAACCTTCCCTTAACTTGTATTATGATGTGGCTATAGCATTCATTCCACTAATTAATTTGCATATCTAAACATGGAAACATCACTTACTAACTTGTAGCTTGCTAACAAGGCAAGTATTAACAAATGAACCATAATCTCATACAAGCATGCTAGATACATTCACATTTAATAACACATGATCAAAGCATTCTAATAGGCCTAGTGACATTCACAAGTAGGAGGTTCACAACATCACCCACCTCAAGCGCTATTCCAAATTCCCAAAGGCGAAGTCCAAGACCAGTCCAAACACACCACCAATCTGTACAAAATACCCCAAAGGAAAAATACATAAGCTTAACATCCCAATCTCACAATCTGTCCCCCAAACCAGCAGTCCAGATTCACTAATTTTCACCTGCGAATAATGTCCAGAAAAATCCAAGGAAAATACTAGCGCGATCCTTGCGACGAGCCCGTCGAAACGAATACCTGCACGCCCAATTTGGAGTTTCCTACGCTGAGATAAAAATCCGACAAGGGGTACACCCCAAATCCAAACTGCACTAAATTCCTGTAACAAGGAACCACAGAGAAAGGAGATTCTCACCCTCGAGTAAAATTCAGAAAATTCTGAGAAAAATCCAGGAGACTCCTTGCGAAGCGTAGATGAAAATTGCCTTTTGAATCACCTCGTTCCGACCTGAGCGAAAAGATATGGCAAGAACACCTGCGGTGCTGTCCCAAAAGTCCGCGAAGAAAAGGGTCAAATGGGTGCTAAGAAAACTCCAAGATCAGCACGGAAATCGAGGAACCACAAAACACAGGAGTTGAAGCCCTACCTGTCGTGAGTCCAACGGCGCAAGAATCGGCGAATTCCGAGGTCGGGGTGGGTCGGAGGAGTCCAAACACTGAGAAGGGGCGAAGAGGATCGCCGGAGAACAAGCGTCGCGCCGCGCCGTAAAATGGTGAACCTCGGGAAGCGTGCCTCCAAAAATCTTCAAACTTCTCCAAAGGGTCGAGCACTGAGAGAGGAGGAACTTCTGTGAAGGCAGCCCAGTGAAAAGAAGTCCAAAAAGCCCAAAGAAAGAAAGGGGGAGGCTATTTATAGGCCCAGCCCATTGCTTAATGGGCCGGGTTTCGGGCGCGGTTTCCGGGCGCACTGCGCCCGGAAACCGGGTTGTATATCCCGTCCGACGCGCCCGGAAACGCCAGGGACCGCCACGTAGCCCGAACAGGGGACAGCGGATCCCCGCGCCCGCGACACGCGCGTGTCTCCCTCGCAGTCAGCGGGGTAGGTACGGCCGCCCAATCTCGAGGCGACGCGTGTCGCACTCGAGTGCGGCCGACCGCCCCGCCTGCGCCACTGTGCGCGCACGTGCGCGCACAGTACCGAGGCGCCCTCCCCGCGCACCCGTGGACCGCGCCCACGTGGACCGACGAATCCGAAGCCGCCACGTGCCATGCGCCCGGTCCACCGCAACCCGCAAATCCAATGAGCCGTGCCGCGTGCGCCGCCTACCAGAGCACGCCACGCGTCCACCCGCCGCGGTCCATGCACCGCCGCGCCACTCCGTGGACCCAGCTGCGTGAGCCGGCCAATAAAAGGCCGCCACGTGGCTCGGGCCGGTCCACGTGTCACCCCATGCACCGAAAATCCCCAAAACTTCCGGAAGCCCGCATTTGGTCATCCGGACTCCAAATTCAACAAGCAAATAGCCGTTTTCAAGCGTTTTTCCGCGCTGAATCCAAATCCAACCTCAGATTGGCCCAAAACCTTTTCTAAAATTCGGCAATCACAGCCGAAGGCCAAATCATCTATCCAAGTCTCACGAGGTCCATCTGTGGCATCCCTTCGATGCACCATGGGCCAGACACCAACACTAGGTGTTCTACACAGTGGATTCACCGGAAAGTTGCATGGGAAAACCAGTACACTACATCCTCCCCTACAAGAAAAAGTTTCGTCCTCGAAACAAAAGTCATACCTCAGGTAGCGGCCTCAAACAAGTGGGGGTGAGCATCCATCATCGCTGACTCCAACTCCCAGGTAGCCTCGCGCTCATCATGACTGCTCCAGAGGACCTTCACATACGGGATGGCCCGACTGCGCAACTCCCTAACCTCACGGTCCAAGATCCTCAACGGCCGCTCAACATAGCTCAGGTCCTCAGCAACCTCCAATGGGGTGAAATCGATGATATGAGACGGGTCATGAACATACCTCCTCAGTGTCGAAACATGAAAAACATTGTGAACACCCGAAAGCCTGGGAGGAAGCGCAAGCCTGTAGGCAACTGGCCCTAAGCGCTCCAACACCTCAAAAGGTCCAATATAACGAGGGCTCAGTTTCCCACGAATACCAAATCTCCGAATCCCCTTCGAAGGCGAGACTTTCAGAAAAACATGGTCACCACCTGGAACTCTAAGTCTCGCCGTCGAGTATCAGCATAACTCCTCTGTCGACTCTGGGCGGTCTCGAGGTGTCGTCGTATCAATCTGACCTTTTCCTCTGCCTCTAACAGTAGATCAGGACCCAAGGTCTTCTTCTCACCCACGTCACTCCAATAAAGGGGTGACCGACACTTGCGTCCATACAACGCTTCAAACGGAGCCATCTGAATGCTCGCTTGATAGCTGTTGTTGTACGCAAACTCAACTAATCCCAAGTGTCGGTACCATCCTCCTCCAAAGTCCAAAATGCATGCTTCAACATATCCTCGAGGGTCTGAATAGTGCGCCTCTTACTGCCCATCGGTCTGTGGGTGGAATGCTGTACTGAATCGGAGCTGCGTCCCCAGGCTGTCTGTAAACTCCTCCAGAAATGCGAGACAAACCTCGGGTCTCTATCTGATACGATGGAAACAGGTACTCCGTGTAATCTAACCACCTCAGCCAAGTACACCTGTGCGAGTCGCTCCATCGCCAAGTCATCTGAATCCGGCAGAAAGTGAGCGGATTTGGTAAGCCTGTCCACGACTACCCAGATAGCATCCGCTCCCGTCTGCTCTCGGCAAACTAGTGACAAAATCCATCGTAACATGTTCCCATTTCCATTCAGGGATTGGGAGACTCTGCAACTTGCCAGCAGGTACACGATGCTCCGCCTTTACTTGCTGACAAGTTAGGCAGTGTGCTACAAATCTCCCAATGTCTCTTTTCATCCCATTCCACCAAAACTGTGCCTTAAGATCCCTATACATCTTAGTCCCACCAGGATGGATGGTATAAGGTGTATAGTGGGCCTCCTCAAGATCTGCTCTCGGATCTCTGCGTCCATAGGCACACTACGCGCGGTCCCTGTACGTAGTACTCCCGCAGCATCGACTGAGAAGTCCCCTATCAAAACCAGTTGCATCTGCTCTCGAATCTCATCAGGTGGGGGTCCTCACTCTGTCTCTCCCGAATCCTGTCCAACAGAGTGGGCTGCACGACTAGAGACATAAGTCTAGCAGAGACCCCAGGGGACACAACCTCGAGCTCTAAACCGCCTCATCTGCTCAAGTAATGGCGCCTGATCGGTGATCATCAAAGATAGACTCTGTACTGCTCTCCTGCGCAGGGCATCAGCAACCACGTTGGCCTTGACCGGATGGTATAATATGTCTACCTCATAATCTTTCAACAATTCCAACCATCTACGCTGCCTCAAGTTGAGCTCCTTCTGCGTGAAACAGGTATTTCAAGCTCTTGTGGTCGGTATAAATCTCGCAATGCTCCCCATACAGATAATGGCGACACAACTTTAGTGCAAAAATCACCGCAGCTAGCTCCAAATCGTGGGTAGGGTAATTCTTTTCATAATCATTCAGTTGCCGGGAGGCATAAGCGATTACCCTTCCTTCCTGCATCAGCACGCAACCAAGTCCACTGTGCGATGCGTCGCTGTATACCACGTATCCTTTCCCCATAACAGGGAGGGAAAGGACAGGAGCCGACATCAATCTGTTCTTTAATTCCTCAAAGCTCCTCTGACAATCCTCACTCCAAGTAACTTAATCCCTTTCGCGTCAAACGAGTGAGGGGTGTGGAAAGTTTCGCAAAACCTTCCACAAATCGACGGTAATATCCTGCTAAGCCCATAAAACTGCGAACCTCTGATACCGTCGTCGGTCGCGGCCAATCCCGGACTGCCTCGATCTTCGCCGGGTCTACTGCCACTCCAGCGGCTGAAATCACGTGGCCCAAAAAGACAACCTCCCGAAGCCAAAATTCACACTTAGATAACTTGGCATACAACTTCCTCTCTCTCAGAAGTTGTAGCACAATCCTCAGATGCTCCTCGTGCTCCGCATCGCTTCGGGAATAAACTAGGATGTCATCAATAAAAACAACGACGAACCGATCCAGGTATGGTCGAAAAATCCTGTTCATTAAATCCATAAAGCTGGCAGGGGCATTTGTCAGTCCAAAAGGCATGACGGTGAACTCATAATGCCCGTACCGCGACCTGAATGCCGTCTTCGGGATGTCCTCGGCCTTCACCTTCAATTGGTGGTAACCAGACTGTAAGTCGATCTTGGAGAAGACACAAGTCCCTTGCAGCTGATCAAACAAGTCATCAATGCGCGGCAAAGGGTACTTGTTCTTGATGGTCGCTTTATTCAGCTCCCCGATAATCAACGCACAGTCGAAGCGAACCATCCTTCTTCTTCACAAATAGCACCGGCGCTCCCCAAGGCGATACACTCGGTCGCACAAAACCCTTATCCATTAAATCCTGAGTTGCGCCTTTAATTCTCGCAGCTCAGCCGGTGCCATTCGGTAAGGAGCCTTAGAGATTGGCGCAGTTCCTGGGACCACGTCAATCAAAAACTCGACCTCCCTATCCGGCGGCATACTAAACAGCTCTGGAGGGAACACATCCGGGAACTCGCGGGCAATCGGGATATCCGCGAGTCCCGGAGCCGCCGTAGGCTCCTTAACCACAGATGCCATAAAGGCTACGCATCCACTGCGCATCATCTGCCTCGCACGAGAAGTCGAAACCATAGAGGCAAAGAAAGCACTCTGGCACCCCCTGAAAACGAACACCTCCTGGCCTGGCTCGCTAAAAGTAACAGACCTCGCGGCGCAATCAATCGTCGCGAAATAGCGAGCCAGCCAATCATCCCCAGTACAATGTCAAAATCTCGCAGCTGACTAAGGACCATCAGGTCCGCTGGCAAAATCCAAGACTCAAGCTGTACCGGGCACGACCAGCAACACTCCTCTACATACAAAATGTGACCGGAATCTGTACCTCTAAAACATGTGGCAACCGACCTAACTCTAGTCCATGCGATGATGCAAATGCTCTACTGATAATAGAATGTGATGCACCGGTATCAAATAAAGTGCGAGCTCTAATGCCAAAAAGTAAAGTGATACCTGCCACCACGTGGTCGGCTGCCGCGGAGTCCCCTACCTGAGCGGCGTAGACTCGCCCGCTCTGAGCTGGTGGTCGGTGGTCTGCAGGGTGGGAGGAAGGAGCCCTGCTCGCAGAAGCATAGGGCCGCTGAGCTGGCGGTCGCTGCTGAGATGGAGGAGAAACTGAGGCCGAAGAAGGCGCCACTGATGCCGAAAAAGGGCATGAAGATCGTATGTGCCCTGCCTGCCCGCAGCCATAACAACGCCCCCACCTCTGATCACAAGTGCCGGGGAAATGCGGACCCCCGCAGAAGATACAACTGCCTGGAGCCCGAAACTGCCGTGACTGCTGCTGCTGCTGCCTGTGCGACTGCCGCTGAGATCCCTGCTGTCGCGACTAGCGACCTCTGCTGCTGCGAGTGCTGCTGCTGTCGCTGGGGCTGCTGATGCTGTGGGGGCCTCTGGGATCCCCCAGGCCCTCGCCGCTCCGAACGCCCCCGACCCGTAAACTGAGGCGGTGGCGGTCGGGGCGGCCTCCAGGAACTGGCCTGTCCCCCCTCATCTGATGCTGGTCGCTTCTTCTCAGAACTCTGAGCGACCGGACCTCCGCGTCTAGAAACAACCTGATCTCCCCTCTCGACCCACTGGGCATGCTCCACTGCCCTCTGATAAAGTCTGAAGCCTCTGGGCGTGTACCATGGTAAAGAGCTCGGGGCGCAAGCCTGTCTCAAACAGCTCCACCTGGTGCAGCCCATCCCTGGCAACGTAGGGCACGCAGTTGAGCAACTGCGTAAACTCCTGATAATAGTCCCACACCGGGCGATCACCTTGCTGCAGGTTCTTCAAGTCATCTTCTATCTTCTTCTTCACACTCGTGGAGAAGTAAGTGTCAAGGGTCATCCTCCTGAACTCTGACCAGGGTAGCTGCCGGGTGACCTGAAACTCTAGGGGCTCGACCCGACCCCACCAAGCATCTGCATCCCCCTCCAGACAGTGTACTGCCAAATGTGCTCTGAACCTCTGGTCGATGAAGAAGTCCCGAAACATCTTCTCCATCGACGCTAGCCATGATCCAATCTCCCACGGGTGAGTGCTCCGCCCCGAGAACTTAGGGGGTCCTCGCTTACAGAACTGCGTGAGTTTGTCAGAAAACTCCCGCTCCTCCTCTGGGGTCAAAGGCCTGAACATCCCCTGGGCCCCGCTGCTCGACGACGGCGCTGTAGGGGCAAGTGGAATAGTCGGTGGTACAACAGGTGGTGCGGGGGCCTCAGCAGTAGTAGGGGGAGGTGCCGCAACCTGGCCAATAACTGCTCAAACCTCTGCTCCTGTCGGCGGTGGCTCTCCGCCAACTGGGCCATCATGGCCCTCAGCTCACTGATCTCGGTAGGCCCGGACTGCTCCGGCTCCTCCGGGGGTATAGGAGTACCCCGAGTAGGAATCTGCCGCCTAGGAGGCATCCTGCTACACAAAATCCACGGGTCAGTAAACCAAACCACTCTCGACCCAATCACGCGAAAGTCATGGGCATTCCCCTATTTCTGTAACCTTATGTTGTCTGCAGCCAACATAATAGTCCCCCAGAAATAGGCTATGCCAATCCCTCTCCACTCACAGGAAGAGTTAACAACCAATTACCGACTTTCGCACAATATCACGTCACTCGCGCTCAGCCTTCCTAGGGTCTGCCAAAAGCCTAGGGTTTCCTAAGTCCCGTCTGACCTATCCCTAAGCTCTGATACCAACTAATCTGTCACGCCCCGGGTGTAAACCAGAACCCGGGCCCGTCCACAGATCCGCCGTGCACACGGAATTTTCCGTGTACACGAAGCGCTGATAACCTGCTCAGATATAAAACAAGTAATAAAGGAGCATAAAACAGAGCTAACTAAAACTAATACAACTCAGACAAATACTGGAAATGAAAGTACAGTAAGCTCTCAAAAATATACAAGTGTCTCTCCCAGCTCACGAAATGTATACAACCAGCTGGCCGCAGCCAGACCCAAAATAAAAGGAAAATACAACCGTCTGAGTGTACAGGGGATACATCAAAACTATCAAAAACTCGAACTCGGGGGCAGTGGCTATCTAGTCAGCGATCCTCTTACCTCGGTCCAGGGAAGAGGGTCCCGCAACTCCCGCAGAGAACTCTGCAAAACAAAGGGGAACATAAAAGAGAAAACAGTGGGGGGTGAGAACTACTATAAAAACAGTAGCCTCCCCTAGTGGGTAGACCTCAAACTCAGACATGCCCACTAGGACTATCAGAGGCGAAGAAAATGAAACAAAGGTGGTAAGCTACAAGTACACTACTGATGCAAAGCTACCACTAACATGCCTCTACGATGTCTGCTAGAGAATGGCTAAAGGCAAGCACCAGAACGTAAGGACTGACAGACCAACACAATCAAAACACCAGTAAACACTGGTACTGCCTGCTCTGCTGTCAACCTCACAACTGAGTATCTCCCCTGTCCAAATAGACCGGAACCCAACACGGCCTGACCGGCACCCAACACGGCCTGACCGGCACCCAACACGGTCGAAATCCTACTCCGGAGTGGCACTCGAGGGGAGCGACCCCACACGAGCATAGTAACACAGTCACTAGTATCATCAGTACCATAAATAGCAGGACGGGGTCACGACCCTGATCCAAGTGGGAAAAACCCATCCACTAAAGGGAAACTCGATCCCCTACCTCCAATCTGATGCAAAAGTAATAATAATAATAATAATAATCCGGTCAACCGCCCACAGTCCGCGGTCGCCGCAACACCCAAACCTCGATCCCCGACTGTCCCAACTCTGAACATCTGACTACACAATCCCCTAAGACTAGACGACAGGAGAACGAATAAAAGCATGGTTTCTCCTAAGTCAATTCCAATATGTTTGTGTAGCAGAAAAAGATGGCTTAGCTAGATGACCATTCAAGCATGCAAAGTCCTTTATTTGCTATAATTACTCCAATTATTCAAACATATGCCACATTAAGTGTTTGGGTAATCCCGATGTACATGCGGTAAGATATATGATACTTAATACATTTTAGATGCACAATTTACTAGCAAATATCCCTTATACAACATTCATTCTAACCACATATCCAACCCTTCCCTTAACCTGTATTATGATGTGGCTATAGCATTCATTCCACTAATTAATTTGCATATCTAAACATGGAAACATCACTTACTAACTTGTAGCTTGCTAACAAGGCAAGTATTAACAAATGAACCATAATCTCATACAAGCATGCTAGATACATTCACATTTAATAACACATGATCAAAGCATTCTAATAGGCCTAGTGACATTCACAAGTAGGAGGTTCACAACATCACCCACCTCAAGCACTATTCCAAATTCCCAAAGGCGAAGTCCAAGACCAGTCCAAACACACCACCAATCTGTACAAAATACCCCAAAGGAAAAATACATAAGCTTAACATCCACAATTCCAGAATCTGTCCCCCAAACCAGCCGTCCACAATTCACTAATTTTCACCTGCACGCCCAATTTGGAGTTTCCTACGCTGAGATAAAAATCCGACAAGGGGTACACCCCAAATCCAAACTGCACTAAATTCCTGTAACAAGGAACCACAGAGAAAGGAGATTCTCACCCTCGAGTAAAATACAGAAAAATCCGAGAAAAATCCAAGAGACTTCTTGCGAAACGTAGATGAAAATTGCCTTTTGAATCACCTCGTTCCGACGCCTGAGCGAAAAGATATGGCAAGAACACTGCGGTGCTGTCCCAAAAGTCCGCGAAGAAAAAGGGTCAAATGGGTGCTAAGAAAACTCCAAGATAAGCACGGAAATCGAGGAACCATAAAACACAGGAGTTGAAGCCCTACCTGTCGTGAGTCCCACGGCGCAAGAATCGGCGAATTCCGAGGTCGGGGTGAGTCGGAGGAGTCCAAACACTGAGAAGGGGCGAAGAGGATCGCCGGAGAACAAGCGTCGCGCCGCGCCGTAAAATGGTGAACCTCGGGAAGTGTGCCTCCAAAAATCTTCAAACTTCTCCAAAGGGTCGAGCACTGAGAGAGGAGGAACTTCTGTGAAGGCAGCCCAGCGAAAAGAAGTCCAAAAAGCCCAAAGAAAGAAAGGGGGAGGCTATTTATAGGCCCAGCCCATTGCTTAATGGGCCGGGTTTTCGGGCGCGGTTTCCGGGCGCACTGCGCCCGGAAACCGGGTTGCATACTCCCCGTCCGACGCGCCCGGAAACGCCAGGGACCGCCACGTAGCCCCGAACAGGGGACAGCGGATCCCCGCGCCCGCGACACGCCGCGTGTCTCCCTCGCAGTCAGCGGGGTAGGTACGGCCGCCCAATCTCGAGGCGACGCGTGTCGCACTCGAGTGCGGCCGACCGCCCCGCCTGTGCCACTGTGCGCGCACGTGCGCGCACAGTACCGAGGCGCCCTCCCCCGCGCACCCGTGGACCGCGCCCACGTGGACCGACGAATCCGAAGCCGCCACGTGCCATGCGCCCGGTCCACCGCAATCCCGCTAATCCAATGAGCCGTGCCGCGTGCGCCCGCCTACCAGAGCACGCCACGCGTCCACCCGCCGCGGTCCATGCACCGCCGCGCCACTCCGTGGACCCAGCTGCGTGAGCCGGCCAATAAAAGGTCGCCACGTGGCTCGGGCCGGTCCACGTGTCACCCCCATGCACCGAAAATCCCCCAAAACTTCCGGAAGCCCGCATTTGGTCATCCGGACTCCAAATTCAACAAGCAAATAGCCGTTTTCAAGCGTTTTTCCGCGCTGAATCCAAATCCAACCTCAGATTGGCCCAAAACCTTTTCTAAAATTCGGCAATCACAGCCGAAGGCCAAATCATCTATCCAAGTCTCACGAGGTCCATCTGTGGCATCCCTTCGATGCACCATGGGCCAGACACCATCACTAGGTGTTCTACACAGTGGATTCACCGGAAAGTTGCATGGGAAAACCAGTACACTACAATTCTACTTCTAATGAATCGACCTCAAGTAAAGAGGAAAAAGTTGTTGCCTTTCATGCCTCTCAAATTCCCTCTTCGAATGTTTGCTTATCATCTTTAATCACTGACTCTATTCCTTTGATTTTGTATGAAACATTAACATCCGGCGGAGAGTCATCAAGTGAGGGGGAGTCGGATGAAGAAGAACTCGTTGAGGCATATCAACAACTTCTTGCGAAATCTAAGAAGATGGCCAAGCATATCAAGAAGTTGAGGAAGCAACAACTTGAGGCTCAAGACGAGAATCATGCTTTAAAGATAAAACATCATGATCTCGAGGAGGAACGAGAACGTTTATTGGATAACAATAAAATCCTCGAAGAAGAGCGAAACCAATCGGAGACAAACGTTAAATCTTATATGGACAAGATTGGTTTTCTAGAAAAATAGTTTGAGGAAATTCATGTCACCAACCAAGCTTTGACCAAGCAAGTTCATCAACTTAAATCCGACATACAAAGGCTTTCAACCGGTTCGAAGAAACTTGAATGTATGTCCGGATTAGGTCAAACAAGCAAGGTTGGTTTGGGATTTAAAAAGAACCAAGCTGTGAAGGCTTCAAGTTCCACAACTAAATTGAAAGGAAGAACTTGTTACCAATGTGGACTTGAAGGACACTTGATGAAGATGTGCCCGAAAAAGAGAAAGAGGAATTCTTCGGCAACTTCATCTACGGAGTGAACTCAACGGAATCAAAAGACTCATCAAGTCAAAGGAGTTCACTCAATCCACCAAAGGTCCAAGCCACAACATCAATCATACAAGTGGATCATTGCGAGGCAAAGACCTAAGGTGGACCAACAGTCAAAGCTATCAACTCCCGACCATAATGAATCAAGACAACCCAAAATTCGACGATTTTGGATACGGAAAGGTGATATCTTTCCTTGTCTTAAGTTCTAAATACCTTATGACTGTATGTAATGTTTTGATTGGTTTTCTCTTTCATATTTTTCTTAATCTTTGCATTACATGTTTTCAATGCTCTTCATTTTTATGTTTTATTTTTAAACAAAAGGGTTTTAACGAACAAGTGCATTGAATAAAAAGGGTTTCACTTTCAATCACTCCAATTTAATTTTATATGAATTATCAACTTTACTCCATAATCATAATTCTTGAAGATACTTCATTATAGAAGTTTTTGATAATTATATTCATCAAATTTTAGTAATCATGTGTGATCTTTAGATGATTAATCTATCTCGGTTGTGTGAATTCATTGTGATAAATATGAGACAACCGATAGACTAAAATTTGGGATTTAATTCTTTCACATAAGAGATTGTATTTTCTTACATGGGTAATAAAATGAATTACAAAAGATGTGGAAAGAGTTACATCCGAAAGAAGTGTGAAAACTACCACCACATGTTGGAAAGAGCTGCCACCCCGGTCGTCCGGTTAGTGTGTGAAGCTACCACATGTTATGGATGCTTGAAAAATATTTTTGAAATTTTTTAGATGAAGCATTCGGAGATTTATATTCAAAGTTCTTATTTTGATTAATCTCCTGGTTGGTATAAGGTGGGATAGTTTAAAGATGCTCAAAGAGCCACCCTTAGGTATTTTAGTGCATATATCAATTTAGAAGGGTAAAATTCAAAATTGATGTTATTTGGAAATCTCTGTAAGTCATCTTTGTAAATCCGTTACATCTTGATAGACTTTGGATCTCAAGATTATTTTTGATGACTTATGTTTGATGAATATAGCATGAAAAACGGTTTATAATGTCTTATCTTTGTTTTTTCATGATTTCGAAGTAAATCTTTTTAATTTTTATAATTAATTGGATTGAATGACATCTATGTGAATTCATTGTTTTTTAAAGCACTTAAATGGATTTCTTGATGGTATACAAATCGGTATTTGAAAAGATTTCAAAATTTGGATTTATTTCAAGAAAATTTTGCTTTTTGGCTCTGGTGTACCGTTACCTGATTTTCAGTACCGGAACCAAGATTCCGGATCAGAAAACCCAATCCGGAACCCGAACATGAGATTTTTTGTTTTTTCACTTGAGTACCGGTACTCCATGTTTAGTACCGGAACTAAAATTGCGGATCCGGATCAGCCATGTGTTCAATTCGGAACCCGAACGAAGGATTTTCAGATTTTGCACTGCGTACCGGTACGCGACTTCTAGTACCGGTACTCAATCTGGATTTTCTTATATTCCGGAACTCATGAGATTTATTTCACTTCTCCCATCTCAAAACCCTCCCTCTCTCTCTCTAAAACTTCTCTAAGGGGTTTTTCATCAAGATCAAGTGATTTGTTGCTTTGATTTGTAAGTTTCTTCATTAATGTTGCTTTCCTTTGTTTCAAAACCCTAGTTTTTAGGTTTTGATGTTTTATTTAGGGATTTTTGAGTTGATCCTTACTCCAATTGAAATCTCTTGCATAAATCACCCCTATTTCATGTTTAGAACATAAATGGTTGCTTTCTATGTAATTAGATTCATGTTTCCATGCTTATATGCTTGAATCTATCATTTGCATATGTTCTTAACATAGAAAAAATTGAAAATTTGGGCTTTCAATCTAAATGATTTTTAAATGATGAATCATCAAATGTGACATGTTTAGAATGTTTCTTAAACATGTTTAAGCCTTCCTATAAGATCAAATCATAGGGCATTGTGTTCTTTGTAGGAAATGGCATTTTCGTGGTTACTTGCACTTGTGATCTTAATGGCCACTGGAAGTGGACGTTGTAACACCCCCGGAATTTGGATTAGTCCTCTATATAAATGATATAATAGGACTAAATCTCTAACCCGGCTATAGCATTTTGGATGGTAGCAAAATCCAAGAGGAACATGAGAGTTAAGCGTGCTAGAGCTAGAGTAGTTCTAGGATGGGTGACCCCCTGGGAAGTGGGGCGTCACAATTGGTATCAGAGCCATTCACCAGCCGGAAATGTGAGATGAGTCTCGGCTGAGCCAGGGTTATATAGCAGGTAGAGCGAGGCTCCCCGGCTAATGACCGTTGTGAGTGGAGTGCAGCTCCTCACAAGGTCGGCTAAGGCTAGCGAGACGAGTCTCATATTGCCTGGTGCTTGTGAGTGTGCTTGAGCCTGACGTGGACGTCAGTGCTTAAAGGGGGGAAGAATGTAACACCCCCGGAATTTGGATTAGTCCTCTATATAAATGATATAATAGGACTAAATCTCTAACCCGGCTATAGCATTTTGGATGGTAGCAAAATCCAAGAGGAACATGAGAGTTAAGCGTGCTAGAGCTAGAGTAGTTCTAGGATGGGTGACCCCCTGGGAAGTGGGGCGTCACAGACGTGGTCGCGGTTCTGGAAAGACAAAGACTACGAAACGATCACGCAATGAATATTCGACTAGCTCGGAATCTGAACATTCCTCAGAATATGAAGAAGAATCTGTTCAAGGAAAGGGAAAAGCACCTATGGCTCCTAGGAAAAAGAAGGGTGCGGATTCTCCTCCGCGTAGAAGTACCGGTGGACCGGTAATACGCGAGCGCTCTCAACGGCGATCAAATGTTGATGAAAGTGAACAGCATGTGAGTGCAAAACGCCGTGCCAGATTTGCAAACCGTACATGCATTGGAGAGCGACACGTTAACTTTAACAAGCTATGTCGTGAAGTGCCAGACTTTGCAAGGCTATTGGAACGAAGTCATATTCAGCCACTTGGCAGAGTTCAACCTAAAATGGGTTTTTGTGTGGAGATCATCAGGGAGTTCTACATGAGAGCTAATATACTTCAAAAAGACCATGACACAGGGGCTTTCGTTATTGAAACAACAGTTAGAGACGTCAAGTTTGACATTACTCCAGCAGTAATTGGTGCAAATCTTGGACTAGCTGTTGACACTTCTGGTCTATATTACACTGATGGTGACTTCCAACATAACACCCATTGGGACATTGTTGTGAACTCTATTTGCAAGTCAGGGACGCACACTAATAGGTCGTATGTTGAATCAAAGGACCTAAAACCAGAGTATCATATTTTGTCCTTAATCGTATGCTACAACCTATTGCCCACATTGGGGGCCAAAAGGATTTGATGGGATCGACTGCTTCTTCTCTTTTTCCTTGGTCACCCGGAGAGTGCAAATGGAATTAATATCAATATTCCTTTTCTTATTTGGCAACAAATGGTACATGTCATTGAGGGAACAAGGCAACGTGAGCTTCTTCCGTATCCAATTTTGATAACTCGTCTTCTGGAAGATCACGGAGTTAACATTTCTTGTGCCAAATATGATTACGGCTTGGGGGCAATTAATGGAATCACCTTAGCCAAGTCGATTAGCACTTTGAAGACATTTGGGCATACAAAAGGCTATGCAAGTGAAGCGACACCGAGTGCACCACCTCGCCAAGAATCTCCTGAAACAGATGAGGTATTAACACTTCAAACATTGCATCGGGATGTTCGCTCTTTAAAGAAAAGGATGGAGCAAGGCTTCAAGAAACTTGAGGATGGTTTAAAGAAGATCTTCGATATCCTTGGGTGCAAACATGATGATGTGGTCACTGGAGCAACTGCACCGAGTACATCACATGGACCAACATCACATGATGATGATGATGATTCAGATGAGGATGAGTGATTTCTTTCCTTTCTTGTTTTTGGTTTTTCAGTTTTCTTTTCACTTATCAATGAATAAGAACTCTAATGGGCATGTAACTAAGAACTTATCCTTCTAATATGTTTCTTTTTGTCTATATTAACTGTTTGACAATTTGTGACAAAAAGGGGGAGAACGGAAATGATGGAGATGTATCATTAAGGGGTAGAACAGAGATGCTCAAGATAGGGGGAGATAAAGAAAAGATTGAGACAAGAGCCACAAAACAAAAGAGCCGGAAAAACAAAATAACAAAAAGGAAGACGAATCAAATGTAGGTTTTTAATTTATAACGACTAACGTTTGATTTTGTTTGGAGTTTTTGTTTTGCAGGAATTACATCACTTTAAGACTCCAAGTCCTAAGTTATAGAGTATGTTCTAGGACTGTTTGGTTCAAATGTAATTTGTATTTATTGGATCTTTCACGCAAAGAAAATCAATGTTTTGGTGATAACATTGAGTTTCGATTTTTTGGATTAAGGTGAGTGACTTGAGTGGTTTTATGTATTTTTAGGTTTTCTCACGAAATTGCCAAAGGGGGAGATTGTTACGGCTTTTTGTTGGCATATTTCATGAGTTGAGTCGGAGTCTTAAAGGGATCAAATTATCAAATCAGCTTTCGAAGACTCATTGAAGATTCAACATGAGCTCAAGATAACACTCAGGTATGGTTAATTAAATCATGGTGATTTAAGTATATTTATAATCATTGGAATCAGGAAATTATTGAAACTCGGTTTAGACTTGGTTTTAGGAACTTGGTTTTAACTTACAACTTATTTTAAGTTTGGATTCCGGTACTAGGTCTGTTTTGGATAAAGCTTATCTTGGAAAAATCAGTTTTTACATTGAGTACCGGAACCACAGTTTGAGTTCCTAAAACCCGACACAGAATTTTCTGTAATTTGCATTGCATACCGGAACACATACTTGGGTACCGGAACACAATAGAAAAATCTATGTTTTGCACCATTGAGTACCGGAACACGTTATTTGGTACCGGTACACAATGTCATCTCGGGATAAGATTGCTAAACCGACTTTTATCTTTTTCCAAGGGTTATAAATAGATACTTAGGGTTTCTCGATACTTACCGATCAATTCAGAAACACTCAAGAGCAACCCTAGAGGCTAGTTTTTATCTTTCTTCTCTTTAGCCTCTTTTAGGTCAATTCGACGGTTCTTCCAAGATCTATCTTTTGCCGAATTAATCTAGTCTTTGCTTAGAGATTCCTTCTACGGTTCCTCAATGATAATCTAAGCAAAGGATCACCATCGAAGCCAATATTCTTATCGGCTGAGTTTGCATCGTGGATTCGAAACGTGTGCTCGTGGATTCGAGTGGCGTTCGTGGATTCGAACGTGTGCAGTGGACGTGCAATCGGTGGAGCGCAAGGTCCGAAGAACTTGAAGGAGGGGTTTGAGTCCGTGGAGTTGGTAATCACCTTGTTATTCTTTTATTCTTAGTGGATTGTTATTGCGTGTTGGTCCCGTGGTTTTTCTCCTGGATTGGAGTTTTCACGTAAATCTCGGTGTGCTATTTTTATTTTCCGCATTGGTTTTTATTTTGCACTGAGATTTGTTTTTAAGTATTACACCTATTCACCCCCCTCTAGTTGTTTGATAGTACCTATTTAGATCCTTGTGGATACTTAATATATAAAGACCTACAAGAGATATAATAAAGGAGCATAAAAACATAGCTGAACTAAAACTAATACAACTCAGACCAAAGCTGGAAATAAAAGTACAATAACTCTCAAATAAGTACATATGTCTCTCCCAGCTCACCAAATAAATACAACCAGCTGGCCGAAGCCAGAACCAAAATAAAAGAAAATACAACTGTCTGAGTGTATAAGGGATACAATCAAAATACTGCTATGCTCGCAGACGGGGTAGACGACTATCTAGTCCGCTATCCTCTTACCTCGATCTGCCGAAGATGGCCTAGTAACTCCCGCAGAAGACTCTGCAAAACAGGGGAGAACAAAAAGAAGAAGGACAATGGGGGTGAGAACTACTATAGAAACAGTAGCCTCCCCTAGTGGGTTAAGCCTCAAACTCAGACATGCCCACTAGGTCAACCAGAGGCGAAAAGGAAAGAGAGGTGGTATGCTATGAATATAACTGCCGATGAAAAAGCTACCACTAATATGCATCTAAATGCCAAGACAATAAGAATAGCTAAAAGTATGCATCAGTATCTAAATGCCTGCCTGAATAACCCAATCCAACCACCAGTAAACACTGGTACTGCCTGCTCTGCCTGCCGCATCGGGTATGCCAGCCTACGCATAACACCGATGCAAAGAGGGAGTCTCAAGGACTCAAAGCCTGCATGTCGCACACTCCAGAGTGGCACTCGAGGGGAGCGACCCACACTAGTAAAGTATCTCAGTAACAAGTATCATAAACTAGCAGGACTGGATTACGACTCTGATCAAAGTGGGAAAACCCATCTGTAGAGTTCCGGAGCTTCGGGCAGTGTGCCGACTCCACGTGGCAGCCTGGTATTGTGGGAATACCATCAGCAGTTTCTGTATGTTTTTACAGAGGTGTTCGGTTGGTTTCGGGGTGTTGCGGAGGTTCCGGGGCGAGAAAGTGAGTTGGCGGGGCAAATTTGGAGTTTTTCGGGCTGTTCTGGAGTTTTGGGGTGGCTTGGTTCCGGACCCAGCCCTTTGGTTCCGGAACCAAGGCCCTTGTACCGGTACCAAGAGGGTGGTACCGGTACACAAGCCCAGGAATTGCCCATTTTGGCTCGGTTTGGCACAGTAACGAGGTATGGGCTCTTTTACTATCCCAACCACCCCAGAGAGATATTTATACACCTTGTCCCCTGCTCTCTTATCCTCCCTTCATTCCTTATCTCCTCCTCCATTTCTTGCTGCCAGAGAAGAAGAAGCAGAAGAAGGGGAAGCTGTAGAGGGAGAAGTAGGAGCGTGCTGCTTGTGAGAGTTGACCGGGTCAACGTGCGCGCGCGAGGAGCAATTGAGGTAAATTGATTGTTGGAGTTTGTGGATTTGGATTTGTTTGTTCTCCTCTTGGGTTTTAGAGATGGAATTGATTGAGAATTGAGTTTAATTTTCCATTCTTGCTTCCTTGGAGCTCTCGGATTGCATGCATGCAGTAGGGAGTTACTGTGCAAATCCGCAATCTTCGCGTGCTTGATTCGTGGACTGGGGTGATCGGATTGAGCTGGGATTTTTATGGTGGCCTAGCTGGGTGCTGTGGAGGTTGTGTGGAGCTCCGTGGATTTTTCCGAGACGCGCGACGGCGCGCGCGCGCGCGCGAGAGGCGCAGTTCAGTTTTTCTACAGAGTGCGCCCGTTTCTTCACCGTTTTCAGCGCGGCCTTCGGAAAGCATTTGAGGTGGGTTGGATTTTCTTCTAAAAATCATGGAATGCCCTCTAATGCTTCAGAACGCACTTTGATCATGTCAAAACTGTATATTTTAGCTGTTAAATGATCTGATAGTTGCCTAGAAAATTATAGAAATATTATCTGAACCCCAGAGTATTTTTAGTGGACTCTTGTCACTATATGACACTAGACTGTATACTTGGTTGGCCTCATTTAAGCTCCCGAACCGTTTTAAAAATCCGAAAGCTCGTTTTATTGGAAAACCGACCTTTAAAAATGGTTTTAAATGTCTGAGGGTTCTAGTGATGCTGCATGGGTTCGGGGAGCATGTTCTCTCGTGCCGGGGGGCCGAGGAGAGTTGGGTTGTTTATTAAAGCCTTTCGGTGGCTTTTCGAGATTTACTAGTGTCGTTGGGGGTTCTATGAGAGCACTACAGATTGAGTCGTGGAGTTTACTCCGACCTTGACATGAGAGAGAGTTGTCTGTTCACTGTGTTTCCGATCTATTTGATCGTGGATGGTAGCCTGCTGAGCCTGGCATGTTTGCCAGTATTGAGATATTGAGATACTTGAGTTCGGTGGGGTCGCTCCCCTCGAGCTACGCCCCGGGTGCGATGATGATGCCGAGCCTGACGAGGCTGCGATGTGTTACTATTAGTCCTTGAGGGACCCCCTACGTAAGTCCGTTCCTCCGGGATGTGCGGCAGTAGATGAGCGCAGGCTTGACTTTATCTTGACTGGTCCAAAGAGGACAGTCATTGAGATTTGGGTGAGATGTGTGAGTGAGTTACACTGCATGTTCATAGATGAGTGTTTTTCCTTTGAGCATATGTAGAGGCATATAGAGATAGATTTCCAGCTTTCCCTTTTATCTATCTATCTATCTATTTGTTTACCTTTTGTGCCTCCGGTGGACTTAGTGGGCATACCGTGTGCTTTGAGGACGGTACCCACTGGGAACTACCTTTGCAGTAGTTCTCACACCCGCTGCGGTGCAGGTTTTCCTGAGGCAGCTGCTCCGACTCCTTCCCGTGCGGAGTCTTCAGATCGAGGTAAGGGCGTGGCCGACTAGTCGCTTACCCGAGTCAGTTTAGTGGAGAGGTAGCAGTACCCTTTTGAGTTTCCACTTTTGTAGAGTGTGATTTTGAGAGATGTTATTTTTGTATCTTGAGGACAGCTTGTATCTTGGATTTTATTTACTCTAGTACAGTTGTTCTGTTTCCTTTCTATAGCATGTACTTACTTTTGCTCTGATATCTGTTAGCTATAGATTTATTTGCAGGGTAGACGCTTCGTCTGTACGGCAGTTTCCGTACAGATGGCGGATCTGTTAGCGAGCCCGGGTCGCAGTTTCGACCCCGGTGCGTGACAGATTAGAGTGGTATCAGAGCCTAGGTTTATAGGTCATTGAGGACTTAGAGACCCTAGGCTTTTTGGCTGGACAGTAGGTTGATTTCGAGAGAGACGTGATTTCTACGAGAGTCATGATTGAGTTATAACTCCCCCAGGGGTTTGGGGTGGGTAATTTTGCATGCTTATTCTCTAAAGGGGACCTGTCGGCTGCAGACGGCATTACACTTTAGAATGGGTAGCATGTATAGACTCTCGTTTGATTGGGTTGAGCGATTCTTGGTCCTGATGTTCGGTTTTGATTTCAGGATTTGCGATGCCTCCGAGACGTCGAGCTACGACGAGGGCTCACCCAGCCGCGGACGAGGAGCCTGAGCGGCAGGAGGCTCCACCGGTTGATCAGGGAGAGGTTCAGGCGCTGCGGGCCCAGGTGGCCTATTTGTCGGAGGCGTTGCAACGCCAAGATGAGGCGTCCAAACGCCAGGAGGAGACAGCCAGGCGCCAGGAGGAGACAGTTAGGCGCCAGGAGGAGGCAGCCAAGGCCCAGCAAGAGAATGTGGAACGGTTGGTGAGGTTACTCGAGCAGAGGGCACCTCCAGCGATGCCCCCAGTAGCTACCTCGGCGACCTCGTCACAGATTGCTCCTTTGACGGAGGCAGAGCAGACAGAGCTCACGGATCGACTGTCATATATTAGCCAGTTCCATCCCCCGCGGTTCGCTGGTCTGAGCTCGGAGCCGTGGGAGGTCGAGAACTGGATTGCAGCTATGGAAAAATTATTCGAGAATCTTTTCATCAAAGAGGAGCATCAAGTGCACCTGGGAACTCACTTTTTGGAAAAAGACGCCGAGACTTGGTGGCGTCGGGTTCGCCCTGTTGGACCGCCGGGCGTACAGTTGCTGACTTGGCATGAGTTTCGAGCTTTACTGCGCGGGGCTTACTTCCCCGACAGTGCAAAGCAGAAACTCGAAGGAGATCTTCGACGGCTACAGCAGGGTAGCCGACCCCTACAGGAGTATATACGAGAGTTTCAGCGCTTACTGAACAGTGTTCCATACGTCGCCCCAGATGAGCCGCAGAGGGTTGATCTATTTGAGAGAGGATTGCACCAGGATATCTACCATCACGTCCATTCCCATCGGTCACCTACCTTGGACGCAGCTATTGAGCGAGCTCGATGGGTCTCCCGAGGGACCGTTATTATGACAGAGAGGGGCGAGGCGCCAGGGACCAGCTCCGGGGAGAAGCGCCCCACACCTCAGGATTTTGGGCAGTCAAGCAGACCGAGGCCCCCGAGACCACCGCAGCCACAGATTCAGCCTCGAGGCCGCGGGTCACAGAGGAGGCAGAGGCCAGGGGGTCATCGGCCTCCTAGACAGCAGCAGCAGCAGCAGAGGCGTTCCGATCAGTGTGTGATTTGTGGCGGGCCTCACGCACCTCAGCAGTGCGAGCAGCGACAGGGTAGATGCTATCGATGTGGACAGCCGGGACATATAGCTTGGACTTGCCCGAGGGCAGGGTCATCAGCACCGTCGACTACATCGACTTCTCCCTTGCCCCTACAGGCAGTGGGAGCTTCGCCGAGCTTCACCCGGGGGGATCGTGCCACCTCCTCACGACAGTCTGAGAGACGACCTCCAGCGAGCGGGCGAGTGTACGCCGCTCAGGTCGAGGATTCCACAGCAGCGGATCAGGTAGTAGCAGGTATTATTCTTATCTCCTCTACCCGTGCTCGAGCGCTTTTTGATACTGGAGCATCACATTCATTCATCAGTAGTACTTTTGCATCTTCGCATGGGTTTGAGATTGGGCCATTGACTCATGCATTAGAGGTCCAGGTTCCGGGTTGTGTATTGCTTGTAGATGAGTGCTGTTGGTCCTGCCCAGTGCAGTTAGGACCGTGGATTTTACCCATTGACCTGTTAGTCTTGCGCCGACTTCAGGATTTTGATGTGGTTTTGGGTATGGATTGGTTATCCCGGTTCTATGCTACTATTGATTGTAGAGTGAGGACTGTGACCCTTCGGGAGCCGGGTCAGGAGGAGTATGTGTATAGGGGATGTCAGAGTGCATTGTTTGCAGTGACAGTGTCTTCCGCCAGAGCCCGGCAGATGTTGAGTAGAGGCTGTGTCGCTTTTCTTGCGACTGTTGTAGAGGCGCCTACGGCGATGCCCGGACTCGAAGACATCCCTGTTGTCTGCGAGTACCCGGATGTTTTTCCCTCGTAGTTATCATCTATGCCGCCGGATCGAGAGATAGAGTTTGTGATTGATGTAGTCCCTGGAACTACATCAGTCTCTAAAGCGCCCTACAGGATGGCCCCAGC
This sequence comes from Tillandsia leiboldiana, assembly GCA_029204045.2. Lineage (NCBI taxonomy): Eukaryota > Viridiplantae > Streptophyta > Magnoliopsida > Poales > Bromeliaceae > Tillandsia > Tillandsia leiboldiana. Next base: position 11,360,205 of record CM055063.1, read on the forward strand.
AGAGTTGAGAGAGCTAAAGGCTCAATTACAGGATCTTTTGGATCGAGGGTTCATCAGACCTAGCGTCTCTCCGTGGGGAGCGCCGATTCTTTTTGTGAAAAAGAAGGACGGATCACTTAGATTGTGTGTGGATTATCGAGAGTTGAATAAAGTGACCGTTCGGAACAAGTATCCTCTCCCCAGGATTGATGATTTGTTTGATCAGCTTCAGGGAGCTACGGTCTTCTCCAAGATCGACCTTCAGTCCGGTTACCACCAGCTTAAGGTGAGGGCCGAGGATGTGTCCAAGACAGCTTTCAGGACTCGGTATGGGCATTATGAGTTCACAGTGCTACCTTTTGGATTGACTAATGCCCCAGCCGCATTTATGGATCTAATGAACCGAGTGTTTCAGCCCTACTTGGATCGTTTTGTAGTTGTGTTTATTGATGACATTCTGGTTTACTCCCGAAGTGACACGGAGCACGAGGAGCACTTGAGGATAGTGCTGCAGCTTCTGAGAGAGAAGAAGTTGTATGCCAAGTTAAAGAAGTGCGCTTTTTGGCTTCGGGAGGTTTCTTTTCTAGGCCACGTAGTTTCAGCCGCAGGAGTGGCAGTGGACCCGGCGAAGATTGATTCAGTTCGGGATTGGCCTAGACCCACGACGGTGACAGAGGTGCGCAGCTTCTTGGGCCTTGCAGGGTACTACCGTCGTTTTGTGGAAGGCTTTGCGAAGCTTTCTACTCCCCTCACTCGGTTGACTAGGAAGGGGATCAAGTTTGTGTGGACAGAGCAGTGTCAGCAGAGCTTCGAGGAGTTGAAGCAGAGGTTGATTACAGCGCCAGTCCTTTCACTACCAGTTATGGGAGAGGGATTCGTGATTTACAGTGATGCCTCCCACAGCGGCCTAGGATGTGTGTTGATGCAGCATGGTAGGGTAATCGCTTATGCTTCGCGCCAGCTAAAGGACTATGAGAAGAATTACCCTACGCATGACTTGGAGCTAGCCGCTGTTGTCTTTGCTTTGAAGCTTTGGCGGCACTATCTTTATGGCGAGCATTGTGAGATCTTCACCGACCACCAGAGTTTGAAGTATTTGTTCACCCAGAAGGAACTCAACTTGAGGCAACGCCGGTGGCTAGAGCTGCTAAAGGATTATGATCTGAATATTCAGTATCACCCCGGCAAAGCCAATGTGGTCGCAGACGCCTTGAGCAGGCGATCAGGGCAGTCCTTGAGTTTGTTGATTACTCAGCAGATGCCCTTGAGAGAGCAGTTGAGGCGCTTGGATATCGAGGTAGTGTCCCCTGGGGTTTCTGCAAGACTTATGTCTATGGTCTTGCAGCCTACTCTGTTGGACCAGATGAGAGAGAAACAGAGTGAGGACCCCGAGCTTGTGAGGATTAGAGATCAGCTTCAGCAGGATCAGGGTGGGGACTTTTCTGTGGATACAGCGGGAGTACTCAGGTACAGGGACCGCTTTTGTGTGCCCGTGGACTCAGAGGTTCGAGAGCTGATTTTGAGGGAAGCTCACTATACACCTTACACCCTCCATCCTGGGGGAACTAAGATGTATAGGGACTTGAGGGCACAGTTTTGGTGGCGCGGCATGAAGAGAGATATTGGAAGGTTTGTGGCTCGTTGTTTAACTTGTCAGCAAGTTAAAGCTGAGCATCAGGTTCCAGCTGGCAAGTTGCAGAGCCTTCCAATACCGGAATGGAAATGGGACCGTGTCACTATGGATTTTATTGTGGGATTGCCGAGGACTCAGAGTGGTTCTGATGCCATATGGGTGATTGTTGATCGTTTGACCAAATCAGCCCACTTTCTGCCGATGCAGTTGAGTTGGTCCTTGGAGAGGTTAGCACAGTTATATATGGATGAGATTGTGAGACTGCACGGGGTGCCAGTATCGATTGTGTCTGACAGTGTCACGCCCCGGGTGTAAACCAGACCCCGGGCCCGTCCACAGATCCGCCGTGCACACGGTATTTTCCGTGTACACAAAGCGCCAGTAACCTGCTCAGATAAAATAGATATAATAAAAGAGCAATAAAAACAGAGCTGAACTAAAACTAATACATCTCAGACTGAAGCTGGAAATAAAATACAATACATCTGTATAAATGATACATCTGTCTCTCCCAGCTCACCAAAATAAATACAACCTGCTGGCAAAAGCCAGTCCCAAAGTAAAGGTACTACCGTCTGAGGAAACATGGGTACACCAACAATCCAGCTAACATGCTCATCCTGCCTCGAGATCTATCTACTCGGCCGTCCTCTCTCCTCGACCCGCCACTGTAAGCCCAGTAGCACCCGCATAAAACACTGCAAAACAAGGGAGAAGCAAAAGAGGAAAGAAGAATGGGGGTGAGACTACTAGTAAACCAGTAGCCTCCCCTAGTGGGTAAAACCTCAACTCTGACACGCCCACTAGGTCTACCAGAGGCAAAAGGAATAAAGGTGGTATGCAACGAGTATGACTCCTGATGAAAAGCTACCACTAGAATGCCTCTAAAAACTGAGCTAAAAGAATAGCTGAATGTATGCATCAGAATGTCAACGCCTGCCTGTCTAGACCCAATCGATACACCAGTAAGCACTGGTACTGCCTGCTCTGCCTGCCAAATCGGGTATGCCCGCCTACGCATAACACCGATAGGAAAAGGGAGTCTCGAAGACTCGAAGCCTGTAAAAACGCACACTCCGGAGTGGCACTCGAGGGGAGCGACCCACACGAGTATAATGCCTGGGTAACAAGTACCAAATCAGCAGGACTGGATCATGACTCTGATCACGGTGGAAAACCCATCCACTAAAAGAAATCCAAATCCTCTATCCCAATCTGATGCAATAACCACTGTCCGGTCAACCGCCAAAGATCCGCGGTTGCCGCAATGCCCGGCCCTCACAGCCTGCCTGTCCCAAAGCCCACAACTGTCTGACTACACTATCCCAGTCCCTGCTCGAACCCGAGCGCACTATCCCCCGAATATAAATAAAAGAAGAGAAAAGCATGGTTTCTCCTAAGTCAATTCCAGCATGATAGCGTAGCAGAAAAAGGTGGCCTAACTAGGTGACCATACAAGCATGCAAATGTCCCAAGATGATATAAAAATAAACAGATGTCGATAACCTTTATAATGTTAGAGCATGTATAGAACAGTATGAGAATAGTAAATATGAGATAGCCTGTGCCTGCCTATGCCACATACCCAAAGCCCACAATTATTGATTAGCCTTACCTTTTAACATGATGTTACTGTCCTACAATCATAATCCCCAATCAAGCAAGTTCTAACAATATCTGTTTAATCACAATAAGCCTGCCATTGCCACACATAAAGTGCATTTATCCTTTTAATCAAAGAAGCTACTCAAATGCCTAGCGGGTAATCAAAAGATGGAGGGTTAACAACCACACCCATAATGACAATCCTGACCCAGGTCCGACATCCGGTCAACCACCTACTATCCGCAATAGCCGCAATACCCCAAAAGCTAAAATTCAAGCCCCGGCTACACTATGCCGATCCCTGCTCAAACCCGAGCAACAAATAGCCGCCTGCCTAAGGAATAGGGGGAAGAAGAGACAATAGGGTTCCTCCCAAGGCAGTCCCAACATATAGTGTAGCGATCAGAAATGGTCTAACTAGATATCCCTGAAATCAAGCCTATCTCCTCATGGAAGAAAGAAGGGGAGTGACAAATAGTGGTTCATCATGTGTATCAAGTAATAACTCCACCTGGGTGTAATCATCATGCTAAATCATAATCCAACCGCACATGTCCATAACCTGCTAATCACCCTCACATGAATCATCCACCTATGCCTGTCCAAAAATCCTCAAGTGGTACCCTCCCACAAGACGCCTCACAATATCACAATATGAAAGTACATCCCCCCCTTATGCAAGGTTAAATGCTAAAACGATGTCCATGAAGCATGTATAAGTTCCAACATGTCAAGTTTCCAATATAATGTTTTCCATATGATAGGCTCACAATTATCTAGTTAAGCAAGCATGTCCATTAGGTGACCATTCAACATGTCCAATAAAGGGGATCACTCTAATATTCCTAGTGGGTATATCAGAAAAGAGGAGTAAAGCAACCACCCACCTCGAGCGCTAAACCCTGATCCCAACAGCGAAGTCCGCGCCCGGTCTCAACGATCACCACGGTGCTGCACAAAAATACCCCAAAAGAACAAGCACAATTAATCCACCATGCTCACACCAAAATCTGTCCCAAATACAATCAGTCCACAGTTTTGCCTTTTCCACCTGCGAGATCTGCTCGAGAAATTCCAGGAAAAATACCGTCACGATCCTCGCGACGAACCGGTCGAAACGAGTACCTGCACGTTCCCACACGAGTTTTCTACGCTGAGATCCAAAATCGACAAGAGAACTACCCCGAACAATACTTCCACCCAAAACTGTGCTACAAAGTTCTGTAAAAAGGGGTTTCTCACCTTCGGGAAAAATTCCAGAAAAATCCAAGAAAATTCAGAGAGACTCCTTGCGATGCGTAGATGCAAATTGCCTTTTGAATCACCTCAATCCGATGTCTGGTTGCGGAGATATCGCCGAAATACCGAACCGCTGTCCAAAACTCCATCACAGCAAAATGAGGTCACAAGATGATCCGAAAAACCCATGAAAACCTCGGGATGGGAAAAAACCAGCAAACACGGAAAACGTAGCCCTACCTGTCGTGAAGACGATGGCGCAAGAATCGCTGAAAAAGAGTGCCGGGGTAGCTCGGGAGAGTCCGTGCACTGAAATGCGACGAAGGGAATCACAAGGGGACGAGCGTCGCGCCGCGCCGTAAAATCCAAACCTCGGAGTGTGTGCCACCACAAATCTTGGAAATCCTCCAGAAGATGTAGAACTCGAAGGGGAACAACTTTGCTGAAGACACCTTGGTGAGAGGAGGCTCGGAAATGGTGGAAAAAGTGAGAAGAAAGGAGCTCGGGCTGTTTAAATAGGCCTCCCAAACAAATAGCAAAATGCCATCCGGGTCCCCATTTTCGGGCGCCCGGAAGTTTCCGGGCGCGCACAGTGCGGCCCGGCCCAAGACTTTCGGGCGCGCACAGTGCGGCCCGGCCCAAGGCGCGCCGTCGGACGGGATCCGCGGTCCGTCCGACCCGCCTCAGCGCCCGCCACGTGTCGCCCGAACAGGCGACAGCCCAAATCCTCCACTCCTGCTGCGCCACGCGGCCAACCCCGGGAGTCGACACGCGTCCCCGACAACAGTACCGTCGCGCCTGCGCGCCTGCCCGCGCCAGCTGCCCCTCCTGCCCGCACAGTTGACCAGCCAATAGGGAAGCGCCACGTGTCCCTGCCACTGACCGCTGCACCCGGTGCACGAGCCTCCGTAAGCCGAACCAATGGTAACCTGCCACGTGTCCACTCCGGTGCACCGTGAACCAAAACCCAACCATCATGCTCCGTAGACCGTGAGCTGTGAGCCGGCCTATGGGGTGGTGCCACGTGCCCCCGCCTTGGTGCACGACGGCCGCGTGGACCGCGCGCCTGCCCGCGCGCCCGCGCGCTGCCCGCGCCCTGTGCCGCCGCCGTTCCGCCTGCCCGAGGCCGCGCCGCCGCCCGCCGACGCTGCCCGCCGCCGCCGCCGCCGCCGGCGATCGCCGGAGTTACTGTTCCGGCGGTGAACAGTACCCGAAGCTCAGAAAAATCCAGCAGATAGTCCATCTTGACCGTTTTCGCGCGCTGAACCCGAATTTGATGTCCGCTTCGCCAAATTCCCATCCAATAAATCGCCGGAGGCTCCCGAAAAGGCATTTTCAATCCGAATTTCGTGCCGAGTCCAAATCTGATATCCGATTTGCGCGAAAACACCTATAAACATCCGACGGGGTTCCCTGATTACCCACGTGATCCACTTTAAGCCCGGAGTCAATCACTTGTGTCCAAATTGGCGCACGAACACCGCCGACATGCCCCGTAGGCCTCCAGAAGCTGCCGGTTACACAGTAAAAGCCCTGTAGAATTCCGGATCATCACAGACAGGGACCCGAGGTTTACTTCACAGTTTTGGAGGAGCTTGCAGACAGCCTTGGGGACCCAGCTTCAGTTTAGCACCGCCTTTCACCCACAGACTGATGGACAGTCGGAGAGGACCATTCAGACTCTGGAGGACATGTTGAGAGCATGTGTCCTGAGCTTCGGTGGCAGTTGGGATCGACACTTGAGGTTAGCCGAGTTCGCGTATAACAATAGCTTCCAGGCGAGCATTCAGATGGCGCCCTACGAAGCATTGTATGGTCGGAAGTGTCGATCGCCTCTATTTTGGAGTGACGTGGGCGAAAGGAAGACTTTGGGGCCAGATTTGCTTGTTGAAGCCGAGGAAAAGGTCAGGATCATTCGGCGACATTTAGAAACCGCTCAGAGCCGTCAGAGGAGTTATGCAGACAGGAGGCGGCGAGACTTGGAGTTTCAGGTGGGAGACCATGTTTTTCTGAAAGTCTCGCCATCTCGAGGAGTTCGCCGATTTGGAGTACGCGGAAAGCTTAGTCCGCGGTTTATCGGGCCGTTTGAGGTGCTAGAGCGCATTGGACCAGTGGCATATCGAGTTGCGCTACCGCCGCGGTTGGCAGGCACCCACGATGTATTTCATGTATCCACCTTGAGGAAATATGTGTTTGATCCCTCACATATCCTAGACTTCACATCCTTGGAGCTAGACGAGGACTTGGGCTATCAGGAGCGACCGGTGCGAATTCTTGCTCGAGAGACGAGAGAATTGCGCAACCGGATCATACCTTTTGTTAAGGTTTTATGGAGTCATCATGAGGAGCGAGAGGCCACATGGGAGCCTGAGGATGAGCTGAGAGTTTCATATCCCCATTTATTTGAGTCGCCCTCCTGAGTTTTGATTTTTGTGGTTTCGAGGACGAAACCTTCTGAAGGAGGGGAGAGTGTAGAGTTCCGGAGCTTCGGGCAGTGTGCCGACTCCACGTGGCAGCCTGGTATTGTGGGAATACCATCAGCAGTTTCTGTATGTTTTTACAGAGGTGTTCGGTTGGTTTCGGGGTGTTGCGGAGGTTCCGGGGCGAGAAAGTGAGTTGGCGGGGCAAATTTGGAGTTTTTCGGGCTGTTCTGGAGTTTTGGGGTGGCTTGGTTCCGGACCCAGCCCTTTGGTTCCGGAACCAAGGCCCTTGTACCGGTACCAAGAGGGTGGTACCGGTACACAAGCCCAGGAATTGCCCATTTTGGCTCGGTTTGGCACAGTAACGAGGTATGGGCTCTTTTACTATCCCAACCACCCCAGAGAGATATTTATACACCTTGTCCCCTGCTCTCTTATCCTCCCTTCATTCCTTATCTCCTCCTCCATTTCTTGCTGCCAGAGAAGAAGAAGCAGAAGAAGGGGAAGCTGTAGAGGGAGAAGTAGGAGCGTGCTGCTTGTGAGAGTTGACCGGGTCAACGTGCGCGCGCGAGGAGCAATTGAGGTAAATTGATTGTTGGAGTTTGTGGATTTGGATTTGTTTGTTCTCCTCTTGGGTTTTAGAGATGGAATTGATTGAGAATTGAGTTTAATTTTCCATTCTTGCTTCCTTGGAGCTCTCGGATTGCATGCATGCAGTAGGGAGTTACTGTGCAAATCCGCAATCTTCGCGTGCTTGATTCGTGGACTGGGGTGATCGGATTGAGCTGGGATTTTTATGGTGGCCTAGCTGGGTGCTGTGGAGGTTGTGTGGAGCTCCGTGGATTTTTCCGAGACGCGCGACGGCGCGCGCGCGCGCGCGAGAGGCGCAGTTCAGTTTTTCTACAGAGTGCGCCCGTTTCTTCACCGTTTTCAGCGCGGCCTTCGGAAAGCATTTGAGGTGGGTTGGATTTTCTTCTAAAAATCGTGGAATGCCCTCTAATGCTTCAGAACGCACTTTGATCATGTCAAAACTGTATATTTTAGCTGTTAAATGATCTGATAGTTGCCTAGAAAATTATAGAAATATTATCTGAACCCCAGAGTATTTTTAGTGGACTCTTGTCACTATATGACACTAGACTGTATACTTGGTTGGCCTCATTTAAGCTCCCGAACCGTTTTAAAAATCCGAAAGCTCGTTTTATTGGAAAACCGACCTTTAAAAATGGTTTTAAATGTCTGAGGGTTCTAGTGATGCTGCATGGGTTCGGGGAGCATGTTCTCTCGTGCCGGGGGGCCGAGGAGAGTTGGGTTGTTTATTAAAGCCTTTCGGTGGCTTTTCGAGATTTACTAGTGTCGTTGGGGGTTCTATGAGAGCACTACAGATTGAGTCGTGGAGTTTACTCCGACCTTGACATGAGAGAGAGTTGTCTGTTCACTGTGTTTCCGATCTATTTGATCGTGGATGGTAGCCTGCTGAGCCTGGCATGTTTGCCAGTATTGAGATATTGAGATACTTGAGTTCGGTGGGGTCGCTCCCCTCGAGCTACGCCCCGGGTGCGATGATGATGCCGAGCCTGACGAGGCTGCGATGTGTTACTATTAGTCCTTGAGGGACCCCCTACGTAAGTCCGTTCCTCCGGGATGTGCGGCAGTAGATGAGCGCAGGCTTGACTTTATCTTGACTGGTCCAAAGAGGACAGTCATTGAGATTTGGGTGAGATGTGTGAGTGAGTTACACTGCATGTTCATAGATGAGTGTTTTTCCTTTGAGCATATGTAGAGGCATATAGAGATAGATTTCCAGCTTTCCCTTTTATCTATCTATCTATCTATTTGTTTACCTTTTGTGCCTCCGGTGGACTTAGTGGGCATACCGTGTGCTTTGAGGACGGTACCCACTGGGAACTACCTTTGCAGTAGTTCTCACACCCGCTGCGGTGCAGGTTTTCCTGAGGCAGCTGCTCCGACTCCTTCCCGTGCGGAGTCTTCAGATCGAGGTAAGGGCGTGGCCGACTAGTCGCTTACCCGAGTCAGTTTAGTGGAGAGGTAGCAGTACCCTTTTGAGTTTCCACTTTTGTAGAGTGTGATTTTGAGAGATGTTATTTTTGTATCTTGAGGACAGCTTGTATCTTGGATTTTATTTACTCTAGTACAGTTGTTCTGTTTCCTTTCTATAACATGTACTTACTTTTGCTCTGATATCTGTTAGCTATAGATTTATTTGCAGGGTAGACGCTTCGTCTGTACGGCAGTTTCCGTACAGATGGCGGATCTGTTAGCGAGCCCGGGTCGCAGTTTCGACCCCGGGGCGTGACACCATCCACTAAAGAAAGCCCGATCCCCCCGATCTGATGCAACCGAAACTACCCGGTCGACCGCCCAATGTCCGCGGTCGCCGCAATACCCTGCCCTCAAGCCAGCCTGTCCCAGAACCCAAGAATCTGACTACACTATCCCAAAACCCCCTACTCGCGCACGAGCTACAAATACCCAGAGTCTAGCATGAAAGGAGAAAAGCAGGAAATATGGTTTCTCCTAAGTCAAGTTCCAGCATGATAGTGTAGCAGAAAAAGGTGGCCTATCTAGATGACCATACAAGCATGCAAATGTCCCAAGATGATCCAAAAGGAAAACAAGTATCGATGTTGTTACATTTATTAGAGCATGTGTCACGCCCCTGGGGTTCAAACGCGTGGAAGAAGAGCCACCGATGCTCCCAAACCAACGTCATATTTTTTTTGAAATCAATTCCGCCCCGGTGCGCGCCCAGACCCGCCGCATATAGAAATTCACTCTGCAAACGGGCAGGGTCTCCTTTGTATATTCACGGCGTCCTGACTACAAAGTACATCTCATTCAAGCTTTAACCACACTAGATCAAGGCACAGACACATACAACATGCATTTCATACATTCTACCAACTTTCACACGTAGAAAAGGGGCCGACTGTTTTAAAAGGATAAAACCACAGAGTTTTGAAAGCGGTGTCCACCCGACACCAAGTTTTTACAAAATCTGTTTCAAAGCCACATAAATCCACAGAATTTGAAAATGGTACCCACTTGGTGCCTGATTTTATAAAGCCGTTTTTGAAATCACATAAATCCCACAGAGGTTTAAAACGGTGACCACACGACACCCACGTTTTCAAAACAGTTTTCGCAAACGGTTTTCCTTGATTCTTGTTGTAGTTTAAAATGGCCAAGTAAAGAGAAAAGGACATCATTCATGTAACAGTTATAAAAAGAAAGGACAACATCCACGTCGATCCTACGGGGGTATCGCAATCCACATCTAGCTATCATGAATAATAAAAGAGCAAGGAGATAGAGTCAACTGTATCTGCAGTCTCTAAGAGTCAGAACAGCGCTCACGCGGCCTCACTAGTGCCCTAGCACTCGCCCCTGGACGAACCTGTCAAAAAGTGGGAAGTCAGTGACTATAAAGAAATAGTAAGAGCATAAAGGCTATAAAACAGGCAAACCACTGGCAACCGGTGTAGTGGTCCAGAATTCCAAGCAACTTTTCTGGTGAATCCATTGTGTAGAACACCTATTGTTGGTGTGTCTGGCCCATAGTGCATCAAAGGGAAGCCACAGATGGACCCTGTGAGGTATCTTTTGCTGTATTGGCCTTCGGCTGCATTTGCCAAAAATTTGAAAAGGTTTTTGGCCGAACAGAGGTTGGAATTGGATTCAGCACGGAAAAACGCTTGAAAACGGCTATTTGCTTGTTTGATTCTGAGTCCGGATGCCCAAAAAGGGACTCCCGGAAGTTTTTATTGGTTTTCGGTGCATGGGAGGTGACCGTGGACCGGCCTGAGCCACGTGGCGGCCTGTCATTGGCCGGCTCACGCAGCTCGGTCCACGAGGAGGTGCCAATTTGTATGGTTCACTACATTCTACCCCCCTTAAAATAAGTTTCGTCCTCGAAACTTGAGTCGCATCTCGACTCCTACTTGATCAAGAGGGGGAAAACTTGCCCTCACTACTGGGCTCACTGAACCTCGTGACCGGCATCACATTGCCTGCTCGTCCACAATTACACGAGCAGCCCATTCCTGGATCCCTACCTCAACTCAGGGGCAAACTCAGACCTGGTGTCTGGCCATTTTCACCAAGTAGGTGAGAGACACATTTGAGCACTTGTTCTCTCTCAATTGCTACAAATGGCGAAGTCTCTTCTTGCGAAATCTTCACTTTAATTCCGCGGTCATTTTACCTTTCACAAGGAGGTTGCATCTGCAACTAATTACATTTACCGCATTTTCCGGTCATTCGCTGCCTAATGTGGAGGGCATAGGCCAATCCACAAGTCCTCAACTATCTCACACGCTGCTAGCGCTCTAAGTCCACGGGTTTTCAGCTAACCCGATATCTCGGACTACTAATAGGTTCACAGACCACGGTCCAATAGGGGCCTATAGCCCAAAACTAGTTCAACACTGTACAATGGCTCTCACTAGCACACAGACCCAATCATCAAACGGGTAGATCCTCACTCAGGATTGCTACACCAACACTCCCACTAGGAGCTACAGTACCTCAATCACCACTAGCTCTATGGCCTGGTCATAACACACTCTCAGTGTACTAATAGCCTCAATGCTCACACGTGGCATTCCACGTTCCCGGGTCATCGCTCGGACTACCGCCCTGATCAAATCTCTATCATGCCCCGCCATCAGGTCCCGGGCCGCTGTCTCTCATAGTTGACTGCGCCTGCCCACTGGGCTACAGGCCCACAGTCCACAAACATGGTCCAGGCACGGATCGTCCCCAAGCGAACCCGCTAATCGTCGCCACGCGACCGCTATGCTCACTGAGCAAGATCAACTAACTAGTCGTCAATCCACGACCCAAACTCTCTATCAACTCTGGCCACACTGGGCAAAGGCTAACACGCCACCTAATCAGCTCTCCCTGGCTAAATGATACTTGTGCTCCATGAGCACCCAAACGGTTGGGCGTCCTACGCCCCCACGCTAACTTGCGTAATCCAAAGTGCTAAGCGATTGCTTAAACTCACCCACGGCTCTTATACACCTCTCCCAACTGGGTTGAGGCATCACGATAACTGTTCACCAACTCTGGTGATTAACACGCAAACCCTGTGGTGGCAACCCTTGCCATTATGCCGATCCCTCAGACCGGCGCCATAAAACTCTCGCTCTTTCGAGAGGCCCACGCATCCTGAAGCCTACTCTAGGCTTGTAAACCTTCCCTGCCCTCACCCTTAGGACATTAACTTGGTTCTCACACATAGCGATCACCAGCGTTCTGTAATTCGGTCCCTCACTGGACCTTTCCGACCATACCTTGCCAGCAAAATAGCTGGCGCAAGCTTATAACACCCCTTGCTGAAGGTGCGGGGTGCGCCGACAAAAGCTCGGTGGCCACTGCCACTCGCTCTACCATTATCCCTACAAGCGGCGATGCCATATACTCATGCGTCATTATACAGCCTCAGCTTGCTGCGCTATCAGCCACTGGAGCCTATTGATCTGCTCCGACCGTCGCCTTGACGCCACTCATAGGCGTCGGAATCTGTCTTCCTGTCGGCGGGGAGTTTCCGCTTAGCGGCAAGAAGCTTGATCTACTGCTGGACCACACCAATAAGTGCGGCCACCTGCTATCGCAGCTCGTGTACGTCTCTTGACCCCGAGCCCTGTCGTGACTCGAGTCGAAACAGGTGCGCTTCCCAAAGTGGTGTCATCGCCAATACGAAACAACTAGCCCAAACTTAGCCATTTGAGCAACGCGCAGTCTATATACCGACAAAAAGGCTCGTCAACCCAATTATGCGAAAGTATAAGAGGGTACTTCTTTTCATCTCCAACATTACGTTGTCGGCCGCCAACGTAATATCCGAAGAATGAAAGCTTGTCGCCCTCGATCAGTCCCAATATCCTTTCTGGGAACAACAATAACCAATCGAATACTTTCGCCCAACTATACACACGCTCTCTCGTGCTAATCCCTAGGGTCTCCCTAAGGTTGCTAACCACCTAGGACTATTCCTAGGCTTTGATACCACTCTAATCTGTCACGCCCCGAGTCCGCCAATTTGTACGGTTCGGGCACGCCAACAGACCCGCCAATCGGGTAAGGCCTTTTTCCTACCCGAAAGGAACGGTAACATCCATAATAACACAACAAGTGTATGCGGAAGCTCAATATCAGAGTATTAAAAATCACTATAAATTTAAAACTTTCATTCAATAACATACAGTTAATGCGGAAATGAAAGCATACAAGAGTGAACCATGCACTACTTTATTACACTTTACATCTCTGAACTTGCAAATAAAATTATTACAATTCTTTTACATAAATTCCTCACCATACAAGGTTCACTCAAGAAATATATAAATGGGATACCTCTTCTAGACCCTCTAGGTCTCTATGCTGCTGGGCCCTTGCCCCTGTCGTATACCTCGCCGTCTGCCTCTGAACCGTCGCGATCGCTGCATCCATACCCGAACCTGTGGGGGGGGAGTCACCCAAGGGGTGTGAGAACTACGACATAGTTCCCAGTGGGTTCAACCACCGAGAAAAAGTGTCCTACACCACTTGGTCCAATGAAAGCAATAATAATAGTGCTAGGAAACTAAAATCCTCGAAATCAAAATGCAGCTATGCAAAATAATATATCACTGTCTGTATGTACACATCGACCCAGCACTACTCTGTCTAGTCATACTAGGCTACTAAGCACCAACTCGGCCACTATGCCGCTGCATACAGGGTTCAACTAACCCGGCCATCTTGGCCACTCTATTTTCTCTTTATTCTTTAAATTCTGGTGCTTTAGTTCAAGTTAACCCTCAAAAATTCTTATCCAACGGGCCCAAGCCCGGTAGTCCTGCTACCATAAGATAAGATTTCCAAGGTTGCCGATAACACCCGCAAGTGTTACCCCGTCCTACGGAAGAAACGTCCCGAACGGGTCACTGCCCGGGAGAGGGATACTGCCCGTACCTCCAACCTGGACTGGTTTCACCGTAGGTCCGCCCGTTTTATTTTTATATTTTCTTTCTTTTCTTTTACTTTAGTTCTTAGCCTCTTTGCCTTTGAACACTTGCTTTCCTTTCTTATTCGAGCTTATAGCTCCCATTTTGCCACTGGCAAATCTCTTTCTATTTTCTTTGAGCATTTAGCTCTTTACTTTCACTTTAAGCCTTTCGAAAGTACCTCGTCCGACGGGTCACTGCCCAGGGAGCCCTGCTCCACTTGACGAGTCTCAAATTCGAAGGCGCCATTTACATTCTCTTTATGCTTTTTAGCCACTTTTAGCTTGCTTTTATCTTTAAGCCTTTCGAAAGTACCTCGTCCGACGGGTCACTGCCCAGGGAGTCCTGCTCCACTTGACGAGTCTCAAATTCAAAGGCGTCATTTATATCCTCTTTTCATTCTCTTTATCTTAAGCAATTTGCTTGTCTTGCTTATTAACCACTTTTTCATCCCTTACCCTAGGTCTTGCCACACGGGTAACCAGAGAGTCTCCTGGACTCTTACACATTTCACTTTCTTTGTTTAACTCAAATTGAAGTTAAAGTTATTGTCCATTTGCCCAGACACCCTATGACTCTCTAGGGTTATATTTGTTTAATTCTTTAACCTTGGGATCTTATCCCGCTTTCCTGATTCCTTACTGAATCCTAGAGTTAACTTAACTCTATTTTTCGATTTCACTTTTAACTTAGAGTTACTCTGACTCCAATTTCCTGTTTTCCCTTTCATGTCTCCACACTTGATCCACTTTTCTCATTTTCTTGATTCCTTATTGAATCCTAGAGTTAACTTAACTCTATTTTCCTGTTCCACTTTATCTTAGAGTTACACTGACTCTAATATCCTGTTTGTGAATTCAAACTCCACTAGTTCACCTTAGGTTCCCTTTACCTAAGTTCCATGTCATACTTGTCCTAGAGTTCCTTGACTCTATGCTGATCACTAGTTCACCTTAGGTTCTCTTTACCTAAGTTCCATGTCATGCTTGTCCTAGAGTTCCTTGACTCTATATTGATCACTCTATCCAGTGTCCTTAGGTTATTACCTAAGACCATGCCACTCATCCACCCTAGGATAACTCCTAAGTTGATGTCACTCGTCAAACCCCTATACTAGGTTTTCTCCTAGTCTTACTACCAACAAATGTTGTTCCCTTATGTCACGTGATTCCTAGGGTTATACCCTAACATGACCACAATCATAATAGCTAATCCTTTTTCATGCATGTAATTATTTTCATCTTATTCATAAAATAATAATTATCTCTACGCATGCATAATCATCATATATCTTTGGCAACCAACAGTTGCACTTTTCCTCTGTGTCCCTTTGCACATGCACATCTATTCCTCTATCTCTGGCAACCAACAGTTGCACTTTTTCATCTGAATCCATCTACACATGCAATCTTAATCATAATTACCTAATGCCTCTAACAGGCTACTATCATGCTTCGAATCAAAAAGCAAAGGAGAAAGGGGAGAGGTCACCCATTTTCGGCAGAATTCCCCACCTTGTAGTGTCCCCAATTGCTTGTAGACACTTGCAATTGGTCTCCACGCGATTCCACTTGTTTCCTCGAGCTTGCACGTAAAACGATGCACATCCCTCGAGTCCGCATGCAAAATGTTGCACGTCCACCGAACCTGCAAGCAAAACGGTGCATGTCATTAAAAACGCATACGTAAAATGGTGTGCGCCACTTCAGCCGGCACGCAAAACGATGCGCGGCAACACGATCTGCACGCGAAACGGTGCACGTACCTCAAATCTGCATGCAAAACGGTGCACGTCTGACTGTAGGGTTGCACGCAAAATGGTGCATATTTTTCCTAGCCCTGCACGAAAAACGATATACAATGTTAGAGTCTGCACGTAAAACGGTGCCCGTTAGTCCAACCTGACCGCGAAACGGAGCACATACCTCGCATTGGCACACAAAATGGTGCACGTTCCTTTTTCAACTTTGCAAGCAAAACGGTGCACGTTTTTCGAGTTCGCGTCCAAAACTGCGCGCATTTACCGAATCCGCACGCAAAACGGTGCTCACCTCCACGAGCTTGCACGCAAAACGAGGAGCGTCCAAAACGCCCGTGAAACTCGCGCAGTAAAACGGCACAGAAAAGTTGGGTCCCTAACATGCACGTGGGCAAAGGGGGTCAAATCCAAAATCCAAAAGGAAACCTTAAAACTGTGCCAAAAACACCGCAAAATGGTATACGGGACCTACCTCAACATCGTCGCATCATCCAACGCGTCCCCTAGGCTCTTTGGAACATCTTGCGCGCTCCACGGAGTCCACGGCGCGCTCGTGCGCCCTCGAAAACCCCGGCGAAAATCGCCTTCCACCCCTCCCCGTGCGCTCGGGTGAAGCCAACAGGGAGAAAAAGGAGAAAAAGGGGCAATTCGGGCCTAAATAGGCCGTTTCCGGACTTTCGGGCGCACCCTTTCGGGCGCCCAAAAACTTTCGGGCGGCTACAGTAACCGGCCCGCCGTGGTCCACGCGTCCACGCAGCGCCAGCTGGGCGCCACGTCACCCTCGCTCAGCCAATCAAGGGATGACACGTGTCCCTGGACCCGTGCACCGCGACCACCGAACTGCGGCGGCCAATGGGAGGCCGCCACGTGGACCGCACCCAGCTCGCGGTGGTTGCGACTTGTCCCGTCAGCGGGTCACATCGCGCTGACCGTCCAATGGGAGGCCGACACGTGGCACTGCCCGCTGACACCGCGCCAGGGCCCGCGCGCCTTCCCGACGCGCACCCCGCTCCCTCGGTCAGAGCGACCAATGAGGAAGCGCCACGTGGCGCTTCCCCACCTACCACGCGGCCTCGGGCCGCGCGCCACAGCGCGTCGCGCGGGAAAGCTTACCTCGGGATTCACGCCCGTGCCTCGGGATATGTGCCAACTGCCTCGGGATCCGTGCCAACTACCTCAGGATCCGTGCCACTGCCTCGGGATCCGTGCCAACTGCCTCGGGATCCGTGCCACTGCCTTGGGATCCGGGCCGCTACAGTAACTTTCGGGCGCATATCTTTCGGACCGGGCTGCTACAGTGAACCGGGTTCGCTACAGTGCAGCCCGGTTCACTGCAGCCCCCAAAACCGGGTTTGCTACAGTGCTTTCCGGGCGCCCGGAACCCACTTTCGGGCGCCCAAAACTTGGGCCCAAGACCAGTTTCGCCCGTTTTCGTCCGTTCTTGCCCGTTTCTCGCCCGTTTTCGCTCAAATTTGACGGGCAGCCACAGTTTAACTTAATTTACCACCTGGAACTTAAACTTTTCAATTTGGACCCTCTTTGGGTTACCAAAAGTCCCACTATATTTGAATTCGCTGGCGGAGCCCGTTCTCTCTATCCGGGTGTCCGATTGACGCGAAACTTTTACTGTGGCCTTAAAACACATTTACGGAGCTCCCGTAATTTTCTCGAAATTTTACGAAACTGTGAATTTTCCACTCATAATCTGGGCCCACTTTCTCATGTAAGATTCAAGATCTTACATTCTAATCCCGATTTGGGCCCAATTCGTTTCCAGGTCATCCTTTACCTCAATAAATTCAATAAAATAGCATTTCATACCATTTTATTTACATTTATTTATATACCAAAATTCCGGTTCACTACACAGAGCTATTTTACTCGTGTGGGTCGCTCCCCTCGAGTGCCGCTCCGGAGTGTGAGATCGGACGGTTATAGTTGCCGATCTGTTACTTATTTTGGGATGCGAGCCATGTGGGTCGATCCCGCGGTTTCGAGCCATGTGTGCAAATTCCGCTGAGCAGGCAATGCCAGTTCTACTGGTGGCACATGATTGGGTTATTTGGACAGATATAGTTTTCTGATGCATTCATACAGTCATCTCTTTTGATACTGCATTTAGAGGCATTGTAGTGATAGTTTTTCCTTATCAGTAGCCTTTATAGCTTACTACTGTTTTTCCCTTTTTGCCTCTAGTAGTCCTAGTGGGCACGTCAGAGTTTGAGGTTTTCCCACTATGGGAGGCTACTGTTCTTTATAGTAGTTCTCACCCCCATTGTCTTTCTCTTCTTTTCCCCCTTTGTTTTGCAGAGTCTTCTGCGGGAGTTGCAGGGCCGTCTCGGGCAGACCGAGGTAAGCAGATCGCTGACTAGATAGTTCATCTACCCCGACTTCGAGCTTAGTCGTGTATCAGTTGTACCCCTTTCTTTTCTCAGACAGTTGTAGTTATTTTGGGCCTGGCTCTTGCCAGCTGTTTGTACTTATTTGGTGAGCTGGGAGAGACACTTGTATTTTGAGAGTTTTTATTATGCTTTTACTTTTCAGTTGTAGTCTGAGATGTAGTAGACTTATTTTAGCTCTGTTTATTGCTCCTTTATCTATATCTTTTATATCTGAGCAGGTTACCAGCGCTTCGTGTACACGGGAAATTCTGTGTGCACGACGGCTCTGTGGACGGGCCCGGGTTCTGGTTTACACCCGGGGCGTGACAGATTAGTTGGTATCAGAGCTTAGGGAAAGGTCAGTTGGGACTTAGGAAAACCCTAGGCTTTTGGCAGACCCTAGGATGATAGGGCGTGAGTGACGTGATATTTTGCGAAAGTCGGTGATTTCGGTCAGTTGACTCTTCCAGTGAGTGAAGAGGGATCGACATACCCTATTTCTGTTGAACAATTATGTTGGCTGCAGACAACATAAAGTTGCAGAAATAGGGGGATGTCTTTGACTTTCGCTAGATTGGGTCTTGTGGGGTTTTGTTATTGATTTTTGGTTCCCTGTGGCAGGATGTCTCCGCGTCGTCGTTCACCCACCCGGGGTACCCCCGCACCTTCCGAGGAGTCTGAACGGGTGGTATCCGCCGAGTTGGGAGAACTGCGGGCTTTGGTGACCCAGTTGGTGGCGAGGAGCTTTCGTCAGGACCAGCGCCTGGAGCAGTTACTGGCGCAGCGGGGAGACTTGGCGGTTGGCGAGGGGGCCGGGGCTTCAGAGCAACGTCCAGAGAGGAAACTCCCAGCCCTCGATGATGATGGACAGGCCAGTTCTGGGAGGCCATCACGACCCCTGCGGCCCCAGCCTCCTGGCCGTGGGCGTCTTGATCGGCGAGGACCAGGTGGATTTCAGAGGCCACCGCAGCAGCAGTCTCTACAATCTCGAGCGTTGGCCCGGTGTGTTTTCTGTAGGGAGCAGCATCCATCTGATACCTGTGACTTGAGGGAGGGTCGATGCTTCCGATGTGGGCGGCCAGGCCACATCCGAGCTACGTGCCCCTTCCGGACCTTATTAGCACCTTCACCAGCATTGGCCCCTACCGCGTCCTAGCAGGGGTCGCGGTCACGGCTACAGAGATGGCAGCGGCAGCAGAGGCAGCCTCAGTAGGCAGGCAGGTGCATCATCTGTGGAGGTCAGCACTTCGTCAGTACTTGTGATCAGCGGCCGGGACGTTGCTACCTTTGTGGCCTGTTTGGACATTTCCGGGCTACGTGCCCTCTGTTGGCACGTGCAGCACCGATTTCGGCATCTGTTCCTACCACTTCCCAGCTGCGACCGGGAGCTTCATCGATAGGTCTCCAGGCAGACTGAGTTTCGCCTCCACACCCTTCTGGTGAGAGACAGCCGATATTGAGTGATCTGGGCGGCTTAGCACAGGCGGGGGATTCTGCTACGGCTGACTGTATAGTGGCAGGTATGATTTATTTCTGGCATTTGGATTCATGTTTTATTTGTTATAAGAGCATCGCATTCTTTTTAGTAGATCTGTTGCATCATCGCATGGGTTAGAGGTAGGGCTTTTACCACGTGCACGAGAGGTTCAGTTTCCCGATTACACTTTGCACGTGGGGGAGTGTTAATGGTCCTGCCGATGCAGATCGAGTCATGGATTTTGCCAGCGGACCTGATGGTCCTGTATCATCTATGAGATTTTGTTATAGTACTTGGGATGTTTGGCTGGCTCGCTATTTCACGGCAATTGATTGCGCCGCAAGAATGGTGACCTTTAGCGAGCCAGGCCAGGAGATGATTGTGTAGAGGGTGCCAGAGTGTTTTCTTCGCCTCGGTAGTTTCGACTTCCCGTGTGAGGCAGATGATGCGCAGTGGATGCGTGGCCTTTTTGGCTTGTGTGGTTAAGGAGCCTACGGCGGCACCGGGACCCGGGGATATCCCTATTGTCCACGAGTTCCCGGATGTGTTTCCACCGAAACTGACCAGTATGCCGCCGGATAGGGAGATCGAGTTTTTGATTGACGTAGTACTATGAACTACGCCAATCTCTAAGGCTCCTTACCGAATGGTGCCGGCTGAGCTCCGAGAGTTAAAGGCGCAACTTCAGGATTTAATGGACAAAGGTTTTGTGAGACCAGGTGTATCGCCTTAGGGAGCGCCAATGTTATTTGTGAAGAAGAAGGATGGGTCGCTTCGATTGTGTGTGGATTCCAGGTAGCATCAGTGTTCTCGAAGATTGATCTCCAGTCAGGTTACCACCAGCTGAGGGTGAGGGTCGAGGACATCCCTAAGACGACTTTTTGATCCCGGTACGGGCATTATGAGTTCCCTGTTATGCCTTTAGGTTTAGCTAATACCCCTGCTACATTATGGATTTGAAGAACCGGGTATTTCAGCCGTACTTGGACCATTTTGTCGTTGTGTTCATTGACGACATTTTGATTTACTCCCGGAGGGATATAGAGCGTGAGGAGCACTTGAGGATAGTGCTGCAGCTTCTGCGAGAGAAGAAGCTGTATGCCAAGTTTAAAAGTGCGAATTTTGGCTTCAGGAGGTTGCATTTTTAGGCCACTTTGTATCAGCCGCAGAAGTGGCAGTTGACCCGACGAAGATTGATGTTGTTCGGGATTTGCCTAGACCGACGACTGTTACTGAGGTCCGTAGCTTTTTGGGCTTAGCGGGTTATTATCGTTGGTTTGTAGAGGGCTTTGCGAAGTTCTATTCCCCTGACCAGTTTGACTAGGATGGGGATAAGGTTTGTTTGGACTGAACTGTGCCAGCTGAGCTTTGAGGAGCGGATGAGGGGTTTGGATTTGGGCACCAGTTCTGGCATTGCCAGTGAGGGGCGATGGATTCGTAATTTGTAGTGACGCCTCTCACAGCAGTTTGAGATGTGTTTTGATGCAGCATGATAGGGTAATTGCTTATGCTTCACGGCAATTGAAGGACTATGAGAAGAATTACCCTATTCATGATTTGGAGCTTGCAGTTGTGGTGTTCGTGTTGAAGTTGTGGCGGCATTACTTCTAAGGAGAGCACTGTGAGATTTACACTGATCATAAGAGTTTGAAGTACTTGTTTACTCAAAAGGAGCTAAATTTGAGGTAACGCCGGTGGTTGGAGTTACTAAAGGGCTGTGATGTGAGCATCCTTTATCCTCCCGGCAAGGCCAATGTTGTAGCGGATGCTTTGAGTAGGAGGTTAGTGCAGAGTTTGAGCATGTTGATCACGCGGCAGGCACCGCTTGTGGAGCAGTTGAGGCGTCTACAGATTGAGACGGTATCCCCTGGGGTCTCTGTTAGACTCATGTCTATAGTCTTGTAGCCCCACTCTGTTGGACAGGATTAGGGAGACACAGAGTGAGGACCCCCACTTGACGAGAATCAGACCACGGCTTCAGACAGATCAGATAGGGGATTTTGCAGTGGATAGCTCGGGAGTACTATGGTACAGAGACCAGAGTTGAGAGGGGCCCATTATACACCTTTTACCAGTCATTCTGGTGGTACTAGGATGTATAAGGACCCCAAGGCACACTTTTGGTGGTTCGGAATGAAGCGGCACATTGGAAGATTTGTGGCTCACAGTTTAACTTGTCAGCAAGTGAAGGTCGAGCACCGGGTTCCTGCTGGCAAAGTGAGAAGTCTTCCAATTCCCGAGTGGAAGTGGGACCACATCACTATGGATTTCGTTACAGGACTGCCTAGGGCACAGAGTGAAGCCGAAGCGATTCGGGTTATCGTGGATAGACTCACCAAGTCTGCACACTTCTAGCCTGCACGGATGACTTGGTCGTTGCAGCGTCTTGCACAGTTGAATTTGGATGAGGTGGTGAGGCTACGCGGTGTACCCGCCCCGATGGTATCAGTTAGGGGCCCGAGGCTTGTATCGCATTTTGAGGGTGTCTATAGTCAGCCTTGGGGACCCAGCTCCGATTTGGCAAAGCGTTCCACCCCCAAACCGATGGACAGCCGGAGCGCACCATACAGACCCTCGAGGATATGTTGAGAGTGTGCGTTATGGATTTTGGAAGAGGGTGGTACCGACACTTAGCATTGGTTGAGTTTGCGTACAACAACAGCTATTAGGCGAGCATTCAGATGGATCCGTTCGAGGCGTTGTATGTACGCAAGTGTCAGTTGCCCTTGTATTGGAGTGACGTGGGTGAGAGGAGGACTTTGGGACCGGATTTACTGTTGGAGACAGAGGATAAAGCCAGATTAGCTCGCCGACATCTTGAGATGGCCCAGAGCCGTCAGAGGAGCTACGCCGATACTCGGCGGCGAGACTTAGAGTTTCAATTGGGGTGATCAAGTCTTTTGGAGGTCCCGCCTTCGAAAGAAGTTCGGAGAATTGGTGTTCGTGGAAAGCTCAGTCCCCGTTCTATCCGACCCTTCGCACGCGATCGACTTCACTTCCTTGGAGATCGGTGACGGCCTTGGATATGAGGAGCGCCCGTTGTGAGTTCTTGCTCGTGAGGTGGGGGGATTTGCGCAACCGGGTCATTCCGTACTTGAAGATCTTGTGGAGCCTTCACGAGGAGCGCGAGGCTATTTGGGAGTTAGGGGCAGTGATGTGCGTTACCTGCCCTTTTTCTGTTCGAGGCTTCCGGTTGAGGTACATCTGGTTGTTTTTCTTGTTTCGTGGACGAAACTCCTTTTAGTGGGGGAGGATGTAGTGGTCCAGAATTCCATGCAACTTTTCTGGTGAATCCATTGTGTAGAACACCTATTGTTGGTGTGTCTGGCCCATAGTGCATCAAAGGGATGCCACAGATGGACCCTGTGAGGTATCTTTTGCTGTATTGGCCTTCGGCTGCATTTGCCAAAAATTTGAAAACGTTTTTGGCCGAACAGAGGTTGGAATTGGATTCAGCATGGAAAAACGCTTGAAAATGGCTATTTTCTTGTTTGATTCTGAGTCCGGATGCCCAAAAACGGACTCCCGGAAGTTTTTATTGGTTTTCGGTGCATGGGAGGTGACCGTGGACCGGCCTGAGCCACGTGGCGGCCTGTCATTGGTCGGCTCACGCAGCTCGGTCCACGGGGAGGCGCGGCAGGTGCATGGACCGCGGGCGGGGGACGCGCGGCGTGCCCGGAATGGCCGGCACACGCGGCGCGGACCAGTGAGTTAGTGCGGGCTCGGTGGACCGGGTGCATGGACACGTGGCGGCCTGGCATTGGCTGGCTCACGAACGCTCGGTCCACGGTGTGCGCGGAGGGGCGCCTCGGGACGGCGTGCGCGCAGAGGCGCCAGGCGCGCTGTCGGCCGCACTCGAGTGCGGCCACGCATCAACGCGCCATTGGCGGGCCGTACCTACCCCCGCTGACCGCGGGGGGATGCGTGGCGCGCGACGGGGGACCTTGCATCGCTGTCCCGTGTTACAGGTACACGTGGCAGCACCTCAGGAATCCGGGCGCGTCGGACGGGATTGGTGCAACCCGTGTTGGCGGATTCGGGCGCCCGAATTCAGCGCCCGAATCCGGCCCAACACAGTGTTGGGCTGGGCCTATAAATAGGCTTCCTTGGTTTCCTTTTCGGGCTTTTGGACTTCTTTTCACAGAGAGCTCTTCAGGGAAGTTCTTCCTCTCACAGTGCACAATACTTCAGAGGACTTTGAGGATTTTTGGAGGTCATCTCTTCGGCCTTTTCTGCGACGCGGCGCTCAGTGACGCTTCTACACCGGCGACCCGTTTCGTCGCAGTTTAGTGCACAGACTCCCCCGGCTCAACCCGACCTCCGATTCCGGCGATTCTTGCGCCGTTGGACTCTCGACAGGTAGGACTCCAACTTCTATGCTAATAACTGGGCTTAAGCATTTTGGGCTGTGGTTTGGGCCCAACAAGTTATTATTGCTAGTGGGCCGGGTCGTTACATTTGGTTTCAGAGCCAATAACCAGCCGGAAGTGTGTGGCGAGTCTCGGCTGAGTCTGGGTCTAGATGACAGGGCTAGCGAGACGAGTCTCACATCGCCTGGTGATCTTGGGCTGCTGTGTGTGTGTTTGGGCTGACAGGGACGTCAAGCCTAAACGGGGGGAGTCTGTGACGCCCCCAATAGTCCCACATCGGATGTGGATGGAATTATAATTGGGTTTATATTAGACTTGGACACTAGTAATAATAACTGGGCTTAAGCATTTTGGGCTGTGGTTTGGGCCCAACAAGTTATTATTGCTAGTGGGCCGGGTCGTTACATTTGAGTTTCCTCATTTTACGTGCTGACCTTGGAGTTTCCCGAGCTTCCATTTGACCCATTTTTCTTCGCGGATTTTTGGACAGCACTGTGGTGTTTTGGCTATATCTTTGCGCAGAGGCGTTGGATCGAGGCATTTCAAGAGGCATTTGTTATCTACATTTCGCAAGGAATCTCCTGGATTTTTCTCAGATTTTTCTGAATATTTTTCGAAGGTGAAAATTCTCTTCTCCCTGAGTTCTTGGATGCTGAAATCCTGTACAGATTTCTTTGGGGTGTTTCCCTTGCAAAATTTGTATCTCAGCGTAGGAAACTCGGATTTGAACGTGCAGGTACTCGTTTCGACAGGATCGTCGCGAGGATCGTGACAGTATTTTTGTTGGAATTTTTCGGGCAGATCTTGCAGGTGAAAAAGATAGAATTGTGGACTGTTGTACTTGGGCAGATTATGATCGGAATATTGTATGTTAATTGTGTATGTTCTTTTGGGGAATGTTGTGCAGTGTTGTGGAGATTGTTTGGACCGAGCGTGGACTTCACTTTTGGGACCAGGATTTAGCGCTCGAGGTGGGTATTGTTGCGAATCTCTTACTTTTGACTACCCACTAGGCTTATTGAAGTGTTTACCATGTTAGGAAGCTAATTACACCCCTTGAACAATAATTGCATGCTTATGTGAGATAGATGGGATATATGTCAGTACTTGCTTACTAATGACATTAGTGAATTAGAACGGTCATATCACTTGAGAGATAGAAGGCTCTATTAGTAACATTGTGGATATTATGCATGATTTACTAGTACATAGGGTACTTAGGTCATTGTGATGAATTGTTGCCAGCATGCTTTATTTCACGGACACTTGCATCTATTTTACCAAGTACAGGACAATTACATGCTTGGTTGGACATCTAATTAGGCCACTATTTACTGCTGCACTATCATATTGGGAAATGACTTAGGAGAAACCATATTTAGCTGTTCTTCTTTCTATTCAGTTGCATGTTGCTCGAGTTAGAGCAGGGGTATGGGATAGTGTAGTCGAGGCCATCGAGTCAGGGTCAGATTAGACTCGATTATGGATCGTGGGGCATTGTGGCAACCGCGGACATTGGGCGGTTAGCCAGCTGTTGATTACTTTATCAGATTTGGACGTGTGGGGTGTTGCGGTGACCGCGGACATTGGGCGGTTGACCGGATGTTTCACTTATGCATCAGATTGGGTATCAGATTACTCTAGTGGATAGAGTTTTCCCCTTATTGAGCACTTTTCTACCAAATTGGGGGATCGGGGTTTCTTTAGTGGATAGAGATTTCCACTTTGATCATGGTCATGATCAAAGTCCTGCTAGACTGAGATACTTGTTACAGAGCTATTTTACTCGTGTGGGTCACTCCCCTCGAGTGCCACTCCGGAGTGCGCGATCGGACGGTTATAGTTGCCGATCTGTTACTTATTTTGGGATGCGAGCCATGTGAGCCGATCCCGCAGTTTCGAGCCATGTGTGCAGATTCCGCTGAGCAGGCAATGCCAGTTCTACTGGTGGCACATGATTGGGTTATTTGGACAGATACAGTTTTCTGATGCATTCATACAGTCATCTCTTTTGATACTGCATTTAGAGGCATTGTAGTGATAGTTTTTCCTTATCAGTAGCCTTTATAGCTTACTACTGTTTTTCCCTTTTTGCCTCTAGTAGTCCTAGTGGGCACGTCAGAGTTTGAGGTTTTCCCACTAGGGGAGGCTACTGTTCTTTATAGTAGTTCTCACCCCCATTGTCTTTCTCTTCTTTTCCCACTTTGTTTTGCAGAGTCTTCTGCGGGAGTTGCAGGGCCGTCTCGGGCAGACCGAGGTAAGCAGATCGCTGACTAGATAGTTCATCTACCCCGACTTCGAGCTTAGTCGTGTATCAGTTGTACCCCTTTCTTTTCTCAGACAGTTGTAGTTATTTTGGGCCTGGCTCTTGCCAGCTGTTTGTACTTATTTGGTGAGCTGGGAGAGACACTTGTATTTTGAGAGTTTTTATTATGCTTTTACTTTCCAGTTGTAGTCTGAGATGTAGTAGACTTATTTTAGCTCTGTTTATTGCTCCTTTATCTATATCTTTTATATCTGAGCAGGTTACCAGCGCTTCGTGTACACGGGAAATTCTGTGTGCACGGCGGATCTGTGGACGGGCCCGGGTTCTGGTTTACACCCGGGGCGTGACAACCGGAGCATCCCCCGCCTTAATGTGTAACCAACAGTGTGCAACCCTGTGTAAAAACAAACCGGGCACCTCCCCCGGTAATCACACCGAGCACCTACCTCGGAGACCCCTGCCGAGCACCCGCCTCGGCATCACCGCTCACACCCCCCACCCTCGGGGGCCCCCATCACGTCACCGTCACGTGGGGTACACGGGTCAACGTACCACTTTTTCGGAAAAGCACACCCTTGCGGAGGCCAATCCGCCGGTGTGCGTGTAGTATCACGAGCCTCATAGTCAAATATTTGGATGATTAATTAAATAATAATGTAAATAGGGTTAGCAATGTAAATAATGAACATTTTAGAAAAACCACCTTTGCTCGAACATGCATCTTACAATTAACACCCCTTTCCCACTGACCCTGGAGAAAGTACCCACCTTGAAAGGAGACCGGCGTTTGGTTCGTCCGCGTTTGCGTGTCTGCCGAGTCCACAGCGTCCCGCGACACTGAGGAAGCGAAAACTAAGACCTGGTGATCAAAAACACCTAACGACGACTCCGACAGAAAACGGGAAAACGACAAGTTCCTAAAACCCCCGTGCGCGAAGTTCCCGCACGACGACGACCCGGGCGGCGCACGCCCCGCATGCGGACAGCTCCGCGCAGCCTCACCCCGTTGGCGGCGGCTCCGCGCGGCCTCAGCCTGCGCGGGTGCCCCACCTGCGGGCGGCCCCCGCGTGGCGCAGGTTCGTGCGGAGTGCTGTCCGCAGGCGCGGGTGGCCCCGCGCGGCACCAGCCCGCGCGGGCGGCCCACCTGCGGGCGGCCCCGCGCGGCACCGAGCCGCGCGGGCGCGCTGCCCGCAGGTGCGGGCGACCCCGCGCGGCCCCAGCCCGCGCGGGCGCCCCACCTGCTGGTGGCCCCGCGCGACACCGAGCCGTGCGGGCGCGCTGCCCGCAGGTGCGGGCGACCCCGCGCGGCCCCAGCCCGCGCGGGCGCCCCACCTGCTGGTGGCCCCGCGCGACACCGAGCCATGCGGGCGCGCTGCCCGCCGGTGCGGGCGACCCCGCGCGGCCCCAGCCCGCGCGGGCGCCCCACCTGTGGGCGGCCCCGCGCGGCGCCGATCCGCGCGGGCGTGCTACCCGCAGGCGCGACGACCCCGCGCGGCCCCAGCCCGCGCAGGCGCCCGACCTGGGGGCGGCCCCGCGCGGCACCGGTCCGCGCGGGTGCGCTGCCCGCAGGCGCGGGCGACCCCGCGCGGCGCCAGCCCGCGCGGGCGCCCCACCTACGGGCGGCCTCGCGCGGCGCCGATCCGCGCGGGCGCGCTTCCCGCCTGTGCGTGCGACCCCGCGCGGCCCCAGCCCGCGCGGCGTTGATCCGCGCGGGTGTGACGCCCCACTTCCCAGGGGGTCACCCATCCTAGAACTACTCTAGCTCTAGCACGCTTAACTCTCATGTTCCTCTTGGATCTTGCTACCATCCAAAATGCTATAGCCGGGTTAGAGATTTAGTCCTATTATATCATTTATATAGAGGACTAATCCAAATTCCGGGGGTGTCACATTCTTCCCCCCTTTAAGCCCTGACGTCCACGTCAGGCTCAAGCACACTCACAAGCACCAGGCGATGTGAGACTCGTCTCGCTAGCCTTAGCCGACCTTGTGAGGAGCTGCACTCCACTCACAATGGTCATTAGCCGGGGAGCCTCGCCCACTGTGACGCCCCACTTCCCAGGGGGTCACCCATCCTAGAACTACTCTAGCTCTAGCACGCTTAACTCTCATGTTCCTCTTGGATCTTGCTACCATCCAAAATGCTATAGCCGGGTTAGAGATTTAGTCCTATTATATCATTTATATAGAGGACTAATCCAAATTCTGGGGGTGTCACATTCTTCCCCCCTTTAAGCCCTGACGTCCACGTCAGGCTCAAGCACACTCACAAGCACCAGGCGATGTGAGACTCGTCTCGCTAGCCTTAGCCGACCTTGTGAGGAGCTGCACTCCACTCACAACGGTCATTAGCCGGGGAGCCTCGCTCTACCCGCTATATAACCCTGGCTCAGCCGAGACTCATCTCACATTTCCGGCTGGTGAATGGCTCTGATACCAACTGTGACGCCCCACTTCCCAGGGGGTCACCCATCCTAGAACTACTCTAGCTCTAGCACGCTTAACTCTCATGTTCCTCTTGGATCTTGCTACCATCCAAAATGCTATAGCCGGGTTAGAGATTTAGTCCTATTATATCATTTATATAGAGGACTAATCCAAATTCCGGGGGTGTCACATTGGGCGGTTCGCTCAAGCAATATATAAAAAGGGATACCTCTGCTAGATCCTCTAGGTCTCTATGCTGCTGGGCCCTTGCTCCTGTCGCATACCTCGCCGTCTGCCTCTGAACCGTCGTGATCGCTGCATCCATACCTGAACCTGTATGGTGAGGAATTGATGTAAAAGAGTTGTAATAGTTTTATTGGCAAGTTCAGAGATGTAAAGTGTAATAAAGTAATGCATGGTTCACTCTTGTATGCTTTAATACCTGCTTAAACTATTTGTTTATTGAATGAAAGTTTTAAATTAGTAGTTATCTTACTCTGATATTATATCTCATCATAAGCATTGTGTTGATTCGAGATGGTTGTACCGTTCCTTTCGGGTAGCGCGAGGTCGTGCCCGACTGGCGGGTCTGTTGGCGTGCCCGAACCGTACAAATAGGCGGTCCCGGGTCGTGACAGATAAGAGTGGTATCAGAGCCATTCACCAGCCGGAAATGTGAGATGAGTCTCGGCTGAGCCAGGGTTATATAGCGGGTAGAGCGAGGCTCCCCGGCTAATGACCGTTGTGAGTGGAGTGCAGCTCCTCACAAGGTCGGCTAAGGCTAGCGAGACGAGTCTCACATCGCCTGGTGCTTGTGAGTGTGCTTGAGCCTGACGTGGACGTCAGGGCTTAAAGGGGGGAAGAATGTGACACCCCCGGAATTTGGATTAGTCCTCTATATAAATGATATAATAGGACTAAATCTCTAACCCGGCTATAGCATTTTGGATGGTAGCAAGATCCAAGAGGAACATGAGAGTTAAGCGTGCTAGAGCTAGAGTAGTTCTAGGATGGGTGACCCCCTGGGAAGTGGGGCGTCACAGCGGGCGTGCTGCCCGCAGGCGCGGCGACCCCGCGCGGCCCCACCACGCGCGGGTGTCCCGCCTGCGGGTGGCCCCGCGACGGCGGCAGCCGCCTCGACGACGGCGGCGGCGACGGCGGCGATCTCCGTTCTCAAAACGACCGACAAAACCCAAGAAATTTACGAAACCTAAAACAAGAACGGTAAAGACTCACCTTGATTCGCGAGAGATGGAGGAGAAGGATCGTCCACCTTCTTCTTTTTCCCCCCTCCGGATCGTAGAGTTCTGCGTTGGAGAAATCTCGAGCGAGAGCGAAAAGGGTTGGGTTCCCGTTCCTTTCCTCTCCCTCTTTCTGATCGCGCCCCTGCTAACCTAGCCGCACGATCAAGGTTTCCTGAGTACGAAGAAACCCAAAGAACCCTAAGTCCGGCTTATAAACCCAGTCCAACTAAAACAAAATTAGTGGCTAAAGGTTACCTCGAAAAGCATGCATATCATCCGCACGGATCCCGGAACGTCTAAAAGATCGCAAACTTCAAAATTAATTTCTGGGAGATCCCGGGGTCGGAATCTAAATCCGATCGCGCCACCGTTCCCCGTTTCGTGAGCTCTAGCACTTAAAAATACCCGCGAGCCCCGACGGACTGTCCAGAAAAACACAAATTAATTAACCCTTCAGCCGGACGGCTCAAAGTGAAAAGAAAATTACCGAAATAAAATGGCGGGTCTTACAACATGCTATTCCAAGATATTGATAATTGCATAAGAACAATAAGTACAAAATAGCCTATGCCTGCCTATACCACATACACAAGGCTCACAAGATATGAATTGGTCTTCTCCTTTTAACATGATATTACGACTTCTAATAACCAAAACCCCCATAAAAGCAAGTTCTAACATAATATCCTTTGATCTCAAACAAGCATGCAATTATTATCCGTAGGGTGCAATTAGCTTTTTAACATAGGAATTACTCCAATATACCTAGTGGGTAGTCAAAAGTAAGAGGTTCACAACAACACCCACCTCGATCGCTAAATCCAAAACCAGAAAGCACTCTCGCCCAAGAAGAAAGTCGCCCGCCGCGATAACTGCAAAAGTGTCCAAACGGTGCCCAATTAAACATACAATTCCACATTTAAATGCTGTCCAAAATAATAGTCCTGAAGAAGCTCAGTTTTCACCTGCGAGAAGAACTCAAAAAATTTCAGAAAAATCACCGCTGCGATCTTCGCGTCGAGCCGATCGAAACGAGTAATTGCGCGTCCCAAACCGAGTCCTGTAGGCCAAGTTACAAAATACGCAACGCGGTGAGCGCGAAACTACACAAGCACAAAAACTGTAGCACTCCGCCCAGAAAAGATGAGATTTATACCTTCGGGAAAGCCTCAGAATATTCCATAAAAATTATGATAACGTTCCTTGCGATGCGTAGATGCGAAACGAGTATTGGCACGCCTCAATCCGATGCTCGAGCACGGAGAAATCCTCGAAACACTCCGGTGCTGTCCAAAAACTCCGCCGCAGAAAAGTTGTCACAAGAAGTCTCGGAAACTCCAAGAAAAACTCGAAATGTGTAATATCATAATTTTTCATGTAACATTTTACCCTCCTGCTAATAAAGTTAAGTTATGGGAAACTGAATTAATGAGTTTACTTAAGTTGATAATCTTGAGTTGCGGGTATTTTTCTGTGATAGAGCTCGAAAAACGGTGAACGGCGGTGCGACCGGATCCGGATTCTGACTTACGGATCCGTCAGAAATGGGCAGTTAGGATCGCGGTAACCGGGAAGTGCATCGAAACCAGTGCAAGTGATCGTGCACACTTTTCGAGGAGATACGAAATTATCTCTAAGGGTTTATCTCTAAGGAATAAATAGATAATTAATTAATTAAAGATTCAATTACCCGATGGGGATTCCGACGGTACGTACCAAGAAACATATTTTACTTCTCCCGAAAAAGAAACCCTAGCCAGAGAGAAAAGAAAGAAAGAGGGAAAAAGCGAAACCCAAACCGGAAGAGAAAATGGAAAAAAGAAGG
Source organism: Tillandsia leiboldiana (assembly GCA_029204045.2). NCBI lineage: Eukaryota > Viridiplantae > Streptophyta > Magnoliopsida > Poales > Bromeliaceae > Tillandsia > Tillandsia leiboldiana. Next base: position 11,391,846 of record CM055063.1, read on the forward strand.
AGAAAGCGGAGGGACCCGATCGCCCCCGACGAACGTGCCGGAGCCGGGAGCGTGAACGAATTGCCTTCTCCAATGAATCGCGGTAAGCGATGTTCTTTTCGGTTTTTGTTTCGGAGTTTTGTTGTCGTCGTTTTGGTTTTGCTATTCTTGTCACCTTTACCGCCGCCGCCGTCGTTGCCGCCGCCGCCGCGAAGCCCTAGGGCATCGCCGCCGCCGCGAAGCCCTAGGAAACCGCCGCCGCCGCACCGCGTGCGGCGCCGCGCCGCGCTGGCGCCCGCGCGGCTGCACCGGAAGCGGCCGCGCAGCATACAGCGCGCGGGCTGGAAGCCGCGCGGCCGGGCAGCATTCGGCGAGCGGGCGCCCGCGCGCCCGCGCGGCCGAGGCGTGCGCCGCGCGGGGCTGGCGCCCGCGCGGCCGCGGCATGCGCCGCGTGGGGCCGGTGCCCGCGCCGCCGCAGGGCATGCAACGACGTGGGGGTGGCCATGTCGCCCGTCGCGCGTCGTCGCCACCGCCGTGCTAAGTCGTTGCTAGTGTTTTTGGGTTTTGGAATCCGTCTATTTACAGATTATGTTTCAGATCTGACCGCCGTTCTTTTGGGGACTATTTTTAGGTCCGAGTGCCGATTGTGAGCGTGGTTCGGTCTCAGGTGTTCCGGTCAGCACATTCGAGGTGGGTACCTTTGGTTATTTTCGGTGTAATGCCGCTCCCGAGTATTTTGCATGATAAAGTAGATGTTTTGGTAAACTGTCTAACCCCATTGCATGTAAATCCCGTTTACTATTCAAACCGAGGCGGCTGAGGTCGCAGTATTGTTTATATGCTCATATTGCTTACACGCACACCGGCGGTTTGGCCACCGCGCAGGGTGTATTTTTCCGGAAAGATGGTAAGGATTACCCGTGTACCCCACAAGGTGAGGATGATGGGGACCCCTCAAGGAGAGGGGCTACTACTTGGGCAGTCGAGGGGTTGGTGGCACCAAGAAAATGAGTACGGTATCTGGGGTTGGTGCCCAACTTGTTTTTAATTCTCGGGTAGGAGCCCAGCGTGTTTGTGACAGGGATTTAGCGACTCATGAGGGGGAAGTGAATGCTCTGGTGTATCGGTTTGTCTTTTCTGTTACTGCATTTACTGTTTACATCTACTTTATCAGTCACTGACTACCCACGTTGTGACAGGTTCGAGCAGGAGTGGGAACCGGGACGACGGTGAGGCATCGGTTAGAGGACCCTAGCCATGGTGGCTATTAAACTTTAGAATCGGCTACTCCAACAACGGTTACGTGACATGGCTGAGCGTTTCCCCTTTTTGTTAGAAGAGACGAACCCCACACGGCTTGCCTTCACGAGGATGGTCTACATAGCGACACTATTCGAGTAATACCGACGGTGGGTTTACCCCCTTACCGAGAAGTGATCGATGGGACCACTGTGGTGGGGCGGGGATAGGTCGTTCCACGCACCCGGCAGAAGGATCTTGAGCCCGGCCGGGGGGCCGAAAACGACCCCAGCCTTAACCCGGGAATAACTTTCCCAATAGGAGCCGACCACCCCGGGATCCGAAGACGCCGCAAGGAACCAGAAGCACGCCGGTGAGAGGACCAGAGTTGGGGGGGGGGGGGGGGGGGGGGGACCGGCCATACATCATCTCCAGAGGAGCACCCCGGGTGATTATTCGTTTCCGAAAGCACGACCCTTGCTTCTGATGTGAAAAACTAGGACAGTTCCGCTTTAACTGCCCTGAACCCGGAAACAATTTTTCGAATTCACGACACGGATGAGAGGTCTTATGCGACGACACGACAAAGGACGCACTACCCGAGGGAAGTAGTAGCAGGAATGACTCCTTACGAAGAGTAATGTTGGTCTTGACCCCAGGAGGACCCTTAGAAGCAAATACTTTGTACCTTCCTGCCCAATAAGGATGTAAAGACTCAGTTATCTTTGGTGTTGGCTATTTATTTATGGGTTAAATTGGTCCAACTTCTTGCCTCGAGACAATAGGCCCAGGAGACTAATAAGTTGAGTTGGGTGAGCCCAATAAGTTGAGTGGGGCTGCGGTCCACAACAGACCTAACGGCAAGAGGCCCAACAATAGACCCAACGTCCAGGTGGGTTGAGTCCGGTCGAGATCCGTGACGCTGTGTCTGTACGCTTTAAGTGTATTGGTTGCGTATCTCTAAAAGCTCGAGCTTTTGGGATTAATGGTTGGCGCCAACGATCCGACATTTGGGACTTACTGGTGTCACCGCTAAGAGAATTCGAGGGGATACTCGGAAGGGATTGGCTTACTGAGTATCAGGTGCTAGTCGATTGCCAGAAACCGAGCGTGCCGTCTTGGGGCACACCCGTGCATCGACAATCGGGGAATAGATAAGGTCATAGTAAAGAACAAATACCCCTCACCTCGGATTGATGACCTATTCGACCAACTACCAGGAGCGACGACGTCCTCAAAGATTGATCTGCAGTCCGACTATCGCCAGTTTAGAGTCCGGAGTGATGACATACCGAAAACAGTCTTTCGAACTCGGTATGGTCATTACGAGTTTACGGTTATACCGTTTGGACTCATAGTCGCTCCAGCGGTGTTCATGAATATGATGAACAGGATCATGGAACCTTTCTTAAACCAGTTTGTAGTAGTCTCTATAAATGACATCCCGATCTACGCTCGCACAGACAAAGAGCACGAGAAACACTCGCGAGTGATCCTCCAGACCCTCCGGGACCAGAAATTGTATGCCAAACTCAAAAGGTGTGAGTTCTGGCTCCGCGAGGTAGATTTGTTGGGACACATAGTCTCAGCGTCGGGAATAGCGGAGGACCCGAGAAAGATAGAATCCGTGACCGACTAGGCTCGGCCAACAACGGTGACAGAAATCCGAAGCTTTCTAGGACTGGTGGGGTACTACAGACACTTCGTGGAGGGCTTCTCAAAGATAGCTACTCCCCTGACTCGACTAACCTGGAAAGGGGAGAAGTTCGTCTGGACGGCCCAGTGCCAGAAGAGCTTCGAGGAACTTAAAGACAGACTCACACAGGCGCCGGTACTCACATTGTCGCAGCCCGGTGAGGACTACAAGATCTATTGTGATGCATCTCGAGGCGGTCTTGGAAGCGTATTAATGCAACAAGGGAAGGTCATAGCATACGCATCAAGACAGCTCAAAGATTACGAGCAGAACTACCCCACACACGACTTGGAGCTCGCGGCAGTCGTGTTTGCCTTGAAGCTCTGGAGACATTATCTCTACGGGGTGCACTGTAACGTGTTTTCTGATCACCAGAGCCTCAAATACCTATTTACACAGAAGGAACTGAACTTACGGCAAAGGCGATGGCTGGAACTACTAAAGGACTACGATTTATCCATCCACTACCACCCCGGGAAGGCAAATGTGGTGGCCGGCGCCTTGAGCCGGAAAGGGCAGACGGGGGAAACGGCACTGAGCGCCCTTACCCAACAGGATCGTCTAGTTGCAGAGTTCTCGCAATTGAGGCTGGAGGTTGTGCGAGCAGGTGCGGTTGCGAAACTCCTGTCCTTGGTGGTGAAGCCTACGCTGATCGAGAGGATCTTGGAAGGCCAAACAACGGACACGCAACTACAACTGGTGCGAGACAGAATATCCTCGGAGCAAAGTGGGGATTTCATGATTGGCACTGATAATATGATAAGGTTCCGGGGACGAATTTGCGTGCCCGACATGCCAGAGTTGAGGAAAGAGATTCTAACGGAAGCGCATAATGCCCCCTACACTGCGCATCCCGGAGGTACAAAGATATACAAAGACCTGAGGCAGACCTTCTGGTGGCCCAAATTGAAGAATGATGTGATGCAATTTGTGGTGCATTGTTTGGTGTGCCAACAGGTGAAAGCGGAACATCAGCGACCGGCGGGAAAACTACAACCATTGCCCATACCAGAGAGGAAATGGGAGTGGATTACCATGGACTTCGTAATCGGTTTTCCGTGATCACAACTTGGACATGACGCGATATGGGTCATAGTGGACCGTCTGACGAAATCGGCCGACTTTCTGCCTATCCACACGACGTGGACCCGAGATCGGCTAGCGCAAACCTACATCGACGAGGTGGTAAGATTGCACGGAGTACCATCGTCGATAACTTCTGATAGGGACACGCGCTTTGTGTCAAATTTCTGGCGGAGCCTGCAGCAGGCACTGGAGACCAAACTGCAGTTCAGCACGGCCTTCCACCCGCAGACGGACGGGCAATCGGAACGTGTGATCCAGATCCTCGAGGATATGCTTCGAGCTTGTGTGCTAGATCTGGGTGAGGGATGGTCGCGTTACCTACCCCTCGTGGAATTCGCCTACAATAATAGCTATCAAGCTAGTATTCAGATGACGCCGTACGAAGCCTTGTACGGGCGTCGATGTCGATCGCCTATTTGCTGGGACGACTTTGGGGAGCGAAAGCTTTTGGGGCCAGACCTTGTAGAGGAAACGGAGGCAAAGGTGCGCCTTATCAGGCAGCGGCTGTTGACCGCCCAGAGCCGGCAGAAGAGCTACGCGGAACAGAGGTGACGGGAATTGGAATTTATGGCGGGGGAACACGTGTTGCTTTGTGTATCACCGTCTATGGGGACAAGACGGTTTGGCTTACGAGGGAAGCTGAGCCCACGGTACGTGGGACCGTTCGAAATCTTAGAGCGCGTGGGCCCGGTGGCATACCGGTTGGCCTTACTGCCAAACCTCGAACGGGTACACAATGTGTTACACGTCTCGATGCTCCGAAGGTACCTTCCCAACCCGTCTCACGTCCTCGATTCCTCTGCCGTCGAGTTGTGTGAGGACTTGAGTTTTGAGGAAACGCCGATACGGATATTAGCACGAGAGGAAAAGAAACTTCACAACCGGATGATCCCCTATGTAAAGGTGCAATGGAGTAACCATGAGGAGCGCGAGGCGACCTGGGAACTTGAGACGAAAATGAGGGAGTGTTTCCCTGAGTTATTTAGCGAGGGTTGATGTTAAGTTTCGGGGACGAAACTTCTTTTAAGGGGTGTGTGGTGTAATATCACAATTTTTCATGTAACGTTTTACCCTCCTGCTAATAAAGTTAAGTTATGGAAAACTGAATTAATGAGTTTACTTAAGTTGATAATCTTGAGGTGCGGGTATTTTTCTATGATAGAGCTCGAAAAATGGTGAACGGCGGTGCGACCGGATCCGGATTCCGACTTACGGATCCTCCAGAAAGGGGTGGTTAGGATCGCGGTAACGTGGATGTGCATCGAAATCCGTGCAAGTGATCGTGCACGCTTTTCGAGGAGATAAGGAATTATCTCTAAGGGTTTATCTCTAAGGAATAAATAAATAATTAATTAATTAAAGATTCAATTACCCGATGGGGATTTCGACGGTACGTATCAAGAAACAAATTTTACTTCTCCCGAAAAAGAAACCCTAGCCGGAGAGAAAAGAAAGAAAGAGGGAAAAAGTGAAACCCTAACCGGAAGAGAAAAGGGAAGAAAGAAGGAGAAAGCGGAGGGACCTGATCGCCCCCGACGAACGTGCCGGAGCCGGGAGCGTGAACGGATTGCCTTCTCGGATGAATCGCGGTAAGCGATGTTCTTTTCGGTTTTCACTTCGGAGTTTTGTTGTCATCGTTTTTGTTTTGCTATTCTTGTCACCTTTACCGCCGCCGCCGTCGTCGCCGCCGCCCAGCTAAGCCCTAGGGCATCGCCGCCGCCGCCGCCGCCGCACCGCGTGCGGCGCCGCGCGGGGCAGGCGCCCATGTGGTTGCACCACACGCGGCGCACGCGTGCCGCGCTGGGCTAGAGCCCGCGCGGCCGCGCAGCATGCGGCGCGCGGTGCAGGAGCCGTGCGGCTGCGACGTGCGGCGCGCGGTGCAGGAGCCGCACGGCCGCGGCGTGCGGCGCGCGGTGCAGGAGCCGCGCGGCCGCGGCGTGCGGCGCGCGGTGCAGGAGCCGCGCGGCCGCGGCGTGCGCCGCGCGGGGCCGGCGCCCACGCGGCCGCAGGGCATGCAACGACGTGGGGGTGGCCATGTCGCCCGTCGCGCGTCGTCGCCACCGCCGTGCTGAGTCGTTGCTCGTGTTTTTGGGTTTTGGACTCCGTCTATTTACAGATTATGTTTCCGATCTGACCGCCGTTCTTTTGGGGACTATTTTTAGGTCCGAGTGCCGATTGTGAGCATGGTTCGGTCTCAGGTGTTCCGGTCAGCACATTCGAGGTGGGTACCTTTGGTTATTTTCGGTGTAATGTCGTTCCCGAGTATTTTGCATGATAAAGTAGATGTTTTGGTAAACTGTCTAACCCCATTGCATGTAAATCCCGTTTACTATTCTAACCGAGGCGGCTGAGGTCGCAGTATCGTTTTATTATTCTAACCGAGGCGGCTGAGGTCGCAGTATTGTTTATATGCTCATATTGCTTACAAGCACACCGGCGGTTTGGCCACCGCACAGGATGTATTTTTCCGGAAAGATGGTAAGGATTACCCGTGTACCCCACAAGGTGAGGATGATGGGGACCCCTCAAGGAGAGGGGCTGCTACTTGTGCAGTCGAGGGGTTGGTGGCACCAAGAAAATGAGTACGGTATCTAGGGTTGGTGCCCAACTTGTTTTTAATTCTGGGGTAGGAGCCCAGCGTGTTTGTGACAGGGATTTAGCGACTCATGAGGGGGAAGTGAATGCTCTGGTGTATCGGTTTGTCCTTTCAGTTACTGCATTTACTGTTTACATCTACTTTATCAGTCACTAACTACCCACGCTGTGACATGTCCGAGCAGGGGTGGGAACCGGGACGACGGTGAGGCATCGGTTAGAGGACCCTAGCCATGGTGGCTATTAAACTTTAGAGTTTATGGTTATTTCTTAAAGGTTTGGTTAGTATAACTGTGAATTACTTGTGTATGGTTTCTTGTGGATGTTGGATTGAGGACTTAGCGTAGGAATATCTACTTATATCTGTGAATCTTGAGATGTGGGTATGCGGCTCGTTTTCAAATACAAACATGGTTTCAAAACCATTTTCAAACCAAGTGTCGTGTGGGCACTGATTTCAAAACCCGTGGATTTATCCTTTCAAGCAAGGTGGCCGCTTAAAAGAGATTGCGAAAATGTTTTGTAAAACCACGTGTCGAGTGGACACCGACTTTCAAACCTATGGGTTTATGCTGTAGTTTCAATATGATGAATGTGACTGTATGGTTAAGTGTAGTCTCTCCTTATTGTTGTTCAATGATTGTATGGTTAAAGTATTTGTCATGCACGAAACGCCGTACATATACAAAGGAGGCTCCGCCTGTTTGGGGAGTGAATTTGTATATGTGGCGGGTCTGGCACGCACCAGAGGCGAGGTACATTTAAAGAAAAAAAAAATGTGATACGTTTTCCGCTCTTTTAGAACCTCCGGGGCGTGACAAAATGAGGGGGAGCTAAAAATATAAAAATCGTAGCCCTACCTGTCGTGAAGCCAACGACACAAGAATCGTCCAAAAAGATGGTCAGAGTAGGCCGGGGGAGCCCGCGCACGGAAACGCGACGGAGAAGATCACTGGTGAAGGAACGTCACGATGCGCCGAAGAACTTCAGACCTCGAAGTACGTGCCTCCTAAAATCCCAGGAATCCTCCAATATATGCAGCACGAAGGGGGAGAAACTTTGCTGAAGGAGTCACAGTGAGAATCGGTCTCGAAGAGGAATAAAAGGGAGAAAAGGAGTTGCTCCGGCCTATTTATAGGCCAAATCCAACAAATCCGAAAATCCCCAACGGGTCCCCGGATTCAGGCGCTCGGAACGAATTCGGGCGCCCGAATCCGCGGGTATATTCCCCCGCAGAGAGCGCCCGGATCAACCTGGGCTTAACACGTGTCCCGAACACGGGATAGCCGTGCAAGCCCAGTCGGGCGCTGCCACGCGTCCGCGGTGGTCAACGGGGGTAGGTGGCGCCCGCGATTAGCGGGGCGCCACGTGCCCCGCCCCCCCCCCCCCCCCTCGAGCGACGGGCCGCACGTGCGGGCAGGCGCCGCCTGACCACCCTGCCACGCACGCGCCCCTAGGCAGCCGCCCGCGGCTCCGTGCACGGCGCTCGGTGAGCCCGCCAATGAGACGCTGCCACCTGTCCCTGTGCCCGGTCCACGCACCCACCTTCGGGTTCCGTTGACTGCGCCGCGTGCGCCGACCAACCGGGGACTGACACGTTGTCACGCCCCGGGGTCGGAACTGCCACCCGGGCTCGCCAACAGATCCGCCATCTGTACGAAAATCTCCGTACAGACGAAGCGTCTAACCTGCAAATCACATCTATAGCAAATCATGTATCAAAGCTGTAAAAATAAAGTAAGTAGCTACAAAATCCCAACACTGAACAGTTGAAGTAATACATCCAAAATAGTGGTCATCTCTCAGACAAAAAATATAAGACATGATAATTCAAACCTCTCAAACTGTTCAGTATACAAATAAATCTCTCAGACAGGGTACATCTACCTCTGACTCTCAAAATAAAACTGGTAAGGAGCTACTCGGCCACGCCCTTACATCGATCTACTGCTTCCGCCCGAACCGGTGCCGGAACAGCTACCTCAGGAAAACCTGTCACATCAGCGGGTGTGAGAACTACTACAGAAGGTAGTTCTCAGTGGGCACCGTCACCAACATCCACGATATGCCCACTAAGTCTACTGGAGGCAAGATAATAGATATACAGATAGATAATATGAAAGCTGAAATGAACTACAGCTAATATGCCTCAAGTATCATGCTCAAAGTAAAAACTCAACTAAGAACATGCTATGCATCCACTCGCTCACGAGGTGCTCACATCAACCCAATCTCTCTGATTGCCAAATCTGGTCCAGTCAAGCCTCAAGAATCATGCTCAAAGGAAAAATACTCAACTATGAACATGTAATGCATCCACTCGCTCACGAGGTGCTCACATCAATCCAATCTCACTGACTGCCAAATCTGGTGTAAGACCCGGCTTTTCCTTAACCCTTCTGGTCACCCTCTTCTTGTAATGCCCGACCGGGGGCCTCATTTTTTGGTGTTTTTCCGGACAGACCGTCGGGGCCCGCAGATAATTTTAGGCGGTAGAGCTCGCGGAACGGAGCGCGTGGGCGCGATCGGTTTATTTTTCCGACTCCCGGTCTGACCAGAATTAATTCTCGAAGTTGGGGTCCACCTTAGGCGCCTCGGGATCCGTGTTGGCAACCCGCACACCTTTTAAGGTAAACCCTAATTCTTTTAGTATATATATATAGCCGTGTGGGAAAGAGGATTAGGGTTCCTCTTATTTCTTTTGGGGGCCGCCTCTATTCTTCTTCCTCTTCTTCCTCCCTCGTAGCCGCCGGCAAAGAATAACCAAGCGCACGGGCAAGGGTGGACCGGTGGAGGCAAGCGGACGATCCCTCCTTCTCCTCCTCTTTCGCACATCGAGGTGAGTCGGATACGTTTTCGTTTGGGGGAATCTCCCCTTTTTATTTTGTCGGTCACGAGGAGGGAGAAGGGGCGGCGCCGTCGCGCACCGCTGCGCGCGGGGCCGGCCGCGGGTGGGGCGCCGTGCGGGCAGGTGCCGCGCGGGGTCGCCCCACACCGCGGGCTGCGCGCCGCGCGACACTCGGCCGCGCGGGGCCGCCCACAAGAGGGGGCGCCCGCGCGGGCTGGTGCCGCGCGGGGCCGCCCCGCACCGCGGGCAGCGCGCCCGCGCGGCGATCGGCCGCGCGGGGCCGCCCGCAAGAGGGGGGGCGCCCGCGCGGGCTGGTGCCGCGCGGGGCCGCCCCGCACCGCGGGCAGCGCGCCCGCGCTGCGATCGGCCGCGCGGGGCCGCCCGCAAGAGGGGGCGCCCGCGCGGGCTGGTGCCGCGCGGGGTCGCCCCGCACCGCGGGCAGCGCGCCCGCGCGGCGATCGGCCGCGCGGGGCCGCCCGCAAGAGGGGTGCGCCCGCGCGGGCTGGTGCCGCGCGGGGCCGCCCCGCACCGCGGGCAGCGCGCCCGCGCGGCGATCGGCCGCGCGGGGCCGCCCGCAAGAGGGGGCGCCCGCGCGGGCTGGTGCCGCGCGGGGTCGCCCCGCACCGTGGGCAGCGCGCCCGCGCGGGGATCGGCCGCGCGGGGCCGCCCGCAAGAGGGGGCGCCCGCGCGGGCTGGTGCCGCGCGGGGTCGCCCCGCACCGCGGGCAGCGCGCCCGCCCGGCGCTCGGCCGCGCGGGGCCGCACGCAGGAGGGGCGCCCGCGCGGGCTGGTGCCGCGCGGGGTCGCCCCGCACCGCGGGCAGCGCGCCCGCGCGGCGCTCGGCCGCGCGGGGCCGCCCGCAGGAGGGGCGCCCGCGCGGGCTGGTGCCGCGCGCGGTCGCCCCGCACCGCGGGCAGCGCGCCCCCGCGGTGCTCGGCAGCGCGCCCGCGCGGCGCTCGGCCGCGCGGGGCCGCCCGCAGGAGGGGCGCCCGCGCGGGCTGGTGCCGCGCGGGGTCGCCCCGCACCGCGGGCAGCGCGCCCGCGCGGCGCCCGGCCGCGCGGGGCCGCCCGCAGGAGGGGCGCCCGCGCGGGCTGGCGCCGCGCGGGGTCGCCCCGCACCGCAGGAGGGGCGCCCGCGCGGGCTGGTGCCGCGCGGGGTCGCCCCGCACCACGGGCAACACGCCCGCGCAGCGCTCGGCCGCGCGGGGCCGCCCGCGGGAGGGGTGCCCGCGCGGGCTGGTGCCGCGCGGGGCTGCGCCCAGGCAGAGTGTTCGTCGCACGGGCCGGTGCTGTGCGAAGAACTCCGCCGCACGCTGTTGGGAGTCGATTGTAAGTTTCGGACTTCTAAGTCTTGACTTGCCCTTGTTCCTTCAGGAGTGCGGGACGCTGTTGGCGACTGGTGCACAGACGCGGACTGGACGAACGCAGGACGACGCACACAAGGTGGGTACGTTCCCGGGGATTTCGGGAATAGGGATTAACTGTTAGAAATAGCATGTTGGGGCAAGGTGGAATTATCAGTCTCCTTCTGTTTATGCACTAACCCTGTTATGTTATGATACTTAATGTCAATCTGAGGCTCAAGTTTTGCTACACGCACACCCGCGGTTTGGCCACCGCAAGGGTGTGCTTTTCCGAAAAAGTGGTACGTTGACCCGTGTACCCCACGCGGCGGTGGCGTTAGGAATGGGGGCCCCCATGGGTGGGGGGTGTGAGCGGTGATGTCGAGGCAGGTGCTCGGCGGCCGAGGCTGGTGCTCGGCGGTGGGCATCGGGGAAGGTGCCCGATGTTGTTTTGTTACAGGGTGTGGTTATGGTGAAGGATGCATGGGAGGGATTGTTGCTCCGGTGTTTGTGGTTTGCCTTATCTTTGTTTACTACGCTTATCATGCTATTTCTAGTCACTGACTTCCCACACCGTGACAGGTTCGTCCAGGGGCGAGTGCTAGGTCGCCGGTGAGGACGTGAGGGTGCTGATCTGATTTTTGGGTGACTTCAGATACAGTGACTCTTCTTTCCCTTTTCTTTTATTATTCATGTTAGCTAGCTGTGGATTGCGACACCCCCGTGGGGTCGAAGTGGATGTTGCCCTTTTTCCTTTTTGAATAATTGAATGAATTCTACGTTCTCTCTTACTTGGCCGTTTTGAACGATGAAAAGCAAAGAAAACCGTTTGCGAAAACTACTTTTAAAACGTGGGTGTCGAGTGGGCACCGAGCTTTACAAACCTTATGGGATTTATGTGTTTGCGAACTGTTTTCATAAACGATGGCGTCGTGTGGATGCCGCTTTCAAATCCTTGTGATTATTTATCCTTTCAAAACACCGGCCTCTATGCTCTAAGTGAATGCTAGAATATCATGTGAATTGTTTGGTTGTATGTGTACGAGACCCCAACTGATGTGGTTGAAGATTGTATGTGCTACGCCTTGTGTGACACTTTATAGTTGAGACGCCGTGCATAAACAAAGGAGACTCTGCCCGTTTGCAGAGTAAATTTGTGTATGCGGCGGGTCTGGGCACGCGCCGGGGAGTATTGTTTTACACAAAAAAAAAATATATGGGTGAATCAGGGGCACCGGTGGCTCCTCTTCCGCGCGATTCGAACCCCCGGGGCGTGACAGATTAAGATGGTATCAGAGCGGTAAACTTTAACCACAACAGTCGGGGCCTAACATCCACGGGCGCAAAACTCTGGCTACTGAGTAATAAAGTGAACACGGGATAAATAAAACGCGAGTGCTCGTTGAGAGAAAAGGGGGGGGGGGGGGGGAAATTAGTGTTCTCTTTCTTTTTCTCCCTTTAGGGCCGGCGGCGACACCAATCGTCGGAATTGCTCCGAGTGTGACGGTAGTGTTACCCACTTCCGCCGCGACCGCCAACGTCGCGAAGGAGGGGGCGAATCTACCAAGCGAGCGAGACCGCGTGCGCGCCAACCTGGCCGACTTCAAGAAATACGACCCGCCAACGTTTGAGGGGGACACGACAGACCCCTGGGTCGTGGAGAAATGGGTAGATACAATGGAGAAATTATTCGAGGACCTATTGATGGAAGACCACGAGCGGGTCCCCCTGGCCGCCCACTTACTCGAGGGGAACGCCCGCATTTGGTGGAAGACTGTACGCCCCGGCTCTGCGTCGGGCGCTACCCTTCCGTCATGGACTACCTTTAAACAGCAGCTATTCGGGGCGTTCTTTACCAATAGCGTGAAGAAACAACTGGAGGACGACCTAAATCACATCAGACAGGACCATTGTTTCCGATGTGGCAAGCAGGGACACTTCCGTTTCAACTGTCCCCTGAACCAAGGCACCGCATCTTCAGCAGCCTCCGTGCCTTCACCCCAGCACGCAGGGCGAGGGAAAGCTCCAATGACGTCAGCCCCCAGACCGCCAGCACCCCGATCTGTAGGGGAAAAGCCACCACCTTCGGGAGGCCGCGTCTATTCGATGGGTCAGCAGGAGACACACCCGTCTGAGCACGTCGTCGCAGGTATCACTCTTGCTTCTGTTTATCGCGCTAGAACCCTTTTTGACACCGGGGCGACCCTCTCGTTTATGTCTCGAGACTTCGCACTGACCCATGATTTTGAGTTGAGACCCTTACCCAGTTTGATGACCGTTCACACCGCGGGGGGATCCTTGGAGGCACGCAACATGGTACCTTCCTGCCCTATATGGATGGGAAGGCTTCCGTGCCCCTGGGATCTGGTAGTCATTCCATTGAAAGAGTATGATGTAGTGCTCGGAATGGATTGGCTCACGTGGTACCTTGCGGTCATAGACTGCGAGAAGCGCGAGGTGCGACTGATGTACCCCGATTTTCCGGAGAACGTGTACTTGGCTTGCAAGAGCGTCTCCTTTTCTTCCATGATTCCTGCATCCCGAGCCAGGAAGTTGGTAGAGGGCGGGTGTATGGCCTACTTGGTGTCGGTGGCCCTGGCCGCCGGATCCTCCACGGCACTCTCAGACATCCCCGTGGTGAGGGACTTCCCAGATGTCTTTCCGGCCGATCTACCTGGTTTACCTCCCGAGCGAGAAGTCGTTTTTCCTATTGAGCTTCCACCCGGCACCCGACCAATCACGAAGGCCCCCTACCGGATGGCCTTCGCGGAGCTGAAGGAACTTAAGGCGCAGCTAGAGGACCTTCTGGACAGGGGGTTTATCAGACCAAGTGTGTCCCCTTGGGGCGCACCTGTACTCTTTGTACGAAAGAAAGACGGGAGCTTGCGATTGTGCATCGACTACCGGGAAATCAACAAAGTCACAGTGAAAAACAAGTACCCCCTACCTAGGATTGATGACCTCTTTGACCAGCTGCGGGGTGCAACTGTCTTCTCAAAGATCGACCTGCAGTCGGGCTACCACCAGCTCCGAGTTCGAGACGAGGATATTCCGAAGACGGCGTTCCGGACTCGGTATGGCCATTACGAGTTCACAGTAATGCCATTCGGGCTTACCAATGCCCCAGCGGTGTTCATGGACATGATGAACCGAGTTTTCAGACCCTTCCTGGATCAGTTCGTAGTGGTCTTCATCGACGACATCCTAATTTACTCCACCACCGACGAGAAGCACGAGGAGCACCTACGAATTGTTCTACAAACTCTTAGGGAGCAGGAGCTATTCGCGAAACTTAAGAAATGCGAATTTTGGCTTCGCGAGGTGGGGTTTCTGGGGCATATCATTTCAGCAGCAGGAGTCGCAGTGGATCCCAAGAAGGTGGAGTCGGTGACCGACTGGCCCCAGCCGACCACGGTGACAGAGGTGCGCAGCTTCTTGGGCCTTGCGGGATACTACAGACATTTCGTGGAGGGTTTCTCGAAGATTGCGACCCCTCTGAACCGCCTAACCCGGAAAGGAGTAAAGTTCATTTGGACGGCCCAATGCCAAGAGAACTTTGAAGAACTTAAGAAGCGGTTGACAAGAGCGCCTGTGCTTGCCTTACCAACCCCCGGGGAAGACTACGAAGTCTACTGCGATGCATCGCGAATAGGACTGGGAGGAGTACTAATGCAGCAAGGAAGAGTCATAGCCTATGCTTCAAGGCAGCTCAAGGATTACGAACAGAACTACCTGATCCATGACTTGGAACTTGCCGCAGTGGTCTTCGTTCTGAAACTGTGGAGGCACTACCTCTACGGTGTGCATTGCAACGTGTTCTCGGACCACCAAAGCCTTAAGTACCTTTTCACCCAGAAGGAGCTTAACCTACGGCAGAGGAGGTGGTTGGAGCTACTGAAGGACTACGACTTAACCATCCAGTACCACCCGGGGAAAGCAAATGTGGTAGCCGATGCTCTAAGCAGGAAGGGACAAGCAGAAGGAACTTCGGCGGGCACGATCACGCAGCAGAATGATTTGATCGCGGAATTTTCACGATTGAGGTTGGAAGTGGTACCAGCAGGGACGGTTGAGCGACTGTTGACCTTAACAGTCGCGCCGACCCTATTGGAGAGGATTCGAGAAGGCCAAGGTGCGGATCCACAGCTGCAGCTGGAACGAGATAGGATTTCACCGGAGCAGGAAGGAGACTTTGCAGTGGGAACAGACGGCACCCTTCGGTTCCGAGGGCGGATCTGCGTGCCCGATCTGCCGGATCTAAAGAAGGAAATCCTGACTGAAGCACATTGCGCCCCCTACGTGGCGCACCCTGGAGGCACCAAGATGTACCGGGATATCCGACAGACCTTCTGGTGGCCAAGATTGAAGGGAGATGTGACGCTGTTCGTGGCTCACTGTTTGATTTGCCAACAGGTGAAAGCCGAGCATCAACGGCCGGCGGGGAAATTGCAACCTCTACCCGTGCCCGAATGGAAATGGGAGCAAATCACAATGGACTTTGTCACCGGATTCCCACGTTCGCAGCAGGGACACGACGCCATCTGGGTTGTCGTGGATCGGCTAACGAAGTCAGCTCACTTCCTACCCATCCACACGACCTGGACACGCGACCGGCTGGCTCAGGTCTACCTCAGCGAGATTGTAAGGCTGCACGGGGTGCCGACGACAATCACCTCGGACAGGGACATGAGGTTCGTTTCGAACTTTTGGAAGAGTCTACAACGAGCCTTGGGGACCAAGTTACACTTCAGCTCAGCCTTTCACCCCCAGACGGACGGGCAATCCGAGCGGGTGATTCAGATACTCGAGGACATGCTTCGGGCGTGCGTACTGGATTTGGGAGACGGATGGTCGCGCTACCTACCCCTTGCAGAGTTCGCTTATAACAACAGCTACCAAGCGAGCATTCAGGTGGCGCCGTACGAAGCATTGTACGGCAGACGCTGTAGATCCCCGATCTGTTGGGACGATCTGGGGGAGAGAAAGTTTTTGGGGCCGGACCTGGTGGCCGAGACTGAGGAAAGGGTGCGCCTCATCAGGCGACGTTTGGCGACCGCACAGAGCCGGCAAAAGAGCTATGCAGACCAGAGACGTCGCGACTTGGAATTCCAGGTGGGAGAACACGTGTTACTGCGGGTGGCGCCGTCAAAGGGGGTAAAGCGGTTTGGGTTGAGGGGCAAGTTGAGCCCGCGGTACATAGGGCCGTTTGAGATTCTGGAGCGCATCGGCCCGGTAGCCTACCGCCTCGCCCTACCACCGAACCTTGACCGCGTTCATGATGTGTTCCACGTATCCATGCTTCGGAAATACCTCCCCGACCCATCGCGAGTGCTTGACGGCTCTGCGATTGAACTCAAGGAGGATTTAAGTTTCGCGGAAGTACCGGTGCGGATCCTAGCCCGGGAGGACAAAAAGCTGCGTAGTCGGACAATTCCCTACGTAAAGGTGCTTTGGAGCAATCAAGAAGAGCGTGAGGCAACTTGGGAACCCGAGTCAAAGATGAGGGAGTGCTACCCGGACCTGTTCGCCGCTGGGGAAGATTAAGTTTCGGGGACGAAACTTGTTTTTAGCGGTAAGTGGTGTAAGACCCGGCTTTTCCTTAACCCTTCTGGTCACCCTCGTCTTGTAATGCCCGACCGGGGGCCTCATTTTTTGGTGTTTTTCCGGACAGACCGTCGGGGCCCGCAGATAATTTTAGGCGGTAGAGCTCGCGGAACGGAGCGCGTGGGCGCGATCGGTTTATTTTTCCGACTCCCGGTCTGACCAGAATTAATTCTCGAAGTTGGGGTCCCCCTTAGGCGCCTCGGGATCCGTGTTGGCAACCCGCACACCTTTTAAGGTAAACCCTAATTCTTTTAGTATATATATATAGCCGTGTGGGAAAGAGGATTAGGGTTCCTCTTATTTCTTTTGGGGGCCGCCTCTATTCTTCTTCCTCTTCTTCCTCCCTCGTAGCCGCCGGCAAAGAATAACCAAGCGCACGGGCAAGGGTGGACCGGTGGAGGCAAGCGGACGATCCCTCCTTCTCCTCCTCTTTCGCACATCGAGGTGAGTCGGATACGTTTTCGTTTGGGGGAGTCTCCCCTTTTTCTTTTGTCGGTCACGAGGAGGGAGAAGGGGCGGCGTCGTCGCGCACCGCTGCGCGCGGGGCCGGCCGCGGGTGGGGCGCCGTGCGGGCAGGTGTCGCGCGGGGTCGCCCCACACCGCGGGCAGCGCGCCGCGCGACAATCGGCCGCGCGGGGCCGCCCACAAGAGGGGGCGCCCGCGTGGGCTGGTGCCGCGCGGGGCCGCCCCGCACCGCGGGCAGCGCGCCCGCGCGGCGATCGGCCGCGCGGGGCCGCCCGTTAGAGGGGGGCGCCCGTGCGGGCTGGTGCCGCGCGGGGCAGCCCCGCACCGCGGGCAGCGCGCCCGCGCGGCGATCGGCCGCGCGGGGCCGCCCGCAAGAGGGGGCGCCCGCGCGGGCTGGTGCCGCGCGGGGTCGCCCCGCACCGCGGGCAGCGCGCCCGCGCGGCGATCGGCCGCGCGGGGCCGCCCGCAAGAGGGGGCGCCCGCGCGGGCTGGTGCCTCGCGGGGTCGCCCCGCACCGCGGGCAGCGCGCCCGCGCGGCGCTCGGCCGCGCGGGGCCGCCCGCAGGAGGGGCGCCCGCGCGGGCTGGTGCCGCGCGGGTTCGCCCCGCGGCGCTCGGCAGCGCGCCCGCGCGGCGCTCGGCCGCGCGGGGCCGCCCGCAGGAGGGGCGCCCGCGCGGGCTGGTGCCGCGCGGGGTCGCCCCGCACCGCGGGCAGCGCGCCCGCGCGGCGCCCGGCCGCGCGGGGCCGCCCGCAGGAGGGGCGCCCGGGCGGGCTGGCGTCGCGCGGGGTCGCCCCGCACCGCAGGAGGGGCGCCCGCGCGGGCTGGTGCCGCGCGGGGTCGCCCCGCACCACGGGCAACACGCCGGCGCGGCGCTCGGCCGCGCGGGGCCGCCCGCGGGAGGGGTGCCCGCGCGGGCTGTTGCCGCGCGGGGCTGCGCCCAGGCAGAGTGTTCGTCGCACGGGCCGGTGCTGTGCGAAGAACTCCCCCGCACGCTGTTGGGAGTCGATTGTAAGTTTCGGACTTCTAAGTGTTGACTTGCCCTTGTTCCTTCAGGAGTGCGGGACGCTGTTGGTGACTGGTGCACAGACGCGGACTGGACGAACGCAGGACGACGCACACAAGGTGGGTACGTTCCCGGGGATTTCGGGAATAGGGATTAACTGTTAGAAATAGCATGTTGGGGCAAGGTGGAATTATCAGTCTCCTTCTGTTTATGCACTAACCCTGTTATGTTATGATACTTAATGTCAATCTGAGGCTCAAGTTTTGCTACACGCACACCCGCGGTTTGGCCACCGCAAGGGTGTGCTTTTCCGGAAAAGTGGTACGTTGACCCGTGTACCCCACGCGGCGGTGGCGTTAGGAATGGGGGCCCCCATGGGTGGGGGGTGTGAGCGGTGATGTCGAGGCAGGTGCTCGGCGGCCGAGGCAGGTGCTCGGCGGTGGGCATCGGGGAAGGTGCCCGATGTTGTTTTGTTACAGGGTGTGGTTATGGTGAAGGATGCATGGGAGGGATTGTTGCTCCGGTGTTTGTGGTTTGCCTTATCTTTGTTTACTACGCTTATCATGCTATTTCTAGTCACTGACTTCCCACACCGTGACAGGTTCGTCCAGGGGCGAGTGCTAGGGCGCCGGTGAGGACGTGAGGGTGCTGATCTGATTTTTGGGTGACTTCAGATACAGTGACTCTTCTTTCCCTTTTCTTTTATTATTCATGTTAGCTAGCTGTGGATTGCGACACCCCCATGGGGTCGAAGTGGATGTTGCCCTTTTTCCTTTTTGAATAATTGAATGAATTCTACGTTCTCTCTTACTTGGCCGTTTTGAACGATGAAAAGCAAAGAAAACCGTTTGCGAAAACTACTTTTAAAACGTGGGTGTCGAGTGGGCACCGAGCTTTACAAACCTTATGGGATTTATGTGTTTGCGAACTGTTTTCATAAACGATGGCGTCGTGTGGATGCCGCTTTCAAATCCTTGTGATTATTTATCCTTTCAAAACACCGGCCTCTATGCTCTAAGTGAATGCTAGAATATCATGTGAATTGTTTGGTTGTATGTGTACGAGACCCCAACTGATGTGGTTGAAGATTGTATGTGCTACGCCTTGTGTGACACTTTATAGTTGAGACGCCGTGCATAAACAAAGGAGACTCTGCCCGTTTGCAGAGTAAATTTGTGTATGCGGCGGGTCTGGGCACGCGCCGGGGAGTATTGTTTTACACAAAAAAAAATATATGGGTGAATCAGGGGCACCGGTGGCTCCTCTTCCGCGCGATTCGAACCCCCGGGGCGTGACATCTGGTCCAGTCAAGCCTGCTCCCCCTAGTGTATCAACTAGGTGCCCTAATGTATCAACCAGGGAGTCCAATTGGACTATCATAATATCACGCAAAGCAGCCTCATCAGGCGCATCATCATCATCGCATCCGGAGCGGCTCTCGAGGGGCGCTACCCCATTGAGGAATAAGCGTGTCTCATCTGGCTCAAAAAGTGGCATCTGCAGGCTATAATCAATGATCGAACAGATCAAAAACTCGAAATGCCATCTAACCCATAAACAGGTCGGAGAACCCTCCACGAGTCAATCTGATAGTGCATACAAACCCCCAAGACACTAGGAAACCCATCCACTGAGTCAATAAAAATCCCCTCGGCCTCCAGGCGCGAGAGTTCATGCATCCTGAGCCTATCCAACCCCTCTGGGTGATCACAATGTTTAAAACTATTTTTGATGCCACTTTTTATATTAAAACGGGTTCAATGATTTCAAAACGGTTCAGATGCAGTTCGGAAGTCAACTAATCATGCACTCTAGTGTCAAACAGTCTCAAGATCATACAGATGATAAATGGGGTTCAGGTCTGTCATACAAAAATAATCTAGACATCTATCAGATTATACCAGCTATACAAATAGCTAAACTAGGCATGCTAACATGCTTTCAACAGAATTAGAAGGCATTCCATAAAGTTTGGAAGAAATCCAACCCACCTGGATGTGTGCATTAGTCCTAACTCCAAAAGAGCTGAAATTTAACGGGTACGATTCTCAGGTCCTCACGATTCCAACGCACCAAAAATCGACCAAAAATTCCACCCGGTCGCTGAGATATAAACCGAACATCGTGGTAAGCTCAAATTACTCAAAACAGTAATTTTATCGTACATCTGTCCACAAAACAGGGAATTACCTCCTGCGAGATGGCCTCCAAAAATTCCAAGAAAAACACGACGGCAATCCTCGCGAAGTGTAGATAGAAATCGAGTCTTTAAACACCAATTTCCGCCTCTCGTTGGCCGAGAAATTGCAAGATTACTCCTCCGCTGTCTAGAACATGCAACAACAAAAAGGGGGTCTAAAAATGCTGCATGTACTCCCATAAAAACTCAAAACAGAGCCAAGAGATGAATACCAAAGTCGAGGATCTACCCGTCATGAAAACGCTGCCGCAAAAATCGGCAAAAAAGACCAAGAACTCAGCTCGGGGGAGTCTGAGGACAAAAAGCCGACGAAAACGATCGATATCATAACAGCGTCGAAGCTCGCGAGATCGGGGAGGAAAAATATAAAACGGTCTCCAAAATTTCTCCAAAACTCCAAAAAGTGTAGAAGACTCGAAGTAGAAACCCTCTGTCGAAAATGGCACTCAAAAAGGATCTCAGAAAGTCCAGAAATGACGCCCTCAATGGCCTATTTATAGCCAAAAAAAACACTATTGGGCTTGTCGGATTCGGGCCCAAAAACCGGGCGCCCGAAAGTTACTCTAGCCGCCCGAAATGCTGAGATGCTGCCACGTGTCCCGCCCGAATCCGCCAGATCGCGCCACCTGTTCCAGCCGCCCACGTTCCGCACGCCACGCGCACGTGGGCGGCGTGCGCCCGCCAATGGCACAGTGCCACGTGTCCCCACGTGTTTCACGCGGCGCACGCGCCCGGTCTACGCGCCGGGTCTTCCGGATCTTGTCGGCCAATCACGCGACGCCACGTGTCACAGCCGCCGCCGCTGTCTTTGACGCAATCCAACCAATAGGGTGCTGCCACGTGGCATTACCATTTCTCGGTGCTCCCGGTGCACGCGCCTGTCTGTGGACCCGCCACCACGCGCCGCGCCTGCCCGCGCCTGGCCGCGCCTGCCCGCGGCCGCGTTCCGCCCCTGCGCCGCCGCACTCCGCCTTGCTCCGCCTCCTGCCGGTCGCCGCCGGCCGCCGAATCACTGTTCCGGCCGTGAATAGTAACTTCACTGTTCCAAATTCCGAAAAATGCAAGTAAATAGCCAATTTTCACCGTTTTCGCGCGCTGAGTCCAAATCCGCTGTCCGTTTCGCCAAATTCTCTTTCTAAATTTTGCCGGAAGCCCCCGCAAAAGCATACTTGATTCGATTTTCACGTCAGTTCCAAATTTGGAATCCGATTCATGAACAGACAGCTCTATCACACAATATAGGCCTCTAGAAGCCACTGCTCGCCCTGCAAAACCATCTCAGAGATCCGGATCTTCACATCCTCCCCCTCTAAAAGAAAGTTTCGTCCTCGAAACTGAACATTCCTCATTCAGGAGTCTCAAATAGGTGGGAATAAGCATCCATCATCACCCTCTCCAGCTCCCAAGTAGCCTCCCGTTCCTCGTGATTACTCCGCAACACTTTCCCGTACGGTATAGCCCGATTGTGCAATTCTCTCACCTCACGAGCCAGAATCTGCAATGGGCGCTCCTCGTACCCTAGATCCTCACTGATCTCAAGCGGAGTGAAGTCAATCACGTGCGTAGGATCATAAACATATCTCCTCAAAACTGAGACGTGAAAAACATCATGAACTCCTGCAAGGCGTGGGGGAAGTGCAACTCTATAAGCCACTGGGCCAATCCTCTCGAGTACCTCGAAGGGCCCAATAAACCGCGGACTAAACTTTCCGCGTACTCCAAATCGGCGTATCCCTCTGGATGGCGAGACTTTGCGAAAAACATGATCAGCAATCTGGAACTCTAAGTCACGCCGCCTTCTATCGGCATAACTCCTCTATCGGCTCGGGGCGGTCTCCAAATATCGCCGAATAATCTTGACCTTTTCTTCAGCTTCCAATAGCCAGTCGGGTCCCAAGGTTTTTCTTTCACCCACATCACTCCAAAATAATGGCGATCGATATTTGCGTCCGTACAACGCTTCATAGGGCGCCATTTGAATGCTCGCCTGGAAACTATTGTTGTACGCAAACTCAGCCAATCTCAAATGTCGATCCCAACTGCCACTAAAGCTCAGGACACATGCTCTCAACAGATCCTCGAGAGTCTGAATGGTCCTCTCAGGCTGTCCATCAGTCTGTGGGTGAAAGGCCGTGCTGAAACGAAGCTGGGTCCTCAAAGCTGTTTGTAGACTCTTCCAGAAATGCGATGTGAATCTCGGGTCCCTATCAAACACAATCGAGGCTGGAACACCAAGTAGCCTTACAATCTCATCCAAATATAGCTGTGCTAACTTCTCAAGAGGCCAACTCGACTGTATAGGCAGAAAATGGGAAGATTTGGTCAGTCGATCCACAATCACCCAAATAGCATCAGCTCCACTCTGTGACCTTGGTAATCCAACAATAAAGTTCATGGTCACATGATCCCATTTCCATTCACGAATTGGAGGGCTCTGTAATTTGCTAGCCGGTACCTGGTGCTCAGCTTTAACTTGCTGACAAGTTAGACAGTGCACGACAACCTTCCAATATCTCTTTTCATGCCATTCCACCAAAACTGTGCCCATAAGTCCCTATACATCTTAGTTCCTCCTGGGTACAGAGTATAAGGTGTATAGTGAGCCTCTCTCAAAATCAGCTTCCGAATCTCAGAATCCATGGGCACACAAAAGCGATCATTGTACCTCAGTACTCCCGCTGCATCAACTGAGAAGTTCCCACCATGACCATGCTGCACTTGGTCCCAAATCCTCTCCAGATAGGGGTCCACACTCTGTTTTTCCTTAATCTTGTCCAGTAGAGTGAGTCGGATGATCAAAGACATAAGCCCTGCAGAATCTCCAGGGAACACAACCTCAATCTCGAGTCGCCTCAGCTGCTCTCTCAATGGCATCTACTAAGTGATCAAAATACTCAAGGTCTGCATTGCCCGCCTACCTAAGGCATTTGCGACGACATTAGCCTTGCCGGGGTGATATTGAATACTCAAGTCATAATCCTTTAACAGATACAACCACTGGCGTTGCCTCAAGTTTAACTCCTTCTGAGTAAACAAGTACTTCAGACTCTTGGGGTCAGTAAATATCTCACAGTGCTCACCATAAAGGTAATATCGCCACAGTTTCAATGCAAACACTACAGCGGCTAACTCCAAATCATGTGTAGGGTAATTCTTCTCATAATCCTTCAGTTGTCGCGAAGCATAAGCAATTACCCTACCATACTGCATCAATACACAACCCAATTAATCCTCTGTGGGAGGCATCATTATAAATCACAAATCCCTCTCCCATCACAGGCAATGCTAAGATCGGTGCAGATATTAATCTCATTTTCAGCTCATCAAAGCTCCGCTGGCATTGCTCAGTCCAAGTAAATATGATTCCCTTCCTAGTCAATCAGGTAAGGGGAGTAGAGAGCTTCGCAAAGCCCTCAACAAATCGACGGTAATATCCTGCTAAACCCAAGAAACTCCGGACCTCAGTAACCGTCGTCGGTCTAGGCCAATCCGGAATAGCATCAATCTTCGTCGGGTCCACTGCCACTCCAGCGGCTGAAACCACATGGCCTAAAAATGCAACTTCCCGAAGCCAGAATTCGCACTTCTTAAGTTTGGCATACAACTTCTTCTCTCTCAGAAGCTGCAGCACTATCCTCAAATGCTCCTCATGCTCCTCATTACTTCGGGAGTGAATCAAAATATCATCAGTAAACACCACAACCAACCGGTCCAAGTACGGTTGAAACATCCAGTTTATTAAATCCATGAATGCGGCGGGGGCATAAGTCAATCCACTTGACCTCGCTGTAAGCTCATAATGTCTCTACTCGGTCCTGAACACTATCTGGGGACAATCCTCGGCTGTATGGTTCCATACAGATACCTGCCTCACAACAGAGCAACTGCCGGAATACAACCCAAACCTGTCTATGCTCGAACCACAATAAAACTCTCACCGTTGTGTATCAACAACGGGGCATCACTACCGTGTATCAACGGCATGGCATCACCACCGTGGATCAACGGCGTGGCATCACCACCGTGTATCAACGGCGTGGAAACATACTCAGGTATCCAACTCTCGGATCTTCATCATCGTATCTCTACGACGTGGCACTGGGTCAACAGACCTCTCGATCCACCGGATCTCACAATTGCGCTATCAGCTCTCTCAGCTTACGGGTGATACTCCATAAAGCGCTACCAAGGTTAGCGTGGTTTCCAAAACCACATCAATCACAATCTCAAACTCAATCTCTCTAACTTGCGGCATCAACATCAACTCAGGTGAACTCACACCCGGGATCTCTCGACGATAAAGATATTCTTTAATTCCCGGTACCGCCGTAGGCACCTCCTCTATAATCGCTAAGATAGCGGTACATCCACGACTCAACATCTGTCGTGCTCTGGCATCTTCTATAAACACACTCCTCCTGATCAGGTCCACGGAGGGTCACTGTCCTCCCTCGACGATCCTGGGTAGCGTAAAACTGGGATAACCAATCCCTATCCCATACCACAACTAAAGCTCGGAGCTAAGGTAGGACCAATCAAATCAATGAATCAAATCCAAGGTCCTAACTACACTAGGCAGGACTGGCAACACTCATCCCTGTGCCATACGTGATTTGGAACCTGATCCTCACGTACACAAGCTAACAGTCCTATCTCTGGCCCGTACGAAGCTGCCAATGCTCCATAGAAACATACGCACGTGGTGTCGGCCTCGAACCTGCTATAACTCCGGCGACTATAAAGAAAACCTCACCTGGTGAGACGCGATCCACTACGAGTCACCCTTAACCAACTACTCAAACTCATCTGCTCGATACTGACGGTCGACACCCGGTCTGACCGCATCGATAACACCGGCCCTACCTCTGGTCGCACTGTTGGGGTGCATGGGTTCCGCCGCAGATGACGCATCCGTCAAGACGCCCATGATGCTGTGGCTGCTGCTGCTGTTGTCTCGATGATCGCAAATCTCCTGATCTTTGTCTTGTCTCCTCTGAGTCCCACGACCTTGAAACTGAAATCGTGGTGGCCTCGGAGGTCTCGATCTGCTAGGCTGTCCCAAATCAGGCGGTGCCTGATGCTTCCCTCCGGAGCTGGTCCCTGGCGCTCCGTCCCTCTCATTCATAACCACCGCTCCTCGATCAATCCATCGAGCATGCTCAATCGCCGCATCCAGAGTCGGCGATCGCCGGGAGTGAACAAATAGATAAATGTCTCGATGCAATCCTCTCTCAAAAAGATCAACTCGTTGGGCCACATCCCGTGCTACATGAGGTACACTGGCGGAGCTGCAGGGGATGCTCTCTGCCCCAGCATGCACATCATGCGCTCCATATTCTCGTCCTGGCGCCTGATCGCCTCCTCCTGGCGTCTCATCGCCTCTGACATCTAGACTACCAGGGCCCGCAACTCCCGGACCTCACTATGCTCTGTCGGCTCAGCCTTTCGCTGCTCCTCATCTGAAGCAGGATGTGCCCTCGTCGCCACACGACGTTTCGGAGGTATCGTAGTCCGCTGCACAGTAACAAACATTAGGACACAACAACCACTCGACCCAATCAAGCGAAAGTCTAAAACATGTTACCCATCCTAAAGCATTATGTTGTCTGCAGCCAACATAACCACTTTAGAGAAATAACATGCAAAATCTCTCACCCCAATCCTTTGGGGGAGTCAAAACCCAATCAGGACTCTCGCCAGAGTCACGTCTCTCTCGACAGTCATCCTATTGTCCAACCACAAGCCTAGGGTTTCTAAGTCCTCAACGACCAACAACCTAGGCTCCGATACCACTCTAATCTGTCACGCCCCGGGGTCGGAACTGCGACCCGGGCTCGCCAACAGATCCGCCATCTGTACAAAAATTTCCGTACAGACGAAGCGTCTAACCTGCAAATCAGATCTATAGCTAATCATGTATCAGAGCTGTAAAAATAAAATAAGTAGCTACAAAATCCCAACACTGAATAGTTGAAGGAATACATCCAAAATAGTGGTCATCTCTCAGACAAAAAATATAATACATGATACATCAAACCTCTCAAACTGTTCAGTATACAAATAAATCTCTCAGACAGGGTACATCTACCTCTGACTCTCAAAATAAAACTGGTAAGGAGCTACTCGGCCACGCCCTTACCTCGATCTGCTGCTTCCGCCCGAACCGGTGCCGGAACAGCTACCTCAGGAAAACCTGTCACCACAGCGGGTGTGAGAACTACTGCAGAAGGTAGTTCTCAGTGGGCACCGTCACCAACATCCACGATATGCCCATTAAGTCTACTGGAGGCAAGACAATAGATATACAGATAGATAATATGAAAGCTGAAATGAACTATAGCTAATATGCCTCAAGAATCATGCTCAAAGGAAAAACTTAACTAAGAACATGCCATGCATCCACTCGCTCACGAGGTGCTCACATCAACCCAATCTCTCTGACTGCCAAATCTGGTCCAGTCAAGCCTCAAGAATCATGCTGAAAGGAAAAATACTCAACTATGAACATGTAATGCATCCACTCGCTCATGAGGTGCTCACATCAATCCAATCTCACTGACTGCCAAATCTGGTCCAGTCAAGCCTGCGCCACCTAGTGTATCAACTAGGGCCCCTAGTGT
This sequence comes from Tillandsia leiboldiana, assembly GCA_029204045.2. Lineage (NCBI taxonomy): Eukaryota > Viridiplantae > Streptophyta > Magnoliopsida > Poales > Bromeliaceae > Tillandsia > Tillandsia leiboldiana. The sequence continues at coordinate 11,418,523 of CM055063.1, forward strand.
ATCAACCAGGGAGTCCAATCGGACTATCATATTATCACGCAAAGCAGCCACATCAGGCGCATGCAGCCTCATCAGGCGCATCATCATCACCGCATCCGGAGCGGCTCTCGAGGGGCGCTACCCCATCGAGGAATAAGCGTGTCTCATCTGGCTCAAAAAGCGGCATCTGCAGGCTATAATCAATGATCGAACAGATCGAAAACTCGAAATGCCATCTAACCCATAAACGGGTCGGAGAACCCTCCACGACTCAATCTGATAGTGCATACAAACCCCCAAGACACTAGGAAACCCATCCACTGAGTCAATAAAAATCCCCTCGGCCCCCAGGCGCGAGAGTTCATGCATCCTGAACGTATCCAACCCCTCTGGGTGATCACAATGTTTAAAACTATTTTTGAAGCCACTTTTTATATTAAAACGGGTTCAATGATTTCAAAACGGTTCAGATGCAGTTCGGAAGTCAACTAATCATGCACTCTAGTGTCAAACAGTCTCAAGATCATACAGATGATAAATGGGGTTCAGGTCTGTCATACAAAAATAATCTAGACATCTATCAGATTATACCAGCTATACAAATAGCTAAACTAGGCATGCTAACATGCTTTCAACAGAATTAGAAGGCATTCCATAAAGTTTGGAAGAAATCCAACCCACCTGGATGTGCGTATTAGTCCTGACTCCAAAAGAGCTGACATTTAACGGGTGCGATCCTCAGGTCCTCACGATTCCAACGCACCAAAAATCGACCAAAAATTCCACCCGGTCGCTGAGATATAAACCGAACATCGTGGTAAGCTCAAATTACTCAAAACAGTAATTTTATCGCACATCTGTCCACAAAACAGGGAATTACCTACTGCGAGATGGCCTCCAAAAATTCCAAGAAAACTACGACGGCGATCCTCGCGAAGTGTAGATAGAAATCGAGTCTTTAAACACCAATTTCCGCCTATCGTAGGCCGAGAAATTGCAAGATTACTCCTCCACTGTCCAGAACATGCAACAGCAAAAAGGGGGTCTAAAGATGCTGCACGTACTCCCATAAAAACTCAAAACAGAGCCAAGAGATGCGTACCAAAGTCGAGGATCTACCTGTCATGAAAACGCTGCCACAAAAATCGGCGAAAAAGACCAAAAACTCAGCTCGGGGGAGTCTGAGGACGAAAAGCCGACGAAAACGATCGATATCGTAACAGCGTCGAAGCTCGCGAGATCGGGGAGGAAAAATATAAAACGGTCTCCAAAATTTCTCCAAATCCCCAAAAAGTGTAGAAGACTCGAAGTAGAAGCTCTCTGTCGAAAATGGCACTCAAAAAGGATCTCAAAAAGTCCAGAAATGAAGCCCTCAATGGCCTATTTTTAGCCAAAAAAAACACTATTGGGCTTGTCGGATTCCGGCCCAAAAACCGGGCGCCCGAAAGTTACTGTAGCCGCCCGAAATGCTAAGATGCTGCCACATGTCCAGCCCGAATCCGCCAGATCGCGCCACCTATTCCAGCGGCCCACGTTCCGCACGCCACGCGCACGTGGGCGGCGTGCGCCCGCCAATGGCACAATGCCACGTGTCCCCACGTGGTTCACGCGGCGCACGGGCCCGGTCTACGCGCCGGGTCTTCCGGATCTTGTCGGCCAATCACGCGACGCCACGTGTCACAGCCGTCGCCGCTGTCTTTGACGCCGTCCAACCAATAGGGTGCTGCCACGTGGCATTACCATTTCTCGGTGTTCCCGGTGCACGCGCCTGTCTGTGGACCTGCCACCACGCGCCGCGCCTGCCCGCGCCTGCGCGCGCCTGCCCGCGCTGCCCGCGGCCGCGTTCCGCCCCTGCGCCTCCACACTCCGCCTTGCTCCGCCTCCTGCCGGTCGCCGCCGCCCGCCGAATCACTGTTCCTGCCGTGAACAGTAACTTCACTGTTCCAAATTCCGAAAAATGCAAGTAAATAGCCCATTTTCACCGTTTTCGCGCGCTGAGTCCAAATCCGCCGTCCGTTTCGCCAAATTCTCTTTCTAAATTTGTAATAACCGCGGCTTTATTTGCCTTTCTAGACCTTCTTTTAAAATTCTTGTAAATCCACTTTTCGACTAAGGGGTCCGGGGGTGAATTATTTTTCTTTATCTCTGGGCAGACTGACGGGGCTCGCGGGTATTTTTAGACAATAAAGCTCGCGAAATAGATTTCGGCGGCGCGATCGGATCTGGATTCTGACCCCGGAATCTCCCAGAATAAATTCCGGAAGTTGGCAGCAGTTCAGGCGACTTACACGTTCTTCGAGGCGGACCGGACCCAGGTTCGCACCCAAACTCATTTCGCCGAGATTGATTTGTATTTTGGGACTTAGGGTTAAGTTCCCGTGTACGGAGGCGGCTAATATTAATACGTATGTGTTGGGTTTAGTTTTGGAGTTTTCCTACCGTTCCTCTCACCCAAACCCTCCTCTTCCCACCGATCGGTGCGAGGCACCGCGGCGGAGCAATCGAGGAACGGGAAGAACACCGCACACCTCCGGAACCGGGCACGCAAGAACGGGATAATCCTCGTCTCTCCCTCCCTCTTCATCGGCGAGTCGGAGGCGCTTTGGTTCGGTGAGTCTTTATTATCTTTTTAGCTAGGGTTTTCTTCCGGATCGTCGCACGGGAAGGGGGGGGGGGGGGGGGGGGGAGACGGTTCACCCCGGCCGGCCGCACCACCGCCGTCGCGAGGCACCCTTGCGCGCAGGGCTAGGGCACCGGGCGTGCGGGACTGGCACCCGCGCGGGCCCGGGCGCCGCGCGGGATCATCCGTGCGTGCGGGTCTGGCACCCGCGCGGGCCTGGGCGCCGCGCGGGGTCGCCCGTGCGTACGGGTCTGGGCGCCCGCGCGGAGCCTGGGCGCCGCGCGGGGTCGCCCGTGCGTGCGGGTCTGGCACCCGCGCGGGCCTGGGCGCCGCGCGGGGTCGCCCGTGCGTGCGGGCTGGGCGCCCGCGCGGAGCCTGGGCGCCGCGCGGGGCCGCCCGTGCGTGCGGGCTGGGCGCCGCGCAGGGCAGCCCGTGCGTGCGGGCTGGGCGCCCGTGCTGGACCTGGGCGCCGCCGCGGTCAGGGAGCCGTGCGGGCAACACACCGCACGGAGCCTGATACGCGTGCGGCCACCGCGGCAGCACGGTCGCCGCCGCCTCGGGTTTCCGACTCGGCCGCCGCCGCCGCCGTCGAACCCGGGAGCCCGTTCCACGACGGGACCCGAGTATCTGTTCTTGTTCCTTGTTTTACGTTGGGTAGTCGCTGACTTCTTCCCGGTGGATCTTTTTGCAGTTTTGGGGAGCGCACCGGGACACGGGGGTTAGCGCATTGTTCATCGCTCGTAAAGGTGGGTTTTTACTCTTAAGTCTTAACATTTAATTCTATCATGGTGGACGGGGTCATCCATAAGTGTACTTGGGTTAAACCTGGTAGGGAGGCATCATTTATTCGTCATGGCTTTACGGTGCCCGTGATTAGACATACATATTGGTTCATGTCGCTCTCATGCACGTATGGGAGTATGCTGTGATTATATATATACTGTTTCATATAGTTCTCATGCACGTATAGGAGTATGCTGTGATTATATATATACTGTTTCATATAGTTCTCATGCACGTATAGGAGTATGCTGTGATTATATATATACTGTTTCATATAGTTCTCATGCACGGATATGTTTATGTTATTTCATACGGTTCATACATTGATATATATATATATATGGTTCACGGTTACTATGCTCGGCTGCAACACGCGCACCCGCGGTTTGGCCACCGCAAAGGGTGTGCTTTTCCGGAAAAGTGGTCCATGACCCGTGTATACCCACAGGACGGCGTGGGGCCTCTTTAGTTGTGGGGCATGTATGCGCCAAGGTGTGAGCGGTGCGACCCGTCGGTTTAGTTGTCCGACGTGGGAGCGGTGCGACCCGTCGGTTTAGTTGTCCGACGTGGGAGCGGTGCGACCCATTCGGTTTAGTTGTCCGACTTGGGCGCGGTGCGATTCGTCGGTTTAGTTGTCCGACGGGATCGGGTATTGCAGGTTTACAGGTGTTTGATTCTACTTTTCCCTTGCGGGGAGGGGTGGTTGCTCCGGATAGACTACGGTTGGACGTTTTCTTTACCTGCTTTATTATTATCTTTTATGACTAGTCGCTGACTTCCCACTTTGCGACAGGGTCCTACAGGGGGGAGAGTTAGGCGACGGCGAGGCCACGGCTAGAGGTGTTGGGTCTCAGGAGACCGGAACAGTATTTTACTCTTTACTTTCGCATTCCATTTATTATTTGTAGACTGTGGATGGTTCTCGATACCCTCGTGGGGTCGGTGTGGATGTCGGTACGGTGACAACTAAATTGTTTAGTTTTCTTTACATCTCTGTGGGCCGCTTTGGAAAATAAAATAGCAAATAAAAGAACAGATTGCGAAAACTACTATTTCAAAATTCGGGTGTCGTGTGGGCACCGTTTTCAAAACCTTGTGGATTTATGGTTTGCGAAAATGGATTTCAAAACCTAAGTGTCGTGTGGGCACTGTTTTCAAACCCCTGAGTTTATGTTGCTTTCGAAAAAGGGTTTTCAAAATATGGGTGCCGGGTGGGCGCCGTTTCAACAATTGTGGGTTTTATCCTTTCAAACTAATCGGCCGTTAGTTTATTCTGCACCTTGTGAATGGTTATACGTTTGGTTTGTTGTGATTGAATGTTTACTCGTTATTGAACATTGTACAAACCGCGACGCCGTGCATATACAGGGGAGACTCTGTCCGTTTGTAGAGTGATCCTGTATATGCGGCGGATCTGGGTACGCGCCGGGGAAGAAGGTTTTCAAAAAAAAAAAATATACCCTTTTGTAATCCGTTTCCGCTAAATTAATCCCCCGGGGCGTGACAGATTAAGATGGTATCAGAGACTTAGCTTTCAATCACAACAATTGGTGCCGACGTCCACAGGAATACCTCACTTAACTACAAAGGAATGGAATGGATAGATTATAGTAGAGTAGGACGCGAGTGATCGAGGGGGGGGTTCGTTGCATGTTAGTAGGGTGGTCTAGAGTTGACTCTTGTGGCGTGTGACAGACATGGCCCGTACTAGATCATCGGCCGGGGACGCAGAGTCAGAGTCCGAGTCCTTTCTCTCGCTAAGTGGTTCGATGTGCCGTTGCTTATTAGCAAAGACTAAAGCCGACCTTCTTTGTGTGCATCCAGATAGAGGGCCGACTCAGCAAGCAACCGACGACGGAAATGGACATCGCCGACGAAGCCAATCGCCTGCTCCGCAACCAGCTGCGCGACGTGGCTGGGCAACTGCTGACTCTCGCGGAGCGCCTGAGCATGCTGACACAGGAACTCGAGGGCGTCGACCGATTCCGGGGCGGCAGCAGAGGCGTTGCCCCTCCCGGGGTGCCGCCGACGGGCCCTCCCACCGTCCAGGAGGCTACTAACCTGACCGTGCACACCAACGTAGAGCGCGCCCGGCAGGAATACTCTTACCCCGAGTCGGCCGGGGACCCCCATCGGAGGGGCCGGGCGAGCAAACGCCCGAGAGCCGGGCAGAACCTCGGGCAGACGACGGAGGAGAGACCTAGGCCACCGAAACCGTGCGTCATATGCGGCAACGCACACCTCATGACGAGCTGCCCGTGGCGGGACGGACACTGTTTCCGATGTGGCAGGCCGGGCCACACGCGTTATGAGTGCCCTCTGAAGCCGGCTGTCAGTAGACCCCCGGCGCCGCGACATGCTGAGCCTAAGGGAACTGCTGCCTCCACCCCTCAAGGGGGCACCGATCTAGAGAGCCGACCAAATCCACGCCCGACGCAAGCACCGGAGGACGAACGAGGGCTTAAGGGGAGCGCGCGCGTGCAACCGGGATCCTGCGTCATCTGCAAGGGCGCGCACCCAGTGACGGAATGCACTTGGAGGTACCACTTTTGTAACCGGTGCGGCTTGCCAGATCACAATTACTTCTCCTGCCCCCAAGGGCCCACCCCCGCCTCCGCCGCCGCGCCACCACCGCCAAGAGGAACAGAGAGCGCGGCGGCCCCCGTGCAGACAAGGGACTCGCCCGACGACCAACGATGCGCGGACTCTTTAGACAGCAAACCCCCACCCCAACACGCGGCGCGACGCTGGCCCAAGGATTGTGGGCGGACTCCCCCGGCCGCCCCGGCAGACGACGCGTTGTCCCGAAATAGGGAATGACAGGTACTTATTTCATATATATTTTTTTTTCCCTTCTTGCCTTCCCTTCCCTTGCCTACATAGAAGCACCGTTTGGGCCGGAGCAACCCGACCCTACCAGACCCTTGCGAGCCCTCCTGCCTTTAGCCCTACCTTTCGTCTCGTCGACCGTTCCGGTCTAGTGTGCTTACGGGCGAGGAAGCAAATCTAACCTTAGTGATTTGCATACCGGTGCGTGAATTGCACAGTCTCCGATGCACGAATTTCTGCCTTCCCGATCCGATACCTGGGTGTTTGGTTAGGAACGACCCCTAGGACGGTTTGTGTTCACGAGAGAGCGCAGGGTATTGGCATAGTGGTTTGGAGCTCGGGTGGGTTTCACACAGTTGAGTCTCGTTGTTTCGGTTATTAGTCGTACGCACTCTGGTTTTCGGGATCGTTGTTAGTGCAGGGTTAGCCGAGGTCATGGCTTCGGCCGTGGGCCTGGTGTTTCAATGGAACCAGAGTGCTCGGATCAGTACAGTGGTTAAAGGTTAAATCACTATTCTTGCCGGATTCGTCCAGCTGATGGCACAGCAGTAGAGGACTGCTATTCTTGCACTGGCCTCACAGTTTGCGTAGAGGTTGAGCAAGTTGTTGATCCTTCAGTGTCCCCGTGTCGCAATTCAATGGCCCATGGACCCGAGGGTAACCCTGTTTTGGGACGGATGCAAATTGACCCCACCCTTGCACGGATTTTGTGGATCGACGTGGACTCGCCTATGTGTTAGTCATGGTGATGGTTACGACCACGAGGCGGTAGTAATCCTTGATAAAGGTTATGTTTTTGGCACTGAGATTGTGTTGGGAGGTATGTGATATACCTTCCAATAAGAATTACGTCCCCAACTTGTTGTTGGCGACAAACCTTTGGTATTCCGCTGTTCTTTTGGTAAGCACGTTGGCTGCAGGCAACGGACTGTCGAGAGAACTGAGGAAGTACTCTGCCCTGTAGTGGGGAGTATCAGATTGGGTCTAAATTGGTAGCCTTAGAGTTGTAAATACCATGCGACTGACCTGTAGCCCCCGATTAAGCTTTTGAGCATTCTCATAATGTATGACTTCAGGCTGTGAGAGTGACGGTGTCTTGCGGTTCCGTGGGCGGTTCTGTGTACCGGATTCGCCGGAATTGAAGGAGGAGTTTCTGACAGAGGCACACCGCGCCCCTTATGCGGCGCATCCGGGGGGGGGGGGGGGCACGAAGATGTACAGGGACCTCAAGCAGACCTTTTGGTGGCCCAAGTTGAAGGGGGATGTGACACGACACGTTGCTCACTGCCTGGTATGCCAGCAGATAAAGGCAGAGCATCAGCGGCCTGCAGGAAGATTTCAGCCCTTACCGGTGCCGATGTGGAAGTGGGATCAGATCACTATGGACTTCGTCACCGGGTTCCCACGTTCACAGCAGGGGCACGACCCGATCGGGGTCATTGTGGACTGGCTAACCAAGGCAGCTCTTTTCCTACCCATCCACACAACCTGGACCAGAGAGCAGTTGGCTCAAGTCTACCTCAGCGAGATCGTGAGACTGCACGGAGTGCCGGCATCGATCACCTCGGATAGAGACACCCGCTTCGTCTCGAAGTTTTGGCAAAGTCTACAGCAAGCCTGGGGACCAAGCTACACTTCAGCGCAGCTTTCCACCCTCAGACGGACGGACAGTCGGAGCGAGTAATTCAGACCCTCCAGGACCTGCTGCGCGCCTGTGTACTTGACTGGGGAGTCGGTTGGGCGCGCTACCTACCCCTCGTGGAATTCGCCTACAACAATAGCTACCAGGCCAGCATCCAGATGGCACCCTACGAAGCTTTGTATGGGAGACGCTGCCGATCCCCGATCTGTTGGGACGACTTAGGGGAAACGGAAATTCCTGGGACCCGACTTGGTGGAAGAGACTGAGGAGAAGGTGCGCCTCATCAGGCGGCGGTTGCTGACCGCCCAAAGCCGACAGAAGAGCTACGCAGACCGACGGCGCCGCGATTTGGAATTTCAAGTGGGGGAAACACGTGTTCTTACGAGTCTCGCCATCCAAAGGGATCAGGCGTTTCGGGCTGAAGGGCAAGTTGAGCCCACGGTTTGTGAGGCCTTTTGAGATCTTGGAGCGCATAGGCCCGGTGGCGTACCGCCTTGCCCTACCCCCTAACCTCGACCGGGTCCACAACGTCTTCCACGTGTCCATGCTCCGGAAATACCTATCCGACCCGTCACACGTGTTGGACGTCTCCACATTCGAGCTCAAGGAGGATCTAAGCTTCGAGGAAACCCCCGTGCGTATCCTAGCAAGGGAAAGCAAAGCACTGCGGAACCGAGTCATCCCCTACGTGAAGGTGCTCTGGAGCAACCAGGAAGAACGAGAAGCAACATGGGAGCTGGAATCTAAGATGAGGGAGTGCTACCCCGACCTCTTCACCACCACCCGGGTTTGAGTTTCGAGGACGAAACTCGTTTTTAGAGGTGAGTGGTGTAATAACCGCGGCTTTATTTGCCTTTCTAGACCTTCTTTTAAAATTCTTGTAAATCCACTTTTCGACTAAGGGGTCCGGGGGTGAATTATTTTTCTTTATCTCTGGGCAGACTGTCGGGGCTCGCGGGTATTTTTAGACAATAAAGCTCGCGAAATGGATTTCGGCGGCGCGATCGGATCTGGATTCTGACCCCGGAATCTCCCAGAATAAATTCCGGAAGTTGGCAGCAGTTCAGGCGACTTACACGTTCTTCGAGGCGGACCGGACCCAGGTTCGCACCCAAACTCATTTCGCCGAGATTGATTTGTATTTTGGGACTTAGGGTTAAGTTCCCGTGTACGGAGGCGGCTAATATTAATACGTATGTGTTGGGTTTAGTTTTGGAGTTTTCCTACCGTTCCTCTCACCCAAACCCTCCTCTTCCCACCGATCGGTGCGAGGCACCGCGGCGGAGCAATCGAGGAACGGGAAGAACACCGCACACCTCCGGAACCGGGCACGCAAGAACGGGATAATCCTCGTCTCTCCCTCCCTCTTCATCGGCGAGTCGGAGGCGCTTTGGTTCGGTGAGTCTTTATTATCTTTTTAGCTAGGGTTTTCTTCCGGATCGTCGCACGGGAAGGGGGGGGGGGGGGGGGGGGAGACGGTTCACCCCGGCCGGCCGCACCACCGCCGTCGCGAGGCACCCTTGCGCGCAGGGCTAGGGCACCGGGCGTGCGGGACTGGCACCCGCGCGGGCCCGGGCGCCGCGCGGGATCATCCGTGCGTGCGGGTCTGGCACCCGCGCGGGCCTGGGCGCCGCGCGGGGTCGCCCGTGCGTACGGGTCTGGGCGCCCGCGCGGAGCCTGGGCGCCGCGCGGGGTCGCCCGTGCGTGCGGGTCTGGCACCCGCGCGGGCCTGGGCGCCGCGCGGGGTCGCCCGTGCGTGCGGGCTGGGCGCCCGCGCGGAGCCTGGGCGCCGCGCGGGGCCGCCCGTGCGTGCGGGCTGGGCGCCGCGCAGGGCAGCCCGTGCGTGCGGGCTGGGCGCCCGTGCTGGACCTGGGCGCCGCCGCGGTCAGGGAGCCGTGCGGGCAACACACCGCACGGAGCCTGATACGCGTGCGGCCACCGCGGCAGCACGGTCGCCGCCGCCTCGGGTTTCCGACTCGGCCGCCGCCGCCGCCGTCGAACCCGGGAGCCCGTTCCACGACGGGACCCGAGTATCTGTTCTTGTTCCTTGTTTTACGTTGGGTAGTCGCTGACTTCTTCCCGGTGGATCTTTTTGCAGTTTTGGGGAGCGCACCGGGACACGGGGGTTAGCGCATTGTTCATCGCTCGTAAAGGTGGGTTTTTACTCTTAAGTCTTAACATTTAATTCTATCATGGTGGACGGGGTCATCCATAAGTGTACTTGGGTTAAACCTGGTAGGGAGGCATCATTTATTCGTCATGGCTTTACGGTGCCCGTGATTAGACATACATATTGGTTCATGTCGCTCTCATGCACGTATGGGAGTATGCTGTGATTATATATATACTGTTTCATATAGTTCTCATGCACGTATAGGAGTATGCTGTGATTATATATATACTGTTTCATATAGTTCTCATGCACGTATAGGAGTATGCTGTGATTATATATATACTGTTTCATATAGTTCTCATGCACGGATATGTTTATGTTATTTCATACGGTTCATACATTGATATATATATATATATGGTTCACGGTTACTATGCTCGGCTGCAACACGCGCACCCGCGGTTTGGCCACCGCAAAGGGTGTGCTTTTCCGGAAAAGTGGTCCATGACCCGTGTATACCCACAGGACGGCGTGGGGCCTCTTTAGTTGTGGGGCATGTATGCGCCAAGGTGTGAGCGGTGCGACCCGTCGGTTTAGTTGTCCGACGTGGGAGCGGTGCGACCCGTCGGTTTAGTTGTCCGACGTGGGAGCGGTGCGACCCATTCGGTTTAGTTGTCCGACTTGGGCGCGGTGCGATTCGTCGGTTTAGTTGTCCGACGGGATCGGGTATTGCAGGTTTACAGGTGTTTGATTCTACTTTTCCCTTGCGGGGAGTGGTGGTTGCTCCGGATAGACTACGGTTGGACGTTTTCTTTACCTGCTTTATTATTATCTTTTATGACTAGTCGCTGACTTCCCACTTTGCGACAGGGTCCTACAGGGGGGAGAGTTAGGCGACGGCGAGGCCACGGCTAGAGGTGTTGGGTCTCAGGAGACCGGAACAGTATTTTACTCTTTACTTTCGCATTCCATTTATTATTTGTAGACTGTGGATGGTTCTCGATACCCTCGTGGGGTCGGTGTGGATGTCGGTACGGTGACAACTAAATTGTTTAGTTTTCTTTACATCTCTGTGGGCCGCTTTGGAAAATAAAATAGCAAATAAAAGAACAGATTGCGAAAACTACTATTTCAAAATTCGGGTGTCGTGTGGGCACCGTTTTCAAAACCTTGTGGATTTATGGTTTGCGAAAATGGATTTCAAAACCTAAGTGTCGTGTGGGCACTGTTTTCAAACCCCTGAGTTTATGTTGCTTTCGAAAAAGGGTTTTCAAAATATGGGTGCCGGGTGGGCGCCGTTTCAACAATTGTGGGTTTTATCCTTTCAAACTAATCGGCCGTTAGTTTATTCTGCACCTTGTGAATGGTTATACGTTTGGTTTGTTGTGATTGAATGTTTACTCGTTATTGAACATTGTACAAACCGCGACGCCGTGCATATACAGGGGAGACTCTGTCCGTTTGTAGAGTGATCCTGTATATGCGGCGGATCTGGGTACGCGCCGGGGAAGAAGGTTTTCAAAAAAAAAAATATACCCTTTTGTAATCCGTTTCCGCTAAATTAATCCCCCGGGGCGTGACAAAATTTTTCCGAAAGCCCCCGCAAAAGCAAACTTGATCCAATTTTCGCGCCGGTTCCAAATCTGGAATCCGATGCATGAACAGACAGCTCTATCACACAATATTGGCCTCCAGAAGCCAATGCTCACCCTGCAAAACCATCTCAGAGATCCGGATCTTCACACACGTGTCCCCGCTCCCTGGCCCATGCACCGCCGCGCCCCTTCTGTAGACCGCGCATCATGAACCAGCCTACCCGGTGGCGCCACGTGTCCCGCGCCGGGTCTACGCACCATGCCGCGCCACTCTGTGGACCGAGCGCTGCAAGCCAGCCAATGATAGGCCGCCACGTGGCATGCCGGCGGTCTACGGCCCCCCCATGCACCAGAATCCACTGAAAACTTCTGGGAGTCCGTTTTTGGGCATCCGGACTCAGAATCAAACAAGCAAATAGCCATTTTCAAGCGTTTTTCAGCGCTGAATCCACATCCAACCTCTGTTTGGCCCAAAACCTTTTCTGAAATTCGGCAAAAGTAGCCAAAGGCCAATCCAGCTCTAGATACCTCACTGGGTCCATCTGTGGCATCCCTTGATGCACTATAGGACAGACACACCAATAATAGCTGTTTCATACAGTGGATTCACGGGAAAAACTGCATGGGGACCTGGACCACTACATCCTCCCGCACAAAAAGAAAGTTTCGTCCTCGAAACAAAAGCCATACCTCAAGCCGGGGTCTCGAACAAGTAGGGGTAGGTGTCCATCATCGTCGACTCCAGCTCCTAGGTAGCCTCGCGCTCGCCATGATTACTCCACAAGATCTTCAGATAAGGGATGGCCCGATTGCGCAATTCCCTCACCTCTCGATCAAGAATCCGCAACGGGCGCTCTACATAGCTCGAATCCTCGCTGATCTCCAATGGGGTGAAGTCAATGACGTGCGACGGATCATATACGTACCTCCTCAGAGTGGACACATGGAACACATCATGGACACCAGCAAGTATGGGGGGAAGTGCAAGCCTGTAGGCAACTGGCCCAATACGCTGCAATACCTCGAAATGTCCGATATAACGGGGGCTAAGTTTCCCACGCATACCAAATCTCCTGATCCCCTTGGACGGCGAGACCTTCAGAAAAACATGATCTCCAACCAAAAACTCTAGGTCTCGTCGCCGCACATCTGCATAACTCCTCTGCCTGCGCTGGGCGGGTCTGTAGATGCTGCCTGATCACTCTGACCTTTTCCTCTGCCTCTCGCTGTAACTCCGGCCCCAATGTCCGCCTCTCACCTACATCGCTCCAGTAAAGCGGTGATTGACACTTGCGTCCATACAATGCTTCAAACGGAGCCATCTGATTGCTCGCTTGAAAGCTATTGTTGTACGCGAACTCTGCCAGTGATAAGTGTCGAATCCATCATCCGCCAAAGTCCAAGGTGCAAGCTCTGAGCATGTCCTCAAGGATCTGTATAATGCGCTCCGACTGCCCTTCCGTCTGTGGGTGGAAAGCTGTACTGAATCTAAGCTGCGTCCCCAAGGTGGCCTATAAGCTCCCCCAAAAATGTGAAGCAAACCTCAGGTCTCGATCTGATACAATAGAGGCAGGTACCCCATGTAACCTCACCACCTCATCCAAGTACAGCTGAGCCAGCCGCTCCAATGACCAAGTAGTCTGCATCGGCAAAAAGTGAGCGGACTTAGTGAGTCGATCAACAATCACCCATATGGCATCTGCTCCTCCATGGGCCCTCGGTAATCCGACCACAAAATCCATCGTGATGTGGTCCCATTTCCACTCAGGGATTGGGAGACTCTGTAACTTGCCAGCCGGCACCCGGTGCTCAGCTTTTACCTGCTGGCAAGTTAAACACTGAGCCACAAATCTCCCAATATCCCTCTTCATACCACTCCACCAGAAGTGTGCCTTGAGGTCCTTATACATCTTAGTCCCACCAGGATGGAGGGTGTAAGGTGTATAGTGAGCCTCTCTCAATATCTGCTCTCTGATCTCTGATCTCTGAGTCTACTGGCACACACGCTCGGTCCCTGTACCGCAATACTCCCGAAACATCAACTGCAAAGTCCCCAGACTGATCGATCGGAATCTTATCTCTAATCCTGGTCAAATGGGGTTCCTCACTCTGTCACTCCCAGATCCAGTCCAGCAGAGTGGGCTGCACGACTAAGAACGTCAGTCGAGCAGAGACCCTAGGGGACACAACCTCTAGCTCAAGCCGCCTCATCTCCTCACGTAGTGGTGCCTGGTCCGTAATCATCAATGATAAGCTCTGGACTGCTCTCCTACTCAGGGCATCTGCAACCACGTTGGCTTTGCCAGGATGGTATAAAATATCAACATCATAGTCCTTTAACAGCTCCAACCATCTGCGCTGCCTCAAGTTGAGCTCCTTCTGTGTAAACAGGTACTTCAAGCTCTTGTGGTCGGTATATATCTCGCAGTGTTCTCCATAAAGGTAGTGGCGCCACAACTTCAATGCGAATACCACAGCAGCAAGCTCTAGATCATGGGTAGGGTAATTCTTTTCATAATCCTTAGGCTGTCGAGACGCGTAAGCAATTACCCTATCCTCCTGCATCAGCACACAACCAAGTCCACTGTGCGATGCATCACTGTAAATCACATATCCTTTCCCCATGACAGGGAGGGAAAGGATATGAGCCGACATCAATCTGCCTTTCAAGTCCTCGAAGCTCATCTGGCAGTCCTCACTCCAGATAAACTTAATTCTTTTGCGCGTCAACCGAGTGAGGGGTGTGGAGAGCTTCGCAAAGCCCTCCACAAACCGACGGTAGTAACCAACCAATCCCATGAAGCTGTGCACCTCAGAAATGATCGTCGGTCGGGACCAATCCCGGACTGCCTCAATCTTCGCCGGGTCCACTGCCACACCTGTGGCTGAAATCACATGGCCCAGGAAAACTACCTCCCGAAGCAAAAACTTGCACTTCGATAACTTGGCATACGACTTCCTCTCTCGTAGAAGTTGCAGCACAATCCTCAAGTGCTCCTCATGATCAGTGTCTCTCCGGGAGTAAACTAGGATATCATCAATGAACACAACCACAAACCGATCCAGATACGGCCGGTTCATTAAATCCATAAAGGCGGCAGGGGCATTAGTCAATCCAAAAGGCATGACGGTAAACTCATAATGCCCGTACCGTGTCCTGAACGCCGTCTTCGGGATATCCTCGGCCTTCACCTTCACTTGGTGGTAACCTGATTGCAGATCAATCTTGGAGAAGACACAAGACCCTTGCAGCTGGTCAAATAAATAATCAATGCGCGGTAAAGGGTACTTGTTCTTGATGGTCACTTTGTTCAATTCTCGATAATCCATGCAAAGTCGAAGTGAACCATCCTTCTTTTTCACGAATAGCACCGGCGCGCCCCAAGGCGATACACTGGGTCTGACGAAACCCTTATCCATCAAGTCCTGAAGCTGCTGTCACGCCCCGGGGGTTCGAATCGCGCAGAAGAGGAGCCACCAATGCCCCTGAATCAGCCATATATTTTTTTTTGTATAACATTACTCCCCGGCGCGTGCCCAGACCCGCCGCATACACAAATTCACTCTGCAAACGGGCAGAGTCTCCTTTGTATATGCACGGCGTCTCAACTACAAAGTGTCTCACAAGGCGTAGCACACACAATCTCTAACCACATCAGTTGGGGTCTCGTACACATACAACCAAACAATTCACATGATATTCTAGCATTCACTTAGAGCATAGAGGCCGGTGTTTTGAAAGGATAAATAATCACAAGGTTTTGAAAGCGGCATCCACACGACGCCATCGTTTATGAAAACAGTTCGCAAACACATAAATCCCATAAGGTTTGTAAAGCTCGGTGCCCACACGACACCCACGTTTTGAAAGTAGTTTTCGCAAACGGTTTTCTTTGCTTTTCAACGTTCAAAACGGCCAAGTAAGAGAGAACGTAGAATTCATTCAATTATTCAAAAAGGAAAAAGGCAACATCCACTTCGACCCCACGGGGGTATCGCAAACCACAACTAACTAACATGAGTAATAAAAGATAAAGGGAAAGAAAGGTCACTGTGTCTGAAGCTCGATCAAAGTCAGAGCAGCACTCTTGCGGCCTCTCCGGTGCCCTAGCGCTCGACCCCGGACGGTCTGGGTGAACCTGTCGCGGAGTGGGGAGTCAGTGACAAGAAAATAACATAATAAGCAAATAGGGCTAAAGTCAGGCAAACCACGATAGAAACCAGAGCAACCAACAATAAAGCACCATGTGCAAACCATACAATGCTGAACCCCGTGCAAACAATATAATGCAGAACCTCGTGCAAACCAACACCGGGCACCTCCCCCGGCAACCACACCGAGCACCTGCCTCGGAGACCCCTACCGAGCACCTGCCTCGGCCGCCGAGCACCCACCTCGGCATCATCCACCATAACCACACCCTGTATCAAAACAACATCGGGCACCTTCCCCGATGCCCACCGCCGAGCACCTGCCTCGACATCACCGCTCACACCCCCCACCCATGGGGGCCCCCATTCCTAACGCCACCACCGCGTGGGGTACACGGGTCAACGTACCACTTTTCCGGAAAAGCACACCCTTTGCGGTGGCCAAACCGCGGGTGTGCGTGTAGCAATCTCGAGCCTCATCCGAGCACCATCCTCGGCAAACCAGACCGAGCACCTGCCTCGGCAACCAAATATCCACACAATAGCTTTAACAGGGTTAGCAAATGTAAACATGCAATTACTAAGATCTTTGTGCGTGTAGCAAATCTCGAGCCTCATCCGAGCACCATCCTCGGCAAACCCAGACCGAGCACCTGACTCGGCAACCAAATATCCCCACAATGGCTTTAACAGGGTTAGCAAATGTAAACATGCAATTACTAAGTTCTTACCCCTTTTCCCATAATTCCGGAAACCAAGACAATGGAAGAGTCCCCACAGCGACCCATAGTCCCCATACTATAAAGATAATAAAACACAAACCTTTACCGGAGTTAACAATATTCCACAAGTTCAACTTTAATGTTCTGAAAGGTCACGTCGATCACTGCCCCCAACGCTAGTATGCCCCGAACAACCCTACCTTTGTTCGGATAGGGCGAACTGCCCGCCCGGTCTTCTACCGCGACAGCCGTAAATCCGGAGGTCCACATCACCCACCAAACCCCTCAACAAAATAAACATAGCAACAACGAAACTGTGCATAAAGAGGTTCTAAGGGGTACCCACCTGGAATGCGAAGAAAAGGGTGTGCGGGAAAAATTCCAGTCAGAAGTTCTCCCGCCTTGCGCCCGAAAAACTAAGGTAGGAAAAGTATTGTTAAAAACATCGTCGTAGTCAAAAACACTCAAAAACGGGGCGAAACGGGCCAAAAACGGAGCTCCCGGGCCTCCGGGCTGTAGTCTGGTGCACGGGTCCAGGCGTGGACCGGGTTCACGGCTCAGAGGAAGCGGCAGCGTAAACCGGGCTCACCCCGGGGGCGTGCACCAAAAGGAATGGGCCGGGCCGGTGCACGACAGAGCGCGCACCGGGCTCACGCGCTCCCTGCCGAGGCGGCAGCGCCGGGTGCACGCCTGGCGCGTGCACCGCGCGGCCTGGGCCGGGCTGGTGCACGCGCCCGTGAGCCGGGTCCTCACTACCGGGCTGCGGGGGCGAGCGCCGGGTGCACGCTTGGCGCGTGCACCACGCAGCCTGGGCTGGGCTGGTGCACGCGCCCGTGCGCCGGGTCCGCCCCTCCTGGCCGTGCGGGCGTGCGGCGGGTGCACGGGTGGCCTGGTGGACCGCGCGGCCTGAAGCCGTACGGAAGGGAACAGTAAACCCTAATTTCGCCCCCCACGCGGCTCCGGTTGCGCGATTTCGACTCCGTTTCCGCTCCCGTGCGACTCCGGCGACGACCCCGGGGGCATGATAACGGCGGCGGCGGCCTCCCGTTCAACGACGGCGGCGGCGGCCTCCCGTTCAACACCAAGTAATGCCCAAGACAACCACAAAAGGAAAATCTCACATTGAAACAATAACCGGGGAGACCCGAATCGCTCACCTTGTTTTCGCCGGTGGGGGAGAAGGAGGAAAGAGGGTCGCCCGTTCCTCGCTCGATCACTCTCGTAGGGAGGCATCTCCCCATCTCTCGTCTCGTTTGCGCCGCTTCTTGAAAAGAGAGGAAATATCGATTTGGGTTCCTCTTTTTCTTTCTTAAAAGCGCCGCCTTAAACCCTAGCCGTCAAGAGAGAAAACCAAGAGGGAAAAGAAAAACCCTACGGCCCCCGGTGTTAAGGAAACCCTAATAACAATTGGCGGATAAGATTGTCTCGAGAAGCGTGTCATCCAATCGCACGGATCCCGGGGCGCCTAAAGGGGTCCGAACTTCAAAAATTTATTCTGAGGGAACCGGGAGTCGGAATGCGAAACCGATCGCGTCCCCGTTCTCCGTTTCGCGAGCCCTTCCGCCTAAAAATGTCCGCGAGTCCCGACGGACTTTCCGGAAAAACACTAAAAAAATTGTCCCACAGTCGGACAGTCGTAAGAAAAGGGGTAACGGAAAGGGTAACGGAAAAGCCAGGTCTTACATCACTCACCAATAAAAACAAGTTTCGTCCCCGAAACTTAACTCCCGCCTGCGGCGAAGAGGTCCGGGTAGCACTCCCCCATCTTGACTCTGGTTCCTAAGTACCTCACCTTCTTCCTGGTTGCTTCACAGCGCCTTCCCATAGGGGGATCGTCCGGTTGCGCAACCTTTTTGTCCTCTCGTGCTAAGATCCGCATCGAGGTTTGGCAGTAAAGCCAACCGGTATGTCACCGGGCCTACGCGCTCCAACATCCCGAATATCGGGTCATTGACGCCAACCAACAATCCCAAGAGCTCGAACCATTAGCAATACGCAACTCATTTACTTAAGGCGTTCTGTCCCCACCGCCAGCGATCTTGTCCTGACTCAACCCACCTGGACGTCTATGGCGTACTGTTACAACGCCTCGGGTCTTGGCCCGTCTCACCTCACCTGGACGTCTAAGGCGTACTGTTACAACGCCTCGGGTCTATTGTCACAAGGCCGGAAGTTGGACCTATTTAACCCTTAACTAAATAGCCAACAAAAAAAAAAAAAAAACAACTAAGTCTTCACCTCCTTATGGGCAGGAGGGTACGAAGCATTACTTCTAAGGGTTCCTCTGGGGTCGTGGCCAAAATTTCTCTTGTACGAGGTCTTCCTTGCTACTACCTCCCTTGTAGCCGAAATGTCTGCTTTCCCCTGCCGGTCGCTGATGTTCGCTTTCACCTGTTGGCACACCAAAAATTGCGCCACAATTTGTGCCACATCGCTCTTTCGATTTGGGCCCCCAGAAGGTCTGCCATAGATCCCTGCACCTCTTTGTACCTCCGGAATGGGCGGTATAGGAGGTATTATATACTTTGGCTAGATTTTCTTCCCTCGTTTCTAGCTTATCGGGCACACGAATTCGTCCCCGGAACCTTATTACATCCCTGAGTCACTCGTAAAATTTCCGCCTTGCTCCGAGGACATTCTGTCTTGCACCAGTTGTAGTTACGTGTCCGCCGTTTGGTCTCCCAAGATCCTCTTGGAGATTCGTCAGACTAGATCTTATAGTCCTTTTCCGGGCTTCGGCTGTATGAGCGCTGGCGCCTGTGTGCGTCTGTCTTTAAGTTCTTTGAAACTCCTTTGGCACTGGGCTGTCCAGACGAACCTCTACCCACTTTGGGTTAGTCGATTTAGGGAAGTGGCCTCCCACGAAGCGTCTGTAGTGGCCTGCCCGTCCTAAGAAGCTTCGGATCTCCGTCACCGTGTTGGCTGAGCCCAGTTGGCCACCGACTCGATCCTCCTCGGATCCACTGCAATTCCAGATGTCGAAACGGTATGCCCCAAAAAGTCCACCTCACGGAGCCAAAACTCACACTTTATGAGTTTGGCATATGGCTGCTGATCCTGGAGGGTCTAGGGGATTACTCGCGAGTGTTCCCCATACCCCTTGTCCGTTGTGAGAGTAGTTCGGAACGTCTACTATAAGACCGTTACCGGCTGGTCTAAGGAGGGCTTGAGTATCCTATTCATCATGCCTGTGAATACCGCTGGTGCGTTAACGAGTCTGAACGGTATGACCGTGAACTCATGTCGACCACTCCGAGTTCGTAAGGCTGTTTTTTCGGTAAGTCTGGTTCCCGGAGACGCACTTGGAACTTCAAGCAGTCAACTACCCACTTAAAGATTGCCGCGACTGTCGGCCCCAAGCGTGATGCCGTTAACTTTTAACGGAAACCTCATTAGTCCTTAGAGACTAAGAACCCGTCTCGCCCTCGCTGGGCAGGAAGGGTACAGCCGCCTGCCTCTGAGGGGTAGCCGGAGGATTCCGACCGAACTTATCCTCTACGATGGGATTTCTTCTAATATCTATGGTAGGGAGAAACATGACGCGCGGGGGAGGGGTGGGATGCTGCTACGGGTGATGTCCCTGTTTTCCGAGGGCCAGTTGAAACAATGGCGCCCCGGTTTGGCCGCATCGAAAACGGTGGTCTTGCTTCTGGGACATTCGGTCACTTGGTGTATTCCACCGCAATTATGCAAGACTTGTCCACCGACCATTGTCCTCCCGTCGGCGCATTCGTGGTTCCTTATTGCCATCTCAGGTATTTAGGAGGCCGGCTCCTCTTGGTATGCTCCTTTACAAAACAAGGTCGAGCTCGTTTCGTATCCCCGCCGCAATCTGAGCTCTCCCGTCGGGCTCGTGAACTCGCAAATTCGTGCTCCACTGTGGTGGCTCTATCGACCACCTCCTAGAAGGTGTGCAAATCCGCCGTTTGCACCACCTTGTAGATATCGCTTCGTAAACCATTCACAAAAAGACGGGCTTTGTGAGATTCATCTCTTATAACAGGGGGAACACATTTGGTCAACCTCACAATTTGCCCGTTGATAACCCGTAACTGTCTGACTTCCTTTCTTGATGTGCTTCCGGTCATCTTCCATCTGCTGTTGATGCTGTCGGAGAGAAATTCCTCAAACAGTTTTTCTCGGAACGTGGTCAAGATGGAAGGGCGGTGCCCTCGCAGTAACGGCGGTCATTCTGGGGATAGGTGTCACCACGGTCTCTCCCAAGGGGAGCTCCAACAGTGGCCCCCGGCATAAGTCCCGAAGTTGCTGGTGTTAGTGCTGCTGAAGGCGTCGTCGGACGAACCGACGGTATCTCGGTCACCGAGGTCGGAGAAGGGCAACCGTAGTCTCGCTGACGCCACCGACGGTCTCGTCACTGGTGCGGTGGTCCGGGCAAAGAAGCATGGGCGACCTCCATTGGTAATGTCGACTGTTGCGCCCCACTGCCTGCATTCTGTTCCATAAGGGTTGCCAACTGCCCGGCCACCTCTTGTAGTTGTTGTCGGAGCAGCTGATACTCCGCCGCTATTGGCACCGTACTTTCTGCCCCTGCGTTCTCCGCTGATAACCCCTTTCGGGCCATTAATCGCTACATACAAAGAAACCAAGTCAAACCCTAGACCTATCGGGTCTAGCACCACGACCTACAGACGTACTAAAATTAAATCCCCCAGTTCACTTATTAATCAGTAGTTAGTGTATCCGCCCCGTGGATGTTGGGCCACGACTGTTGTGGTTAAAGTTTACCTCTCTGATACCATCTTAATCTGTCACGCCCCGGGGGTTCGAATCCGCGCGGAAGAGGAGCCACCAATGCCCCTGAATCAGCCATATATTTTTTTTTGTATAACATTACTCCCCGGCGCGTGCCCAGACCCGCCGCATACCACAATTCACTCTGCAAAACGGGCAGAGTCTCCTTTGTATATGCACGGCGTCTCAACTACAAAGTGTCTCACAGGCGTAGCACACACAATCTCTAACCACATCAGTTGGGGTCTCGTACACATACAACCAAACAATTCACATGATATTCTAGCATTCACTTAGAGCATAGAGGCCGGTGTTTTGAAAGGATAAATAATCACAAGGTTTTGAAAGCGGCATCCACACGACGCCCATCGTTTATGAAAACAGTTCGCAAACACATAAATCCCATAAGGTTTGTAAAGCTCGGTGCCCACACGACACCCCACGTTTGAAAAGTAGTTTTCGCAAACGGTTTCTTTGCTTTTCAACGTTCAAAACGGCCCAAGTAAGAGAGAACGTAGAATTCATTCAATTATTCAAAAAGGAAAAAGGCAACATCCACTTCGACCCCACGGGGTATCGCAAACCCACAACAACGAACATGAGTAATAAAAGATAAAGGGAAAGAAAGGTCACTGTGTTCTGAAGCTCGATCAAAGTCAGAGCAGCACTCTTGCGGCTCTCCGGTGCCCTAGCGCTCGACCCCGGACGGTCTGGGTGAACCATGTCGCGGAGTGGGGAGTCAGTGACAGAAAATAACATAATAAGCAAATAGGGCTAAAGTCAGGCAAACCACGATAGAAACCAGAGCAACCAACAATAAAGCACCATGTGCAAACCATACAATGCTGAACCCCGTGCAAACAATATAATGCAGAACCTCGTGCAAACCAACACCGGGCACCTCCCCCGGCAACCACACCGAGCACCTGCCTCGGAGACCCCTACCGAGCACCTGCCTCGGCCGCCGAGCACCCAACTCGGCATCATCCACCATAACCACACCCTGTATCAAAACCATCGGGCACCTTCCCCGATGCCCACCGCCGAGCACCTGCCTCGACATCACCGCTCACACCCCCCACCCATGGGGGCCCCCATTCCTAACGCACCACCGCGTGGGGTACACGGGTCAACGTACCACTTTCCGGAAAAGCACACCCTTTGCGGTGGCCAAACCGCGGGGTGCGTGTAGCAATCTCGAGCCTCATCCGAGCACCATCCTCGGCAAACCAGACCGAGCACCTGCCTCGGCAACCAAATATCCACACAATAGCTTTAACAGGGTTAGCAAATGTAAACATGCAATTACTAAGATCTTTGTGCGTGTAGAAATCTCGAGCCTCATCCGAGCACCAACCTCGGAAACCCAGACCGAGCACCTGCCTCGGCAACCAAATATCCCCACAATGGCTTTAACAGGGTTAGCAAATGTAAACATGCAATTACTAAGTTCTTACCCCTTTTCCCATAACTCCGGAAACCAAGACAATGGAAGAGTCCCACAGCGACCCATAGTCGCCATACTATAAAGATAATAAAACACAAACCTTTACCGGAGTTAACAATATTCCACAAGTTCAACTTTAATGTTCTGAAAGGTCACGTCGATCACTGCCCCAACGCTAGTATGCCCGAACAACCCTACCTTTGTTTCGGATAGGGCGAACTGCCCGCCCGGTCTTCTACCGCGACAGCCGTAAATCCGGAGGTCCACATCACCCACCAAACCCCTCAACAAAATAAACATAGCAACAACGAAACTGTGCATAAAGAGGTTCTAAGGGGTACCCACCTGGAACGCGAAGAAAAGGGTGTGCGGGAAAATTCCAGTCAGAAGTTTCCCCGCCTTGCGCCCGAAAAATAAGGTAGGAAAAGTATTGTTAAAAACATCGTCGTAGTCAAAAACACTCAAAAACGGGGCGAAACGGGCCAAAAACGGAGCTCCCGGGCCTTCCGGGCTGTAGTCTGGTGCACGGGTCCAGGCGTGGACCGGGTTCACGGCTCAGAGGAAGCGGCAGCGTAAACCGGGCTCACCCCGGGGGCGTGCACCAAAAGGAATGGGCCGGGCCGGTGCACGACAGAGCGCGCACCGGGCTCACGCGCTCCCTGCCGAGGCGGCAGCGCCGGGTGCACGCCTGGCGCGTGCACCGCGCGGCCTGGGCCGGGCTGGTGCACGCGCCGTGAGCCGGGTCCTCACTACCGGGCTGCGGGGCGAGCGCCGGGTGCACGCTTGGCGCGTGCACCGCGCAGTGGGCTGGGCTGGTGCACGCGCCCGTGCGCCGGGTCCGCCCCTCCTGGCCGTGCGGGCGTGCGGCGGGTGCACGGGTGGCCTGGTGGACCGCGCGGCCTGAAGCCGTACGGAAGGGAACAGTAAACCCTAATTTCGCCCCCCACGCGGCTCCGGTTGCGCGATTTCGACTCCGTTCCGCTCCCGTGCGACTCCGGCGACGACCCCGGGGGCATGATAACGGCGGCGGCGGCCTCCCGTTCAACGACGGCGGCGGCGGCCTCCCGTTCAACACCAACGTAATGCCCAAGACAACCACAAAAGGAAAATCTCACATCGAAACAATAACCGGGGAGACCCGAACGCTCACCTTGTTTCGCCGGTGGGGGAGAAGGAGGAAAGAGGGTCGCCCGTTCCTCGCTCGATCACTCTCGCAGGGAGGCATCTCCCATCTCTCGTCTCGTTTGCGCCGCTTCTTGAAAAGAGAGGAAATATCGTTTGGGTTCCTCTTTTTCTTTCTTAAAAGCGCCGCCTTAAACCCTAGCCGTCAAGAGAGAAACCAAGAGGGAAAAGAAAAACCTACGGCCCCCGGTTTTAAGGAAACCCTAATAACAATGGCGGCTAAGATTGTCTCGAGAAGCGTGTCATCCAATCGCACGGATCCCGGGGCGCTAAAGGGGTCCGAACTTCAAAAATTATTCTGGGGAACCGGGAGTCGGAATGCGAAACCGATCGCGTCCCCGTTCCCGTTTCGCGAGCCCTTCCGCCTAAAAATGTCCGCGAGTCCCGACGGACTTTCCGGAAAAACACTAAAAAAATTGTCCCACAGTCGGACAGTCGTAAGAAAAGGGGTAACGGAAAGGGTAACGGAAAAGCCAGGTCTTCCAGCTGCGCCTCAATTCCTGCAACTCGCCGGTGCCATTCTGTAAGGAGCCTTAGAGATTGGCCGCAGTTCATAGGACTACGTCAATCAAATCAATCTCCCTATCCGGGGGCATACTAGTCAACTCCGGGGGAAAAACATCCGGGAACTCAGAGCAACAGGTATATCCCCGAGTCCCGGAGCCGCGTAGGCTTCCACTACACTAGCCAAAAAGGCTACGCATCCACTGCGAATCATCTGCCTCTCGAGAAACTCGAAACTACAGAGGCGAAAAGGCACTCTGGCAGCCCGATACACAAACACCTCCTGGCCCGGCTCGCTAAAGGTGACCGTCCTCGCGGCACAATCAATAGTCGCGGAAATAACGAGACAGCCAATCAATACCAAGTATCCACATCAAAGTCCGCAAGCTGTCTCAAGGACATCAGGTCCACTGCATAATCCAGGACTCAATTTGCATGGGTAGGACCAACAAACACCCCTCTACATGCAAAGTATGATAGGAATCTGAAACCTCTTATGCACGTGGCAACCGACCTACCTCGAATCACACTGTAATGATACAAATGCTCTACTAATAAAGGAATGGGATGCAACGGTATTCAAAATAAAGTGCGAACTATAATACAAACAAGTAAAGTGAACCTGCCACCAATGGTCGGATGCCGAGGATCCTCTATCGGGCGGCGTGGACCCATCTGCTCGAGCGGGTGGTCGATAGTCGGTAGGGGGGAGGAAGGCGCCATGCGCGCTGGAGCATTAGGGCGTGCTGAGCTGGCAGTACAGCTGCGGGGGTACAAAAGGAGCGATGCCGAAGAAGGTGCTATGATGTCTAAAAAGGGACTAGCTCGAAAATGACCAGACTGCCGCCCTCATAACAGCGGCAAAAAACTCCTTCAACGTTTCTGATGGATGCTGACCCCTGCAGAAAACACCCTCTCTGAAGGCT